>OX401927.1:8930920-9628420 GCA_947859195.1 Drymonia ruficornis
AATTGTCCTTACCTTTGGGCATTCCACACGGAGGTTTCGTCCTTGAATTGTCAAGGAAATCCAAGTCAAACCGCCTCGCCGGCGGGTAGGTCAACGCTACATGTCCACTCACGTCCACGCACACATACAACAACACTACACACACTAACACAACACCTATTGACGGCGCCATCTTGTCGTCACTTGCCGTTGGCATTCCACATTTAAGTTCTAAAACGTTCTGCACATTTTGGTATGGAAGTTAATTATTTCTGTGTTTTGTCATTTTGGTTTCACTGTATCCTTGACTGTCTTATCTGTAACAAGAGAAGATACACATTAATACATAGGATATAACTATCGAAGAAACTCAGCCTGTATCTCGAGAATAAGCCATGGTAATCCTAATTACAAAAACAATACGATCTCAATAGTTCGCTTTATAACATCCTCAAAAGATCGTTGATATTCAGACAATCAGACAAACAATAGAACCCCATAGGATGCGTGAGACGGCTCAAGGAAAAGGCTTCTTGTATGATATCAAACACTCATTGTGTTGGAGGCAACCAACCACGACAGGGTGATGAGAAGATGAAATCTATACTTAGATCGACCTAAGTAGGTACTTGACTAGATACCTTCGCTACTATGCTCCTGAGCAGGTTTTTGTTAGTGATATACCTACCCATCACTAACTCCGTCTAGTTCTATTTTCGGCAAACTACCTATTCTTCGTCTTTCTCGTTACCTCAATTCTGAGGATCGCGAATGCCGTTCCAAATGTCAGATTTATCGTCATCATCAAGATCTAACGTTGACCTAAGTCTTAAAATGAGAAAAAGTGGTCATCTATCAATTTTCGTGTCACCAATATCATCCTGACTGCACTCTCTTAACAAGTTAACATTCTTCCTCTCCGATCACCGATGTAGGTTGTCTCTATTTGAAGACACAAAATGAGGCATCATATCAAATCGGTGTAAATGTTTCATCACTCCAAACGAGGAGTTACAATGATAATAAAATTAGTTTCCGAACAATCGACTTTCTTAGAAAGTGCGTGTGCGATTCGCTGCGTGCGCCGAAACGTGTTGTTAACGAGGTGATGGCAGACCTCGTTCCGATACCAAACCTTAGTTATTGAGATAATGATCTAATGGTGTTTTCCAATTACCGTATATCGGTATATCGTTTTCAAATAACTCTGTTCAGTTCAGTGATACCTGCGGGGCGATTGCGTAACTTTTTCGTCAATGTTTCAATTGGTTTCGTTCATCCCGTATTGCATTTTCAGTTGAAATTAACTGAAATCCGGATGAGTCTGGAGTTCACTCTTCCCGATTTCAATAAATTTCAATTGATAAAGAAACATAAGATGAACGAAACAAATTGAAACAATGACGAAAAAATTACGCAATCGCCCCGCTGTTCTCTCTTAGTGGCACTTTTAAGGCGGAAACGCACCGCGGCGCACGGAGGACACGCACGTGGGTCAAGTTTCGCTTTGCAAGAAAATGTATGTCACCGTGTCCACTGCGGCGCACGGACAGGCTACGCACGAAATGACGTCTTAGATGACTTTTCATGCAAAGCGAAGCGTGGCCCGTGTGCGTGGCCTCTCCGTGCGCCGCGGTGGGTTTCCGGCTTTAAGCCTTGTATCTTTCTTTAATGCCATAAGTTAACTATGTCCCCTTATCTTGGAAACGGTAGACCTAATTTCCTTTAAACATGACAATACAAGAACTCAAATCATCCTGTGTATCACTTGATACTGATACTATCAAACCATAATCTACATATTTGCGTGATCACGTTGAAATCCGCTTTGAAACTACGACCATTAATTAAATCCTCGATTTATCTTTGCATTGGTATTTGTTTGTTTCACAGCTATCAAAGTCCGATTAAATACATATTAGGATATCTCAAACGATATTCATTTGGGCTAAGAATTCTACTAAAAGCCATTAAAATATCCTAACAAGTCATTCAACCGCAGGATGTTGATTTCCTTTTGATAATTGCCAATCTAAATACTTACTGGCACCGTAGGTACTAGTTAACTTCAAAACTTTACAAGGAAATTGACATACTATCGGGTTTTTTTATTATTTCTTAGCAGTACTTAACTAACGATCATCAAAGATATGCCGGACACACACCTAACGATATACTTGCGCAAGTCTAGGACTTGTACAAGTATATCGTTGGGTGTATGGCCGGCATTACAGTTTCAAATAAATACTACAATGGTTATCTTGGAAGATTTCGAACATAACTATGGAGTTTTGTTGGTTGATTTTGTTGGAGGTAAATGGGAAATACAGCAAAGTCCACGCGAGCGACGCCGCGGGCGGTCGCTAATTATAAAAGAAAATAAAAGTGTATGTACTTATAATAATACCATAGTGGTCATTGTCCACAGTGAAAGTGAATCTCGCGAGTGACCGCGCGCTGTGACGGACGCGGTGGACCGACCTTATAGACCAGCCTGTCTACTAACAACGCTACTCACAGGTTTGCAAAACATAAAGTGTAGTAACAAAATGTAACGTCACGACTTTTATTCCCATTCGGGGGTAGTCAGAGGCTTGAGTGGCCATACACCACCACATTGTAGAGGTATTAACCAACTCAAAGCCCACGTTTCACCAGATAGTCAAAACCCAACGTGACAGGTGGTGAACCTTGTCGCCGTGTATACAGGAATTGACTATTACCTAATCCCGAGGGATAGGTAGGTTTCCTCACGATGTTTTCCCTCACCGTCAGCGAACTGTAAATTATGCACATAGATGAAAATTCATCCATTGGTGCATGCCCCACCGGGGATCGAACCTGGGACCTTCTGATTGCTAGCCCAACCTGTTCACCCCTAGGCTACAGTCGCTAACATAAAGTGTGTATTAAAAAAAAGTTTGAAACAAACATTTACAAGGGAATTTTGTCTAGACACGATTTCAAAGTTAGTTAAACTTTTTAGTAATACTCTTACCAGCGAAATATTCTTAAAAATAAAGCTTCATAGACCTACGAGAGATCCTCATTTCCAGTTCAGCGTACTCCATTCATCCTTCACACACTCAAATTTCTACACTGTTTTGAACCCAAATGCCTATATATCGCTGCGAAACTATAAATTAGATCTCAATAATTATAATAATAAATGCAATATACCTACTTAGCGCCCCCAACCAAGTGATTTTTTGAACGCACGCCATCTTGTATGCTATCGTTGAAGACGTTTAGACAGAGAGACTGGAGTTAACAAAGAGGGACGGCACCGCCCTTGTCTTTACAACCATTGACTAGTAGCTATTTATTCTATTAAACTTATTCAGTTCAGTTACCTACAATGGCACACAAACGAGGTCCACTCGACATTCCAGCGGATTAGCAAACGGCTAGTTATCTGGTACCGCGGCTGCCAGGCATGCAGTGAAAGTGCTGGACACCTGCCTCACACGCCTTTTCTGATGCCGAGATAACATTCAAGATAATTTCAATTGAAATTAGGTCGATATTAAAATGATAATGGTAATAATTCTGTTAGTACGCAACTAGTACCACACTCTGGGTACCGCGGTAGTACCAACTTTCGTACCATGACTGAGAGAGCCGGAAGCCCAACCGAAATATACCGTAATAATCTACGGCCTAACTGCAACTTATCTCCCTTACACAGATAAAACATTTACACCTTCGTTAGAGTGAGAAGATTCACACCCATTTATCTCGATGTCTATTTTTGACAGCTCATAAGAGAGCCATGACAAGTCGGTGTAAGTAATTTATGTTACAGAGCAAACAAGACAGCAACATATCAGCGAAAATAGGTCTACAACAACTATAGATGGGGAGGCCAGCGTGCAATTCGTGGATTTGCACGAGCGTCGTCCAAACCTAGTAGATTCGGTAGATGACATGATAGGAAGAATACATTGTTCTAGATGTTTCCACTTTCAGCGGTGGGGGAAGCGTATATATGACTTTTTTTATTTTATAAATGGCAATGACGTAAAATTACTCAAGCGTGTCAGATATTGATACTTTTCATGCTCCAACATGATAAATTGAAAAAAAAAAATTACTCGAGCGCGCCAGATTTTGTAAGCATCTATAGGCTACGGTAACTGCTTAAAATTAGGCGGGCCGTACGCTTTTTTGCCACCGCAGTCCTATATTAAAAAAAATAAAAAACTGAGGGGTGAAAAAGTGAAACTTCCAGATGCTCCCATTTCTTAGACTGACGATCAAATTAGCAAAATTGACACTTTTGACACTTCTTAGCTAGTAATGAATCCCCCCTTATCTTAATCTGACGAGTTCGAGTATTTTAAGATGGTCTATTTTTTTTTTGTTCCCCTTAGCGAACCCACCAATATTAAGGGCTCATAATTTTTTGAGGTTCTTATCAATATGTAAGCTATCTCCCTTATCTTAATCTGACGCGCTCGTGTAAATCCAGAAACCCCTTCTACGGCTCCCCACCTACTTATATGTAGTGGATGGTATTACATTATGTGCGAATCCCATTTAATTATCTCTCTCATGTCCTTTAAGCGATATTTCGTAAACACAGAGTGAGAACTTCACATCTGTAGGAGACATCTAATGATAACAAAAGCATCTCCGAACCGCCAGTGTTATGTAAACCAAACTGCGTTTCTGCTTACGATTCTGTGGCAGCTCAAAATTGTGAATTTTCTCACATTACAGTCTAACCGGAGAATTTAATTTAAAATTTCATCTTACCATTCAATATCCGATATGGTCTAGTGGCTAGGATACCTGGCTCTCACCCAGGAGGCTCGGGTTCGATTCCCGGTATCGGAAATCTTTTTGAGCACAAACATGTTTTTAAATTGTAGAATAATGTATGTAAAACCTTATATTTTAATTGCTGTTGCCTACTTGGTTTAAATACGGCATGTTATATCTACCTCAATTTACTCAATTTGGTCTAGATTTCTTCGTAAATGTTAATAATAAAACTAAACTTATTAATTTTAGTAGTCAATATAATGCAGTAAGTTTAGTTACATTCTAATATTATAATAACCTAGGTTTAGGATTTCAACTTAGATAAAGTACTACCGCCCTCTAGCGGTCACTCGAAGCCCGGATGTTATGCAACTTAATTGTTACGGAATTAAATTTATTTATGTTACTAGAAAGTCTTTCTTTCATTGCAGGAAATTATAAATTTATTCCGATTAACATTAGTATTTAAAATTTTAATTAGTAAAAAAATACTTCACATTAATATTAAACAAAATAATTAATTATTTAAACGTGAACTATTGCGCCATCTATTAGCGAGTAGCGTTCAACTCAATTAATTTGTAATAAAAATAAAATTACTTTAAAACATTCAGAGAAAATAGTGTTAAATTGTCAATGAAAAGCCTGAAATGATCGTGACAAAACGATTCGCTGTGTAACGAAACCTCCTTCATGGCTATTTTAAATGCATTTTAGTTATACGCTTTCGCTAAACTTTAACACGTAGCGATAAAGATCAAAATGAAATGTTTCGTCCATAATAAAATTGCTAGATTACAATATAAATGTTTGCGGTTCATTTGTACCTTATATCATAACGATAAGAATGGTTGTTTATTATTTTAACTGCAGTTATATGAATAGGAAATAATACTGCTTCCGTATGTAAGGTGGGAAAGATTCTAAAGAGATTGTTTGGCTGATATGACCTTCCATCATCACAGATGGGGTCAATAGGGAAATAAAATATGCTTAACTAAACTTAACTGAATTAAATGTATTGTCATCCTTTTAATGATCGTAGTGCTTGAGCAAGACAACAACATAATCATCATGTGTCATGTTTAGTTCAAACGCCAAAAAATGTCTTCCATAATGTTAGTTTCTTCGTGCGGAATATAGATGTCGTTAATAACGCATATAAATATTATAAATGTCACAGAGGTTATGTTAATGTTGTCCCCTGAGTCGTTGGACCGTGAAAGAAGGACGGAGTAAACAATTAAGTCGTTTCACTTTTATTCTTGTCCTATTCTAGAATATCTGCTTTCAATTAATAGATAGTACTTACTTACTGTAAGAAATAACTATTTATCGTAATCATCTTAATCGCATAAATAAAATCCTTTAACGCAATTAAGAAATATAAAATCATGGCCAAAGACATTATAAATCAGATCATGGCGGCCTTTTCAGATGAAGTCAAGGCAAAACTTATTAAATTAGAAAGTTTAAATTGTATTTTTTTTATTAAAATTATATCAATAATTTTACGATAAATGACGCTTATGATTTAAACTTATTAACTACACAAAATATGGAATATTTGCTCTGTTAAGTTTTTATTAGGTAAATGAGCATAAAAATTACTAAATTGGAATTATAATGGATTAAATACTGTAATTTGATAAGGCATGGTTACGAAAGTAATAGGATGAGAGGATGAGTCAGTGAAACCGATTAAAATCGTCTTTGACTAAAGAAAATCGTATTACAGGCATCAGTTATTCTTATTTGACACGGAATTAGACAATATTTCACTTTTGTCAGTACACAATTTAAAAAATATAGGAGTTTAACCATGCAAAGCGAATTTTAACTGCATAATTATGACGAAGTATGAGTTATTTTAAATCCCGCATAACACTTAAGCCACAGAATAATTAAAAATGATTTATCTCATAGACACCGTTCGACATTTAAAAACAAAGAACCGTTAAAAATTATAAATTACGTAAATGAACATCTCTATGTCATAACTTGTCCGAAACGAAGTCGATTGCAAAAACCTATCGATTTACGATTCGAATCGACACACGTAATCGAGTTGGTCAACTCGATGTATAATTACGATTTTCACACTTTGCCCATGGGTTAATAAGTGTGGATTACACAATATTTTAAGTAATAGTCGATCGTATAGAGTTATTAAATTTTATTGGAGAGCAATAGAGGTAATTGACGTCATAACTGTTACAATTATTATAACGATCAAAAACGTATTGAAAAAAAATCTGTAACAAGTTGAAACATCGGCTTAATTCAGTTAAATTAAAAAAAAAAAAATGTAATGTAACGTCACGACTTTTATCCCCGTTCGGGGGTAGTCAGAGGCTTGAGTGGCCATACACCACCACATTGTGGAGGTATTAACCAACTCACAGCCCACGTTTCACTAGATAGTCAGAACCCAACGTGACAGGTGGTGAACCGTGTCGCCGTGTATACAGGAACTGACTATTACCTAATCCCGAGGGATAGGTAGGTTTCCTCACGATATTTTCCCTCACCGTCAGCGAACTGTAAATTATGCACATAGATGATAATTCATCCATTGGTGCATGACCCACCGGGGATCGAACCTGGGACCTTCTGATTGTTAGCCCAACCTGTTCACCCCTAGGCTACAGTCGCTACTAAAAAGCTAAAAGCTTTAAATTAAGTCCAATAATTTGTTGCACCCTTTGACTACAAGGACGCAATAGCCCTGAAAACGACTACTTCATCTTGTGCCCTGACTTTAGTTATAAGTTTTAAGGTCTTATTAACTCCTCATGTATGATAATTGATGGAATCAGGCGTAACTTTGCGGAAATCCATTGTTAAACAATTCTAATCAATCAATCAATCAATTCAAATTATTAATCATTTCAATTATTGGTAATTCATTTGGTTTATAATATTGGAGGTTGACAATTCCGAGGGTGAGTGGTGGGTTCCTCTCTATAATTGTTTTTCCTCATGTATGGTTTTTCACATATATATAAAAACCTAGACTACGGGACTTTGCAAAATATCATTATTTTTTTGCAAATTTGATTCAAATCCGTTCGGCTTTTTTGTGTGAAAGTCATTCAAATGTCCGTCTCACTCACAATACTCAATCTTTATAAAAACCTATATTTTTATTAGTCCTATTTTGAGCAATAACTGTTCTTATTTAAAAACAATAATGATGATTTTAACCGCCATATCGCAAGATAGCAATTGGCCATCTTTACAACATGCTTCGGCAACTAATAAGCAATTCGGCAACCGCCTTGCGAAATCTGTTGGTGTAAGCTTAAGATGTAACAGACTATGAAAGATACATGCAATGGACTAAGTAATTGTCTCTTGGTGACAATTTCCTGGATTGCGGATGGCTAACAATAAGATTTTGCATTTCGACATTTACAAAACCTTTACAAAATTTGTATTGAGGTCGTATTTTCTAACCCGATTGGTTTGATTACCGATATTTACAATGACGAAACTCTGCATGTCCTCAGAACTCTGAGGGATCCAGGATTTTTTGTCATTATGGTGGCACCACATTAGAGTGGGATGACATTGACAATAAACTTCTGATAGTCTCTCTCCGACCTTGCGATTCATTTTATTTATGGTAGGTAAGACCATAGGGTAACGCCGACAGATAACGACAGCCCAGTACCAACATCTGGGGAGGTGAATTTTCCACCCTCATTCGTGTTCTCATTGGTATACTACAGTAACCTGTGCTACAGGTACAGGGCACTGATAAACCAAGTGTTGAACCAGTCAGTCCTTCAGACTTCTAACTGTACATAAACACAGCCAAGATTTTAAAAGTATAGCTGGAACCACAAACATTCTTTGGAATCAAGAGGATAAGAGAATCCTCTGCCTTGGTTATTTTGTAATGCCTTATTTTTTTAACTTTTGGGTTCTATTGACTTTGTTACGACGTACAGATACGCTACGCCACGCATTGTTGTAATAATATCAATTAATAAACGTTTCCCACGGAAATTACTCAACCATAACCTAACTCATAACACAATAGTACGAGTATGAATGAGAGAAATGCGTATGAGTAACCGCGAAAATACATTCTAAGTGATACATTCTAAACAAAAGAATAAACAATACTTTCGCTACTGACGTAACTAAATGCGTTTGGCATTCCACGCGTGAGGTCGAAACTAAACGCTATTTCAAAGGGACAGGTTGCAATGCTCTACACTTCACTGAACTAAATTTGACTCGTCGTCCCACTCGTTATCGTAATATATGAACAAGATAGCAATACTTCAGTTATGTCATATTTCGTTCCTTCGTAATTTGTTGAATTATAAACGTAAGTGACACCAGTGAAATAATTCCAAACCAAATTATTAGTGACAAAACTAAATTTGACACCAATAAGTATTCAAAAATAATCTTGTCTCACTGGTAAATTACGACCATGATGACAGAATCACATTTAGTTCAGTTCAGTTTGTGTACCACAGAATTAGCGCCTGAGCGATGACCATATACCTAACCTATAACCCTTATTTCACACGAAATTACTTTTAAATAATAAATTAACCCAGTTTTAATTGAGATCACACGATATTACGACTGTTATATTACATACAAGTTACAACTGTTATGCCATTAAATGCTGCTCCGATAATTAACTTGATCGTAATTAATGAGTTTTGAAACGACTTAATTGTTTTACGCTACTCGTCAAGAGATGGCGCAAACACAATTATCTAAATTCAAATTTCGCGATTGGAAAGCGACGCCAAAGTGGGGCGTACGTGAGTTTGCCGCGGAAAGTGCTCACAAAAATCGAAGAAAGCAATTTCTGTTTGCATATTTTTTGTTTAGATAGAAATGTTGTAAGAAAGCGTATTTCAACAGTTTAATTCTTATTGTCAATTAGCGTCTGTTTGCTTATTATCTAACGTTGTAAAATTACGTGTTGTATAACATACTTTGTAGGTAGGTATTTTTCATTGTTAATTTTTGCTCATTACGAAGGGTATTAATGGTTTCGCCTAGTCCACGAGTCACGACGAGTGGTTTGAACGTGGCCGTTAAGCTCATGGAACCGTATAGTTGCGGATTCAATTCCCGTCAGGGTAATTTTAGAAACGGTCGTATCGTAATTTTACCTGGGCTGCGTGTTACTGGGATCAACCTCAGTCCATTGTACGGTACCCATAGTCAACGTTGCTTAGTTATGGACCGTTCATGATTTGTCGTCGAATTAATAATATTTTTAATTAATACACACGGTAAGCTGTGTGGAAGATAATAACAAATCGGTCAAACGGTTATGTATCGATCATTAATTAAAATACTCATTAACAATTCACCAATTAAGCACGAGTCTGATAACGTCATAAGCGGAAGATTATAACGTTAATTAAAAGCTCATTTTGGATCTCGTAATTATGGTCTGGCCGCTAATATAAGGTAAAATCTTAGGAACATTCATCGATCAAACTCAGACCTGCATCACGCCCTATAATGAGCGCACCGAACAATAGCACTGAACGCATTTAATTACTCTACAAAATTGTCCCAGATCTATATCTGCGGTATTGTTGTGTTGTGACAGCGATTATAATCTGCGGTAACGAGAAAGCCGGCGACAATGCGATCAGATGGGCCGGTAACGTAATCGCTGGTTGCTGTTCACAAGTGTGTTGTTAGGCCACTTAGAAAAGGACTTACACATACATAGGCAGTAGGAAGTGTAGTAACACAAGGGGTAGAGGTTAAACCTCTGGGATTTTCGGATTTCGTGTGAATCTGATTTCCAACTAAGATTATCACTTGCTGATCAGTGAAGGAAAACATCGTGAGGAAATCTGAAGTATTTCGTTAGACGTGTGAAGTCCACCAACACGCACTGGGCTATCATCAGAGTAGACTATTTGTGACCCGAATCGCCCTCGCTTTGAGAAATGTGCTCGGTATAATGGCAATAGATTTGTCCCCAACTACATTGGTACCGAAAACACCCTTGGGGAAATGTGTTGATAGGGCGTGTAGTTTCATAGTTTTTTGTTATTAAATTCTCACCTCTGCTTAACTCTTAGAGGGATACAGGCGCGATGGTATGTCTTGTGTTACGAAATTTCAGTTACTATTCCAGTTCTAATAACGCATGGTTCTCTCTCATCGCAATTTCCGCGTGTTTCGTCTTCGCTCCCGTTACGGACGGTAAAGAATCGCGAAGATAAAGAATAATAAAGATTACAAGCATAACACAACGGCCATTAGTTGTAATCGGTCAAGCCGTTGCGTAAATAGGAAAGTGCAGGTGCGCGGTCATTCGTCATGATCGCGTCGTGACTTGGAAACACGGAATTTTAGTAGAAAAATTGTATAAAAAATTAAGTAAAATCATTTTTACTAGGAGTAAGAATATTTTTAACCTTAAAGGCACGAGCCATACTCCCCACAATCCCCACAATGTTTCTACATTCCCAACATAAGCCGGGCACTCTTAAGAGTGCTCAGCTTCTTAAAATGTTCCTTGAGAGGTGCGGGCTGTAGTTGTTTGGTGTAGAATTATGTAGGCCGATGAACTTATACATGCAGTAAAGCTAATCTATGTAGTGGCCAACTACAATGAGGTATCTTAAGAAACACCTATGCATAGCAAGTTTTGTCATGTCTAGTTTATGATACATTTTGTCATGTTTCTATTACGCTGTCGTATTGCTTAATACATTTAGAATGCTGACCATTATTTGGGATACAATAATAATATACGTAAATATTATTGTTGTTTATTCAATATACACTGAATGGGTTATTTGTCAATATTTTATGAATAGAAGGTGACTGGCGTGTGACATAATGGGTTTTATTGAATGTAAATTATTAGCACTTTACCGCCGCGCACCAAGGAGAATGGTATTGTGAGTTTTCGTGGTAGTAGCGATTGAGTGACTATTCAAATTAACCTCGGAAGTGGAAGGAAATGAGAACAGACCATTGTAGAGAGACACATTTATATTTGTAAGGAATTCATCATGGAATTTGAACGTTCAAAAATAATAATTTATGATTATTGTTAATACAAACTAATCGACAACTAGAAATAACAAAGCTTGTTTTTCCTGAATTTACATTTGAATTCGTAGGTATTCAGATTGGATTTAACTATTGTATCGCTGTAACGTTCTTAGGGGACTGTCCTTGCCTTTTTTGCTGCCAATCTATCCCATTTCTCATAAGGATAAAAAAAACTCCATCGAACTAACTGAGGTGATGTCAGAAATTGCAGAAAACTTTTCCCAAACATATCATAGAACACTGAGGTAAGTATTAAAAGGTTCATACATCGATCCCCAAGGAGGCATGAACCATGACTGTCTGTACCCAACTTGAGTAAGAGTAGGCGTGTTATTCTGCAAGTATGACGAGATAGCTGCAACTCTCAAACAATACTCATCCTACGCTCGTATGTAACCTACTAAAATGAAGGTCATTCTAGCACCTATGTAACATTGTCTCGTGAGCTTGTAACGTTCGCACACCGCTTACGTAGTAATTTTCATTGTTGACTAAACATACTTCTGTATTTACATAAAATAAAATTCCCTCCAGGGGGCTTACCACAAGCTCTTATTGCGATTCAATTATAGGAACGTTTTAACGACGTTTTAATGACGTTTCTTATTGTCATGACAATAAGGTACGTCATTGCACAAAAAGTCGCTGAAACGTTAATACGTTCCTGTAATTGAATCGCAATAAGAGCTTGTGGTAAGCCCCCAGGTTTTATTTGCTAGACGTAGCCATGACAAATTATGTACCTAGATTGGTCAATATAAAAATAAATGTTATATGACGTCTAATTACTATACCTATTTAGTTTAAGTTAACACTGTCTAGTGTTGCACAAGCAAGCCGTATTACTGACTGAATTATGAGTGTCATATAATTACGTCTTAACGTCGTGAGTCCCATCTTTTAAACCGGATTTTTATCACAATTTTTATATAACACTATGTTAACTTTCTTAACATTAACACGCCTGTTTCGGAAACATCAAACGTTATTTTATAAACATTTTAAGTGACCTACCATCAAGTTATACCACACAGGTGCAAATTCGCGGATTTAAGCAATAACTTACGCCGATAGTATCAAGTTGTCATGGTTTCCTTAGAAATTTGTCGCAAAAAAACTAGTCCCGTGGTGAAATTGTTGTATCGCCAAAAAAAGCAGGCAATTCAACACGTTTATAAACAATTTTAAAGCCACTTTTGCAGTTGTGTTTTGTAACGCAATTTAGGCTAAAAAGTATGGCCATTACTTGTATTTATCTCAATAACTAATTAATGTATTTTTTTAAGTTAAAGCTGGAGTTTAATTTCGCAATAAGCTAATAGGATACTTAATATTATTGTATTTTTTTATTATGTTCTTACTCAACTAGGCTTTGACTGACTGTACAAAGTACATGTTAATTATTTGTACCTACTCAAAATTCGTGTACGTAAATCGATTTGGCCCTCGCTAAATTACGATATGAAAAAATATATAGGTTTATTACTTTATCGTGTACAAATGTAAACTAACTGTACATAAAAATGAAAACATAGTCGGTACATAACATACTACAAAAGACCTTGCAGTTGGTCTTGAAACGTTTAAGGAAAATATCCTCGACAGTGTAAATCTGTAAGATACAGATACGACGTTAAATAAAACATCACGTAAGTGTCGGACATGCAGTTTCTGTCACGCACTCACCAATGCCAGTCGCCGTGACTAATACTAACATACCACTTCTATCTGTACCTAGAATATTTAGGTCTGTGTTTTTCCAAATAAAGTAGTTTTTTATTATCACGAATCGAAATACAATCAATTTTTTCCGAAAAATCATTTGCCCCCTTTTGTAACGGCTACTGAGTATTTTGTTGCAAGTACTGTTACAAATAACTGTGATATCACTGATATAGGGTCCAATTGTGTTACTATAATTAACTCTTGAGCAATAAAATCACAGACTCCCAGATAAATTGAGCAACTTTTAAGAGACTGTCGATGAAACAAACATGATTTTTCCTGGGCAATTGTTGTCGAGCTATCGGGCAACAAATTTTCTAACAATTTAATTAAGTAAACTCGTTTATTATGTGCCCTATGACAACTGCTTACGTCACATTCAACGATAAATCATTTGTATTCTAAAAGGGTTAACTTTATATTAGAAGGCTCTACGAAGTCCAAAGGACATAGCATTTGGATTAGACTGGGATTGGATTAAAATAAATCTCTTTTCTTAAATGTAGCTGATAAATATTAACTACATCAATATGGATCTTACCCTTAAAGTACAAGAAGATAAAAACCCCATAAGAAGGCCTTGCAACCAATATTTGATAGTATACGTAAGTACTTGCTATTTATTGTAGCTGTACCGTTATGTTTGGGAATTACAGTAAAATCGACAAAATACAGTTTCTCATTTACCGTATGCAGAGAAGTTTAAATGAAACAACAAAACTTAACAATTAATCGGTTAGCAGCCCTTTTACATTGGTTGCCCAATAGCGCGGTGAGTGGAAGTTCTCACGGCAAGCTTTATAGGTACTAGAACGTTGACAATAAGTAGCTACCAACCTGTTATAGTTATACTAATAAATTATCATATAGCTGCGCTTGCGACTTCATTTGTGTGGACTTTCGTAATTCAAATAACCTCTTATTTTATTTAACCCACGCAATGTTACTATTATTCTAGTATATGTAGTAATATCAGTTATCTGGTTTCCATAGTACAAGCTCTGTTTAGTTTGGGATCAGGTAACCGTGTGTACAAAAAATGTCCCAGGATATTATTATTATTTCTATTGATATTCACTAAACTTGACAGAAATAAGTATATATCCGTCCTTCTCTTGACCGTAATCTATGAACAAGACTGGTTTTTTCCCCACTAATACTGCAGACAAGGCCCGCCCGATGTTATGCGGTGACCGCCAAAACCCTGTAAAAACCTTTGAATACTTTTCTTAAAGAACCCCATGCTGTAGTTATATTTTTAGTCGTGTCAAATTTGTTTCAGTCGTAGTTTGTAGCAACATGAACACCAAAGTCATAAGACGCAGCAGCATTGCCAAAATACTACAAATAACTCATGTAGTAATCGTACGTACGACAAAATATGCAAATCTGAATGAATAACTCGTCATAATTTAGCGAAATAGTAAATGCTTAGTGGCACATGGCCGTAGTGGCCTTTCTACATAATATACTAATTGTTGGCCTAACCCTCCAAAATACGAATACTAAAAAATGCAATTTTCCTTATTTCTTGCGAAATAGCATAACTGTTGTGGTTACGAAAGATGTAACACCATCCGTTTATTAATTCGTCAAAGATGGCCTATTGATAAGGTAACGGCCTGCGAATGTTGAAATCATCAAGATAAAAATAAAGAATTAGAATTTTGCAAATATAAAATTTTCACTTACCCTGTTATGGGTACCCTTCAAGACCACGTGTAACTTGACTAATTTATTATTCTGTGAATCTGAAACAATTAAAAAAAGTCATTTTAATATTTCGTAATCAAAATTACATCGGTTATAAACTTTATTGCACACAGTTACAACATTTACCATACAATTAACTTTCAATTACAAAGTCGTAATTTAAACTACTTGTCAATAGATGGCGTTATTTTCAATTTATTACAATGTCACATGTTCGACATGCATTTACGAAATGTTTAACGCTTATAGAGGTATAACGGTCGCTGTAGCGCTTAATTACAAGTTGCTTTAGAATGTAAACAATGTTATATGCGTTAGGGACGTGGGCTGGTTTGTGAAGGCATTTTCATTGTTTGTCTTGATGGGATTTGCATACGCATTTCGATTTCACAACGAATGCCTTGTGCGTATAGATCGTTGCAACATTAAAACAGGTTGTAAGTGTTGTTAAAGCCTTGTCGTTGCGAAAAAATACGTTACATGAATGACAAGTATGGCAAAAATTATAAAAAGATATGCCCCGGGTGAGGATCGAACTCACGACCTTAAGATTATGAGACTTACGCGCTGCCTACTGCGCTACCGAGGCTTAGGAATAAATTTTGAAATTGTGAAATATATTGCACATACCTATGATCCCTACCTTATTAATTACTTACGTACCTATAACGCATTTCAAAAATAGTGTAACAACAATTTAATTAAATTGAAGGACATTTTTATAGACTATCACTTTAAATTTAAACGTTGGTTTATTTAAACTTACGTGTATTAAATTAATTAATGTAGGTAGCTATATCAGTATGGAATTCCAAAATTAAGTATGTACCTACCTACCTATAGTAGTGTAAGTAGGTAAGTATAATGAGTTTTCCTTTTCTAGCGATCGTAGGTAATTTTAATATATTAAATGAATAATTCATATCAAAATAATAGGTGTCAAACTCTAACCTAACTAACATATTTATTAAGTTAGTAAGTAATCTATTATTTACTATATTGTCATATCACAGAACTGTCCTATAATGTTGACATGTTATTTGTTCATTATTATTTATATCATACGAATCATTTATACTGCTAGCTTTAAGGGTCGTATCCACCCACACACTTACGGTCCGTTAAGAGCAGTAACCCATTGTTCTACTAGGTACTGGTAGCAGACGTTTACTGCTTTAACGGTCCGTTCGCTCCGCTCTAAGTACCTATAGATTGCGATTACTAAATAGCGTACCTACCATTATTTTCCCTTAGTAAATAAAAGGTAGGCCCATAGACCACACAGGTAGGCCCTACAATACCTAATGATACTTGCGATTTACTAATCTTCAAACACATAAGATTGGTCATCGATCCGAACATACCAATCATGTTCCCCCACTTCAATTGATGCACCTGTCAATACCTCCGAACAAGACGATCGGCCGCACGTAACTCACTTTCACTTAATTATACTAACATACGGCCATCTTCGTTGTAACGCTTTTGTTTTATATTGTCCATCTGTTAGAAAGCTGACAATGGAGTATTAGTTGTGGTTACACTGTGGCTAGTGATAGCGGTGGGTGATATTTTATTGCAACTGTTAATTGGTAGTATCGTTGCCAACGAATGGTGCGATAAAAGTGTTATAATATTTTCTCTTTTAAAAGTGTTATTACTTAATTAAAAGTCTATGCTAATATTAAAAGGCAAAGTTGTTTTATTCTAAGTATGTATGTTTGTAGAACGTAATCTCTAGAATTACTGATCCGATTCTGAAAATGCTTTCACTGATAGAAGCACGGGGCGCAGTGTCTTATGTCGATACTTCCTATTATTCGTTTTATTATCAGAATACAATGTTCGGTGATGTCTAGAAAAGCAAGTCCGAATTATGATTCACGTACCCAAATTAAATTTTAATATTACAGCTGTTTCATTAAGGTTGCGCATTAATTAATTTTACTGAGTCATGAATTAATTACAATAATTAAGTAGAAGAAAGAAAATTAATTTTAATACTTTCACAAAATAATAATGAAAAGAGCTAATTAGATAGTAAGACGTTCTTTAATATTTTACTTTGTTACAAATCGGCAAATATAAAATGGAACTGGGCCGGCCATGTCGCGCGTATGGAGCAGCACAGATGGGCATGGCATATCGTGTCACAACCTGGACGCCAGAAGACAGTCGCAGAAATCGAGGCAGACCGAGGCGAAGGTGGAGAGACGATGAGGTCAACTTTGCGGGCGGAACGTGGCAGCAAATGGCTCAGGATCGGGAGTTGTGGAATTGAAAAGGGGAGGCCTTTGCCCAACAGTAGGACATTTAAGCTAGATAAAAAAACTAGTGTAATCAGCAACATGAAAGGTTACAGGACGACCTTTACAAATATGCGGCTGTAGGTCATGACAAGCGGCCGCACCCTCCGTGGACCCTGAGATCAGATTACTCACGTCTTCTCGCAACGTGATGATGTGAAAGTAGCGACTGGCCATAAATAGCCGTTAATACCGACTAAATTGATGAACCTAAAGAAATCTTGCAAACAAACATAGAAAATGTTTCGTTTGACGAGACAAAGCTTGTCTAAGCAGTGGTTTATAAGGCACAGTAAATATTAGTTAACTCACAAAAATAGTAATTAAACGAGAAGCAAGATTTGCCAAGTCCCATAAATAGGGTGTCTGTAACTAAATTAAACGTCAGGAGTCAGGTTTTAGAGGTAAACCCCTATTAGAGAATAGCAATATAAATAAAACTGGAACAGCATATTTAGGCCCCAATAGTCCAACTGCCAAATTAATAGAGGTTTTCAGTCAGATTACAATGGTTTCACAAACCATTTCTAGGGACAAAATTGATTTGTAACGCCAGTGTAAGTCTATAACTTTCTATGAATTTGGGGTTTACTTTATAACTCCACAAAATAATTTAGGAGTCGACAGCTAGTATGCAGATAAAATACAAATATATCTAGTTATTTTAGTATAATGATGTCTATATTAACATAAATTACGCTAAACTCCGCATCGCAATTGAGCGAAGTAATAACAACACCATACTCGTATGATAAATATTTGCTATGCAAAAGCATCCATCAGTAAACACGCAATCTAGCCAAACAAACATAAATTAACCGAATCCGTCAAATGACTGACAAATACAGTTTGGAGCTGCAATCGAGTTTCCATATTGGATTATCGCCATTTCGAGTAAATGCCATACAAGCAGTGTTCAGCACTTGATAATATACATTCTGTACTATTTCCATATAAGATTGTAAGAAAAACAAGTTAAATAAGGTGTTTAATAAGTAACATGTTTTAGTCACAATTTACTTTATTGAAATGCAAAATATAAACATTTGCAACCCGTAACAAATAAAGGTCTCAATGAGGAGACTCTTCCAACGACATACGTAATTAACCTCAAATATAGAAATTTATGATCGACTGGCACTAACAATCATTTTGTTTCTAAAAATGCTTTCAAAAGCATTGTAAACTGGCTAAAATCTCTATAAATTTGGTGGTTAAGCTTTTTGCATGCATGCAATGCATCTTATTGCTGTACAAACTGTGTCCCGCGGCTAACGTATGCGCTTTAAATCATGTCTTAGCGAAAATAGCGCCTGCATAATTCAAGTCAGTAGGTTTCATAATTTCAGAGGTAGCTCCAAATCAAAACTGAGATCTTTCGACACAATCAGGACGTCAATGAATCACACATTTTGGCTTTCGTGTATTAATACCACCTTACTTTCATCTTTTCAATTGCTCTTGGCAGAGCAGTCATCGTCAGCTGGTCTCGAGCCGACGTTTGGTGTACGCTCTCATTAAGTGGGGTCTTTGTCGTTGATCGTATTTAGTCAGTCCAGCACATGGTGTTACGTCCAAGTCTATTCTCATTCCATATTTTCTTTCATAGCGCTTTTAATAAGTGTCATATGCCATCTATTGCGCAGATTTGCGTAATACCTTCAACGTCTTTTACCTTGACTAGACGATTATCATTCCTTTCAACTACGGTGTCTAAAAACAGCGCTACTAATAAGGAAGACAATTCCTTTGCAAATTACCTTTGCTTTTGATATTTTTTGTTTAGAGTCACGCCGAAATCACAGCTCAATTATATATATATCGCTTTGACGCCCACGTTTCGTTTGATGCGTCGTTTGTGAATCCTTGTAATTAATCGGTATAATCGCCATAATATACATAATATAATAATAGGAAGGTTTTATTTGTATAGATAAAGGTACACGTCCATACTAATAACAATAATATGCTTTTTGATGATGTCCGCCAAACTTTATATGTAAGTATAAGTACATTATTTACATGCATACAAACTATTATTATGCATATTAACACATCCATAACAAATGCATACAAGGAATTTACAGCCAGCTTATCAACTTATTAGATTGTAAGCAGTCCATCATTTCTACGCAAATGACGTCAAAACTGAGAGCTTCTTAAGATTTCCACCATTAAGTGCATTATTTTGCCACCTTGTGAGTTGTGACATAAAAAGAATTTCACCATCAACTTCAATTTCAACCAACCATCAACTCTGTTGCGATTCAATTGCAAACGTAAACTGAATCGCTACCAAAGATATATTAGAATACCGATTCATTATAGGCAATTAGAGTAGGTATAACAGGTACGGTGGGAGAACTTAAGCTTTAAATTCGTAAAATAACATCAAGAGAGTTAATACGTTGTCGCGAAACTATTCAATGTAAATTGCCATGGCTCAGGCATAGGCTCAGGTGTGCAATCATGGTATTCAGGGTATGGTCATTGCATTGCGATCTCCCTCCGCACATATTAATGGCAAGAAGTCATTCGCACGTCCGTTTGTGTAAACTTATATCGAAAACCGTTAGCCCGATTCCGATGATGTTTGTGTAATTTGACGGCCGTGTCACAGATTGTGACATGACCTCCCTTGCTCTTCTATTTCATTAAACTTAGTAGTTACCATATCTTACTGGTAAATTCAATAGTAACATCTCTTATGGCAGAACTCCAAGAAAGGTACCTACATAATTATATTACTTAGGTACTTATTATATTATACTAGACCTATTTTAGAACCGTTAGATCACTTTTGTGTAAAATGTAATGTAACGTCACGACTTTTATCCCCATTCGGGGGTAGTCAGAGGCTTGAGTGGCCATACACCACCACAATGTGGAGATCACTTTTATCTAACAATAAAATATAGCGACAGTTTTTCCAAGGAATATCCGTCAAAACGCCATTATATTTATTATGGTGGACGATTCAGCTGGCCTACTCCGAAATACGAACCTAACGTTTCGGCTGACGGATTGTCGTGATTTGACATTTCTTCTTTCGTTTTTCTCTACGATTTGACATTGTTTTGATCGTAAATCGAATCCGTACTTCGGACGATCCGTCAGCGACGTATTTCGGAGTAACCCCCCTGAAACCGGCTCTTACCATCAAAATAATTACATGGTGTTCTTTCGACCTTGCCAGCTGAGTATAATGCCAGGTCACGACTTATGATGTTCATGTGTAGATTTATGTACTTAGGTAAATAATTATTGCATATAATGTATTCCACCGACTTAATAACTTGAATACTGATCAATAACCTTTAAGAGCGTGGAAATAATACACCATCACGACTATAATAGCCGAAGGGTGCCTAGATTTTACCTAGATTTTGTGCATTGCTAACTTCTCGTCTTTGACCCTTCAGCAAGTGATAATGTTAGCAAGCGGTAATTGTAAATGAGGTACGAAGTAAATCCAATAAACCTTGACTGAAAGTCCATCGCAGGACAGAAGCAGACCCTATTCTATGATCACGATTACCTAAAACTAACAGATACTGCATTCCTCAAAAATATATAAAAAAAATAGGGACTCTTGAAACGAATCAATAATGTGCAATTCAGCTCGCACAGCACTGCGTGCCTAAAATTATATTCACCTGTAAGGGTCTCTCTAATGGATCGAGTGGGTCCACCAAGGCGAGTACTGTTAGCTTGGTATCTAAAGTGTGGAGTGTGCCGGGCCAACTATAGTGTTGACTAGCTTTTTGTAGATATTAATATGTTCTTTAATATTGTTGAACATTTTTTTGTTTTATCATCAATAGTTTCTGTAGCGCATGCGATGAAAGTAATTTTATGGCCAATTTTTTTACACCCTGGGTTACACTATTGAAGTTTTATTAGGGATCCCAATTTTTTTCTAATATTATTTATAGCCTATGTTACTCATGGATAATGTAGCATTCTAATGGTGAAAGAATATTTGAAATCGGTCTAGTAGTTTTTGAGTTTATTCAGTACATACAAAAATACAAAAATCCAAAAATACAAATCTTTTCTCTTTATAATATTAGTGTAGATTGATACCATTCGTAGCATCCACAGGAAGTCTAGGACTGGTGTTATGAGCCGACACCACTACAGACTTGTTAAGAATCTGCTATATTTAAACAAGGAAGCAGTATATCCATTACGGAATCGGATACTATCAACATCGATCGCTGATGATAATATTTACAGCTAATTAATGTACCACCTTAGGAGCAAAAAATATCAATTAATAAACTTTAAAATAAAAACTCTTAACAGCAAGTTAAAGTTTTGGCTACGGTGCTACTGATAGCGAGTAGCGGGGAGAGAACAGTTTGATGTTAGCGAATAGATTTGAGTCAACACAATATCCTATGAGCCTCCCTGAATACGTTGGTGAAATCTTCCAAGAACTAGTTAGGTTTTCTAAGACATGCAGGGTTTTTCGTGATGAGAGTATAAGCAAGCAAAATTGTTTCTCGAAGCATTTCCATATTAAAAAATTGCTTCCAAGACCTGATTTAAAGGAGCTCTAGAATAATACAGTGTTGTCTGTGTCTTATTTCTTCGTCCCCTTCTGTTCCTCATTGGCTTGCAAGAAGACAATATATCTTACCTAAGTCATCCTACTAAGAATTCCTCGTAGTATACCAACATTTCAAACACCTTACCTCCTATAGTTCCCATTAGTTTTCAACGTCCTTCAGTCCCCGCTTGCACTGGGACTACCGGTTTACATATAAAGTCGTGAGTTTGTGTAATACATAGAAAAAACTGGGCTAATTAAATTGCTGTCACAATTCCTCAGACCACTCGCCATACCAACTGCTAGTGCTTACTTAAGCTATGTTTGGAGCAAAAATGCCAAGTCTGTTTGCTCAGAAATCCAAGAACGGTATGTTAGTAGTTTTCAATTAGAGGCTGGTGGTCTGTTATTGAAAGAATTATAAGTTTCCGAAACTATGAGGTATAGCGAAAAGTAATCAAAGGAGTCCGGGGCCTATTTTGATGAGAACTAAAACTGCATCATTGGATTTTTGAAAAAAAAAAAAACTAGGTGATTTTGAAAAAAAAACACCGACTGTATTATTACACCATTCGATAGTGTCGCTGATAAGGAACGAAGTCTGGGAAGAAATGATATACGGCAAACTTAAGGCATAAATGGCATAGGCTATATTTCAAAGTGCCACGGGGCAGAGCCGCGGGTAATGCTAGGATTGCGCTATGCGAAGAAATTCGTTGCGATGTCATCTAACTGTATTTTCTTTTAGCTTTCTGGCGATCTGGCAGTGGGAAGACAGATATGATAGAAGAAGACAGTCAATCTCTTACAACACAACACTTCCATAATAATAGCCGGCTCTTACGACATGACACTTAGATCTTTGAGAAGATGCTAGAAGAAGAGCGTGAAAGAGGAAAACCAAGAATCAGCTTGAACTTGATAAAAGAGGCAACCGATATAAATTCGTAGAAGTAGGAAGAGATGGAAATAGTTTCATCAGCTACACCAAAGAAATAGAAGAAGTACTAAGCAGTATTTAATTTATATATGATCAACGGCCACCTCCTATAGCGACCAGTGACCACAAGATCTTGTGTCCGGATTAACAAATACAAACCTGTTTGGTGCATACCAGCCGCGCGTTGCGTCAGAGCCTCAAGCGGGCATGCGCGGCACAGGCTAGGCAAAAAATGGCCGCCTAACTACGTCAAATTAAACTAACGCTAAAGACGCTAGGGAGCTAGGCTAGGGAGCGCTAGAAAATTTTAAAGAACCTACAATCACTAGCGTGGATAGGCCTCCCACAAGGTAGACCGACGACCTGGTGAAGGTCGCGGGAATCCGCTGGATGCGGGCAGCGCAAGGCGAACCTTGGGGGAGGCCTTTGTCCAGCAATGGACGACTTTTGGCCGAGATGATGATGATGATGATGACAATCACTTGTAATGCCCACAGTGCAGTAGAGCGATGATGTTAATCTAGACCTAATTAAACATAGCACCATCCTGTATTCAGGCTACCTAGCTCCGCTTCTTAGTCTTCTTACTGAGGTTTTGAATGCCAGCGGCTTTCCTCGAAGAAAGAAAAAAAAATGCTGAGATTATGTCTGAATTCAGAAAAGGCAAATTTTAGGATAGTGCCTAGTGACGTACTCAGATGTAAATAAACCTTCGAAATCAACGTTAATTGAGCCTGGATTTTATTACAGCATTTTCTTAGTGTTTTGTTGATAGTAATTAGTAGACGCTCATACTGGACGAACAATTGGCTTTTTAATGGAACTTAGAAAGGTGTGAACCAGAGTGAGGTGTCCAAAGAGCACGTCGAGATTTTACTCTCGGAGTCCTAAAAAAGCTATATTAATACCTATCAATGCTGAAAGTAGAATTAAACACGTAAGTTTGCGTTTGCGTCAGGGATTGCACCGAGCACCGGCGGCCGCCGCGTCGGCGCGGGCGCACGTACATGAGAAACCGCGCGTTCTCTCACGCCTTCCGCCTCATTATCGCGATACGTGATCCGCGAGGGATCGCGGTCCACGCCGCGCAATGTGGTCGGCATATCAGCAAGGAGTATATTATTATGTTAGACTTCTTCTTATCGTATGGTTCCCTGGTACCTGGTATCAAAGTTGTTCCAGCCGCCTGAAGGCCTCTGACAACGCTTAACGACTGCTGCCTAGATGACAACAACCGGGACTGACTTTTTACGTGCCCTCCGAAGAACGGTGACCCTCATTTCAAATGCCACTAAATGATCACCCATCTCTGACTGACCTTGCCAAGCGTTGCTTAACCTCCAATAGACTAAACTAAACTGTTAGACTAAAACCATGGATCTAGCTCTGGTGGGGGCATTTCCTTTCACTCCTAGTTGCCATGCGAAAATACCCTTACCGTTCCCGACTCTACCGTCCCGCGTGGACACCCTAGAAGAAAGGGACAAACTCCCACTAGGAGCATTTCACTCGGCTCGTTTTTGTGCAACAGCATGCTATACTGTTACTTGTAACGGATTATGGTTAGAAGGTACCTGGCCTATATGTTATGAAAAGGCCTTTATTATATGATGACTGCTTTATCTAATAGTGACGTAGACCGCTCAGGTAACTGACTGAAACTCACAAGCTCACTGAAAGATACCCCTGGTGAGGACGAATTTATGAAATGGTCGTTATGTAATCCGTGGTCTGGGTGCCATTGGGATCGTCCCCAGTTGTAACATAATTAAGTGCTTAGTTTAGCACCATACAATTGCTGTTGCTTTGGTGATATTTATTAATTTAAGGTGAACGGTTCTAATTGCGTTTCAGCGTCTCTACCATCAATAACCTCTTATTGCAACTCAATTGCAGACCTAAAATTAATCGCTGTCATGGATAGCGATTCATTATAGGCTTGCAACAGAGTTGCAATATGATGAGATTATAAAGGGACTGAAAGCAGTCGAACAGAAAACCCCAAGCACTACCTGAATAAACACACAATGTTAACTTTTTGCAAAACGTTTTGCAACGTTTCAAGGGTACTAATTATAATGGTTCCGCATGTTTTAGCAATAACACAAGCGATTGTTGGCGCATGGGAGACTCGCAGGCGCGCATGGGAACGTGCGCAGTCGCACAATCGCGCGGCTCAGATGAAAGGAAAACAAGCCATGGTTTGACGACGTTGTGAAACATTGTCTTTTGTACTGGGTACTATGATGGTCGTATGTCATAAACAATGATAGTACCTGTGGGCCCATTACGAACCCAGAATATTTTTCAACCTAGGTTATCTCACTGCTGGGCAAAGGAAAGGTCTCTCTTTCCTTCCTCCACTCCTCCCTGTTTATGCCAATAGTGGGCTATTATGTATGAATAATATAGATTTATTCAAAGTTTTACTCAATATACGAGTGATATAAACTCAATATACAATAGACAAGTGATATACAATATACCCGCAGGTAAAATACAAGTGATGCCATTTGGTTCCGCCCGCAGCACGCGCAGGCGCGGCGGGAAAATGATCCGCGCATCCGATTTACATAAACCGCTTAGTTATGTAAGGGGAAAGTTGTTTAACTTATTCAATAAGAAAATTTACACGCGGCTCGACGAACGAAGCTAGCATGTTAATTCTATACCAATAGAAGAAAATAAGAAATTGTTAGGTATCATTTGGTGGTTGGGTTTGGTGCAAAAATTTAACTTTGTACCTAAAAAAATAATTTTTAAACTGTCTTTTAAACTGTAACTCTGTTTCCCTCTGTTGACCAAGAAATCGAACAGATATGAGCTAGTTTATTTCTAGAATGTACAGTTCATACTGAAATGAAATTCAAAGATTAATACCAATAACCAACCTTTTTAATAGCAAGATGGGATTTGTGTTGAACTGGTCCACAGAAATGATCACCCTTCAAAAGCTCAGCAAGATGCGAGATTATCTGATTGAGAAATAATAAGTAAGCATCTGCTAACATTTCGTACTTTTCGTCCAACTGCTGTAGATACCTATAAAGGAGGCAATAGTAATATCATCCTTCTTATGATCGTAACGTATGAGAAAGACAGAAATAATTACAGATTTATATCAAGTTTATTTTAGTTGTAATTTATAGCCAACATAATTGTAAGCATAAGACAATTTTCATGCAACTCCAGCTGAAGGTTGTTCTTAAGTTTATTCAGTTGTTTAAAAACATGATTTAAGTCATTACAAAGGAGATCTTGAACAACATACGTGTGTTACAATTCTTAATCACGCTTTTAAATCAGATTGTCAACAGCGCAGGCTATTCTAAAGGGTAAACTCAGTTACTGTTTTAACATTGAACCACATTGAACTATAAATACATGTATATACTGGATACATATTTGCGCAAATGTATAGATTATCAATAAAGTATGAGTCATTATTTAAAAGAGTTACGTAATGGTTGAAGGTGTTGTATCAATGGATTAGCTTGAGTATGGTGAAGTGATGGAACCGGATTCTAAATATTTTTTTACTTTGCCCTTCCTTGCTTACGACAAAATAAAAAAACCGGCCAAGTGCGAGTCGGACTCGCGCACGAAGGGTTCCGTACCATTCTATAAAAAATTAAATTAAAAATTTAAAAAACCCTCGACAAAAAAAAACCTTTAAAAAGATAAAAATAATACCTGAATATTTTCACCCAAGCGTCGTCGTTGCGTCGGGGGACCGCTAAGTTCGCCGGTCATGGTTATAATCTACAGGTTACTCTAAATGTAATCTACTTAGCGGTCCCCCGACGCAACGACGACGCTTGGGTGAAAATATTCAGGTATTATTTTTATCTTTTTAAAGGTTTTTTTTTGTCGGGGGTTTTTTAAATTTTTAATTTAATTTTTATTTCATGCTTTTTTAAACTTATATTACCGGTGTACTAACTGCCCAGCTTGTATTAGCATGTACTCGTCAAAACGCATCGTATGAGCCCAAACACAAGGTAGATGCCGTACACCGTTGAGGAGTTCTTCTGATGATGCCTGCGCATCAGGTCAAGGTTGTCATACTTTGTAATATCATTGACAAGTGACAGGATTTCAAGTTTCGTATCGATCAGACCTGTGGAAGTTGTTTATATCTTTTCATCAACTAGAAAAGAGCTGATGGTCTTCAAACGGCTGAGCAGATTTTCTTGAAATATAGCTAAGAACACTCTCGATTAACTCACCTTTCAAACAAAAAAAACTAAATCCAAATCGGTCCATCCGTTCAGACGCTATGATGCCACAGACAGACACACAGATACACAGATACACAGATCCACAGATACACAGATACACAGATACACAGATACACACGTCAAATTTATAACACCCCTCGTTTTTCGTCGGGGGTTAAAAACGGCAATCATGTCTGTTGTATGGGAACCCCACTTAAATATTTTTTTATTCTGTTTTAGTATTTGTTGTTACAGCGGCAACAGAAATACAAATTTTATTCTGACTTTTCGGATAGTTTTGATAAAATCTATTGCTCAATTCGAAATTGTATCCATAAAGGGCTATGGTAACTAAAGAGTGCACAGTATGT
This sequence comes from Drymonia ruficornis, assembly GCA_947859195.1. Classification (NCBI taxonomy): domain Eukaryota; kingdom Metazoa; phylum Arthropoda; class Insecta; order Lepidoptera; family Notodontidae; genus Drymonia; species Drymonia ruficornis. Next base: position 8,958,565 of record OX401927.1, read on the forward strand.
GCCAGCATTCAAGTCAATATTGATAAACACATTATCTATTTGAGTATAACCCGTTGTGGTAACAACACGAGGAAGTTTTGAATTTAAACCAATATGGTCAAAATATTTTTTTAAAGGTGCATTCTCATTAGATTCCAGTAAGTCTACATTAAAATCCCCGCACACTATAGTCGGAGGCAACGGGAGTATTCTGCCATCAAATATGACACTATGAAAGCAATACAACAATTTCCAATCGATCGAAACCTAGAGATAACGCAAAACTTGTCAATAGCAGGCGAATTTTGGTCGTGACTATATTGCGATCTGAAAAACGAAACCATAGCGCGATCTAGGAGCTCATCTAGCGTCATCTAGTGGTGCGTAGCGGTACTATTATTTTATATATTATGAGGTTCTTATTTTATATTATCTTTGTTATAGCAACAATTATTTACTCTTTGCCACCTCACTCCCATAAAAAAAAACTGCTCAACATCAGGCGGGCTGTACGCTTTTTTGCCACCTCAGTCCCATAATTGTTAGTACACACCTGCAATAATAGGTACATAAAGTACACAAATAAATAAATACACATTCTGTGAAAAACTATTACAACGCCATCTATAGTTCTAATACTCTGTGCTTGAAACTCCGAATGCATTTGAAACTTGATTTACAAATATGTTTACGTACGTAAACAATGTATTTGCACAAATCAGTTTAGTGTTAACATTATTTTAATTTAAGCTGTGGGTGACAAAAAAAATGCGAATTACTCAAAAAAAAAAACAACTCATAGTAAGATTCGAACCTAATACCCACATACACGTGGACTAACGCGTTAACCATACGGCTAAGATGATCTCTAGTATTGCACTCGAATTATTATACTACTTATGACACTGTAATGCCAATGATATCATAACAATGTTAGATGGCGCTACTTTGACTGGTACTATTAATTTAAAACTTATTTATGGGTCAAAAATGTAGTTTTACATTTCTTTTTTTTGTCAACAATTTATCTAAAATATGTCATAATGATCACTTATGGTTAAAATGTTAGTTTTCTCTTTATATATTGTTTAATTTATGAGTTATCAATAAAAACGCCAAAAATATCGAGTTTATTGTATGGGGACCCCCTTTATTTTTAAGTTTTATTTTATTTTTAGTATTTGTTGTTGTAGCGGCAACAGAAATACACATTCTGTGAAAATTTCATGTCTCTAGCTATTACCGTTTGTTAGATACAGCCCGCTGACAGACAGACGGACAGACAGACAGACAGACAGACAGACAGACAGACAGACAGACAGACAGACAGACAGACAGACAGACGGACAGCGTAGGCTTAGTAATAGGGTCCCGTTGGCACCCTTTGGGTACGGAACCCTAAAAAGCAACTGAGGGTCATAGACTATCTACTTATACTTAGTTAATTATACGGTGAAGTGTGAATTTACGTACAACCAGATTTTTGCGGTTAGGGGCTGACTTCCGTATTCAATCAGGATTATCACGCTGGAACTAAGTACACTAATAAACTACACATAATCATAAAACTTGTTGGAATGTTTTCAACAAAATCAACTCGACATTAGTTGATCACCGTTAACTTACTAGTTTAGGTACGGTAATTAGTGTAGATCGCGAACATCTTAAGCTTTCTAACATCCATCCGTACTACAAACGTTTTATTTCGACAGATTAATCCGATAGATTATCAATGAACATGCGATATCGCCTTAAATAGTAGATTCATCGCATTAAATAATTGAAGTTTTCTTATTCTTGTATTTAGAAGTTTTGCGCTTCAACTCCAGTGACACTTTTTAAACGGGCGTTCCATACTTAGGTACCTATATCATAATACTCTCTGGTAATCTGGTCCGTTGCTGGGATTGGGCCTGGCTGGTCCCTGTACCAATGACTCTATTATGAGACCTCTGATAGTAGATACAGGATATATAGGTATATAGGTAATACTTAGTACTGTCTAGGTATAACAATAATCTAATCTAATAACGTAGGTATACTAACCTACCTTCTATTCTACTATATCTCCCTTACCTTATGTGCATAAATTTTTTAAGTAGACGAATAACACTCTTCTGTGGAAATGAATATTATTTTCATAGATTAATTATTGGTTTCCGCGAGGACAAAGCGCAGGCGCAAAATATTCATAAATCTATGCTTATTATGACTTATCAAAAAGTGACAGAAGTACCTATCTTGTGAGTTTCCTTCGCCTAATTAAAAAATTGACTTTAGTTTGGGTAATTCACGCGAAAAAAGTCGAATCGATCAAAACCAATATCACATTACAATACCAGTTATAAAATCAATCTACGAATTCATAGAATAACGCGTTCTCCAGAAAAAAACTTTCAATAAATATTAATAAAAGCAATTTGTAGTTGTCGCCTAAAATAGTAATATCCTGTATTATTCACCGAATTCATGGTCACAACAACACGTTTTAGTGTTGACATCTACCGACACGCGATATTGCTAGCAGTAATAAATTAAATTTTAACTTTTTCTTGCAGTTTACGCAAAATAATTAAAAATATGTAAGTGAGCACCTACTCACGTACTAGTAGGTAATTAGACCGAAACCTACTTACTCATTATTTTGTACCTACTTTCGATTCAATTATTAAGCAAGTACATATTCTAATTAATACTTTCTAAATAAAATAGGTAAGTACATAAGTAGGTACTTAGTAAGTTTACGTAGTAATAAATTATGTTTAGACTCACCTTTCCAATTGGAATCCAAGAAGAATCTGATGGAATTTATCGCCTATATCCGTAAAAACATCCAAGTTTACGAACGTAAATAACAATACGATTTTAGATTACAAAATTATATTACAAAATCCATAAACAACCTGCTGGAATGTCAAACTCGTTTGCCACGTTTTGAAATTCCTTTCAAATTACCACTGAGATTACTAAAATTGTATAATTTCACAATAAATGATCGACATGTTCGATTATTTGAATAATTTAGTTCAATATTTGCACCCACAAAAGTTTTTTGTCTTTGAATTTCGAACGTTCACTTCGGCGTCACCGCGCATGCGCGAAACAAACGCTCACTCTTCCGTTCGGCGACAGCGCGACTGTCTTGGAGCCAATAGGCGTCTTGCGTTCTCCGAAGATCGAGTTATTACACAAACAAGTTTGAATGGTTCGTTCAGCTGTCGTAAATAAGCTTGTTGAGTATACGTTCTTGTGGAACCGGCTTATACAATTGTTTAATACTTCTCGCAAGACATTTTAAACTTTATTGCAAGCTGATACGATATACAAAAGCTTGATTTTGATGTCAATTTTCTTAAGGCTTTGCTGCTATTGCTTGATTTACGAAATTCAAGTTACAGATTAATGCTTTAAGATTGATATTTATTTCTCAGGTATAGAAATGAATGAGGGGTATTGTTAAAGAAAATTTGTACTTTATTTCTTGGGTAAAAGTGTTTAGAATTGGTTAATTATGTTAATCTCGAGTTGATCACCTTAGAAGAAATGCTTTGGCCTCGGATGGCATGTGTACTGCATACCAACTCGAGTGGGCCGAAAGCGCGGAATCTTTATTTTATCATCGTGTGATGTAACCTACCTGTTGAACTTTTTCTATTGTTTCTTAACGGTGTGTAAAGGGTTGTGAAATCATAACATAAACCTAAAAGTCTTTGACATAAATCATAGCGAAGCGAAAAAATATATAAATCATAATCAAAGTGAGCATGTTATTAACATTTAGTTTTGTATCACTAGCGGCTGATGTGGCAGAAAAAGTAAACATGTTGCCGCTATTCGATAACGGATGGCAATGCACTACATGAAAATAATTTCACTAAAAATCTTAATATTGTTAAATATAAGTAACATAATTAATATTTTATATTTAATGCAGACACAATCAATACTAATATTCCTATCCTAATTATTTATATTTTAAATCGTTACATTTAAAAAGTATATTACGTAAATGTTGCCGCTACTCGATAACAGATGGCGCTATACCTCACAAAAATAATTTCATAAAATATCTGATATCGTTAATCTAAGTAACATAATTAATCGTTTATATTTTATGCAGATACAATACCTATATGCCTATCCTAATTCTGTAATAATTTCAAGTTTAAATCATTAGATTTAAAGTTTTTATTCTATTTTATATTTCAACCAACAGATGGCGCTTGAATTGGTGAAAATGTAAACTTTATCATCATGAATTGTTTTGAATCGCAGTGCCTTTCTAAATTTACAGCTAATATAAAAATGTCCTCATTTTCTATCACTGTTTATGTCCTGTCGGGCACATTGAGTCATAAATGAGTCTAGAAACAGACCGCACTGTCACTCACGTACAGAACTTCCGTCAATACAAGTACGTGACATGGTAGCCAATGAGGTCTTTGCTGAACGGTGAAGATAAACATTATGAGGAAACCTGCACGTCCTTCCACATGTGAAGTTCTTCACCGTGGTAGACTATGGCCCATTCCCCTCGCCTTGATATTCGTGCCCGGTGTAATGGCAATGGATTCGCTGATTGTGACCAAACTATCATTGGCGATATCTCTAATTCAAAACACAGTAGCTAATGACACTATCCATCTGTCTGACCATCCGCTAAGTTCTACTAAACTCCGCAACGGATTATGATGCGGTTTCACTATCATTTATTTAGATAATTTCTTTCGGAAGGATTAGGTACCTACTTACTTAACTACATTAAAAAAATATTAATAGGCGAAAAGAGCCGTGCGTTGCGTGGCGGTTTGTGTTTTATAATTAAATAAAACGCAATTATTAATTACTACACTACATTTATTACTTCATATAATACAGTTACATTTGGAACTAGCACACACACTTCATACACTTGACATAAATTAAAACCTCATAAATCAAATCGAACGCCAAAACTAAATAATATGAGATCATACAATTTTGAATAGTTAAAAAAAATATTATTATTGTGATACTATATGTATTTTTTTTCATACATTGCATTGAATCATATTATGTTTAATTTCATTATTATCATTTAAATAAGATGACTGATTAGTCGCGCTACTAATTATTAACCAGTTGCTTTCGAGTAGCGTCGTGTACGAGCCGCCATAAATTAAAAAAAAATACTAGTGCTATTAAATTATAGCAAATCATTAGGGGGCGTACATAAATTAAGTGAGGCATTTGGGGGAGGGGGGTGTCGAGCAAAATCTCACGTGGGGAGAGAGTGGGTCTCGGCAAATCTCACGTATTAATTTTTACCGCAAGAAACGGTGTAAAATTGCGAAAAAATGGGTTAAATCAAGTAAAACATGTTTCTCCACTAGAATATGACTCTGGAATAATCTCACGTGAGATTAGAGGGGGAGGGAGGGGGTCGAGCCAAATCTCACGACATCTCACTAAGGGAGGAGGGGGGTCGTAAAAATCACCTCACGTAATTTATGGACGCCCCCTAAAGAGCTTATTACACCTTCCTAAATTTAGGATACGTAATTTAGTCATGACTGAATTTAGGCCAGTGTAATCGCATTTAGCAAGTTAGAATCCTAAATAATCAGAAGCTTTCTAAATTAGGTTCTAAATTTAGTGACTAAATTTAGGAAGGTGTAATAAGCTCTTTAGTAATTTGCGTTAGTAACCAGTTTCATTTGAGAAGCGCCGTTGACGAATGGCCTAAAGGAAACACACATGGCATACCTAACATTGTATAATAGGTATATTTGTACAAAACTTTCAATTATAAGAATACACTTATTTTTAAACCAATCAAATGCTGGAATTCATTTACGTTCTTCAAATATAAGCTTATGGGTTATGTTTGAACATAATTTTGTACTAAAACAAAATCATAAAATTAACACTTTATCAGTAATACTTTTAAGTAACATTTTCATAGGATTCTAAGACAATATAGACTAGATAAAACACATAAAAAATAAGAAATTTTGCACCTCACTAGTTTGCCTATTTTAATGCCACAACAAATTTAATTATATGACAATAAAGATACAATATTATAACTATAATTAAGATTGAAGTGCATAAATTATTCAGTTACTTGAATAAGAAATAAATAATAATAATTTTGCCTCTTTTTGGTCACGAAAATAATAATTCAACACTTTTCAAGTACGGTGGCGTGCATGTCTAAGGTAACATTGCAAACATACGCTGAGCTATGTCTATTATTGACACACGTAATTAACAGAGCTCAGCTTATGTTGAATGTTACCTTAGACATGCAGCATTCTGTACCTATATATTTCTGAAAAATTTTAGTCTGTATAGGGTAGTGTAATCGTAATATTTAATAACTAGTGCATGTAAACCAACCCCCAAATTTATAGAAAGTTATGAACGTCTTACAACAGCATTACAAATCACTTTTAAATGATTTGTAAAACCGTTGTAAGCTGGCTTCAAATCTCTGTAAAGGCGGTTACATTCTTATATTTAGGATATCACACTACAGTTTGTGTAAGCTCTATGTAAATTATAATATTTAATACCACGATAAGAGGGCCATAAGGCCATATTAAGACCCGTAGAGGGGGACACACACTCTTATAAATGTATAATTGTAATACTAAAATACTTAGTTAAAATTAAATTACTATTACAAAGTAGAATCTTTAGGAATGCAATCAAGTTTTGGTGGCAATAGCTAGATGGCGCTGTTCTAAATAGCAAAAAATAATTCTGAAATAAAACATTAGAAATATGCGATTTATAAATTAATTGAAGCTAAATTAATTAATTTAAGAATATAAGAACATTTTTATTCAAGTTTTACGTTTTGTCATGGTTGCAATATAAAATTCATCAAACAATAAAAAGAAACAATGTCCAGTTACCACTAGATGGCGTTACATCTAATTAAAATTTTTGGAACTAAAACCTTTTCCTTTCGTCACTAGATGACACTGTTCTAAACAGAGAAAAAAGGAAACTGATTTCCTGGGCTTTCAAATCTTTTGAAATACAAAAAAAAACAATACACATCTGTTAAAATAATAATGCCGGAAACCCACCACGGCGCACGGAGAGGCCACGCACACGGCCACGGCTACGTTTTGCAAGAAAATGTACGGATGACGTCATTTCGTGCGTAGCCTCTCCGTGCGCCGCGGTGGACACGGTGACATACATTTTCTTGCAAAGCGAAGCTTGACCCACGTGCGTGGCCTCTCCGTGCGCCGCGGTGGGTTTCCGGCTTTAATGTATGGTGCAAATTTACCGACTATGATTGGTATACGTCATGGTGATGGTGTGTGGTGTGTTGTGTTGTGTTGTGTTCAGTCTGGCACCGCCCAGCTGTCGTACACGTGTCGCCAGTCGACGTGCTTGAAGTAGGGATGTCGTTTGATCTCTTCGATACCATCCTTGCCGGCGCCGAGACGCTCCGACGGCTCGTATGTTAACAACTGAACAATATTATACGACATTACATTACACGATATTACAAAATTAAAAACATAGATCATACACGTGCTCGCTCGTCTAGAGTAGTACCGCCCTCTCACAGAAGATCGGCGTAGTCACTACTTACATTTATTGCAGTGAGGCGCTCATAGACAGCTGCAATCACTGATCGGTAAACGATCGGAGGTTAAGCAACGCTTGGCAAGGTCAGACAGAGATGGGTGACCGTTTAGTGGCATTTGAACTGAGCGTCTCCGTGCATGTAAAAAGTCGGTCCCGGTTGTTGTCATCTAGGCAGTCGATAAGCCTTGTTGCCTTCGGGCTTGAACTCTGACACCAGGTACCAGGGAACCATACGATAAGAAGAGTGTTGCCGTAGTCGGGTGCAGTGCAGTTTTTAAACAGAAGAGATGTTCTTAGTAGATATCTCTATGAAACAATGCGTGGAAATTTGCGCGGGATGGCGCGGGTGGTGGGGTTTAAGAAATGGGAGGCAATTTACAAGATACCGCGCCTTCCGATTATTTCTATCTAGCGGTAAATAGCAGAACTACTCGCTTCATTTTATGTCGATGTTAGTACGTAGTTTAACTTTACTTTTTTTTGTAGGATGATAAAAAATGACGTACAAAGGGACGCCATCTAGTGTCGAATAGAATTATATTTGGGATGCGAACGCGAACGATGGCAAGACGTCTGCACAGGACGAACGCCAACAGCGCACTGACTTAAGCCACGCCTACTGTGATGACGTCAGCGGCCGAGTTGTGCGATGTGTAAGCAACGCGGCCGAGTTGTTTAGACCCAGTCCTTCTTTAGTATTAGGTTCATGGATGTACCTGTGTGAGTAGCGAGTGTTGTTCTAGGGGCAGATGGTCCGGCAGCTGCAGCTCGGTGTGGCTCGAGAACACGCCGCGGTGGAGCTGCCACAGCGGCTGGCAATAACACAACAACATATTTAATGTTGTTTTCTATAACATTTTATAACATTTAAACAGACATTAACAAATAAATGTTATTCTTGAGCGACTGTAGCCTAGTGGTGAACAGGTTGGGCTAGCAATCGAAGGTCCCAGGTTAGACCCACGGTGGGGCATGCACCAAAGGACGAATTTTCATCTATGTGCATAATTTACAGTTCCCTGACGGTGAGGGAAAACATCGTGAGGAAACCTACCTATCCCTCGGGATTAGGTAATAGTCAGTTCCTGTATACACGGCGACAAGGTTCACCACCTGTCACGTTGGGTTCTGACTATCTGGTGAAACGTGGGCTTTGAGTTGGTTAATACCTCCACAATGTGGTGGTGTATGGCCACTCAAGCCTCTGACTACCCCCGAATGGGGATAAAAGTCGTGACATTACATTTCATTTCATTTCAAATGTTATTCTTGACGATTTGTAGTTTAATGTGGTATATTTAATATAGTAAATGGGTATTTTCGTGGGGGAATATGTATACCATTAAATTCTACAGGGTGAATGTGAAATCATGGGCATCCTTTTAATAAACTATGACTCCTCTACACATGATTCAGAATATTTTGGGAAAATATATAACAAATCTATTGATAAAAAAATATTGCTCAAGTAAACAAATAAGCAGACCAGTTACCTTTTATACCTTACCTGGGCAATATTTTTTTATCAATTGATTAGTTAATTAAAAAAAATATATATACGTCACGACTTTTTATCCCCATTCGGGGGTAGTCAGCGGCTTGAGTGGCCATACACCACCACATTGTGGAGGTATTAACCAACTCAAAGCCCACCTTTCACCAGATAGTCAGAACCCAACGTGACAGGTGGTGAACCTTGTCGCCGTGTATACAGGAACTGACTATTACCTAATCCCGAGGGATAGGTAGGTTTCCTCACGATGTTTTCCCTCACCGTCAGCGAACCGTAGCCATAACCGTTTCCGTCCCCGTAGTTAATGAATATTCCCTAAATATTCTGAATCATGTGTAGAATCACTGTTTAAAATGATGCCCATGATTTCAAATTCACCCTGTATAAATAGTAGGGATGTCAACTAAACCATGATATTGGATATGTGACTAACCTGTCCGCACAGCAGTCGGTACATGACCGCGCCGTAGCTCCAGTAGTCGCACGCGCACTCCCCCTCCCCCTCCCCCTCCCCGTCCCACGCCACCGTAGTGTTGTGCAGCTCGGGCGCCACGTACATGCCGTACGAGTCGTGCGTGTCGTGCGTGCGGTGCGTGCGGTGCGTGTGCAACTTCGACAGGCACATGTCTAAACCACGGTGGTGGTGGAAGTAGGTGAGTATGATCTGCCCGCGGTCGCCTAGCAGGATGTTTGTTGGGTTCAGATCTCTGCGAACAAAAGTATTCCACTTATATTATAAATGTGAAAGTTTAGATGGATACATGGATGTATGGATGGATGTTTGTAACTCAATCACGCCAGAACGGCTGAACGGATCTGGATGAAATTTTTATCCCGATAGTATGTTCCCGTGGGATAAATTATGCTCGGACGAAGTCGCAGGCGGAAGCTAGTCTACACTAATATTTCTACACTAATAATAATATTATAAAGAGAAAAGATTTGTATTTTTTAAACCAACTTCAAAAAGGAGGAGGTTTCTCAATTCGACCGTATATTTTTTTTTTATGTGTGTTCGCGGATAACTTCGTAGTTTATGAACCGATTTTGATGATTCTTTTTTTGTTGGAAAGGAGATTTTCTGGGGGTGGTACCATGATAAGGAAACCAGGATCTGATGATGGCATCCCAGAGAAATCGAGGGGAATCTTCGAAAATCGTAGGGGCGACTAGTGCGTTTGTAATTTTTTTCATTAAGTATTTTAAAGCACTACTATTTTATGAAGGTCTGGAGTCGATCTGATGATGGAGCCGAAAGACAGTCGAGGGAACTCCTCAACGATTTACAGCAATTACCTGGTGTTTGGGCTTGATGAATTAGTATTGATGAGAACTTTACACCTAGATGGGTTGTGACTGTCATTAGGGGACTGATGATGAAGACGAGGGACAGTCAAGGGAACTCCTCAACGATTTACACCAATTACCTGGTGTTTGGGCTTGATTAATTTGTATTGGAGAGAACTTTGCACCCATATGGGTTATAAGTGCCATTACAGGTCTAATGATGGAGACCATAGACAGTCGAGGGAATTCCTCAAAGATTTACAGCAGTTACCTTTTGTTGGGCTTACTTCATACGGTTCAATATGCCAAAATGTTCATTGGTATGGCGCCACTAAAAATCGTGAAATAAAATTATTTTTATAAAAAAAAAAAAAAAACGACTTCAAAAAACCTGGATCACTAAAAAGCCTGAAATAATATTTCTATTACCACCTCTGCCTACCCCTTTGGGAAAACCAGACGTGATGGTGTGTTATCGAGTATTTGGAGTCGGTGCCAATCTTGGTATGCCAAGTATACCTACTATAAAAGTAAGAAGATAGATTGGCACCGACCCCAAATACTCGATAACACACCATCACGTCTGGTTTTCCCAAAGGGGTAGGCAGAGGTGGTAATAGAAATATTATTTCAGGCTTTTTAGTGATCCAGGTTTTTTGAAGTCGGTTTTTTTTTTTTTGTATGTTATGAATAAACTCAAAAACTACTGGACCGATTTCAAAAATTCTTTCACCATTAGAATGCTACATTATCGCTGAGTAACATAGGCTATATTTATTACTAGAAAAAATTAGGGATCCCTACTAAAACTTCAGTAATGTAACCCAAGATGTAAAAAAAATAGCCGTAAGATGCCTTTCATCGCATGCGCTACGGAAACTATTGATGATAGAACCAAAGAAATGTTCTACAATATTAAAGAGTATATCAATATCTACAAAAAACTTCGCGATACCATATGCCCAACTATTGTAGTTACGTTACTATAACTACTTTTTTACATTTTAAAAGTTGATAGAAATGCCGACCAAAATCAGACCATGTTAACCATACCTTAGTATGAATCCTTATCCAAATAAATCATTTCGTATTTGAGACTATTTTTTTTCTACAGGTAGATTACTTTTTGAATTATTTAAATCGGAAAATTAACAATTAATTTTGATTTGTTCGTCAACCGCAAACAAAATCACAATTAATAGTTAATTGTGGCACCACATGCAATTTGCAATTAATTAATTGCAATTAAATTTTGCCCAACTCTGCTTCCCCACTCTTTCTACTATGGTAGTAATGCACAAGTCCGTACCTGCATACAACGCCGCTGTTGTGTAAGCTCTCTAACGCGGTGAGTATCTCCGCGGCCCACCGACACACCGCCGCGGGCGGTAACACACCACGCTCACAAGCGGCCGGCTACAACAACACACAACACACATTCATTAGGCCGCAACACACGAGCGGCACTTTGCCGTCCTGCGGGGCTATTACGTATCTCAGTTGACAACTGGCGTCGGTTGTACACCGAGCTTTGATGGTAAACGTAATACCAATGTTATGTCAGTATAATTTACCATCAAATTTCGGTGTACAACCGACGCCAGGGGACTTACCACGAACTCTTATTGCGATTCAATTACAGGAACGTTTTAACGATTCAGCGTCTTTTTGTGTAATGACGTACCTTATTGTCATGACAATAAGAAACGTCATTGCACAAATGGCCGCTGAAACGTTAAAACAAAACTGCTATAAGAGGTGGTGGTAAGGCCCCTGTTGTCAACTGAGATACGTAATAGCCAGAACAAGCAGAGAGACAGCCAACAAAGTGATCCTATACGGGTTCAATTTCTCCTTTTGAGGTATGAAACCCTAAAAAATAACCGGCCCAGTGCAGGTTGGTGAAACTCACACCTCTTTGACGTGTACATTTCCTCACGATGTTTTCCACCATTTGATCAACTTACAAATTACTTATAATGTTTTCTATACTAATAAGACAAGTGGATTAGTCTACATGCATTTCTACAAATCGTTACTCTTCAATGTATGGGAATGACATAAGTCACAAGATCTATAGTCTAATTTTTAATTAGACGAAGCCAACTGACAGCTGAAAAGTTCGAATTTGAACCTTATTTGTTCTATTTATATTGAAAAGTGACATAAGAACCTGTCAGCCCACTTCGTCTAATTAAAAATCAGACTATAGTTATCGACATGTAATGTCATTTCCATACATTTAAGCTCAAATTGAGATTGATCTTAAGATGCAGTTTTGACGCCTAATGAATGAAACATCTGTCAGTAACATCGTCTTCAGATCAATCTTAACTTTGAGATGCATTTATTAACACGAGCCTCAAGGGTAACAATTTATAAAAACGCTCGTAGACGAATCCACTTGTCTATGCTAACTTACCCTCTGCACCGCAGTCACAACACTAGCATTATCGACATCAACAGCATCACTGCGCGGCGCATCACTCAACACTTTATCGACATTCGACAACAGTCTCTGAGAGTTCAACACTAACTCCTTAACTGACATATCACTCATTTCCACATTATTATTATCACTCATTACACTATCAATATTATCATTCAATTCTTGATTCTTAGGCTCTGTGAACACGAATTCTTGATTCTTATTCTTGGGGTCTGTGAACACGTTTTCTAAGTTCACTTCCCTAGCCGGTGTTGGTGATTTAGTATAATTCTTGATATAGCCAAATAGCTTTTGGCCAGGTGCATAGGATAGTATTAAGAATATTAGGTTGGCAGTTTCGATGTAGGCGTGTAGCGGCACCATGTACGGTATTACGGTTGGCAGCACTGGTTGTCGTGTCTCGTTGGTGCGTTGCAGGAAGTACTCGTCGAATTCCGTTAGGTTGTTCGGGACTTTTTGTATCACCTGAAAAATAAAATAAAATCCAAGTGTATGGTCTCAAACCATGGACCAATTACTAAGGGGACTGGCCCTAAGCAACTCGGCCGAGTGGTCGGCCTAGTACTAACATCGACATAAAACGAAGCGAGTAGTTCAACTATTTACCGGTAGATAGAACAATGAAAATGAAAAAACAATGACCACGTTTTTTTTCATACATATATCTAATAAGGGTACCTCTTTCTTTAGTCTTTGCTCTGTGTCTCAAACTAAGCAAAGCTTGTACTATACAGGGTGAAATCGAAATCGTGGGCAATATTTTAAAATATGACTCAACACATGATTCAGAATATTTTGGGAAAACAAATAAAAAAATCTATTGATAAAAAAATATTGATCGGGTAAGCAAATCATTTAACTGATATACCTTACCTGGGTAATAATTTTTAGGGTTCCGTATCCAAAGGGTGGCAACGGAACCCTATTACTAAGCATACGCTGTCCGTCTGTCTGTCTGTCTGTCAGTCTGTCTGTCTGTCAGCGGGCTATATCTCACGAACCGTAATTGCTAGAGACTTGAAATGTTCACAGAATGTGTATTTCTGTTGCCGCTAGAACAACAAATACTAAAAAATTAAATTAAAAATTTAAAAACCCCCGACAAAAAAAATCCTTTAAAAAGATAAAAATAATACCTGAATATTTTCACCCAAGCGTCGTCGTTGCGTCGGGGGACCGCTAAGTACGCCGGTCATGGTTATAATCTACAGGTTACTCTAAATGTAATGTACTTCGCGTTCCCCGACGCAACGACGACGCTTGGGTGAAAATATTCAGGTATTATTTTTATCTTTTTAAAGGATTTTTTTTGTCGGGGGTTTTTAAATTTTTAATTTAATTTTTATTTCATGCTTTTTTAAACTTATTTTACCGGTGTACTAACTGCCCAGCTTGTATTATCATGTACTCGTCAAAACGCATCGTATGAGCCCAAACACAAGGTAGATGCCGTACACCGTTGAGGAGTTCTTCTGATGATGCCTGCGCATCAGGTCAAGGTTGTCATACTTTGTAATATCATTGACAAGTGACAGGATTTCAAATTTAGTATCGATCAGACCTGTGGAAGTTGTTTATATCTTTCATCAACTAGAAAAGAGCTGATGGTCTTCAAACGGCTGAGCAGATTTTCTTGAAACATAGTTAAGAACACTCTCGATTAACTCACCTTTCAAACAAAAAAAACTAAATCCAAATCGGTCCATCCGTTCAGACGCTATGATGCCACAGACAGACACACAGATACACAGATACACAGATCCACAGATACACAGATACACACGTCAAACTTATAACACCCCTCGTTTTTCGTCGGGGGTTAAAAATAAAAAAAAGGTTAAAAATAAAGGGGGTCCCCCATACAATAAACTCGATATTTTTGTTTTTTTTTATTTATAACTCATAAATTAAACTATATACAAAGGGAAAACTAACATTTTAACCATTAGTGATCATTATAATAGCTTTTACATCAATTATTGATAAAAAAAATTGTAAAACTACATTTTTTTAACAATAATTTAAGTTTTAAAATATATACCAGTGACAATAGCTCCATCTAGTAGGTGAAAGTTTCAAATGTGTTCGCAGAGTAAAGCTAGATGGCGTGGCTAGATATCGCGTAGAATATTTTTTCACGGAATTAATTTCAACAACTAATAATTAAATAAAATTTATACGGTGGTTCGGAACCCTCTATGTGCGAGTCGGACACGCACTTGTCCGGTTTTTTATCAATTGATTTGTTGAATCACCGTTTAAAATATTGCCCACGATTTCGATTTCACCCTGTAGGTACAATGGACAGGGGGCGAGCCCAGTGTCACCCAGACTAGGGTAAATTACGAAAATACTGTTTTCGTAATTTGCCTCTGGCGGGAATCGACCCCGTATCCATCCGATCGGCGTACGCTCAAACCGCTGCGAGCGGTCGTGAATTATTTTATCAAAGAACATGGCCGATATTTTAATGCATCTGTTCCAACGGACTACCCAATTTTTTTTATGTGCTTGAGGTGGCAAAAATGCGTACGACCCGCCTGATGTTAAGCAGTTACCGTAGCCTATAGATGCTTACAATAGGAAGCATCTAAGCACCAAAGGCATCCCTCGCACGTTGCCAACCTTAGGGAAGTGGGAGAGGGATGGGGGTTTTGGGCTTCCGGCTCATTCACTCATCGTACGAAACGTAGCTGTAATCGCTACTTTACGCCGATCTTCTGTGAGAGGGTGGTACTACCCCGGTCGAGCCAGTCCGTATAAGAACTGCACTCAATTGGCTACAGCTTGGCTGTACCACCAATGAAAAAAAACAATAAATTCGCCGTCTTTGTCGATACTCTGTCAACTTTTTTGCATTCTCAACAAGAGTTGACATAAGTGGCGTCTCGAATTATTGGTCTATGATTATGTAAAAAATAATACCTTCATAGCGTAGCAGGTCTGTTCCCGTCGGTGCAGCACCAGCATCATACTGGACCCGAGCACCGCCAGCACTTTGTATAGAGACAGGTCTTCGTACGGCCTCCTCAGCATCGATATCGGGATGGGACAGTGCAGCGGCCGGATGCTGTCGTCCCGCTCTGGCAACAACTGTAGGTGGTATGTTAGAATGAGACGAACATACGTTTATCAGGATTAAAAGTTTAGGAAGATCTTGACAATTGAATATCAACTTTAATATCATCAACATTTAGCTGGAATTAAGATGGCAAACGGAAATTTTGGGACGTCACGTATTTGGGTATGATATCGCCAGACTAAAGGTAGGAGTTCGCTCAACGCGACAGACAGCAGACGTCAGTCGGTCTCATACAAATTGTGGCGATGACATGTGCCGACGGCAGACGGCATTCAATTTCTATGAGACCGACTGACGTCTGCTGTCTGCCGCGTTGAGCGAACTCCCACCTAAACACACCAACCGTATGTATGGTCCCAAACTAAGCAACGCTTGTACTATGGCTTTGGCTACAATACAATGGACTGGGGGCGATCCCAGTGACACCCAGACCAGGGCAAATTACTCAAAATGGTCAAAGTTCATACTCAAAGCTTTCGAAATTTGCACGTGTCGGGAATCGAACCCGCAACCACCCGATGTAGTGGGCCAAACGGCCTACTTTCGAACCACTGCGTGAAGCGGTCGTCGTATTGGCAAGTTTGTTTTAGTAATTTAATAATAATAATATCCTGGGACATTTTTGTACACACGGTTACCTGATCCCAAACTAAGCAGAGCTTGTACTATTGAAACCAGATAACTGAAATTACTACATATACTACTTTTTTATTTGTAAATACATACTTAATCTATACTAATATATAATATATAAAGAGGGAAATGCTGACTGACTGACTGACTGACTGACTGACTGACTGACTCATCAACGCCGAGCCGAAACTACTGAAGTTAGAGACATGAAATTTGGATAGTAGATATATTTTGTGACGGAGACAAGCAATAAGAAGCGATTTTGGAAAATTCAACCCCTAAGGGGGTTAAATAGGGGATGAAAGTTTGTATGCAAGTTCGTCATTTTTCAAGTTAGAATTATGAAAATTTGTGTAGAGGTGTCTTTTTAAAAATTAAAAATATGGTTTTCGGCGTTTTTTAATATTCAACCCCTAAGGTGGTAAAATAGGGGATGAAAGTTAGTTGGGAAGTTTGTATAGATGTTCGTCATTTTTGAAGTTAGAATTATGAAAATTGGCGTTTAGGTTCCTTTTTAAAAATAAAAAACTTGAATTGCTGCGTTTTTGAAAATTCAACCCCTAAGGGGGTAAAATAGGGGACGAAAGTTTGTATGGAAGTTCGTCATTTCTGAGGTTAGCATAATGAAAATTTGTGTTTAGGTTTCTTTTTACGTATTAAAAATAATAATTTCATCTTTTTTGAAAATTTAAACCCTAAGGGGTTAAAATAGGGGGTGAAAGTTTGTATGGAAGTTCGTCATTTTTTGAAGTTGGAATTATAAAAATTGGTGATTAGGTGACTTTTAAAAGATAAACAATATTAATTTCAGGGTTTTTGAAAATACATCCCCTAAGGGGGTAAAATAGGGGATGAAAGTTTGTATGGAAGTTCGTCATTTTTGTAGTTAGAATTAAGAAAATTGGTGATTAAGTGTCTTTTAAAAAATAATAATAATAGCGTTTTTGATAATTATACGGGGTATGGGATACGGGATACGCGATATGGGATACGGGATTTTGTATATGGGATACGTGATACGGGATACGGGATACTGGTTACGGGATATGGCATGCGGGATGCGGGATGCGGGATGCGGCATACGGGATGTGGGATGCATGATACGGGATACGGGATACGGATACGGGATATGGATACGGGATACGGATACGGATACGGATACGGATACGGGATACGGGATACGGATACGGGATACGGGATGTGGGATGCGTGATACGGGATACGGATACGGATACGGATACGGATACGGGATACGTGATACGGGATACGGGATACGGGATACGGGATATGGGATATGGGATGTGGGATGCGTGATACGGGATACGGATACGGATACGGGATACGGGATTTGGGTTCCAGCAAACGGAAACGGATTTTTTAAAATTTATATTCTGCGCGGACGAAGTCGCGGGCAAAAGCTAGTATACATATACACCCAGACTCCGGACATACAGACATGTTCATGCACACAAATGCATGTCCCGGGTAGGAATCGAACCTACGACCTGCAGCGTGAAAGGCGCCTCCGCGCCAACCACGCTAACGGGCAAATAATAATAATAATTTAATCAATATCTTTATAGTTTTAGAACTGAATTTGCGTTGGCGTTTACTTACACTTTGCTCGGCATTGCATAAATGGTTCTTATAGATCTCTTCGGCATACGATAGATATTTATTCGTTTTCTCCTTTATCAGTGCTCGCCTCTGCGGGTCTGTGTCCGCTGGAAATAAACAAAATTATACATGTTTTAAATTCAACTCTAAAATATAAACATAACATAACATATACGTCACGACTTTTATCCCCATTCGGGGGTAGTCAGAGGCTTGAGTGGCCATACACCACCACATTTGTGGAGGTATTAAGCCAACTCAAAGCCCACGTTTCACCAGATAGTCAGAACCCAACGTGACAGGTGGTGAACCTTGTCGCCGTGTATACAGGAACTGACTATTACCTAATCCCGAGGGATAGGTAGGTTTCCTCACGATGTTTTCCCCTCACCGTAAGCGAACTGTTAATTATGCACATAGATGAAAAATTTAAATTCATCCATTGGTCCATGCCCCACCGGGATCGAACCTGGGACCTAAAAATATAAAGATAATTAAAATAATATTTGCCCTTTTAACATCCCACTCCTGGGCCCGGGCCTCCCCTCAATGCGAGGGGGATTCAGGCCACAATCCACCATACTGGCCCGGTGCGGCTTGGGGCATTCACATGTCTTTCGAAAATTTGTTAGATTTTCTAAGGCATGCGGGTTTCCTCAAGATATTTTCCTTCACCGTAAGCAAGTGATAACCATATTAAAGTTAT
Source organism: Drymonia ruficornis (assembly GCA_947859195.1). Taxonomy (NCBI): domain Eukaryota; kingdom Metazoa; phylum Arthropoda; class Insecta; order Lepidoptera; family Notodontidae; genus Drymonia; species Drymonia ruficornis. The sequence continues at coordinate 8,977,424 of OX401927.1, forward strand.
GATTCGCACATAATTCGAATCCACAAGTCTCACGCCATGTTGGCCATTAACCATACGATAAGAAGACGACTATAATTATAATGCTTCCACTTCACTTGGCGTATATGCACAAATATTTGTGTAATAATTCGCCCAAAACAAAACAAATCTACCTTCAGGCGTATTAAGGGTCATTTTTAGGGTTCCGTACCCGAAGGGCACTAACGGGACCCTATTACTAAGCCTACGCTGTCCGTCTGTCAGCGGGATGTATCTCACGAACCATAATAGGTAGAAACTTGAAATTTTCACAGAATGTGTATTACTGTTACCGCTACAAAAACAAATACTAAATTTAAAAAAGTTAAAAATAAAGGGGGTCCCCAGCACAGAGTAAAGACTAAAGAAAGAGGTGCCCTTATTAGATATTTGTATGAAAAAAAACGTGGTCATTGTTTTTTCATTTTACTATTTACCGGTAAATAGTTGAACTACTCGCTTCGTTTTATGTCGATGTTAGTACTAGGCCGACCACTCGGCCGACTTGCTTAGGGCCAGTCCCCTTAGTAACTGGTCCATGGTCCCCAGACAAGAAACCTGCTATTTTTTACTTTTAATTCTACGGTGCCGCGGTGGTACGGAACTATATGTGCGAGTCCGACACGCACTTGGCCGGTTTTTATATGGCATGATAACGCAAATATTTGTGCAAATACGCCATGTGACATGCCATCATTAGACGCATCAACATTCACAAAAACACTAAAAAAATAACTAAATAATCTCACTGTCATCGCTGACGTCACTGTTCTGGAACTCCCTCAAGTATTTGCACAGATGCAAGAGATCCATGTGGCTAGTGAACAGTTGGTATCCACATGTGAGCCGGCCGTCTACTACGCGCGATAAGCCGCGATAAGCTTATCGCGCGATACGAACGCCGACGACACAATACACGTATTATACAGTAGGTCATCTTTTTTTTTACACGACTGATCAAAAAAAGGAGTGTATATGTGTTTAGGGTTCATGTATGTTTGTTTGTATGTATGTGAGATTCTTTATTCCACCATAACTTTTAAATCCCTGAACAGATTTGGATGTATGCCCTGCTGATGTTAAGCAGTTACCGTAGCCTATAGATGCTTGCAATACCAAAGGCATTGCTCGCACATTGCCGACCTAAAGGGGAGTGGGATGGAGAGGGGAACGGGGAAAGTTGGGCTTTCGGCTCTCTAACTCATAGTACGAAACGCAGCTGTAAAAGCTGCTTTATCCCGATCTTCTGTGAGAGGATGGTACTACCCGGGTCGAGCCGGCCCGGATATGAGCTGCAGTCAATTGACACCATGATTTTGACAAAACATGTGAAAAGTTCCAACGTTTACAGTGAGTCTTGTGCGCGCGACGATGCGGGCGTTTTATGTAGTTGACCTACTGTATTGTACGTGGTATTGAAGCGTGGCCTGAATTTCGGATATCCTAGTTTTTTAAATTCCGCATTTGATAAGCCACGGGGAGCACAGTTATTGGCGGATAAACGTGTTTAACTTTGACAAAACATAGACAAAACTCTCAGCTCGTTACCACTTGTCGGGTGTCGGGCTCCGTATTTTAATCGGATGTCGGCGCCTCTGTTCACAATGGTCGGTTGTCGGACCCGATCGAAGCTGGAGCCATTATTTGGCAGTCTATGCGAGGCGACTGCGATAGACGTCAACGGGCGGAAGAAGGGGGCGCGGGGAGAGGGCTACCGATCCCGACATCCGACATAATGTGAACAGCCCCATACTTACTCATAGGGGAGCGAGATCCGACACGATTTTTTTACGGACTGGTAAAACACCCGAAATTTTTTGTTAACGCCGACAAAAAATCAGTGTCGGATAAGTGTGAACAGCTCATATAAAATGTTCTTCTACTAGAGCAGCCGATTTTCTGTCGGGCCCATAGAGAACATAGACAGACAGAAGAGATGTTCTTAGTAGATTTCTCTATGAAACAACATATGGAAAGCGCGAGATGGCGCGGGTGGTGGTGGTTAAGAAATGGGTGGCATCTAACAAGATACCGTCCGCCCGATTATGTGTATCTACCGGTCAACAGCAGAACTACTCGCTTCGTTTTATGTCGATGTTAATACGTAGTTTAACTTTTTGCACTAGATATCACTAAGTGTAGAATGGTAAAAGGGACGTACAAAGGGTCGCCATCTAGTGTCGAGTAAAATTATATTTGGGATGCGAACGTTTGCAAGACGTCTGCACAGGACGAACGCCGACAGTACACTGACTTAAGTCACGCCTATTGTGATTACGTCACGGGCCTAGTGGAGTCTTGGGGCCCGGGTGCTTAGACCATGTCCTTTCTATATGTGGTCCATGGTCGGGCCCAACACCCGACAAGTGGGAATGAGCTGTAACTGCCACTGTTTTTGAGTATGGTCCAGTTAGTAATGAATATTGAGTACTCACTTTGTACTCCAATCAGCATTTTCTCGATACCCGACTTATAGCACTCAAACGCCCTCTGATGGTCGCCCATATCTTCGCAGCGTGCCGCCAAGTTCAACATATACCCAGCCTCAAACACGTAACTATCCTCCGTCCTCGTCTTACACTCCACGTTAGAAAGAGACGCAACACTCCTACTATACATAGACACTCGCGAATTCCTCCTCGAATCCATAGACACGTTAGAATTTAAAGACATTGTATCTGAATCAGTTTTCTTAGGCATCGTGTGGTAGTCCTCGAACTTAGATGTGGATGGGGCGTCGAAATTTATTAAGTCTGGCAACACTGACTTAGTTTTGACACTTGGTTTGGTTTTGTCTATGGTCATTTTGTTGAGTTCGTCGTACATGTCGTCGTCTATGCTCTCTATGGAGTTTATGGACCCGAAACTGGTGGTTTCCGAGTGTTTGATCGGGGATTCCCGTATTTCTACGTCGGCTGCCTCGTAGATGGGTATTTGTGATATGAAGTCAGTTTCGTCTGCGCTGATTGGTTGAGCTTCTGCTGTGTCCGTTGATACTCTTGCTGTAATAAAACATTCAATTTAATCTACTAATAATTATTAAACATCGTGAGGAAACCTGCATGTCTTTAGACATGTGAAATCCACCAACCCGCACTGGGCCAGCGTGGTGGATTATGGCCTGAATCCCCCTCGCGTTGAGGGCAGGCCCGTGCCCAGCAGAGGGACGATAAAAGGGATAAATTATTATTATTATTAATAATAATTACTAATAACCAGCAGGGAAATATAATCTTTAGGTGCAACTTTCGCGCGGGAATTTTGGCCGTCTGGATCATTCGCCCGCGCACTTTTATTGCGAAGTTATTGAAAATGAATTAATTGCGTCGTGAAAAACGCCCGATATTAAGCAGTTACCGTAGCCTATAGATGCTTGCAATAGAAAGAAAGAAAAACTTTATTACGACTAGCAAGACAAAACAATAATAAATATAAAAAGAAAGAAAAACAATTATCGACTATGCTAGCCGCAAACGGACCCAATTCAGCATGTGCTGGTCAGCAAGAACCAGCGCTGGTCTTCCATTGGGTCCGTTTGGCGATTTCACGGACGCAAAGCAATAGCAAAGGCATTGCTTGCAAGTTGCTAACCTGACGGGGAGTGGGACGGAGGGAGGGGAAGGAAGATGGGGGGTGTTGGGCTTCCCTCTTTTTTTTTATATAGCCAAGCATGGCACACTGGCAGACGGTCCACCTGATGTTAAGTGGAAGCCGCCGCCCAGGACTTCTGCAACTTAAGGGGAGCAGACGCGGCGCCGACCTTTTAGGGACCTGTAAACATGCCCTTTGAAGAACCCCATGTTGTAGTGCATAGGAAAGACTCCTACTCATCGTATGAAACGCAGCTGAAATAGCTACTTTACGCCGATATTTTGCGAGAGGGTGGTATACTGACCGGTGTGTGCGGGGCTCGTGTCGTCATGGTCGTGGTCGGTGTGGTACTCCAGCGGCGGCGTGTCTTCTATGGGCAGGTGCAGCGATGACCTGATAGCGTTGATGACGCCGCCCGCCTCCGGGACTGGCTCCGGGTAACCAGTCTGTGTGGCAACACAACGAGCTCTTTATAAAGCGCACTACACACTGAAGACGTCGACATGTCAGCGGGTTGGTGTTCGCGGCTTTAGCGCTTCACACACCGAAGCGCCGCCCATCAAAATTAATATAAAATATAATAATAATAATTTAGCCCTTTTAACGTCCCACTTAAGTGGCAGTGGGCAGGGCACATTGCTCGTAGAACGGATGGCCGATGGGGCCGAAAAGTTCTCGAGTGGCGGCCGCGCACCGGGAAGCGTAGCGTGGGTAGGCCTCCCACAAGGTGGACCGACGACCTGGTGAAGGTCGCGGGAATCCGCTGGATGCGGGCAGCGCAAGACCGGTCATTGTGGCGAACCTTGGGGGAGGCCTATGTCCAGCAGTGGACGTCTTTCGGCTGAGATGATGAACGTCCCACTGATGGGCACGGGCATGCGAGGGGGATTTAGGCCATTATCCACCACGCTGGCCCAGTGCGGGTTGGTGGATTTCACATGTCTAAAGACATGCAGGTTTCCTCACGATGTTTTCCTTCACCGTAAGCAAGTGATAATCATATTAAAGTTATGATTCACACATAGATTTCGAAAAATCCAGAGGTGTGAGCCAGGGTTTGAACCCAAGACCTTAAGCCCGCAAGACGCGTGCTTAACCAATCGGCTACCACTGCTATATTATTATTCAAAATTAATATTCTAAATAAATTAATGCAGACCCACTTCTTCAAGTAGGTATTTTTTGAAGTGAAAACTTCTTTAGCGGCGTTGTGCACTTTTCTTGAGATGGGTAACATATGTTGAACACCTAAGTGATAGGATCTGGGTAAGTGCTCTATGGGGCGTAGGTTCGAATCCTATGTTTACTATATTTTCGAATTTAATATTTTATTAATTATTTAATGCTTATTATTTTTTATTTTAATTTGTATTATTTTATATGATTATTTAAAAATATTTATTTTATATGATTATTTAAAAATATTTATTTTATATGATTTATTTTTTTCATTTTTTCCCTAACCATTCCAAAATACACAACGTTAATGTTCAAGTTTTCACTTCTGCCGGCACTTCCGGAGTGTAACCTGGTTTTTTACAGCTAAGAACCATGCCAGTTGTCGTAGTAGTCGTACATGAAAATCAGTGCAGCTGTTTATCATATTAACTTTCCCAAAATTACCATGTTCCTATAACAGCCACTATTCCATAATGACATCTTTCTTAAAATAGTCATTTTCCCAAAATGACCACTTACTTAAGATGACCACATTCCCAAAATGACTAATTTCGTAACGTTACGACGTTTCCCAAATAGCCTCATTTCCAGAATCGCCACTTTCCTACAATTTTCCCAAATGCATTGGTAGTGTTGAACTTCAAGTATTGTCATCGTGGAGCTGACCTGCAGGAAGTTGACGAACTCTGTGCTGGTGAAGAGCAGCTGGTGCTCGGCCACGAACTCCAGCAGCGCCTTGATGCCCTTAGCGCGCTCCTCTATCACCTGCCACACACACATTTCAATATAAGTCCAAGCACTTGATTAGAATACTGTTGTCTGTTTACACCTGTTTCACAGATTAGTTATCTAAAGCATGCTACACATGTTTAAGTTTACATGACAATATTTTACTACCAATACGGTGGCACCACATATGAATGTGGTAGCACAGAACCTTCTGCTTATCATATTAAAGTCTGAGGCTAACGCGGTATCAGAGTTGTTCAAGCCGCTCAAAGCCTTAACAACTGCTGTTTAGAAGACAACCACCAAGATCAACTTTTTAAGTGCCCTCTGATCACAAGAATTTATTTTGCAGTGACACTGACAGCAGTCACAGATAACATTACCAAGATCAAGAAATATATGATGGGCTGAAAATGTGTGGTCCTCATTGTTGTCAAAGCAGGATCTAAATTTGACCCATCAAGAGGTATTTCTGTATTGCTTGTATGTTCTTCTTCTTCGGGCGGTGTCCACAATTCGACGATTTGGTGCGCCTGTTTTGTGTGTCGGAGAGTAGTGGGCTGGTTACTCCAGCCATCCCAGCTCAACCAGGAAGTTCCCCAGCTTCTTGACGTCACCAAAGACCTCCTGGAGGCTACCCGGTGAACGCAGGTAGTTCGCCCGTTGCTTGTATGTTACAAATTTACAACTATGAAAAGGTCAGCAATAGCATAGTTTTCTCCATCTACAAACGTATTGATACGCACCTCCTTGTGGAAGCGCTTGAAGTATGTGTGCGCGGGCAGCGCGGGGCAGGCGCCGCGCAGGTGCAGGCCGGCGTGCAGCGCGCGCATGCCGCGCTGCAGCCGCTGCGCGTCGCTGTACCGCTTCCACACCGACACCACCGACACCGCCTCCGGGGACTCCATCGGGAACAACTGACACACGCACATATTATTTATTTATGTAGGCCGAACGGCCACAGGCCAACTACACAGACTACTAACAATTATAATATTACCCTCCTTGCAGGGCAGTTGGGTAAAAATAATAATCAAATAATAACTCCCAAAACTTCAAACACACTATCAAAATTCTTGCCCATCATCCGCAAACAAATCTATCCTTGCGTCCGAATCCAGGAGCCCGTTAAGCGCTATGAGGGTGCGCGGTACAGGGGAGGTAGCTCGAGCTACAGTATGGCAAGAGGGGACTGCGAACAACTCATGTTATGATCTCATAAAAAACCTCATACAGTATGTGTGGTAAGCTGTATTTGGGAACCGAAGTTCGGATTTAATAGTTGTGATTTGACGTTTCTTCTTTCATGGACCCTACTCCAAAAGAATCCGGAACACTTCTGAAACACTCTCAGAGTATGAAAATGTACTATCCGTCAGCCGAAATGTTTCATTTAGTATTTCTCTGGCCACCCTATAATTAATTAGCTTAAACATTACCAGGCCATTATGAACCAGGACCATTTGTTTTGTTTCAACAAGATTTTGAAACTAATTCACTATGGAAATATGTTAAATTTGAAGTCTAACGGCCGAATACTCAAAGGCTACTTAAATATTTAAGTCCCACTTAGCAGTTTGAGACGTTGTTAACGGTCATTTTTTGTATGGCGCGTCAAAGTTAAGCAGCTCTCAAATTTAAGTTGCGTATGAGTATTTGGCCGTAGACAAGACAGATTATTGCTTTCATACTGAGTTTGTAATAGTAGCCGTGATACGGTATCATGGAATAAGGTGATTTGTATGAACATTTATTGCAACTGCACTAATCTAATGAAAGGGCAGCCAACTTATACCATGGGTACAGTACAAATGTTTTTTTCTAAAAAATAAGGTATTTTCCTAGAATTTTAAAAAATAATAAACATCAGCAGACCTTGATATTGGACCTAGAACTTAATGATCAGACATAATATTGAAGCATTGTGCAATACATGACTCACTCACACACAGCACAAACCTATTAATCTAAGGAAAACCCAATTTATTATTTTTTCCTTTTCCTTGTGAATAGTGCGCTTAATTTTGAGAGCAATAGTAATTTGAAAGATGCTCAAGTTCATGAACAGGGTGAAAGTACATGAAAGTTGTTACTAATTTAAAATTTCGAGCAAAACTGCATGCATAAACATTGACCTACTTGCGTGCAAATGTCTTTCTAAAATACCTAATAACTACATTTTAACTTATTTCCAGTGAAGGGATTTGGTCGAATATTATAATGTATAGTTATTTACCACCGAAGTAATCTTGTAAATGGTAAATCCATTCTTGTGCTTCACCGTTTCGTCGACGGTGAACCGGCGAACCCATTTGTCTCTTGTCGACATGTTAAATGAACTTATTTCTACGATTTCACATAACTTATTATGCCTAAAATAAGAGTTTAACAGATTTACATCGCAAATATCACTGGAATTGTGTTGAATATCGATTAATTTAAATAATAATCCTTGTAATAAACAAATAAACACCAAAATAAAAGTCCAACCCAAGCAACATTATTTTTTATTGACGTTTGACTGACTGACGTTTGGTTCTTGCTGTCATTTTATCATTTCTTTTTCTTGTGGCATGGCGACAAAAGCACACATTTTGCCAGTTCTAAGCATTATAATTCGATTTCATAAATTTTTTTTCAATTATTTACCTTCCATTAATATAATTATTATTACCATCGAAATGCTTCAATAACTTACGATTGAAAGCTAAAAGTCGAAGCTATAATCACAACTGATAGTTTGCTCTTGTTTGTTTGTGAATCCATAGGGTAAACGTTCCAGTTAGTAGTTGGCTATTTAATTTTTTATTTGTACTTTGGTTGAAGCTAAATTGTATTTACGGTTTGCGATAGATGTCGCTACTACCTGCACTATTTATTTAATTTTGTTTATCTGATGCAGGTTAGTCACGTTCTAATTTCAGGTTTTGTTTTGTAAGTTAGCTAAGTAAAGTACACAAACGTTTTACGGATATTTGCAGAATAAGTAGGTAGCGATTAGCTGTTTAGATCCGTAATTTCAATATCTGTTTAGTGAGTAAAATAACAGTAAAAGTAAAAACGATAGATCGTAAAGGCAATAGGTCAAGCTTGCAGCTTCATCACTTATCCCCACTTCTGCTCACTTAACCGAATGGCGCGCGGCGAGAGGTTGTGCCAACTCGTGTTTCGTCCGGTCCGTGTCGTGTTTCTTGCGTCCTCGAGTAGTTTGCAATAATACTTTTCCCTTGAGATATGAATGGAATCAGTGCTACGCAAACTGACAAGCTTTAACGAAAGTTGCACAAGTACGACATTAGAAAAATGTGTTATCAATAACGTGTGATTTGTTTTTTGTGTTGTGTACCAAAAAAAGTTAAGTAAACAACCGGATACCAACGAGATGGGTTCGAAAATCGAGTACGTGGATTCCTCACATTTATACGCCACAAACTATGTACGCAATTCGAAAGCTATAGGTGTGCTTTGGGCTATATTCACAATCTGCTACGCGATTATATGCGTTGTTGCATTCGTGACGCCAGAATGGATCGGCGATTTGGAGACTGAGTACCCGAGAAAGTTTGGGTTATGGCAGATTTGTAGAGCAGACGAGGCCCTTGAAGACTGTAAAGGCAGACTGGAGGACTTCCTTTCGATAAACGGGCTCGTGTTCAAAATAGCGACTGTGTTAGTGGGCATAGCGGTCGCCCTGGCCCTGTTTACTATCTGCGCGATGTTGTTATTCTTCTTTTGTCAATCGACGACCGTATTTCACATCTGCGGCTGGCTGCAGCTTTTGTCAGGTGAGTTGATAGGATAATAAGCAACGTAATGACTTTACCATTACCTGCATTTGTAACCATCATTAATGACTTCCAGTAAGGAGGTACATTAATGTATTTGTTGTCTGTCCTTAACGCAAAATGTTAATGGTTAACCTTAAGAAATAAGTGTGTTAGTGGTATTTTGAAACGACGCGAAAAAATTTTTATTGGTATTTAAAATTGGGCGTTAATGGTCCTCAGTGAAAGTTTGTGCATATAAGTCAACAGATTCGATTGACCTTGCACCGTACTGACTGTAAAACAAGTCTTGTGGCTCAGACGTAGGTTATACCTATGTGTTGATGTGTATAGAGACAAACAGGTGTGTACTAAGCACCAAACATCCGGTATCAGGTGGCAGGTGGAGGATGCATTCCGACAATTCTCTATCTTGCCCTTAGCTGCGACAAAAATGAAAGGCGTTTGAAATGCCAAGGCAGGCTATCTTGAATGACAACAGGCAACACCAAAGGATATTGATTTATCTATTGTCTGAATCAACTTTAATAAGACACGTGGAATGTAACAAATTTAATTGTTGGTTAGGAATCCATTAACACTGTAAAATATTTTAGTAAGCATTTTTGCTTGCTTTAGGAAAATAATAACGCCAACACTACATTTACCTGCCTTTGGGGTAAGGCACTAAATTCTGAGAATCCGTTGAATTTGATTACATCGATTTACCATAAAACTATATAACAACGCGAGTTTATAAGCCGATAATAACACTAATTCGCCTTGACACCTTATGAAAATGTCTATAAACTGGAAGAAACTACATTTTGAATTTGAATATTAAAACGCGAATAGCCTCGATTCAAAGATACTTACAATGAAATCTTATTACCTCCAAGAAATCCTAAATGTTAAGCTTTTTAGCGATAAACGTACGTGTAGATGTGGAAATAAATATTGCCTTGAAATACGTCAATTTAATGTAATGCTAAGATCTAGAAGTACATACCTACCTACTTTAACACAATAAAGTTTCATAAGACCAATGACTTATTTATGTACAATATTTTTCCCTAATAATGAAAACACCAGTATCTTCCAGTTGACAAACTGCATTCAACCTTTGGATATAATAAACTCAATTTGACCTTTAGATGAAAAACATATTTTTATTTGTATATGATACTTATAAATCACTAGGTTGATAACCACCGAAAACAGATGTGGGCGACAAACCACGTTGAATAGAGTCACAAAGAATGAAATAGTCCTTCAAAGTTAATCTAAGACAGATAACAAAGGTGGCACGCTACAAAAGAACGACTTCTAACTATGTAAATCTGCTGCAGCTATCCCAATTAAAATATAGAGAGCGTTAAACGCGAACAAATCGAATTAGACAGTGCCGATTTGTCCGAAACAGTGTGAGTAATAACGAAACGGCAATGTCGAAACCGGTTAAACATCTTTGTCATGCAATAAGAATTCCGTATAAAAATGAAACGTAACCAGTAATGAAATCAAATGAGATATTTAACGATCCCAATTTAGTTAGAATAATGTGTTCACTGCATGATTATGTGCTTATTGATGAATCATAACACCTAAAGAAGAATCTTGTATATGCTCACAGTGCTTTTACATCAATAGCCTAAGATCGATGCCTTTGTATCATCGTGTTCCTTGGCTCGACACATCCATGATGTTTAAACACTTCTCGTGCTTCAAGGGTTCCGAATCGTTCATCAAACAACATCAACACCCTCATATAGATTAATTTAATTTACTTATAATACCATTGTAAGTAGTCATTCATGCGAACAGACTTGACCAGTGTTAACATAATCGCACGATTGCGGTGGAACGAAGCCCCATGTATGAGTGACCTCATCGCAGCTCACGAGTTCACCAAACCGCTATGTGACCGGAAAAAGTCTGCGCGAACTACATTTTGTACGTAATGTGTTAATTTGTAACTAGAAAATTTTGAGATTTCTAATTCTGTGGGTGTTGCGTGAATTTAACAATGAAATCTATTTAAAACATCATTGCATGAGGCTGCACAAAATCCTGAAAATATATTATTTTAAGTTGTAAATGCTTGCTGTTATCTTGTACGCCAATATAAAACTTGCTGCTTATCGCTTGCTTTTTTCCTTTAGATTTAAACAAGAACACCACGAATTATGTTACTATTCCATCCATCAGCTACGGCTGACAGACATTCGCTGCGGGACATAAGCCTCCACCAATGACTTCCAATGTTACTTTAAGCAAATAATCTCTTAATAAAATAATTTATAAAAAGTGTACTTACCTAATAAAATTGTATCGTCGCCGAGTCGTGATAAAATAATCATCAATAAGTTAACAAGCCTGCAAGGCCGCCTTTCGAATAAGTTCAATTTATTATTATGATCTAGGTACTTATACCTGCATAATTTTTGACATACATACATTCGCGTTGCGTTTACAACAATAAAATAAAATATTACCTACACGTACGATTTTACTGTCCGATTCCATTTGGCATCGTAAAAAGTAAAAGTTAAGCGTGATATAATGACAAACGATATTAGAAGTTACGCACCATATCGTACATGGCTGTTAAACTGCAATTGTGAGGTTTTATTACTACCTTAATTCATACCCATTGTTATTTTACGCATTTATAATCCGCGTAATAAGTACTAGGAATTGGAAGTGTTAATAAAAAAATACAAAAGTGATTGGCATGGTCAATTAAAATTTTAATGGATGGCCGTCAACAGACACTATTACCCTACCTACTTTATTTTGTCCAGTATATTGAGTATATTTAATTTGTGAATTAATGCTCCTCGTTTTTAGATGGTTTTCAACAAATCTTTTGCCAAATATAACTCAGAAGATTGAAGATTTTATTTTAATAAACTGCATAAAAACGAATTTCACTCGACTGCGTATCGAATGACGCGGCCGATTGTCGCGAATCGATTAAAACATCTGCGGTATCGATAGGTTCGTTGACAGGGTTGCTTAATCAAAGGTGTTTCGCGTAGGTAATTTGTTTGTATTTGTATAAAGTTCCCTAAACATAGTCCGTAGTAAGTATTACTTGTAAGCCCATGCTTATATCGATGCTATGGTTAGAAAGACCGTAGGTGTTAGTTAAAGCACCGCCGGGATAGAAAGCTGTCTTCTCTCGGCTTCACTGACCACAATATTCTCTGGCTGGATAGACAGTTGATTTTACTTGTAGGTACCTATAGGTAGGTATAAATAGAATTTTATTCATACCATGCAACGATATTCAAAGGGTTCATAGATGATACCATGGTATAATAATAATATAATGATTCATACTACATCCAAAATATTAAATCTTACCTATTTGAGACCTTATTCTGTAAATTTCCAATAAAAAAATGTATTACCATCAATGACCTAAGAGAGAAAGGACAAGCCCTATGTGACGTCATCTGTAGCCAAACACGAGCACACGATCGTCCAAAATGGCGCACAGCAAAAAGTGTTGTACTTTTAGTTAGTCGATAGTATCCATATCGATATACCTAACGATCATGTCGCGGGAAAAGTGCTGGGTCCTGATTAGGTAGGTTCAGCTATGCTGGGCTAAATCAAATAAGGCAAAAAAGGGGGGAGACAAATCTGCAAGGCTCAGGTCAATGTCAAGCGTGTACATTAACGACACGATGGAGGCGGGTGCATTTCCAGGGTGGTATGGCTGGATCGTCATGTTCTTCTGCGCAGGCACATCACTAGAGCACTCACTTGGGTTTATCCAGTTCACACAACACAATTACACAAAGGATTGAGTAGATTTCGTGCGATTAAGGTTTTTAGACACAGGAGGCAAGGCGACGACGAGTGTACCAAACGAGTCGGTCAGTCAAGTGTCATGAAGGGGGGAAAGAGACCGCAGCACAAATATCACGTTAATCGGGAGTAGGCAGTACAAAATTATGTTTTTATTTATGACTATTATGTTATTTTATGGCTCTGTGGAGCGAGTCACCCTCTTCCCTCTAAAATGGTTGTGCAGAGTGACGCTGCTGCTCAAGTAAAGTCATTTTCACATGGCAACTCTTCGGGGTTCGCAATTTAACGTTAGAGACCACCAGAATTTCAATGTCTCGGCCTTGTTGGCGCCTCAACTTTACCACGAAAATATGCACGTGTGGAGAGCCTCATGCATACACGGCCATCATCCCTACCTACCACTGCCCAGTGTAGCAAAAGCGTAAAATTAAAAATCGACAAATTTATCAGCTAAAAATCTTGCAAAATCGGGAGATTTTGAATAAACTCTATTTTAACTTCTTTAAGCCGTTTTAGCAAATCCCACATTTAATTTTAAAATGTTCACTATCCATAAATCAACTTGTTATCTCTGTCGCGCATCTTTATGTTCGTGAGTAGTGATGACAAATATTATAAAACTAATTTAAGGCTGCGCAGTCCCGCACCTTCCAAAACAAAAATAATTTCTTTGTGGTCACCCCGGGGTGACGGCGCGGCCCAACGTGTAGGTGAATAGAATTTGTATCGATAACTTTGAAACAAAACTTATAAGAACAGCACTACGTTTATATGTAAACATAGCAAATATTTGTTAGTTCTATTTTATATGAAAATATGAAATCGAGAGTACGATTATAGACGGGAACTCAATTAAAAATTAATATAATGTACCCAAAATTTATTTTCACACACTATAAATACACTTAAATATGAAAATAACACAACTAACCTGGAAAATAACAAACCTTCGAAATTCTTTCGAGAATCAGAACTGCATGCCCTAACGCAACACTAAACTATATTGTTTTTTCCTTAATAATCCCAAATAACATAATAAAGAGTCACAAAATACACACAGTTCACCGTAAAATTTAAAATAATTTGTTAAGACGGTAGAATGACAGATGAACTACTAACCAGAGAGAGCCGAACATAACCGACGGTCCAATATGTCGGTCCAAAAAGATCTTCAAGGAGAATTTTAATGACAGAACCAACCAAAAATTTCCAGAAAAAGGAAATATATGACATATACTGTACTGTTTTACATAGCTAAATTGTAACGTGCAAGAATGAGACGGATATGTTTTCGTTAATGTGGTCCATATTTGCATCAAATATGTATACCATAAACAATAGCTTCCGATCTATTACTATAAATCTATGATTACCATTACTAACTTATCTGTCAGCATGTGACAGTTTTCACCAAGCTTTTCTCAGTAATTTATTTGTATGACAACGATTTTTTTAAATATTTTCTTTTGTATTTTATTATCACTGATCGTAAGTACCAGTCTTTCCGGATATAATTCTGACTGAGCCATGTCTGAGCTAACAACATTCCCCGAAGGCGATAAATGTCCTACTATGTGCAATGCCGTCGGCGCATTCAAGCCATCCGATCAAAACCCTGAACAAATCATGGAAGAAATGAAGCAGAAGGTTAAAACTGCACAAGCTGCCCAATTTCGACCTCATGAGGAGGCACCGAGGGTGGAAGAATCTCTTGAAACTGCTCAGCCAGTCAGAGAGACTCCTCTTCCAAATCTAAAACCAGCTCCCGACGGTAAGGTCGATTGGACGCCGCTCGGCGGCATGACCTGCACGAGACCAGCTGTGAATAAATACTCCATAAGCAGATACTCATTAAACGAATGGAGGAATCACAACGAAAAAGTCCTAGATCCCAAATTCATCGTCGAATCTAACATCGTAGACTACAATGCTAAGACCGCCGTCATGCAGGGGTTCGGCACCGTCGACAAAAATCAATTGGAGAACGAGAAAAGACTGAAGCAGAAAGCCAGGGACTTATACAGATGGAAAACTGAGGTCGAGAGGGCCTGTAAAGCGATAACAGAAGAAGTGGAGCTTCTCGAAATCGAGAGGCAACGCTTGAAGGGGGCGTCAAGAGTGCTGATGCTGCCCGAATCTGTTTCTAGAGAATGTCTCGAACTGCGATCGAGCCGATTTCAAACCGACTTAGTGGCAGATTTAGCAGAACAAGAGCTGATCAAAGAAATGAATTTAGTGAACGACGTTCGAGCGATATTGGAGATGACGTTGAAGCGAATTGATAAGCAGCTAAATGTTAACAAAATAGCGAAACATAGGATCGAATACGACTGGTGTGACAAAACTATGGCGTATAATACGGAAACTACAAATATAGGTCTCAATATTCGGTCCAAAATTATAATGTTTAACCCTGGAGCGACGAGGTTCGGGGAATATACGGCGCCGTTGGAGTACTGGGAGTACTTTTGCAGAGAAAACATACAAGCCATCGAATCGACGCGTCAGAAGTCGGCCGATCTCAGAGGCAGTTTGAACGCTATTTTAGTGGGCAATGGTAGGAAACTGAGGATGCAAGCGGACCGCACGGACATGGCCTTAGCTGAAACTGTTACCAATACCACAGAACTGGCCACGAAACTGGAAGAAACGTTGCGAACGACTCTGCATAAGATTGCAGACATGGAAAAACTGATAGCTGAACTACAATGCTCTGTGAGACAAATGGACGCAGCTATGAAGCTAGCTCAGACAAGGCTCGACAATCGGAATAATTGGAGGCCTCACGGCGAGAGTGTTAGGGACCAACCGCATGTAGGGCTCATAGACGAGGTTAAGAAGATTCATGAAACGGTAACATCTCTGCTCGGACAGCTGAGGAATGCGGAGAGTATGCGAGACTCCTTGTGTAAAAAGCGGCTTGAATTAGAGAGAGACATCGCTGCAAAGAGAATGACCTTGAATATAGACAGAGATAGATGCGGGATGATTCGATCTCACTATCCATCGGCGTCTGAATTGGCTGGATACTGAAAGATCAAATTTTGATTGTTTGTTTTGATACTTTAATGTTTAATTTCGAATGTTTCATCTTTTTGCTCCATAATATTTTAATTTTTGTCTTCGATTTGATAAATAATTTGAATTGGACGTTATTTTAGATTATTATTTATTGTTATTTGGTTTTAAAATGTATTATATTTTTATTCGTATTGACTTTTTAATTAATTATTCACTAAAAAGCGACTGTAGCCTAGGGGCGAACACGTTGGGCTACCAATCAGAAGGTCCCAGGTTCGATCCCCGGTGGGGCATGCACCAATGAATGAATTTTCATCAATGTGCATAATTTACAGTTCGCTGACGGTGAGGGAAAACATCGTGAGGAAACCTACCTATCCCCCGGGATTAGGTAATAGTCAGTTCCTGTATACACGGCGACAAGGTTCACCACCTGTCACGTTGGGTTCTGACTATCTGGTGAAACGTGGGCTTTGAGTTGGCTTAATACCTCCACAATGTGGTGGTGTATGGCCACTCAAGCCTCTGACTACCCCCGAGTGGGGATACAAGTCGTGACGTTATAATTTTATTTTTTATTTTTTATTCACTAAAAACGAATAGTTAATAGGTACTATTTAGATGCAATGTGATATATACAAACTATGTGGCTAATGCTGCATTGCTGCATGTGCTGCTGGCTGCTGCATGCATGCTTGCTTGATGGATGCATAGGCATTATAAATTCCTTGGATGGATGAAGCGCGGTCATCTGGCAGGTAACAATTTTTAATGATTTTTATTCGTAATGTCAATGACAACACTTTATGCATGTCAGTTTTTTTCCCATTGCTTTTGTGTTAAATATGGGATTTTAGAAAATATAATTTTCTTTGGAGCCTCTCTACAAATTGCGTTACGTACACAGTATCGTAAAAGAATATGGCGACATCATTCCCTGAAGATGACAAATGTCCCAAAGCATGCACCGACATTGGTGCTTACATAAAAGCCGATAAAAGTCCTGAGCAGGCTGCTGAAGAGATCAAAGAAGCACAAGAGACGAAATATGAAACAACTGGAGCTCCAGAAACCACCATAGCTCCGACAGAAATGATTGTCGCTCACCCACCACCTTCCGGAGAAGAGTACTTGCCAAATTTAAAACCAGGTCAAGACGGCAACGTGGACTGGACTCCACTTGGAGCCATGACGGGCACCAGACCAAACGTCAACAAATACTCTCTGAGCAGGTACTCCCTCAGCGAATGGAGGAAACACAACGACGATGTACTCGATCCAGTATCATTGAATGAGTCTAACATAATAGATTATAATGCTAAGACTGCTATCATGCAAGCATTCGGCAACATTGACAAACAACAAGCCGAGAACAACAAGAGGCTAAAACAGAAAGCTAGAGACATTTTCAGATGGAAAATAGAGGTAGAGAAAGCTTGTAATTCTATAACCGAAGAAGTGGAATTACTTGAAATTGAAAGACAACGACTTAAAGGTGCTTCCAGGGTGCTGATGCTGCCAGAAGAGATTTCTAGGGAGTGCTTAGATCTTCGGTCCAATCGATTCGTCCCAGATTTAGTGGCCGATCTGGCGGAGCAAGAATTGATCAAGGAGATGAATCTAGTGAGCGATGTACGAGCCACTTTGAAGAATACGTTACAAAATATTGAAGACCAATTGGCTATTAACAAATCGGCCAAACACAGGATCGAATATGATTGGTGCGACAAAAATATGGCTTACAATACCGAAACTATAAACCTGGGCCTCAACACCAAGACGAATACTATTCTGTTTCGACCCGGGTCCACACGGTTCGGCGACTTCTCTGCTCCTCTAGAGTACTGGGATTTCTTTTGCAGAGAAAACGTTCAAAGTTGCGAGGCGGCTCGACAGAAATCGGCCGACTTGAGAGGCAGTTTGAACGCTATTTTGGTGAACGGCGGCAGGAAGTTGCGAAACCAAGCCGATAAAACCGATATGGCCTTAGCCGAAACCGTCGCCATAACCACGGAATTATGCACAAAACTCGAGGAAACTTTGAGGGCGACCTTACAGAAGATCGCTGATATGGAAGCTTTGATTGCTGAACTGCAGGAGTCTGTTAGGAAAATGGATGCAGCTATGAAGTTGGCTCAGACGAGGCTCGACAATCGGAATAATTGGAGGCCTCACGGGGAGAGCGTGAGGGACCAGCCTCACGTAGGTCTGATCGAAGAGGTGAAGAAGATTCATGAGACCGTGACATCACTACTCGGACAATTGAAGAACGCTGAGAGAGTGAGAGGGGACTTGTGTGCAAGGAGGATTGATTTAGAGCGAGCCATTGCGTCGAAAAGAAAGACGTTGAATATAGACAGGGAGAGATGTGGCATGGTGCGGTCCCACTACCCCTCCGCCTCGGAACTGGCGGGCTACTGAAATGATTTCTATTGGCTAGTTTAATTTAGAATATTTTATTTATGGTTTTATTTTTAATGTTGATTTAGGTTTTTTTTATTCATTAAGTTGTATACAAATGTTAAAAATACTACTTTGTGTGAATCATAACTGGTTTTAAGTACAGTAGGTCAAAGGATATGACTAGCTAGGTATCAGAAAGCTGAACAGTACTAGAGCTAATTTGTAATCACCTACAAAGCGTCAATTTAAACGACTGTTCATACATGAAATTAACATCATTGACTTCTATTCATAAATTAAGATACACAGCCACCACTGTCCCACATAAGCACATTAAAATCTATAAATTACATAAGTAGCTAACGCATCGCAGACGTAACGCCGTGGACTGAGCTTCGCCGCAACCTTTCACTCTTTATTGTCTTATTCGTCTTGTACCGGAGTGTGAATTACGCAATCACTGAAATCGTGATATTTTCCTTAGGTCAACAAATATCCTAACGTAACGTAACCCTAATGTAACGCTATTTGTTGGTAACCTCTATTGACTGACGGTCCGTATCATGAATTACACAAGCAAGTGTGTGATCCTCCAAGTTAAGATGCCGGTGAATGCAAGGGGGATGTTTGGAAGTAATTGGAAGCCTGTTTCAAGCAAACGTCTTCTGCTGATAGATGAATGGATCAAAATCAAAACATAAAGAGTGAGCTGTAAGATCTTTTATCGCTTCTTTACATCCAAAGATGCGTAAAGAGATAAGCATATTTAAGGAAACAGTACTATTTAAAGCTGTTATACCCCAGAAAAAAATCAAGTACTACAAGACAATGAGAATCTCCCACGAATGCTGTGAACTTAGTACAATGCAAGCTCCGACCTTTCTGTGTGAAGCAACCTCGGTCCCCATCAGATGCGGATCCCATTTGATTGCATATTAGCAAATTATACAGGCGTAGTAGGAGCTTATTGTTGCCACCGTTAGGAGTACAGTAAAGATATCATAAACTGAAGTTAATATAAGGAAAATAGTAAAGCAATACGAACTCTATCATTCCGATATAATTGCAACCAGTTAAATTACAAGAAGTTTTTATGTCAAAAGTTTAAAAACATAACTACAGATGTTTACGCGGGGACGAGAAATGGACTGTAGTTTTTTTGAAGATGCGGAATACCTAAACTTTACCCACTTTCTGCACGAGCAAGAGCTAGGTCACCAGCAGAGATTACCAAGTAAAAAGGGTACATACCGAGCCAGCTCCTAATCCCTGCTCTGGATGTTGATGCAGTTCCGTTGTGTCTGATCTCCCATATGAATTGGTGCGTTGATGGTGATGATTGGGTGCTGCGGATGCTGTTTTCACTAACACGTGGAGGCACAAAAAATGGCGGCGCGACGCGATGCTATAGCAAACAGTAGGTTCGATGCGGAGTCCGAATAACAATCGACGCGTGCGATGCGCTTGGCGCAGCTAATGCAACTGGGCGCGTGCGCGGCGTGCGCGCGCATCTATCCTTCCTCTTCCCGCGACGCAGACGTTGCATCTCAAGGATACAGGAGTAACTCGGCACATGATTATTTTACGAGGCAATCCTAGTGGTACCTATTTTGCTCTCTTTCTCGCGCGAACATCCCCCCCACCTAGGCGAGTCAAATTCGCCTAAAGAGGAATGGAAAAAGGAAAAAAAAAAAAAAAAAATATAATAAAAATAAAATAATAATACAAAATATGAGTTGCGGTTATGGTAGAGAAAGGAGAAGCAACATAGTTGCAAAATGCGGGTTATAAAATATGCAGAAGAGGTTAAAATTAAAACGGATGCAAAAGAAAAACTAAATAGGTAGATTTTATTGATTTGGTAGTGGGCAAATACTTGCCACTGGGCGTAATAAAGTCCCTGTTCGCGTACGCACTGTTACTACCCTTATCACCCCGTCAGGGCCTGGATGAACGTCATCGACTACAGCTAACGGCCACTGAAGAACGCGTAAGTTGTCGGATTTTATAATAACTACCGTTCCCTTAGAGATAGGAGTTTGGTGGGTATTCCATTTTGGTCTATTCTGCAACGATGACAGATACTCGCGACGCCAACGGGTCCAGTAACTGGCTACTATCTGATCCAGTAAATGCTTACATTTTATTAAACCTTGCGGATCAGGTAAGACTTCAGTCGCGTCAAACGTCAAACTTTTCAACGGACCACAAGTCAAAAAATGCGCGGGCGTTAAAGCGGTCGGTTCTGCGGGATCGCTGCTAAGAACGGTAAGAGGACGAGAGTTAAGTATACATTCTATCTGTGTAAGGACTGTAAGAAGTTCTTCATACGTGAGAAGCTTCTCACCAATAATGCGTTTTAGATGCGTCTTAATACTTTTAATATTAGACTCCCAAGAGCCACCGAAATGTGGAGCACTGGGCGGGTTTAAGCGCCAAGTAATACCGTGATCTACGAGTTCGTCCGCGAAAGAATTAACATGCGATTTTGAGTTTAAAAAGGCGTTCAATTCATCCAATTGTGACTTAGCACCAACGAAATTAGTGCCGTTATCTGAGTACAAGTAATGGCAATCACCACGGCGCGCGATGAAGCGACGAAAAGCCTTTATAAATGCTTCTGTACTCAAGTCTACAGCGACCTCGATATGAACGGCTCGAGTGACTAAGCACGTGAAAAGACAAATATAAGCCTTTTCGCGACGAGCTCCACGATATCTACTTATTAAAATAGACAGAGGTCCGGCATAATCAACCCCTGTTTTGAGGAATGCCTTTGCCTCGTGCACACGAAATGATGGTAAGTCGGACATGAAAGGTGTTTCAGCGCGCGGATTTACCTTGAAACAGCTATTGCATAACCTGAAACGCTTCCTCACGATGTTACGACCGGATATTACCCAATAACGTTGCCTAATTAACGACAGAAGAAGATTCGGGCCAGGATGCATGTACTTGCGATGATAATAATCGATTAACATATCTACTATATGATCGCGTTTTGGAAGTAGTATAGGATGCTTGGCATCAAAAGGCAAATCAGAGCGACCTAACCTGCCTCCAACGCGCAACAATCCATCCGAGAGTAGCGGAGAGAGCGCCTGCAAAGATTTTGAGGCTCTATTTTCCGTGCGGACTTTATGAATGTCTGCGGAGAAATAAAATTGTTGCAGATCTGAAAGAATTATTTTCTCGGCGGCTAATAAGTCTGAGGAACTAATTCTTTCGGAACGCGGAAGTTTTTTAAGAAAACGTAAAATGTAAACAACGACACGTAGATATCTTGACCACGATGAAAAGCGCGATGCGAGTGAATAAAAGAAAGGTGCGTTTGTCGCGGAAGCAGTAAGTAAGGTTTGCGTACTCTTCTTCTGTTCTAAATCTACATCTTCGCTTTCGTTAAATTGAAAATTCGTAAGTGGCCAAGTAGATATAGGCTCGCGGGCCCACGACGGACCGTGCATCCATAATGGATGTTCAATTAATTGTGCCGGAGTAAGACCGCGGGAAAGACAATCGGCTGGGTTATCCTTACCGTTGACGTGAAAAATCTGCGTAGGGTTAATATTGTTTTGTATTTCCGTAATTCGGTGCGCGACGAACGTGTTAAAACGATACGGTAATGACCGTGCCCAATGCAATGCGACGGAAGAATCCGTAAATGCATAAATCTCATGAATTTTATGACGTGGGGATATAGAGTGCGATACGAATTTTAATAATTTTGACATTAATACGATTCCACATAGCTCCAAGCGAGCCAGTGTAATCACCTTGGTTGGAGCGACTTTACTTTTAGCGAAAATTAAATTAATTAAATTGGGCGAATTTGAACCTAAAACACATACATAAATCGCGGCGCCGTACGCGTTTTCACTTGCGTCTGAGAACCCTAAAATGACTACTTTTGTATCTGAAGCTGTAATACCTAAGAAACGCGGAATCCTAAATTGGTTTAATAATAACAATTCGTCCTGAAATTTGTCCCATTTTTTGCGAATTTCATGAGAAGGAGGCGCGTCCCAATCGATCTTAGCGAGCCATAAGTCTCGAATTAATAATTTTGCGTACAAAATTACCGGTGCACAAAACCCATTGACATCCCACAGCCTAGCTATTGTGGAAAGCATGGTGCGCTTGGTACAAACTTGCGGTGAAGATTTAACTTCCATAAAAAACTCATCTGCGATATGATCCCAATTAAGTCCCAACAACTTTAATTTTTCGTGTTTATTAAACTCAAAGGTCTCACACAAACGATGCGATTCTGGGATGGACGATAAGAGCTCGGGTGAGTTACTAATGAATTTTACTAAATCGAAACCTCCACATTTAAATAATGCAATAAGTTCGTGTGATAATCCTTGGGCTTCATCCATAGACAATACCGAAGTGCCGATGTCGTCCATATATATATCTTTGGCTACAACTTCTGCGGCGCGAGGATAAGATTGTTTTTCGTCATTAACCAATTGTAATATGGTGCGCATAGCCAAATACGGGCTGCTCGTTAAACCGAAGCAGACACGATTGAACTGATAAACCTTAAATTCAGTATCATTCTCAAAACGGTACAAAATGCGTAAAAACGGACGATCTTGAGGACGCGTTACTATTTGTAAAAACATCTGTTTAATGTCGGCGGTTATAGCAATTGGAAATAAACGAAAACTAAATATTATTTCACTCAAATCCTTCTGTAAGTTAGGCCCAGCGTGCAAACAATCATTCAATGATAAGCCCGATGACGTCACAGCGCTAGCGTCCATAACTATGCGTAACTTGGTGGTAAGTTTATCGTCGCGACACACACCGTGATGCGGAATATAATAAGCCAAATCATTTTTGTTAAGCTGCGGTACGAGTTCAAGATAACCCTTTTGTAAATATTCTTTAATTATATCATCGTATTTTATGCGCAAAGAAGGATTCGATACAAATTTGCGTTCGATAGCGGTATATCTGCGGGATGCATTAGAAAACGATTCACCTAATAAGCGCGGGTTTTGTTTAAAAGGTAAAGGCACCATATATCGACCCTCGATATCTCGGGAAACTAATTCGGTGTAAATGCGCTCACACTGACTATCGTCAGGTGACATGAATGTTTTTGCTGGGGGCTCTTCTATAGCCCAGAATTTGTCTAGCAAGTTATCTAAGCGTTCATCACTGTTCGTTACTAAAAAACTACGGGTATTCGACGATGTATACGTATTATCAAATTGCGCGCAACCCATAATCAAATAACCAAATGCGGTTTCAATCGCATCGGGTTTCCCCTTTGGACCTAATATTTTTCCCTGGCGTAATATTTCTGCAAATACTTCAGACCCCAACAATACATCGATTCTATCGGGAATGTAAAAACTATCATCTGCGAGTGTCAATCCATTTAAATAACTTAACGACGAAACATCTACATTTGTTTCAGGTAAATCATTCGAGATTTCCTTTAAAACTAGCGGTTGAATAGGAAGTGAAAATTGGCGGTCGTGACGCGAGAATAAAGTTAAGTTGGTACTACCGAGGACCCCTTGTTCACTATTTCCGATACCTCGCACCAGTGTGTCGGAACCCTCATTAAATATATTTAATTTAAGACGTTTACATAGTCCCTTGGAAACAAAATGATTTTGTGACCCCATGTCAATTAATACTCGAACTTCGTGCGAACAACCCAACTTATCTACGGTATAAGCGCGCGCGGTACCCAGTAAAACCGTACGCGGAGCATTCGTACTGTTCATAATCGTATGCGAGCTCTGCGCTGCGACACTGCAAAACGAAACAGCGGCGGTCGTCGCGCCATCTTGTTCGCGGCGAGTACCTACATCGCTCGTCACGTGATTAGAAGTGGCGGCGGCGCGGGCGGCCGAGTCGCCGGACCGCGGAGGCGCATGCGCGGGGCGCGATGGCGCGGCGGACTGCGCGGCGGCGGGTCCATGTTGATTGGAATTGAACTGGTTCGAATCCCAATGCAACATGGAATGATGTCGTTTGCTGCATTGTTTACATACAGAATTGGATTTACAATTATAAGTAGTATGACGAGAACTGAGACAATTAACGCAATAATTATTACCCTTAATGAATGAATATCTTTCTCGCGGGGATATGTTATTGAAAACCGAGCATTTATAAAGAGTGTCATGATGCGATTTACATAAAATGCAATCCATTTTAGAGTCGTTATTCGAATCACTATTATTGTTATTTACCATGAATGACTTCGAATAGTTATTAGTGTTGTTACTTGACGGAGGATTATTATTTTTCTTATTTGGTGGCGGGTCATTAGTTCGACGTAATATTTTTGTTTGCTCGCGAATAAAAGTAACGAATTCGGAATATTGCGGAATGGATTGTTGTCTGATACTCATCTCAAACAATTTAATTGTTTCGTTATCTAGTTTGCGCATACCAAAATGAACAAAAATTAAATCTAAAAGATTATCTATTTTTAACTGTTTTAATGCGGCGATGGACGTAGTATACAAATCAACAAACTGTTCTAATTGATCGGCGGTTGGGTTAAGTAACTTAGATAAATTGAACAATTTGTCAATATAATTTGTTGCGATTGCGCGTGTATCTTGATATTTTTCTATCAGCGTGTCGTAGATCAAACGGTAGTTATCGGCGGTCGGATTAATGCCTAACCAAATATGTTCTGCCTTGCCCTTCAATTTCGATACCAAATAGCGTACGCGTAAAGTATCATCTAAATCGGAATTCTTGTGTACCATTGTATTAAAACTTTCGATAAACATCGGAAATTTTTCATACTCGCCATTAAACTCAGGAATACTTAATTTTTCCAGCTTAATGCTGTAAGACACATTATTCGATTGCGATGCGACAGTTTTAATGGAACTACAAAATTGTTCGAAAGCGGAAAAAATGTTATTGAACAAATCGTCAAATGCCCATAGGACCTCATAATTAAGAGCGCGCGGTGGGCTAACGGTAACATACAGCTTATTAAGATCCTCCACGATACGATTGTATTCCAAACGTAACGTGTTGATGTTTTTGGCGTTTGACATGAACTGCTTGAACCCCTTGGCCTCGGGAGACTCCGGTATCGAGTCATGCAGAGTTTGTATTCGCCCGAAATACGCACTGCGCTTTTCTTCAAGCAAAGTTATCCTTTGTTCAAGGTCACTTGCAATCTTAGAACTTTCGTTACTAGACGCGGACCCGGCGGCGTGTTTTTTCTCCATTTTGGATAAGCGGGTAACAAATTACGAACGAAAATAAATGGAATACACTCAACGAAAATACTTATGATGGATGCGAAACATTAAATTATAAGCAGTAACGTGCGTATGCGATGCGGAAATAATAAATAAAAACAATGAGATGCGGTACAAAACGGGAAATTCAGATAGGGCGTTTATAAGTAGGTACCTACCTAGGTAGGTTTTAAGTATGAAAATTTTAGAAATACCGGTTGAATCCGGGTTAGAAGGACCAATTTTGTTTACGCGGGGACGAGAAATGGACTGTAGTTTTTTTGAAGATGCGGAATACCTAAACTTTACCCACTTTCTGCACGAGCAAGAGCTAGGTCACCAGCAGAGATTACCAAGTAAAAAGGGTACATACCGAGCCAGCTCCTAATCCCTGCTCTGGATGTTGATGCAGTTCCGTTGTGTCTGATCTCCCATATGAATTGGTGCGTTGATGGTGATGATTGGGTGCTGCGGATGCTGTTTTCACTAACACGTGGAGGCACAAAAAATGGCGGCGCGACGCGATGCTATAGCAAACAGTAGGTTCGATGCGGAGTCCGAATAACAATCGACGCGTGCGATGCGCTTGGCGCAGCTAATGCAACTGGGCGCGTGCGCGGCGTGCGCGCGCATCTATCCTTCCTCTTCCCGCGACGCAGACGTTGCATCTCAAGGATACAGGAGTAACTCGGCACATGATTATTTTACGAGGCAATCCTAGTGGTACCTATTTTGCTCTCTTTCTCGCGCGAACAACAGATGTCATTTAATGTCTACCGAGATAAGACGTTAGTTTTAATTTTTAGTATTTTTTGATTTTATTTTTACAACAATTATAAAATTTTACCGTTAAAATGGCTGAAGACAAATTTAACTGTCCGCACATATGTCCGGGCGTAAAAAAGGAAAGGCCGAAGAAGGAGTATTTGGAGGCGGGCACTCAGCGCGAACAGAACCCTCACGCGTCGCCCTACGTGCCCGGCATGATCCAACCGCCGGAGAAGAGGCAGTACCCGCCCGGCGCCCCCCCCACCTACCTGCCGCAGCCCACGGACAGCACCAGCGGTGACATACTCGGCATGGGACCCATAGGCCCGTGGGCCGCCGGCCACCTGGACTGGACGCCCCACGCCGGCTGCACCGGCGTCCGACCAGTAGTCGACAAATACTCCATGACTCGCTACTCCACCGGAGAATGGAGAAAGAACAATGAACGCATTTTGGCACCACGAGCCGTAGAACAAGCTGTCATAGTCGACAAAGCCATCAAGAAAGACCTGGACAATGCGTTTAGAAAAATCGACAACTCCATGGACGATAGCAATAACAAATTGAAGAGCAGAGTCAAAGACTTAGCTTATTGGAAGAGGCAATCTGAAAACACAGTCAATGCTATAACACAAGAAGTTAATATCCTGGACGAAGATATTAGAAGGTTGAAAGGCGCGTGTAGAATATTGATGTTACCGGAGGCGATAGCGAAGGAATGCTTGGAGCTACGGACCAATAGGTACGAACCGGATCTCGTGAGAGATGACGCCGAACAAGAGTTGATAAAGGAAGTGGCAATAGTCGGCGAGATTAGAAAAGTATTCACGGAAACTCTAGCGAAGGCTGAGGAGCAGATGTTGAACAATAGAGCGGCGAAAGCGGCCATCGAACTTGATTGGGGCGACAAAATGGTTTCGTTAAAGCTGGACGGCGGCAACTTGAGTTTATCTCGAGAGTCGAGCCTGATACTGTACCACCCCGGAGTGGCGAGGTGGACGGAAAACTCGACTAGCTTGGAGTACTGGGAGCATTACTGTCGCGAAAGCATCAAAAATTGCGAAGAGGTGAGACAGAAATCCGAAGATCTCAGGCGTGATTTGATGACAGCTATCGTAAAAGGAGGACAGGATATGAAAGTACAAGGAGAAAGGACCAATGCTGCGCTAGCGGAGACGATCGAATCGACGGAACAGCTATGCGCTAAGCTCGAAGAGACCTTGAGGTATAATCTCCAGAAAACAGCTGATATTGAGAATACGCTAGATTATTTAAAGGATTTTTTGAGGAAAATCGACGAGAGGAACAAAACGGTGATGACGAGGCTCCACGGCAGGAACTACGATCGTCCAAATGTGGAAAATTGTAGGGACGAGGCGCAGTTCGCTCTGATGGCTGAGGCGAAGACGATTAAGGAGACGGCGGAGTCTTTGATGGGTAGGTTCAGGGAGGCTGATGCGGTGAGAGCTGATCTGATGAAGAACAGGGGCGACTTGGAGAAGCAGATCGCTTGCAAGCGAAAGAGTCTGAACATTGATCAGGATAGATGCTCGAGGGTGCGGGCGCATATGCCATCTCCAGAAGAATTCGCTGCTGGCGGCAATTAACACGGAACAAATAACAATACAATACAGAGTCACAATTGTTGAAACGAGTTAAAAATAAAATTTGTTGTGTGTTAAACTTTTTGATTATTCCCAATCATACAATTTAAAGATTAGCCCCCTTAACCTCTATTGCGATTAAGTTGCAGACCTAAACTGAATCGTCTCGCTAATATATCTATGGCAAAGATAAATTTTGAAGTCTGCATGAGAGGTGGTAAGGTGCCTACCCCCTTACCACCAGTCGTAGGATAGTTAGAACAACTACTTTGATCCTGTTTGGAAATAATCTGTCTATTAACAAAATCATAAGATTTAATGAAATTCTGCGGCAAGAATAGATAAGTTAACTGTTTCCCAAAAGAAAATAGATTGCTCAAAATATTAAAATTTCTAAGTTATCCCAACTATGCATTATTTCTACAAACAAGGCCTCGGTACCCCACATTCAATTCGTGTGAACATGACGCAACTGCCAAAACTATTGTTTATCCAAGGAATGCGAGAGAGTTGTAAAATAATTGCACTATTTCCTAATTCTATCTGAGAACCGCAGCTTTAAGTGTAACCTACTAAGAACTCAATTGAATTCAATTATCGTGAAGCAATCTCCTTATTTAGAAATGATTGAATTCAATTAAAAGTATGTAAGTAATGATCCGCATTTTTAAAGTTACGCAACTTTTGACTGACCTTCATCACAATGAAAAGATATTAGAATCAAATCACAAAAATTCGATTACCTATAATGAATCTAGGAGCCTATTACAGCTGGCCTACTCCGAAATACGAACCTAACGTTTCGGCTGACGGATTGTCGTGATTTGACATTTCTTCTTTCGTTTTTCTCTACGATTTGACATTGTTTTGATCGTAAATCGAATCCGTACTTCGGACGATCCGTCAGCGACGTATTTCGGAGTAACCCCAGACACGGACCGTTGTGTTTCGTTCGTGATTTTGACACTAATTTACCACGAAAATGTGTCAAAATTCGAAGTAGAAACGAAAAGGATTATTGCTTTCCTACCTGGTTTGTAATAGCAGCCCAGTACTTAATGTTATCGAAGACCGAGGACCCATTGGTGCCGTGGTTCGAGCGTAGACCGCACTCCTCACTGCATTGGGTGGTTGCAGGTTCGATTTCCGCCAAAGCAAATTTCAGAAACCTCCTTTTAGTAATTTGTCCTGGTTTTGGTGTCACTAGGATCGCCCCCAGTCCATTGTACAATAGCCAGAGTACAAACTTTGCTAAGTTTGGGACCATACAGTTGCTGTGTAAGTCTCGCGATATTTATTTATTAACTTTATCGTCTCCCTACTTCGGTTTTAAGGCCCAATGATTAGTTGTGTATGTCGTTATTCCGCTGGATTATGAAAAAGGGTAACCAGATCCTAAAGTCATACATAAAAGTAAATAACTACGTTTCTAGTTTGAAGAAACCCTTGAAACAAAGATTTGACCTCTGACCTAAGGCCGGTCGCATTAGCGGGACAGTTATGACTGACCACTGGCCACTCTAGAAATAATACGTGACACGCGGTAACACGGTTGTCACGTAAACGCGTGACATCACGTAGGAAAGTTGTAACACGTTCTAGATTATTTCCATCTCTTTAAATGTCTAGAACTGTAGATAATAATAATATTTAGCCCTTTTATCGTCCCACTCCTGGGCACGGGCCTCTCCTCAATGCGAGGGGGATTCAGGCCATAATCCGCCACGCTGGCCCAGTGCTGGTTGGTGGATTTCACATGCCCTTCGTAAATTATTTAGATGTTCTAAGACATACAGGTTTCCTCGCGATGTTGTCCTTACCGTAAGCGAGTGATAATAATTTAAATTATGATTGGATGCGTCTACATCAGGTGCAAGCCGCGCCCGAGCACTCAGGTTAGACGTCAGAATGCATAGATATAAAGTCATAACATGAGTGTTCGGGCGAGGCATCTGTACGCACCAATTCGCACACAGATTTTGAAATTCGCGAAGTTTTCGCGAAGTTTGGATCCTGGATTTCAAGCACAAAAGACGCGTGCTTAACCAATTGGCTATCACTGCTTTTTAGGTCTTGCTAAAAAATAGCGCTCTAAAAAGTATGAAACAAGAAATATTCTCATCTAGAGGATAGCCGTGGTCCGTGTAGGTCCTTTAGGGCCAAATGGCATATGAACACGGACCACGGCTATCCTCTAGATGAGAATATTTCTTGTTTCATACTTTTTAGAGCGCTATTTTTCAGTAGTCGGGTTTTAGTTTTGAAACTTACTTTTTATTTAATTATTTTGGAGTTATAGGTAACAATATATATATTTTTGAAATGTGCTCATCAAGCTCTTTCATTTGATACCCCACACGGTTTTATTAAAAAATGTTTTTTTTTTAGTTCATGACATTATGTCCTCTAGAGGGCGCCATATGCAATTTTATATGACGTCACATAGCCTATAACCAGCGCGCCATTAAGCCGCTTCTAACGATACCTCATTTGTCAAATTACGATAAGTAGTTTGGAAGTTAGGTGGGAACAGATGCACATACATACATACATACATACATACATACATACATACATACCGGTCAAAATCATAACCCTCCGCCGTAGTCGGGTAAAAAGTAGGTACCTATTGTTTATTTAATTCGAAATTCTTGATAATAAATGCCACGTGATATCTAGTGGGTCGCAATTCAGTTGACACATTACCCCGGAAAGATATGTATAGCCTAGCATGCGTCTAACACATTAGACCAGCTGTTACATACGCTAATGCTAATTCCACTTCCTCATTGCTGTTGCGTAACTTTAGCACCGGATAGCTAAAAACTAGGCGACAAATTGGTCGCTTAAGCGATTACGCCTATTATTGAATTGCAGTTTGGAATGTATGTTGTACGGCAATGGTGTTACCTAAGTTACATAAAGGTAAAAGGTTCCAAAAGGAGATGAGCGCAGTGACATTTACTAGGCGTACCTACTTTTAGTAGAGAATTGGTACTTCTCGACGGTGAGGGAAAACATCGTGAGGAAACCTACCTATCCCTCGGGATCAGGTAATAGTCAGTTCCTGTATACACGGCGACAATTCACCACCTGTCACGTTGGGTTTTGACTATCTGGTGAAACGGGGGCTTTGAGTTTGTTAATACCTCCACAATGTGGTGGTGTATGGCCACTCAAGTCTCTGACTACCCCCGAATGGGGATAAAAGTCGTGACGTTACATTTTCTTTTTTTTATGTTATCTTATCGTATGGTTAGTGGCTAGCCTAGTGTCAGAGTTGTTCAATCAAGCCGCCCGAAGACCTCATGACTCTGACATGGCATAGTGTGTATAGTTACTTATACTAGATTGTGGAAGTACTTACGCTGTGCCAGAAGTATGCTTAGTCTGAAATCGTGGCTAGTTGTAGACTTCAGTCTGCTTTAAAGATTAGCAGATCTCTTTTTTTCTGAAGAAATTCTAGATATATTATAACTTTCGGGTGTTAGGGAACTAGATATGAGGTAATTAATTATAATAATTAATTATATTATAATGGAAACCTAATGTTCTATCGGCGGAAACAGGTTTTTCCGTTAGGGCCACCGCAGACATGCTACTTTTTGCATCGGCGATCGGTGATTTGGCGACTGCATCGCGTTTTAGCGACTCTCTGCGGTCGGACGCAGCGACTGCTTCGATGCTAAAAGCGACTAAATCGCCGATCGCCGATGCAAAAAGTAGCATGTCTGCTAGAACCTAGGTAAGTAACAGCAGGCGACAAATATCGAAAGTGGTCTAGAGAGCGGGTAATAACCGCTATTTACTGAGTACATACTAATACATGTTTGAAAGCGGGAAAATTGATCGCGGCTTTCCTGTGATCAATAGGTATACTTAGTTATTGGTTTCAGCCAATGGTGAAGGAAAAGTTGTCTATAGATAAATAAAATCGAAGTGTCTGTTTTTAATGTCAAATAACAGAGTTTTACCATGAACCTATGGTTTTACTAAATGCATATGAAAGTATAATACATAGGTACACGGTACTTATAACAAAAAAAAAATTCAAAATTTTTGTCTGTTGTCTTGATGTTTGTTCCGGCTAATCTCCGAAACGGCTGGACCGATTTTGACGGGACTTTCACTGACGGATAGCTGATTTTATAAGGAGTAACTAAGGCTACTTTTATTTTTTTATATAATTAGGGTTCCGCGTTTTCAAATAAAAATCCATTAGGTAAATTCCACGCGGGCTTGTAAAAGCGGTTAATCTTTTTCTAAAATTTACGCATAGTTAGCTTAGACCATTATAAAATCGTAAATTTACATTTTCACGTATGACGTCTGCCTGTACCATAAAAAACAGACGGACAGACAGATGGACAACAAAGTGATCCTATAAAGGTTCAGTTTTTTCCTTACGAGGTACGGAACCCTAAAAATATATAAAGGACATCTTTACTGATGAACCAAAGCCGTCCGTTTAAATACGCATCAAGTGAAAAGGCACTGTGATAGCTTATATCCTGAATCAGTCAGATATATCGATTTTTTTAAGATATTTTATGTATTTCGCAATCATTATTTAATAGGTATATTGACATGACCTCGTTCCCGCAGCGCTTCTCACCTTTGGACTTTAGCACTATGTCAGAATATGTTAATTAAATATTAAATTATATTGAGCAGCATTCTTCTTAAGCTTAATGAGCTGCGATTTTCTTAACCCCCTCTAGACTAGGCTTCGTCTAGAAGCGTTTCTACAAATCGCTACGCTTAAATGTATAAAAATGATATCAGGTACTACAACGCCAAGCCAAATTAGGCGCCTGTCAAATGTGACGTCACCCGTACAAAAACCGGCCAAGTGCGTGTCGGACTCGCACTTAAAGGGTTCCGTACCACCGTAGAATATAAACAAACATCCCAAAATGGTGATATTTAGTGTCACACGTTGAAGTCTTTCGTATGGAAACCGGCCATAAGACAAATAAGTTAAGAATATTACGTATTTTGTATAAAAAAGTTTAAAAATAAAGGGGGGACCCTAACTTATTTTTTATTTTTAGTATTTGTTGTTGCAGCGGCAACAGAAATACACATTCAGTGAAAATTGCAAGTCTCTAGCTATTACGGTTCATGAGATACAGCCCGCTGACAGACGGACAGACGGACAGACGGACGGACAGCGTGGGCTTAGTAATAGGGTCCCGTTGGCACCCTCTGGGTACGGAACCCTAAAAAGGGGGTGGCGGTGTTCGGGCGGGGAACCCGCATACCATCCGAACGCCTAGTTAGCTTGGTGGAGCAGTACAAATTGATAAGTAGATCACGTGACACGTAACTTATGTCATTTCCATAGAAGAAGCGTAGCGATTTGTAGAAACGCTGGTAGACGAAGCGACTTGTCTAGAGGGGCATGGTACGTGTATTGCCGATATACCACGCTATAAGGGCAGATTACATAAAAATGTCATCACCTGTCTTATAATTTCACGTCGTTTTGCTGTCAACGTTGACATTTTGTATAGGTTTCGTGAAACATGTTGCAAGGCACAATAATACGTCCGTTACACACCAAACTAACCTTTATAATAGCTGAAATTTATATCTTTTTGGAAGTCTCCGCAGTTTCCTCGTCGCCACGCCACAGTCGGCGGGTCGAAATAATTGTGATAATTGCTATCGAAAGTCGGCAGATGCG
This sequence comes from Drymonia ruficornis, assembly GCA_947859195.1. Taxonomy (NCBI): domain Eukaryota; kingdom Metazoa; phylum Arthropoda; class Insecta; order Lepidoptera; family Notodontidae; genus Drymonia; species Drymonia ruficornis. The sequence continues at coordinate 9,011,247 of OX401927.1, forward strand.
GGCTGCGTGGACCGCCGCGGTTACGCTCCGGCGGCTCTAAAGAAAGCCTCCAATTTCACTTGCTTTACGGGTTAATGAAGGGAAACTTCATACCTTCCTTCAAAATAATCTTACTATTTTTAAACCGACTTCAAAAAGGAGGAGGTTTCTCAATTCGACCGTATATATATATATTTTTTTTTTATGTGTGTTCGCGGATAACTTCGTCGTTTATGAACCGATTTTGATGATTCTTTTTTTGTTGGAAAGGAGATATCCCAGCAGTGGTACCATGATAAGGAAACTAGGATCTGATGATGGCATCCCAGAGAAATCGAGGGGATCCTTCGAAAATCGTAGGAGCGACTAGTGCGTTTGTTATTTTTTTCATTAAGTATTTTAAAGCACTACTATTTTATGAAGGTCTGGTTGAATCAGTCAATTAAAACCATAGATTAATTTTAGTTTCCGCCAGGGGGCTCCAACTAGATGGAGCATGCGCACTAATAAAATGCAATGCAACTGATACCACGCAAATTTTTGAGTGCTTCAGTACATCTGACAGCAACCATTGTATGAAACTGACAGGCCGCATCGAAAATATGAAATGATTTTTCTTAGTAGGGCGGTATCTAGTTAAAGAGCACGCGCGAAACTTTTATAAATCTATGCTTATTATATTTAAATCAGTCAATTAAAACCTAGTTCAAGTGATGGCGCGGCGAGAAGTTTCATTGTTTTGCGTGATTACGGAACGTCTAAACTTAGCTTTGACCTTATCTGTACTAACTACTAAGAGGTACCTATATAAAGAGGAAAATCCTGATTGACTGACTGACTCATCAACGCCGAACCGAAACTACTGAAGTTGGAGACATGAAATTTGGACAGTAGGTATATTTTATGACGTAGCCAAGCAATAAGAAGCGATTTCGCCGGCAAGGTTGTCATTGGTTGTACCTATCATAGAAGCTACATGGTATTCTGAATCTTACGTAGAACTTCTCAAACAAAACTATACTTACAGGACTAGCTAATTGGCATCAAAAGATGCATTACCTTATTTTGAATGATGGTAGGTAGGTAACCCTTTTGCCGAGATTAACATAGGAACTTGCGACCCGTCAATGAGTGCCTTGAACCAATCTAAACAAACAACACAAGTGAGAACAATGCTGTAGCAATTCCCATCAGTTTTGCTTTCCGTTCTAATTGAAAAAGTTTACCGGTAAAGCGGTATCTGGAAACACAAATTTTAATGCAACTCATATTTTGAGCGATGGTTATTTTCGACGTCAAATCAAATCATTATAATTATACGCCTGTAGGGACATAATATACACACATGTGTGGTACAAGTGTGGAACAATTATAAACAATTAATTAATTTAAAACATTTATTATTTGGGGGTTGACCCTGGGGAACCACACTTACACGCCTTATAGTACCTAAATACAGTTAGGTACATCATTAATTTTATAAGACTATTTTGGCAAACAAGCGTACGGCCTGCCTGATGTTAAGCAGTTAACATAGCCTTTAAATACTTGCAATACCAAAGGCATTGCTCGCACGTTGCCGACCTGAAGGGGAGTGGGATGGAGGGAGGGAGAGGGGGGTTGGGCTTGCGGCTCTCTCACTCAACGTACGAAACGCATCTGTAATAGCTACTGTACGCCGATCTTCTGTACGAGTGTGGTACTAACCCTGTCTTACTTGGATACCTACTAGGAAAGCATAGCAATGTAACATGTTATATCTTCGTTCCAGCGGCGTGCATGGTGGGTGGCGTGGCGGTGTACCCGGCTGGGTGGAGCGAGACCGCCGTGCAGGAGACCTGCGGGCCCACCGCCGACCAGTACAACATCGGTGAGCTACCTACTCTAAACATCACTTCAAAGGAATATTTTACGAGGCATAACGTTTTTAACGTGGACTCAGTCACAGACCTTTAACAGCCTCGCCGTTAGAGGAGGATGTCCGGTAGTCTGATCAGCCCCCCTAGACAAGTGGCATGAACGCTAATCGAATAGAATAGAATAGACTTCACAATGTATGGAAATGACATTACAAGTCGCTATGTAGATCACGTGAATTAGGTATGTCATTTCCATACATGAAGCGTAGCGATTTGAAGGAACGCTTGTAGACGTCAGTCACTCGTCTAGGGGGGCTGACTAAGAGCGCGGCTCCACTAGTGCGCTGCGCTGCGTCGTCGCAACGGATCAAAGAGTCGACGGGCGAGAGACGAAGCGGGGGAGGGTGATGCGCCAGTACAAAATCTTGCGACGACGCAACGCAACGCGCTAATGGGGCCCGGCCCTAACGTAACGCACTTGTGACATTGATTCAAGTGGCCGCTCGGTTCACTACAACGGGTGGTTGCGGTTTCGATTCCCGTCAGAGGCAAATTTCCGAAGCGGCCTTGGTCTGTGTCACTGGGATAGCCTCCAGTCCATTGTACGGTACCGGTCCGTCATTCGAAACGTTTCATTTCTTATTTCGGAGTAGCCCCACTGCCCTACTCTCCTTACGTCTCTTTAGGCCACCACTCTGTTTGCTATAAAATACTTTTGCATAATCATTATTGGCATCATTAATTGCTACGAATTCTCGGACATCAATTTCTTTGGTCGATTATAGAACACCCGGTAATTGCTTAAACTGGTCTTCAAACGTCTTGAAGATGATTTAGAATGTGCTCGACCTTGCACCAACTGGATCAATCCTATTCATTTGCATTTTGATTGGTTAGCGTTATGAAAAGTGATACCATTTTGAAGTCAATCATTTTTGTGGTCATCTTTGACCTTTACCAAACGGTATTTGGCATCTATAAATATGTTACCAATAGGCTCCTAGGTGGTGAAAAAATAAGTGTTACTTCACACTTCTAGAAGTGCCTTTAATAACATTAAACCTTGTCAGAGGCCATCGAGCGGCTTGAACAACTCTGACTGTTCTTTCCGTTCTAATTGAAAAAGTTTACCGGTAAAGCGGTATCTGCGGCTTGAACAACTCTGACACCAGGGGGCTTACCACCACCTCTTATAGCAGTTTTGTTTTAACGTTTCAGCGGCCATTTGTGCAATGACGTTTCTTATTGTCATGACAATAAGGTACGTCATTGCACAAAAAGACGCTGAATCGTTAAAACGTTCCTGTAATTGAATCGCAATAAGAGTTCGTGGTAAGCACCCTGGTTGGCCACTTACTATAAGAAGAAGAAGATTAGTATAGTTCGCGACAGGTCGAGATGACATTCGGGTTATGAGCTTTTTGCAGAATAAAATCCGAATCAAAATTAACAGGACCCGATAAACAATTTAAATCGCCCACAAAATTATTAAATTAAATTATTCTGTTGCGTTGCGGGTCCTGGTAATTTTGATTCGGATTTTATTCTGCAAAAAGCTCATAACCCGAATGTCATCTCGACCTGTCGCGGACTATACTTGCAATCGCAACGTTGCCATTCGTAGTTACGTAAACCTAACCTATATTCGCTAACAGCTATCAGATATTTACTTATTCCCTGAGGGTCTTTTCAGAAGAGCAGCATCCGGCTGCAAGTTGACTTCAAAATTGTAAGTAGTTTGGATGCAGTTAATTCAACTGCAACATAACTGCCACCCGACTGCACATTGACTGCAAGCAGACTACGCAGTATACTTAACTCCTTGAGTGCCTAGTCCGATTGCAGTCAGCGTGCAGTCCGTTTGCAGTTTTGGTGCAGATATCAACTGCAACCATACCACAATTTTGCAGTAGGCTTGCAGTCCAAATCCAGCTAGTCAGAGAACATCCTAAAGGCGGGAGTATACCAAGTAGTTCTTCCTTGTACACCTTGTCATTTATCTCATGTTTCCTCTCCGCAGGTCGCTGCCACGTCCGCTGGGCGTATCTGCTCGCAGTGATAGGCTGCCTGGACGGGATCGTGCTGGCCGCGCTGGCCTTCATCCTGGCCACGAGACACGTGCGACTGCAGCCAGACAGCGGGTACCCGCCACCTTCGCTGTACAAAGGTATACCTGATGAGACTTGGCTTAGCACTTCCACATCAGTACTATTCCCTCAAGCCAACTAGGCGCTGTCGAATGTGACGTCATCCGCACAGAAAGGCGGTGGCGGTGGGTGGGAGGTATGCGGGCGGGGAAGCCGCATTCCACCCGAACGCCTAGTTGGCTTGGTGGTGTAGGTCACAAAGCCCTCCTGAAGACTTACCTTTGCAATACAATATGGGGTGCTTCAAGGGGCATGATTACTTCGAATCTCTTAACCATTGTCCATTGTGAAACCACTACTAGTCTCTGAAATTATCATCGTGACTTCTTCATTGTAAATCGCAAACTCTTGGCGGTCAGCATGTCGTCGGCCTGAGTACTGCTAATAGATGGCTGACAACAGGTCCCTAAGGGTGCGTTTCCACTGATGTGGAGCTGGACGGAGTGGAGTGGAGAAGAGCACTGTGATTGGCAGTTGATCGGCCAATTCACGGTCCGCTCCGCTCCACTCCGCACAGCTTCACGTCAGTGGAAACGCACCCTAAATGGTCGACACTGCTACGCCCTTCTTTTCGAGTCAACATTTCCACTATTAGTTTAGATTAAGTTGCAGTTACGGTTACCACTTACTATCAGGTTGGCCAGTCAAGTTTCGGTTGTTTAGCATTATTGACACGAAATTATGAGTTAGGTAGGTAAATTGCCCGTCTAGAACTTACGTAATTAACAAGCTTATGCTTGCATCCGGAATGCTTGGTGTTTCGTCACCATACGACTCATTCATTTTAGGTCAATCACGTACTTCGTGAAACTTAAGTGCTTGACAAGCAATTATTACATTCAAACACAGCGTATTATTATGCAGAAAGTAGGTAATGTTACAACCATGAACCAATTACTAAGGGGACTGGCCCTAAGCAACTCGGCCGAGTGGTCGGCCTAGTACTAACATCGACATAAAACGAAGCGAGTAGTTCAACTATTTACCGGTAGATAGAACAATGAAAATGAAAAACATGACCACGTTTTTTTTTCATACATATATCTAATAAGGGCACCTCTTTCTTTAGTCTTTACTCTGTGGTTACAACCATGTTACAACTAGAATGCCATCGTCATAAGATCCAAGAGGCTGTCTGTCATAATTATAGTAACAAATGAAGACTAGCCCGATGAGTTTCTTGCCGGATCTTCTCAGTCGAGGTCGCGTTTCCAATCCGGAGGTAGAATTATGGTCACAGCCACTCGGCTCTCGACGAACACCGCCACGCCTCGAGCGGTTAGTAGGTATTCTTTATATGACGTTTTTTTTATGGTGGTAGAGCCAAGCTGTAGCCAATTGACTGCAGCTCATATACGGGCTGGCTCGACCGGGGTAGTACCACCCTCTCACAGAAGATCGGCGTAAAGCAGCTATTACAGCTGCGTTTCGTACGATGAGTGAGAGAGACGAAAGCCCAAACCAACCCCCTTCCCCTCCCTCCATTCCACTCCCCTTCAGGTCGGCAATGTGTGAGCAATGCCCTTGGTATTGCAAGCATCTTGGCTACGGTAACTGCTTAACATTAGGCGGGCCGTACGCTTTTTTCCACCGCAGTCCTATTTACAAATATAAAATGAAATTCTATGGACATTGCATAGGTACACTCACTACATCAACTCCGTAGCCTCACCGGATAGCCTCGCTCGCAAGCTGTCTACGTGCTGGCCGGGTGCCGAGTGGCTTTAGTGAGCTGTGACCATTATGTACCTAAACAATGTAAAAATTACAATTTGTTAGTGCCCCTGTAGGCCCAAACGATATAAACAATTTGAATTGAATATAATAAGGTTATGGCCTCGCCTCCACATTGTGGTGGCGTATGGCCACTCAAGCCTCTGACTACCCCCGAATGGGTCAAAAGTCGTGACGTTATTTATCTATTTATTTAATAAGGTTATGCCATAGATTTATAAAAGTTTCGCGCGTGCGGAGCCCCCTGGCGGAAACTAAAATTAATTTATGGGTTATGAATAGGTTTATCGTCAGCAATACAGGCAAGAGTAGGCCCGTAGTAATAAATCGATGTCAAGATTGAGATCGAACTTGAGAAGCTGTTTTTGACAGATATTCCATACATTTAACGTCAAAACTGCATCTTAAGATCGATCTCAACTTTGAGATGTATTCATAAATAAACGTGCCTTAGGGGGCGTCCATAAATTACGTGAGGTGATTTTCGAGATTTTTCGACCCCCTCTCTCCCCCTCTAATCTCACGTGTGATTTTTCAAAAACTATATTCTAGCGGAGAAACATATTTTTAAACCGACTTCAAAAAAGGAAGAGGTTTCTCAATTCGACCGTATATATATTTTTTTTTTTTTTTTTTTTTTATGTGTGTTCGCGGATAACTCCGTCGTTTATGAACCGATTTTGATGATTCTTTTTTTGTTGGAAAGGAGATTTTCCGGGGGTGGTACCATGATAAGGAAACCAGGATCTGATGATGGCATCCCAGAGAAATCGAGGGGAATCTTCGAAAATCGTAGGGGCGACTAGTGCGTTTGTAATTTTTTTCATTAAGTATTTTAAAGCACTACTATTTTATGAAGGTCTGGAGTCGATCTGATGATGGAGCCGAAAGACAGTCTAGGGAACTCCTCAACGATTTACAGCAATTACCTGGTGTTTGGGCTTGATTAATTCGTATTGATGAGAACTTTACACCTAGATGGGTTGTGACTATCATTATGGGTCTGATGATGAGGACGAGGGACAGTCAAGGGAACTCCTCAACGTTTTACAGTAGCTACCTTGTGTTTGGACTTAATTCATTTCTATTGATGAGAGCTTTACACCTAGATGGGTTGTGACTGTCATTAGGGATCTGATGATGAAGACGAAGGACAGTCAAGGGAACTCCTCAACGTTTTACAGTAGCTACCTTGTGTTTGGACTTAATTCATTTCTATTGATGAGAGCTTAACACCTAGATGGGTTGTGACTGTCATTATGGGACTGATGATGAAGACGAGGGACAGTCAAAGGAACTCTTCAACGTTTTTCAGTAGCTACCTTGTGTTTGGGTTTGATTAATTAGTATTGATGAGAACTTTACACCTAGATGGGTTGTGACTGTCATTATGGGACTGATGATGAAGACGAGGAACAGTCAAAGGAACTCCTCAACGTTTTACAGTAGCTACCTTGTGTTTGGGCTTGATTAATTAGTATTGATGAGAACTTTACGCCTAGATGGGTTGTGACTGTCATTAGGGGACTGATGTTGAAGACGAGGGACAGTCAAAGGAACTCCTCAACGTTTTACAGTAGCTACCTTGTGTTTGGGCTTGATTAATTAGTATTGATGAGAACTTTACACCTAGATGGGTTGTGACTGTCATTAGGGGTCTGATGATGGAGTCAAAAGACAGTCGAGAGAACTCCTCAACGATTTACAGCAATTACCTGGTGTTTGGGCTTGATTAATTTGTATTGGAGAGAACTTTGCACCCATATGGGTTATAAGTGCCATTACAGGTCTAATGATGGAGACCATAGACAGTCGAGGGAATTCCTCAAAGATTTACAGCAGTTACCTTTTGTTGGGCTTACTTCATACAGTTCAATATGCCAAAATGTTCATTGGTATGGCGCCACTAAAAATCGTGAAATAAAATTATTTTTATAAAAAAAAAAAAACCGACTTCAAAAAAACCTGGATCACTAAAAAGCCTGAAATAATATTTATATTACCACCTCTGCCTACCCCTTTGGGAAAACCAGACGTGATGGTGTGTTATCGAGTATTTGGAGTCGGTGCCAATCTTGGTATGCCAAGTATACCTACTATAAAAGTAAGAAGATAGATTGGCACCGACCGCAAATACTCGATAACACACCATCACGTCTGGTTTTCCCAAAGGGGTAGGCAGAGGTGGTAATAGAAATATTATTTCAGGCTTTTTAGTGATCCAGGTTTTTTTGAAGTCGGTTTTTTTTTTTTTATAAAAATAATACTTCATTTAACCCAGTTTTCTTGCAATTTTACACTGTTTCACGTAATTTAAACAAAAATTACGTGAGATTTGCCGAGACCCCCCCTCTCCCCCACGTGAGATTTGGTGAGATTTTGCTCGACCCCCTCCTCCCCCTAAATGCCTCCCGTAATTTATGGACGCCCCCTTAGGCCTCTATTAATAAATCTATCTCAAACTTTGGATCGATTTATTAATACGGTAAGTTTGAGAGATCGTTGTCATATCAAACGGATTCGCCGTGCTATGCTTACTTGTCAGTATTCCATTTGTAACGAGTAATGGCGGTGTTGCGCAAGCGACGATTACATCTCCGCGGTTTCCAGCCTGATTGGCAGACTACGCGCCACGGTGTCGCGCACCGCAGGGCTGGGTAGGGCTAGGACTACTAATTAGCCAGATTCAACTGTATTAGACTAGCTTCTGCCTGCGACTTCGTCTGTGTTTACTTTAAAATCCCACAGGAACCTGCCATTTTTCCGGGATAAAAACTAGCCTAGGGTCTGCTCCAAGGTCATGTATATCTCCATACCAAAATTGGTTCAGCGGTTTAATCGTTAAAGCGTAACAGACAGACAGACAGAGTTGTGGTAGAGCCAAGCTGTAGCCAACTGACTGCAGCTCATATACAGGCTGACGACCGGGGTAATACCACAGAGTAAAGACTAAAGAAAGAGGTGCCCTTATTAGATATTTGTATGAAACAAAAGTGGTCACTTTGTCTTGTTGAATTTTTGAATTTTGAATTTTGTCATAGGTAGTTAGGTAGGTAGGTAGGTAGGTAGTTCACACTACACAAGACGTGAAGTAGACACAATGATTTATTAAGTTACACTAGATACGCAGTATACGGCGCCGAAGCGTGGCCACTTATTATATGTCTTCAAACATATCCGACATCAGTTGCCAGCTTGACATCAGTGAGCGTGAACATATTCGCAACGTACAAATAAAATTTCCAAAATGGTGAAATGTAAGTTAAAAAGTGTATGTCGCGGTCCGAAAAGGACGATAAAGCAAATGGTGTTACTTTTCACAAGTAAGTTTGCTTAATTTTATTCAGGGTATCCAAAAACGCATTAAAAACGAAATAAATTTATCATAAATTGTTCTTGCAATCAGTGATGCCAGAAAACGATTTTAATTTTCCCACACTGTTGGGAGTTTAGTGAATGAAAGATGGAAAGACGACCGTATGTGCCAGTTAGTCAAAGTATTATTAATAATTTATATTATTTCTATATAATGAGTAATAATCATCATAAAATAGTCAGTACTAAGTGCAGTACTAGTTATAATGATTTCCTATTCGTTTTTCAGAGTACATAAAGATCGAAAGCGTAGGGAGGAGTGGACACGCAATATACGACTTTTACGTAAAGAAACGGACTAGACCCCAGCTACAACAACCGTGATATCGACGCTTGAAAGGCAATCCTGACTAAGCGACATATAGGCCGATATTGAGTTATATATACCATTCGAATCGCAAAATTTTTCTCCGTCGTTTGGTCTGGGTCCCATAGCTCTACGACGAGTTTTACTGTCGCTTAGTTATAGCGTGATTTCAATCAATTTCACATTTTTGTGCTCACTTAGCGACAAAAAAAATATGATTTTTTGGACTGCCGGCGGTTAGGACATTGACTGTTCTACTGTTTGGCTTTTACTCCTTTTTACTTGTAATAAAAAAAACTTTTGAATTCATTTAGTAGTTTTTACTTACTTAAGCAATTATAACTTATGACGCTTATATATTTTAACCAGGGCTGAAGTACCTTTTATTGATGTGGTTGGATAATTTAACCTGATTTAGTATTTTTCCGTAAATTTACTTATACAATTTAACTTGAAATAAAATAGAAGAATATCGTCGCTTAGATACTTTTACCTGTATAATATAAACAATGTTTGTTCAGCCTTAGATAATTTTACTTGATAACTTCTAATATTATTGACGGTGGTTAGATAATCTTAGCCGACTTCATGAGATGGTTGTGACTGTCGCTTAGATATTTTTACCTGAACGCAACATATATTTTTGTTAGTCGCTTATAACTTCCCTTGTCCGAATGGCGTCGCTTGCGTATGCGCGTGACCTCGCGTAATACGTATCGGCAGGTCGACGTTTGGGCGCGAGGTGTCGGTTACGGTGGACGTGCGACACGGATTTTTATAATTTTGCAGCGCATTTCGCTTAGTAATGGTGAGTATCCAATCAAATTACTTCAAAACAGTATTTTGTTTAACATTCTTTTTTACTTACTTATTTTAAAACAACTTCATGTAAGTTTATTTTTGGTTTGTTTAAAAGTTGATTATAGAAGATGAGAAAAAATGAGATAGACTATATCATTACCAATAAGAGACAAATATTCAATGATGTCTCCGTGATTCATAAGGTGGAAACCGAAAGTGATCACCGAATGGTGAGAGGCACTGGATATAAATTCCAAGTTGGAAAGGTCTCGTCTGATGAAGTCTACGCTCCGACCTGATGCTTCTCAAATCCAAAACCCCGAGAGCTTTCAACTCAAACTAAAAAATTGCTTCGAAAGCCTAGAGAGCTGCGCTTCAGTGGACGAAATAAATAATAGGTTAGTGGACACTGTCCAAACAGTAGGCTCTAAGTAAATTAAAACTCACCGGACAAATAGTCCGCAAAAGCTCTACAGCCATACTCTCAACCTCACGGCTGATCGACGCTCCATGATGCTACAGTCTTCGGATGATGCCGACGCATATAAGCAGCTCAATAGATATATATGGAAGTCCTTGCGACGTCATGACATGTGTAACTTTAATACAAATCGTATTAAGGATACGATAGAGCGGAACAGAAACTCCAAAGTGTTCGCAAGAGCTGTATCTATTGGGCAAAGCCGGTTGACGAAGCTGAAAACCGAGAATGGTGGCATAGCGTCGACCAAGGCAGAGGTATTGAGAGAGGTTGAGACGTTTTATTGACAGTTGTACACCTCAGTAGCCAAACCTGTTACTGGTGTGACTAAAGACCCTAGAGCCACACTGACCCGACATTACACTGAAGATATCCCGGATTACGAATGGCCCTCAAACAGCTCAAGAACAACAAGGCGCCAGGGGAGGACGGAATTACCACAGAACTTCTGAAAGCGGGTGGAACACCGGTACTTCGAGTCCTTCAGAGGCAGTTTAATTCAGTCATCCTCGAGGGTGTTACGCCAGAAGCATGGAATGGAAGCGTGGTGACACTTTTCTTCAAAAAAGGTATGAACCGACTGGCGCGCAGGTTCGATGACTTCCAGCCTCCTGAACAAGCCGTTTTCCAAAAAGCCTTCAACACCATAGACCACATCCATACGCTGTGGTAGGTTATACAGAAAACCGAGGAGTGCCACTTTGCTACGCATTAGTGGACTATGAAAAAGCCTTCGATACGATCGAAACATAGGCGGTACTACAATCACTCCATCAGTGTCCCATTGACTACCGGTACATCGAAGTGTTGTAGTTCTTGTACAGTAACGCCACTATGTCGGTCCGAGTATAGAAACAGTGCACGGGGGCAATTCCACTGCAGCGAGGAGTCAGACAGGGAGACGTAAATACTCCGAAACTGTTAACCGATGCATTGGAAGATGCTTTCAGACTCCTGGAATGGTAGGGATTTGAAATCAACATAAACGGCGAGTACATGACTCACCTTCGATTTGCCAACGATATTGTGATCATGGGGAATCGCTAGAGGATCTTGGCATAATGCTCCATGGCCTCAACACAGTCTCCCAACAAGTGGGCCCTAAGATGAATATGGCGAAGACAAAGATCATGTCAAACGTCCATGTTGTGCCCACTTCAGTTATAGTTGGTAGCTCAACTCTCAAAGTCGTCGATGAATACGTCTGCCTAGGGCAAACAGTCTGTTTAGGTTGATCGAACTTCGAGAGAGAGGTCAGTCGTCGAATCCAACTCGGCTGGGCAGCGTTCGGGAAGTTACAAAACGTTTTCTCCTCAAAACTACCTCAGTACTTAAAGGCAAAAGTCTTTAACCAATGTGTATTACCAGTGATGACTTATGGCACTGAAAAGAACTGCAGTGGGCCTCATAAGAAGGCTCAGGGTCACTCACAGAGCTACGGAGAGGGCTATGCTTGAAGTTTCTTCACGAGATCGAATCAGAAATGAGAAGATACGTAGACGCACCAAGTTCACCGACATAGCGTTGCGAATCATTAGGCTGAAGTAGCAGTGGGCGGGGCACATCGTCCGAAGAACCGAGTCCAAAAGATGCAGCGTGGGTAGCCCCCCCACAAGGTGGACCGACGACTTAGTAAAGGTCGCGGGAAACTACTGGATGCAAGTGGCACAGAACCGGTCGTCAAAACTTTGGGGGAGGCCTATGTCCAACCATGGACGTCTTTTAGCTGAAATGATTATGATGATATAGAAGATATTAAATATGACTGACTGTGTTGTTTTGATGTTACAAATAATAAGATAGTCACAACACCGCGGGATGAGAACTGACAAGAGCTATTAATAAGTGCAGGAATAAGGTCTGAATAGACCATATTCGTGCACTTAAATAATAGCTCTCGTCTCTCGCCACGTAAAATAAACTTGTCTTGAGGTCTTATTTGTCTTTTCTGTATAAGTAATTGTGTTTTTTTTCGTTCAATAAATGTTGAAATTCTATTTATTTCTAATTTTCAGTCTTTAATTACTTTTATTATAGTATGTTAGTTGAGGACATTATGGTTGAACGTCGGTTACGAAAGGAGAGTTTGGGTGTCAACATCTTCATAAGTTATATATTACGCGACCATGTAAACTATTCGATAACGCTTAGAGGACTTTACTTGACTTAATTTAAATATTTAGATTTCCTTAGATGATTATTCCCATAACTAAATTTAAAAATGTATGCGTTTACATATATTTACCTGTTACCGCTAATCTTACAGTGATAGGTTAGATAGTTTTACTTGTTTTTAAATAGAGGTAACTTTTATATAAGCGACATAAATTTCTTGAATTAAAAGTGTCTGGTACGTAAATCCAATATCTTCAATAGCTTAAAAAAATAACATTTCCAAAGCTATTGAAATTATTTTAATACGACTACTTATAAAATTTATATGATTTTTTTTGTAAAAATTAAAACTTTAAATCACTCTCCTGTAAAGTTCACCTAATGTCGCTTAGTAAGGATTGCCTTTCAAGCGTCGATATGTTCTAAACATTTTTTAGATAGCGATAACATTCAACCAAAAAATATCCTGTTCTTTTATGGCATCAATCGGTAAGATCAATCATAAGGACCAAATCTCTTTAAAAACATGGTAAATTAAATGAAAGGAAAGTGTCTTGGGATCAATAATTACGTTTGAAATTTTATCAGGAAGTTCACACATATGGAGATGGAACAATAACGGTTTCACATGCTGCAAATCAAATTAAAATGTTTATTTTGTTTAGGCCTACGGGGGCACTTACAAATTATCATTTTACTTTTTTTCCTTAAATTCTACCACCGGATCGGAAACGCGACCTTAACAGAGAAGATCCGGCGAGAAACTTGTCTTTTTTACATTGTTTTATTTATATCGCCCTTTACTTATTATAATACAATGTATTTTGGTAAACAATAGCTCCAGTGTGCTGCCCTCTGAAATAAGCAAGGCAAGACACGGTACACTTTGACATGACGCTCTGTTATGGAGACGAGTTACAACGACGGAGAGCTTGTGCTTATTCCGTGTATTTATCGAATGAGCTCCTTTCTTCAAAGTTGTTGATTTCATTTCTGATACTCGGAAAGTAGTGTTTATTTGATCCGAGTAAGACTAATATCTTATTAAAAATGAGTTCAAGTGATTCTGAAATATTGACCCCAGATTCTGTTAAAGACGAGGCAAATACAGTTATCGAAAATCTTTTGCCTGAAATTTCTAAGGAAAGATACTTAAATAATAATCCTCAAGATGAGAATATTTTCTTGTTTCATACTTTTTAGAGCGTGATTTTTCAGTAGTCGGGTTTTAGTTTTTAATTATGTATCGATTTCATTTGTAAATAGGTACATAGTCTTTAAATAAAATATTTACGTTAACACATCGAAATATTTATTCTTCCTTGCAGTGATCCTTGTCAATTTCTTTAAATCTAACATGATCTATTGAAAGTTTATCGGAATAACTTGAACAATAATAAAATTTCAATAGATCATGTTAGATCTAAAGAAATTAGTATCCAAATAATTCATTCAATACATTCATTAATTCATTCAATCTGGGAAAAAAAAATCTGAACCCTGACCACACTGGCCGTTTTCCCATTGACAATGTTTTGTCTCTTTTTGACGCAATTAGTTTGACGGCAGAAGAAACGAAACAAACATAGTTTTCTTTGGCGTATGTATCGGTTGCCAAGCTACGTCTTTAAACTCGCGAGTAGCTACGTATTTATGAGAACTTTTTGTACGAGACTAGTACTCTAGTAATATATAATCTCATTGAGTAGACACCCCTAGATATTGCTTCTATTGCCAGTCTACCGTGATGATCACACATTAAGTGACAGTGAAAGTTTATGAATGGGTATTCGTGAACAATAGGGAAATGAATGAAGGGTTTAGTGGGAAAGTATTCGACGCTCGAATTAAGTACATCTTTATTAGGGTTCCGTACCCAAAGAGTGCCAACGGAACCCTATTACTAAGCCTCCGCTGTCCGTCCGTCCGTCCGAACGTCGAGCGCGTCCGTCCGACTGTCAGCGGGCTGTATCTCGCGAACCGTAATAAGTACCTAGTTTGAGAGTAATAGGTAGAGAGTTGAAATTTTCACAAAACGTGTATTTCTGTTGCCGCTACAACAACAAATAGGCATTAAAAATACAATAAAATTTATACGGTGGTACGGAACCCTTTGTGTGCAAGTCCGGTCGCACTTGGCCGGTTTATCTACATCGTAAGTACATCTTGAGACGCGCATAGCATAGCATTCTTTCCTAGCAGTGTCCTACATGCAAGTGTATGAGGTCTCGACTCTCTCTGTGACGTCACAATATCCTTGTAGAGTACCTATCGATAGTAGGTACCTAACCTACACGTGTAGGTAATGTCGCACTCCGTTAGCATATTCATGAGATGCGGTGTCTCCGCGGTGCGCGGGCGTTCGACACACATTCGTGTCATTCTCGGAATACTTAGGACACGGTAGTGAGCTGAATTTTCATCATTTTCTCGAGTGCAATGACTCGAATGATATAGGTACCTGCGTAGGTACTTTCTGATAGGTTACTGGCTATCTTTCCTTTGTTCGTTCAGATACTAATTTAGTACGGACATGTGTCAAAATTCTATATTTCATTAAAGTGCCTGATTGATACAAATAGCAGGAAGTAATTATATAAGTTAATGGCTGCGTCTATATCAGGCGCTGCACGTTCACATGCCGCGCGCGGCATGCGCGGCAACCTCAGTCACATGCTCGGGTGAGCCAAAGGGCGAGCCAACCTACACTCTAGACAGAGAATGCGAGCAATCAGTTACATAGTTACAATCTTGTTCTATCTCATGACTAGGCGAAGCGAATGACAGCGCTCGGGTGAGGCAGGGCGAGCATTTGGCACGTGCGCACCCTGTCAAACTCAGGTGGGCTAGCACACGCGTCAAGACAAGACTTTTATCACGCATTATGTGGCACCGAGTCGCTCCTGAGAGATTAAGACAAAATAGATTTATCTCGCGTTTTGTCGTGTCACAGTCGACTAGGGGTGAACAGGTTGGGCTAGCAATCAAAAGGTCCCAGGTTCGATCCCCGGTGGGGCATGCACCAATGGATGAATTTTCATCTATGTGCATAATTTACAGTTCGCTGACGGTGAGGGAAAACATCGTGAGGAAACCTACCTATCCCTCGGGATTAGGTAATAGTCGGTTCCTGTATACACGGCGACAAGGTTCACCACCTGTCACGTTGGGTTCTGACTATCAGGTGAAACGTGGGCTTTGAGTTGGTTAATACCTCCACAATGTGGTGGTGTATGGCCACTCAAGCCTCTGACTACCCCCGAATGGGGATAAAAGTCGTGACGTTACACATTTTTTTGCCTAAGAGTGTGACTGAATGTGTGTTATTTATTCCAGGCGAAGTGAACAACGGGTACGTGACGGACGCGACGTCCGTGTCGGGGTCGCGCAAGTCACTTGCCTTACAGCCGGTGCTGATCATGCACCCGCACGCCGCCGCCGCCGCTATGGACATGGACACCTACTCCCACTACTCGGGCCGCACGGCGCGCTCCAAGCACGGCATCTACGCTAACACTATGCATAATAACTATCAGCTGTAAAGTGTAAAAGTCATCTCATCTCAGGCTCGTATTAATAAATGCATCACAAACTTGAGATCGATCTTAAGATGCAGTTTTGACGTTTAATGTATGGAACATCTGACAAAAACAGCATCTCGAGTTCGATGTCAATATTGAGATCGATTTATTAATACGGATCAGTTAGAGGAAGCTAAAGAAAAACACAGTAAGATAACAATGCTTCTGACTCCTTCGCACAGCTCTGTCCCTTATCAGGCCAGACCGAGTGGCAGAGTTGGGCAAAATTTAATTGCAATTAATTAATTGCTAATTGCATGTGATTCGCGATTCGCGATTGACGAACAAATCAAAATTAATTGTTAATTGTGACACCACATGCAATTAGCAATTAATTAATCGCAATTAAATTTTGCCCAACTCTGCCGAGTGGAGCGGTTGTAGTATTTTTTAGTTCACAAATGTTTGTCTGTAATGGTCTGTAACTTTGTTGTGTTCTAAACTAAATTTGACACAACTTAAAATATAACTATATTGCTCACACTACAATAAATTAATTATGTTACTAACTAAGAAAAGGATACAATAAATTTTGTCAAGTTGTATTTGGTATGCCGTGTTCTTGTATTTTACGATGTAGTTCGGTGACTTGCCGCTAGATGGAGTACACTTAAATTATTTTTAATTTCGTTGAGGTGTAAGATAATAATTATTTAGAAGTGTATATAAAGCTGTTGTACTTACTTATATGTTTTAATGTATTTTGTAATATATTTTAAGTAATTCAGAGATATCTTAAGAAGTATAAAATGTTGAAATAAATAAACATCGATTCTACAACGACTTATGATACTAGTGCCTTGTAGAAAGCGTATCTAATGTACTTAATTTTGTTATTTCATAATTATATAAGTTTTGTATATCTTTGTTGTTGTTATTTCATCTCGGTAATGATAGCCTTATTGCATAATACCATTATTACTGAGCAATCGATTGTTTACTTCTCACTACCTTCATACAATAAGCATCGCCTAGCAAAATGTTTTGTTTAGTGTTATGCTGCCTTAGTACTTTAAAGAAAACAAAAATAATTATCGCCAGACAAACCCACCAACTCTATCGTTCCAATCGACTGGGGGCAATCCCAGTGTTGGCGAAACGCAAAACGCCTGATAAAGAAATATTAGCAACGAACCACACAATTTCACTTTGTGCATAGCTTCATGCAAGGAGTTATTATTTATTATTTTAAATAGACGTGACTTGCAAACTTTCTTAAATAAATAACTTTTTTTCCCCTCCATTAACCATAATGGAGGGGGAAAAGTCTGAGCTGTCGTTTTATCTTTGGTTGTTTTATTGATATTCCCCGAAGAAGTCAATTTTACACCCACCAGGGCAAATTACGAAAAGGCCGTTTCCGGAATTTGCCTCTATCAGGAATCGAACCCTCAATCACCCGATGCAGTGAGCCGAGCGGTCGTATAAAACTAGACTGTACCACCAAGAAGATATATCTAAGGACGAGGCCCCACTAGCGCGTTGCGTTGCGTCGCCGCAACGGATCAAAGGGTTGACGGGCGAGAGACGAAGCGGGGGTGGGTGATGCGCCAGTACAAAATCTTGCGACGACGCAACGCAACGCGCTAATGTGCCCGGCCCTAAGGTGGGTACCAAACATTATTATTTATTACTAAATAAAATGCGTAAAATGGGCAATGGTTACGGGGTAATTTTATTCAATTTCCACAGCGTAGTGTGCGTGAAGCCGTGGTTCTCCTTACAACTATCTTCCACCAACTGATACTGCGCTAGCAGGCTCATGTGACCTCGTCTGCTGGCCGTGAGGCCGTGCCTGCCTGGGTCACCTATTAGAACCTGCGGAAGAGTAACCTTAGTTATCATCGTGTCAGAGCCAAGCATCGATGGTAGAGCTGTAGCCAATAGACTGCAGCTCATATACGGGCTGGCTCGACCGGGGTACTACCACCCTCTCACAGAAGATTGACGTAAAGCGGCTATTACAGCGGCGTTTCGTACGATGAGTGAGAGAGCCGGAAGCCCAACACCACCCCCCCCTCTTTCCCTCCCTTCTTCCCAGTCCCCTTCAGGTCGGCAAGGTGCGAGCAATGCCATTGGTATTGCAAGCATCTATAGGCTACGGTAACTGCTTAACATCAGGGGCCGTACGCTTGTTTGCCACCCCAGTCCTATAAAAAAAAGACGTCGACTGTTGGACATAGGCCTCCCCTAAGGTTTTCCACAACGACCGGTCCTGTGCTACGCATCCAGCGGTTTCCCGCGACCTTCGCTAGGTCGTCGGTCCACCTTGTGGGAGGTCTACCCACGCTGCGTCTTACGTGGTCGCCACTCAAGAACCTTTCTGCCCCATCGGCCATCAGTTCTTCGGGCTGTGCCCCGCCCACTGCCACTTCAGACTACTAATTAGCAGGGCTATGTCGGTGACCTTGGTTTGTCTACGTATCTTACCTACGTGTCTACGTAGTTTGTCTACGTATCTACGTATCTTCGTTCGTCTACGTACAGTCAGCAACGAAAGTCGCTGAACATTCTGAATTTTTCAAATCGGTTATACTCTTTATTCTACAAACGTTGGTAAACCTTTATAAAACCAAACATTAGCAACATGTCTACATTTTGTTTCGATAAAGAAAAATTATGGATTTGATGCAACACAAAAGTGTGCAAGCAATTTGAAAAACTGAGAATGTTCAGCGACTTTCGTTGCTGACCGTACCTATAATTCAGTTCTTTGTATAGGTATATAACAGTAACTTTCTAGAACAGTAAAGCCCTTTCTAAGTCCAGTTTTAAGGGGGATTCCCTGCAACATTAATATCGCAGGGGATCCCCTGATATTAAATAAGTATCAACTTAATTCAGTAGATAGTGTGAACTGATAGTAATCAGTGAAAGTTACTTATTATAGATTACTCGGTAGATTAAAAAAAAATTGTAATAAGGTAATCCACCAATCTTGGATTCGTTTTACAAGGTAATGTACCTAGTGATGGGATGTTCTCGAGAACATTCTCACCCTCGGAAACTTACTCGTGTGATTTTTTTATTTTGGGTGACGTTATCCTAACTTTCAATCTTAGAAACAATTAAAACCACCATACTTGCATGTTTAATGAGGTTTATGCCAAGTTTAACATGCTTCAGAAGATAAATTCTCGAAAATTCTCACGAGTAAGTTTCCGAGGGTGAGAATGTTCTCGAGAACATCCCATCACTAAATGTACCTTAACCTAACTTAACCTATCACAGATTATTGTATTTTTTTAAAAATCGTACGGCCCGCCTGATGTTAAACAGTTACCGAAGCCTATAGATGCTTGCAATACCAAAGGCATCGCTCGCACGTTGCCGACCTGAAGGGGAGTGGGACAGAGAGGGATCTTTCGGCTCTCTCACTCATTGTACGAAACGCAGCTGTAATAGCTACTTTGAGCCGATCTTCTGTGAGAGAGTGGTACTACCCCGGTCGAGTCAGCCCGCCTAAGAACTGCAGTCAATTGGCCATACTGGCTTTATTACTTACCGTTTTCCCACTTTCACTCAGCTTATGAAGCCATTTGAACAGAATGTTGGCGAAGTGCTCATCATAAAACATATCGCCTATCAGTATAGTGTCGAATTGTTCACAACTTGTTCCGATAAAGTTTTCAGTACTAGTTTCTATGTTCACTTTGTTAATTTCAGCATTGATTTGACTTGCAGTCACTGCGTCTGAAAGCGAAGTAATATTTGGATATACAGTACAAGCGGGGATGTAGCTCAGTGGTAGAGCGTTCGCTTTGCATGTGAAAGGCCCCGGGTTCGATCCCCGGCATCTCCAAATTTTTGTCTCAATTTTACTTTTTGTACAACTTCTAATAGTTGCAAAATATTTTGGGAGTTGTACAAACCATAGACCAATTACTAAGAGGACTGGCCCTAAGTAACTCGGCCGAGTGGTCGGCCTAGTACTAACATCGACATAAAATGAAGCGAGTTGTTCAACTATTTACCGGTAGATAGAACAATCAAAATGAAAAAACAATGACCACGTTTTTTTTTTCATACATATATCTAATAAGGGCACCTCTTTCTTTAGTCTTTACTCTGTGGTACAAACTACTACAAAATTTGTTCTCTTGTCTAAGGTGTAATCAACGTTATTTACTTACACGGGTCGATGTCATTCGCTAGCACGTGCTTCGCTTGCATTTTAGCAGCAGCTATGGCACCAGCTCCGCAGCCACAACCCACGTCAAGAACACTACGATTTTTTACTGAATCTTTGTTATTGAGGATGTATCTGTAAGAGAAAAACACTATTGAACTTGTCTTGCAAAATTATGCCCTTGTGGCCATCTAGTAGTAAGTAGCAGTACTAATACGTGTCATAGTAATGTTTATATTACGATAGATGGCGGTAGTAGTGCGAATTTTGCTGCCATCTAGTAGTGAGTAGCGGTACTAATACTTATCATAGTTACGATTAAATTACGACAGGTGGCGCTAGGAGTATGAATCTGGCTGCCATCTAGTAGTGAGTAGCAGTACTGTACTAGATTAAAGTTGACAAATAGCCACGCCAGAGGGCGTTAGTGTGTTATTTTGATTACATAAAATTACTTCTCATAAAATTAAGTTAGAAAAGGGATGTATTAAAATTAGAATATCCCATTTCCAACTTAAATTTTCCCCAGGAGTCGTCAAGAGTCAAACCTCGACGTCATCATTGGACACTATTGTTGGGCAATAATTCTGGGTTACACGAGTAGGTACCTACCTACCTACCTAATATTATAATTGGGGTGGGAGTAGGTAGTGTGTGGCGTGCTAAGTCCCATTTAAAAATACCTAATTACATAATAGCGAGCAACTATTGTAATAATTACGCAATTCTTTTAAAAACCATGCAATTAACACGATTACATACCTACCTACACAAACAAAACAATGTTGGTTTATCTTTCTTCGAGAAACAAAGCAATTAATATAGGTACCTACCTAACTAGGTATCTCTTGAATGTAAGTAGGTACCTACTAAGGAAGTTGAAGAATTAGGTATTTGAGTGAATTAGTAACAACAGCTTACATCTCTTAAGTAATAAAGAAGTTTACCTACAATTCGTTACATTTCAGTTTATGGGTTTGAGAAGTGTTTCAGTTTCTGGAAAGCACTATTTTCCAGTTAAGTAGCCAAGAGCGAAGCATTTTTCCGAGAACTTTACCCCCCAGAGGGAGATGAGCGACGGTGGTGGGTGACACCCCCCCCCCCCCACCGTCTGTGTGGGGTGGAGGAGGGGGACAATTTCCTAGAAGCAATAGCATTTTCTCGGAGAATTGCAGATGAAAATTCTAGGAAATTCGAAGCAAAATCAAGTTGTCTGGCTTCAAGTTCGGGATTCGGCGAAAGTTAAAACATTTAGGTACCTAGGTATAGGTATGTCTCGCAGATAACCAATAAATATTATGTCGTAATAAATGAAATAACTTGAAATAAGTAAGTGATCACATCAAAACAATTCCAATAAATATAGTAGGTAGGTACCTACCTAGTTAAGATATTATTAGGTTATTGTAAGACAGAAAGTCATCACGTAAAGTTTTTTTTGAGGATATGCAGTGAAGTTACACTACCTATTAAGCACTTCATCATCATCATCATTTCATCCAAAAGGCATCCACTGTTAGACATAGCCCTCCCCCAAGGATTTCCACAACGACCGGTCCTGTGCCACTTGCATCCAGCGGTTTCCCGCGACCTTCACTAGGTCGTCTATCCACTTTGTCAGGGGCCTATTTAATTAAGGTCAACACTAATCTAACGACTCGGCACTTGACTCGACTCGGTGGTGCTGGTGACCAGCACCGCCTCGTCGCTCGGCGTCCACTCGTTGTCGACAGGTGGTCCGCGGGCGGACGCTGCGATGTCACCATAAACGTCACGTGATCAGCCAGTGGACCGCGCGTGGTCAACGGGTGAACGCCGCGTGGTCAGCGCGTGGTCCACTAATTTCCGGTTCAGTTAGTGGACGCCGACCGACGAGGCGGTGCTGGTCGGGTGCCGAGCCGTTAGATGAGCGTTAACCTATAAGCACTTATTAGTACAGCCTACCTATTTAATACAATATAGGTAAATGTTATGTAACCTTCTGACAGCTAGATGACCTACTTTCCAACTGAAGTACCTATCGGTAGCTAGGTACTAGGTACATACTCTAAGTACCTACCTAAATAACTACGTAGTAGGGATTGGAAAGTAGATCACGTATCTAAAACCCATTAACTTATACCTATGAACGCATGATTTATTTATTTATTTATTTATTAAGGTTCGCCAATAATTGTTACACCCAAAAAAAAACAAAACTCACAAAACAGTTTCCTTAACTAAGTGTACAATTTTTTAAGGTAAACACAGCATGCAAGAAAAACATTTAGTAAGTTAGGTATGCGAGAGAAAATAAAGATAGGAGCTTACTTATAAAATAAAATAAAGTTAACAATAATTAATAAACAAAAAAGTAACGTGCCGTCTAAAAGTAAACAAAACAAAACAAAGGAACTACTAAAGACTAACTATTAGGTTAGTATTACAAAAAAAGGTTAGATACTTAGAAAAAAATAATAATAATGACAACAACAAAATAGGTTTAGGCATTAGTGGCATGAGTGACTAACTTAGTTGGACCTGGTGCTTGAGTTCACGAAAACTTGTGTAGAATATGTCAATATTTTCCATTTTAATTAAAAGTTTACATAGCCTAGATACAGGAGAGTTGGAACCAAAAACAGTTTTACGGAAGGGTGGGCTGAAAAGTCTAATACGGTTTCTAGGGTATTTGTATGGAATATTGAACTTAAACAATGATAACAATTGGGGACAATCAATTTTACTTCGCAATATTTTAAAAAGAAACTTTAAGTCAAGGAGATCTCTACGCTTGTCAAGTGGCACCAATTTAAATATTTCAAGTCGTCTCAAATAACTTGGGAGCCTCCTAGCAGCACCGGTTGAGTAAGCTAAATGCCTCAAAAAACGTTTTTGAATACGTTCAAGTCTCAGGCTATGTGTCGCGTAGTGAGGGCGCCACACAACCACGCAATACTCAAGAATGCTACGTACAAGGCTATTGTAAAGAAGGATTTTTGTGGTGACGTTAAAAGATTTAGCATTTCTAATTATAAAACCCAGTGTTTTTGACGCTTTTTTAATGATACTATCAATGTGTGGAATGAATGTAAGTTTCTGGTCCAGTAAGACTCCAAGATCGCGGACTATGTCAACAATTTTAAGTTGCGTGCCATCCATGTGGTAATTGAAACGTATAGGATTGAGTTTGCGCGTAAAAGTAATTTGTGAGCACTTCCTAACATTAAGCTGCATATCATTGTGTGTGCACCAACTCAATAACCTATCAATGTCGATCTGAAGTAGAATAGCATCATTATATGTGTCTATAACTCTAGTTATCTTCAGATCGTCTGCGAACATGTAGGGCGTTGAATGAATAAAGCAGTTTGGAAGGTCGTTGATGAATATGTCAAAGAGTATTGGGCCTAAATGTGACCCTTGTGGTACGCCAGAGGTGATGTTGAAAATACTCGATTCATATCCGTCAACGACAACGTAAAAGGATCTGTTGGATAAATATGAGTTAAGCCATTCAAGAAACGGACCGGTAAAACCATATGCATACAGTTTCTGAGCCAAAATGGAATGCGAAACTTTGTCAAAAGCCTTGCTGAAGTCAGTATATACTGCGTCAACTTGCTTATTTGAGTCCATTGACTTCACAGTACCTTCGACGAAAGTTACCAAATTGCTACATGTAGATCTATTGGAAATAAAGCCATGTTGGTGGTTCGATATATACTTTTTGAAGTAGCTTTGTATGCTCGGACAAACCAGAGCTTCAAAGGTCTTGGCTAAGGTAGGGAGGATTGATATGGGTCTGTAATTACCAACATGATCCTCGGTATCAGCTTTGTGAATGGGAATAACTTTATCTAACTTCCATTGTGTAGGGAATATACCAGCCTTCAGTGATGCATTAAATATTGAGTGAAGCGGAATTGTCAGCTTATTGGCACATTTCACGAAAAATATAGGAGGGATTCCATCAGAGCCTGGACCCTTAGAAATATCCAGATTCTTAAGGTATTTGGTTATAGCTTCCTCATGTATATTGAATGTAGAAAAGCTATCAGAAGTACTTGAAAGATTATATAAATATGGGTACATTTTAACCACGTTGTGCGATTGTCTAACGGATGGGGAGTATACTGATGAAAAATAGGAGCCAAACATGTTACATATGTCGATACCATTGTCAGCTGTTTTATCTCCATCGGTAATGGACGCAGGGTAAGTGCCGATCTGCTTCCGCTTAGCTTTAACGTATGACCAAAAGAATTTGCTATTAGTCGTTATTTTTTGCTCAATGCTCTGTATGTAGGCATTGTAACATTCCTTTGCAAGATGTTCACAACGTTTACTGCAAATACGAAGGGATATTTTGTCCATTGGGTTTTTGTAAATGTTATACCTTTTCCTATATTTATTCTTTTCACGTAACAACCTCTTTAAGTTTTTGTTGAACCAGGGAGGGGTAGAGTAGCTGTTAATTTTGGTCGATGGAACGTATTTACTAATTAAATCATTTACAACTTTATAAAAAATATCAAGCATAGTGCTGGGATCATTTAAATTCAAAAATAATTTGAACCAGTCTGTCTCATTCAGCTCATCGTTAATGGCTTTGTAGTCGGTTTTGATAAAATTTAATCTAGATGTTGAATTACGTCTTAGATTATTTCTTGGTTCACATAGTACGAAAATATCAAGAGGGGGGTGGTAAGGATCAATTTTAGATAAACTGTGTGAAACTTTAGTGACATTACAATAAGGTAGATCAACAAGAACCAGGTCCAAAACTTTATTGGTTTTATTAGGTACTTCATTACATTGTCTTAGATTATTCACGTGCATAAAATCTATAAACTCTTGACACATAGTTGAACTTGAGTGCAAGGAAGGACCAGTGGGACCGTCCATGTTGCTCCAGTCTATTTTGCTCATATTAAAATCGCCAATCAAAATAGTATGACAGTCATTTTGTTCGGAAATAGAATTGAAGTTGTCCATAAAATGTTTCAAGTGACCGTGTTGTAATGGTGGTGGTAAATAAACCACACATATTGCTAACCTAAAGCTGGGGGCAACATCGACAGTTATCCACAAGTCTTCACATTCACTTTCCCAATTGGGCATTCTATTTGCATTGAATCTATTGGAGATTGCTGCTAAAACACCACCTCCTTCCTTCTTATTATGGAATCCTGAGGATTCCCTGTCTCGCCTAAAAACTTTGTATCTACTGTCAAACAGTTCACTGCTAAGAATATTGTTATTAAGCCAGGTTTCAGTTAATATTACGGCGTCGTAGTTTATACAGGCTAGATTACAATAAAAATCTTGTACCTTTGAGCGCAGACCTCGAGTATTTTGATAATATACATTAAAACCCGCGAATTTTACTGAAAGACAACTAATATATAAAACTAAGAAATGAAATTGCTTGTATTTAAACTAGCTTATTTAATGAGTCAAGGTCCTTGATAAGCTTGTACTCGGAGTCGTCTGTTTTTCTAACGAAGATACGTCCTCCTCTTACCCATACATGTTTGTAGCCTTTCTCCTTTGATCTCAAACGCGTAGCTGCGTGTAATATCTTATTAGTTGGACTCAAATGTTCTACGACAAAAATCGGAGATTTTTCGCCAGTAAAGCCGAGATGTGAGGTGTTTAACTTTTCATTAAAGGATTTCGACTTATTGAAGTTAATCGATGCGGCTAGAAAAGTATCACGACGTTTTGGTGTGCTGAACTGGACGACTATAGATTTTGGACGATTGCTGCTGTTGTTGAACTTCATTACCCGTGTACAATAAGAAATATCTTCTTCCTTGATATCACAGCCAATGACTTTACCCAGTTGGGATATGATCAAAATGACTAATCCCAAGGTGTCGTGACCTTCAACCAGCGGGTCGACGCGCGACCTTCACCGTGACCCGACGAGACCTCGACACGAACACGCCACAGTCCGCCACACAGCTGTTCCGTGCTTCGATACAAACGATATCGTAATGTTGTTATCGAAATAGGTAGGTACGAAATAGGTACCTACCTCCTTATTACCTATCTAAGTAGGTACTTAATCTTAATTAATGAGGATCTAAAGTCCACGCTAGCAAACTCATCATCTGCCTTACCTTAGAGGGCGTCCATAAATTAAGTGAGGTGATTTTTGAGGTTTTTCGATGCCCCTCCCTCCTTGGTGAGATTTCGTGAGATTTTGCTCCCCCTCTAATCTCACTTGAGATTTTTGGAAAGCTACCTAGGTAGGTATATTCCAGAGGAGAAACATGTTTTACTTAATAAAAACCCAGTTTTCTTGAAATTTTACACTGTTTCCTGCGGTAAAATAAATTACGTGTGATTTGCCGAGACCCCCCCTCTCCCCTACGTCAGATTTGGTGAGATTTTGCTCGATCCCCTCCCCCCTTAAATGCCTCACGTAATTTATGAACACCCCTTATCCCATTATCTGTGGTCGGCGCAGTATGTCTTATTCTTCCATTCATCGCGCTTTGCTGTCATACTTCCATCCACTCCAATCTCATTCATATCACTCTTTATACAATCCATCCATATTTTCTTGGGTCTTCCTCTCGCTTTGTATCCTTCCACATTCATATTCAGCACTTACATATAGGTACCTACTTAAGTAGCTATAATATTTTTATAATAATTCTACATTATTTTGAAAAGCCAGAAGATATTACTTCTATCTTTTCCCAAAAGTGACTCATTCCAATCCTGAAAAATTCTCGAATATGACTCACTCGACTCAGTCTCTTTCACTCCTTAAGAAAAGTTATCTACCCATCCCGTTCCAATGATAAGGTTAACGTGCTATACGGATGTCACCTGTCCTGCTCTTATCTATAGATACTTGTGTCTTGTTGTCTTCTTCCTGAGAGGTATGCGGTCTCGGTATTCTCAATGGGCTTTCTTCTGTTTCAGAGACGTATTTATAGTCGAGACAATTTATTTCAATGGCGGCGGCGTCTTCATCTGGCGCATGCCTCGCGCGAGCACTCACTTTTGATATCGGAACGCATAGACGTAATGTCATAATATGAGTGCTCGGGTGAGGCATGCGCGCCATATGGACACATCTAATCAGCAAAATGCGCGACATAAATTTACACTGTGTTGAAGTGATAATAGTAAGTTATGATGATGATGATGTAATTTAGCCGATTACAGCCGCGGCAACTGCTTTAACTACTGTGTAGCTCATGTGCTCGCATGTGGCTTATGTAGCCAATCTTTCTAGGTAGGTGCATACAAACCTATTTAATTATGATTAGTGTAATTTTGAACTGAAAACAACGCTGCCTAAACCATTAATTTGATATTGTATACTCTAAATCTAACTAACCATTAACTAAATTGTACCAATTTCAACACAATACATCTTTCAACAGACGCATGATTCCGTAATTGGGTTATAATTAACAGCGACGTGAAGTTGTTCTTAAAATTAAACTTTACTGAAACATTTCGTATGAAAGCTAATTATAGTGTGTCTGCAGACGTTTCTTGGGAAAACAGATTCGCGCTAAATTCGCGGCTGGACTATGAATAGATGAGAAAAACCCTCCGCGTGACTCACTGTTTACAAACATATTGTTTGAATATGGACTTCATACTCTGTAGCCTAAGGTTGAAATTGTTACTATACAGGTAGTCGAATTTATTCACGGAAGGACGTATGTCTATAAATGTTGAAATTAAACGAAACCTCATAGCTCAACACACAAAGTTTAAAATCGATTGTAGTAATATTTAGTTAGTACTACAACTGGAATTTACAAACACTATGGTATTTTCATTGATATCTGTAATTCGTTCGACCGACATTCGATTATCGTGCGGAAATCCAGTGCTATGATAAAATGGGTTTTTCTTTAATTTTTTTTGGGAAACATTGTCATACTCATCATACCTAAACATTAGATTGATTTTTAACGGTTGGCGCAGTGGTTTGAATGTTCACCGCTCGGTTCACTGCATCGGGTGGTTGCGGGTTCGATTCCCATCAGAGGCATGTTTCGGAAACGGCCTTTTCGTAATTTGCCCTGGTCTGGGTGTCACTGGGATCGCCCCCAGTCCATTGTATGGTAGCCAAAGCCATAGTACAAGCGTTGCTTAGTTTGGGACCATACAATTGGCGTTTGTGGTCTGGCAATATGTATTTATTTTATTTTCACGACTATTTATAGGGTGCGTCTATAAGAGGCGGAACGTCATAATGTCATAACTGATGTCTCGGGCGGGGTGCTCGGGGCATGTGTCATGTGATAACAACATGTCATAACAACCTCATGGGAATGAGATATCGGAAGCTTGACATCAAAACAATGATTCATCGCATTGGTTCAACGAGGAGTTCCAGGACTTTCTTTTATCATTTTTAACTGACCAACGTTGTACCGCAGTAGTAGAATACTGTGGACTTTGGGAATTACCCATCGGTCTCGGCAGCCCTGTTCAAACCGCGGTAAAGTCCCCACTTGCTTCCTCCCGCATACACAGATGCACCCCAGATTTATACTGCTTTCCGTTTCGATAATACATCAAAGAGCGATGATATGACATGATGTCTATGCGTTCCGACGTCAAAAGTGAGTACTAGAGAGCGCGGCATGCGCCTCATGTAGACGCAGCATTGTATATGACATACATACAAGATCATACAATAAAACAGCAACATCGATGGAATGGTCTTTCCATACACTTAAAGGACGATTTTGACCATGAATGCCGCCCGGAAGTACAGATAGTTTCGTTAAGTTTAGTTCATGTAATACCAGAATCAATAACCAATCATCATCATCATCATTTCAGCCAAAAGACGTCCACTGTTGGACATATGCTTCCCTGAGGTTTACCACAACGCGACCTTCTCTAGGTCGTCGGTCCACCTTGTGGGGGGCTACCCACGCTGCGTCTTCCGGTACGTGGTCGCCACTTAAGACCCTTTCTGCTTCATCGGCCATCAGTTATTCGGGCCAATATTTAATCAATGTAATTTTACGCAGGAAAACTATTTACAAAAATGTTCCGCTTTACGTTTTACCAAATAAAATAACTACTGGTTAGTGACAACAATATCTACAGGAAAACGTGTTAAAACGTAACGTCACGACTTTTATCCCCGTTCGGGGGTAGTCAGAGGCTTGAGTGGCCATACACCACCACATTGTGCAGGTATTAACCAACTCAAAGCCCACGTTTCACCAGATAGTCAGAACCCAACGTGACAGGTGGTGAACCGTGTCGCCGTGTATACAGGAACTGACTATTACCTAATCCCGAGGGATAGGTAGGTTTCCTCACGATGTTTTCCCTCACCGTCAGCGAACTGTAAATTATGCACATAGATGAAAATTCATCCATTGGTGCATGCCCCACCGGGGATCGAACCTGGGACCTTCTGATTGTTAGCCCAACCTGTTCACCCCTAGGCTACAGTCGCTATATTAAAACGCGAAAACGTGTTACTTTGGGGAAAATCAACGGTATGAGGAAATAATTAAGAATATCATAACTTATTGGCATGGCAACAAACTCGTGCGAAATCATGTACTTAGGTATAGTAATCTTGAGAGAGTAAAAACGTAGGTAGTTTTCTGAAGATGTTTTTAGGGTTCCGTACCCAAAGGGTGCCAACGGGACCCTATTACTAAGCCTACGCTGTCCGTCTGTCTGTCTGTCTGTCTGTCTGTCTGTCTGTCTGTCTGTCTGTCTGTCTGTCTGTCTGTCTGTCCGTCTGTCTGTCAGCGGGCTGTATCTAACAAACGGTAATAGCTAGAGACATGAAATTTTCACAGAATGTGTATTTCTGTTGCCGCTACAACAACAAATACTAAAAATAAAATAAAACTTAAAAATAAAGGGGGTCCCCATACAATAAACTCGATATTTTTGGCGTTTTTATTGATAACTCATAAATTAAACAATATATAAAGAGAAAACTAACATTTTAACCATAAGTGATCATTATGACATATTTTAGATAAATTGTTGACAAAAAAAAGAAATGTAAAACTACATTTTTGACCCATAAATAAGTTTTAAATTAATAGTACCAGTCAAAGTAGCGCCATCTAACATTGTTATGATATCATTGACATTACAGTGTCATAAGTAGTATAATAATTCGAGTGAAATACTAGAGATCATCTTAGTCGTATGGTTAAGGCGTTAGTCCACGTGTATGTGGGTATTAGGTTCGAATCTTACTATAAGTTGTTTTTTTTTTTGAGTAATTCGCATTTTTTTTGTCACCCACAGCTTAAATTAAAATAATGTTAACACTAAACTGATTTGTGCAAATACATTGTTTACGTACGTAAACATATTTGTAAATCAAGTTTCAAATGCATTCGGAGTTTCAAGCACAGAGTATTAGAACTATAGATGGCGTTGTAATAGTTTTTCACAGAATGTGTATTTATTTATTTGTGTACTTTATGTACCTATTATTGCAGGTGTGTACTAACAATTATGGGACTGAGGTGGCAAAAAAGCGTACAGCCCGCCTGATGTTGAGCAGTTTTTTTTTATGGGAGTGAGGTGGCAAAGAGTAAATAATTGTTGCTATAACAAAGATAATATAAAATAAGAACCTCATAATATATAAAATAATAGTACCGCTACGCACCACTAGATGACGCTAGATGAGCTCCTAGATCGCGCTATGGTTTCGTTTTTCAGATCGCAATATAGTCACGACCAAAATTCGCCTGCTATTGGCAAGTTTTGCGTTATCTCTAGGTTTCGATCGATTGGAAATTGTTGTATTGCTTTCATAGTGTCATATTTGATGGCAGAATACTCCCGTTGCCTCCGACTATAGTGTGCGGGGATTTTAATGTAGACTTACTGGTAGTGGTGGGTCGTTAACGATTTTTGGGTTAACGCAACGAAGCCGTTAAATTGATCATGTTAACCTGTTAAAAAAGCCGTTAATGTAACAGATTTGTACCAACGGCAACGTAGCAGTTAATAGATGAAACTTTGTTCAAATTGAAAAAAGAGCTGACGTTACGCCGCAGGCTGCTAAAACCAAAGCAATGTTTTCGTGTTTTGAAGTTAGCTTGTTTGAGTGACCAGTCAATTTTAAATAATTAATGATCAAAAGTCGTCATCTAAATGAAATAAACTTGCCTTCATACTTTTCCAGGCTTAGGACTGGCTGGCGGAAAAAGGACATACCAGGCGTATTTAAAAGTTTAATTCATTTTATGTACATAATCATTTTATTTTTTTATATACATATCTAATCATCTTATTTTTTTTATATTTTACGAAATCTACAACTTAAACTTTCACTTATCAAAATAAAAATGCGTTGACCTTCAACCTGTCACTCAAACAAACTAATTTGATTGTAATGTTTACAAGCAAAAACCTGTTCGTTTCGGCAAGACAGAGCGGC
This sequence comes from Drymonia ruficornis, assembly GCA_947859195.1. Classification (NCBI taxonomy): domain Eukaryota; kingdom Metazoa; phylum Arthropoda; class Insecta; order Lepidoptera; family Notodontidae; genus Drymonia; species Drymonia ruficornis. The sequence continues at coordinate 9,043,162 of OX401927.1, forward strand.
GCGAGCCATGGAGCAAGCGAACTTAGAAACATAGATATCTCTCACTCTCGCTCGTACAATTTTAAGCTAGCGGCGTCTCGCTCGCTCACATAGGCGCCCTCGCGTCCACTCGGCATATTCCGTTTCTATTCGTTCTTTCAACGCAGAAGAAATAGATAATTTTAGCTGGTTTTGCGTTAGCAGCTTCAGATTACGTTAGCGACTTTTGAATACCTTTTCGTTGAGATAATAAAAAAGCGCATTGCCAAAATCGTTGAATGACACAGTTGATAGATTTAGCGGGTTTTGCAGTAAACAAAAAGCTGTTAATTCGTTAACATTAGATTAACAGTTAAAAAAAGCCGTTCTTTGAATTAACGCCCACTCCTACTTACTGGAATCTAATGAGAATGCACCTTTAAAAAAATATTTTGACCATATTGGTTTAAATTCAAAACTTCCTCGTGTTGTTACCACAACGGGTTATACTCAAATAGATAATGTGTTTATCAATATTGACTTGAATGCTGGCACATACTGTGCACTCTTTAGTTACCATAGCCCTTTATGGATACAATTTCGAATTGAGCAATAGATTTTATCAAAACTATCCGGAAAGTCAGAATAAAATTTGTATTTCTGTTGCCGCTGTAACAACAAATACTAAAACAGAATAAAAAAATATTTAAGTGGGGTTCCCATACAACAGACATGATTGCCGTTTTTATAGAATGGTACGGAACCCTTCGTGCGCGAGTCCGACTCGCACTTGGCCGGTTTTTTTTTTTATAGGACAGAGGTGGCAAACAAGCGTACGGCCCGCCTGATGTTAAGCAGTTACCGTAGCCTATAGATGCTTGCAATACCAAAAGCATTACTCGCACTTTGCTAACCTGAAGGGGAGTGGGAAGGAGGGAGGGGAAGGGGAGGGGGAGTTGGGCTTCCGGCTCTCTCACTCATCGTACGAAACGCACCTGTTATAGTTACTTTACGCCGATCTTTTGTGAGAGGGTGGTACTACCCCGGGCGAACCAGCCCGTATATGAGCTGTCAATTGGCTGTAGGGGGCATCCATAAATTAAGACACACGTAAAGGGGGGGGAGGGGGTCGACGAAATGTGATATTATGTGACAAGGGGGGAGGGGTCCTAAGTTAAGTGACGTCACATTTAAAAATCTAATATATCCAAGTATTATAATCGAAATTTGAACTGTAACCGATTTTTTTTAAATTTCTGTAAGTAGTAAAAAATATGTGACGTCACACAGGGAGGGGAGTCCTAAATGTGACCAGCTGTGACAAGGGGGGGAGGGGTCTAAAAATCATGAAATTCGTGTGACGTAATTAATGGATGGCCCCTAGCTTGGCTATACCACCAAAAAAATACCGCCATTAGGCTAATATCTGTTACCGACTTGCGTACCTGGCAGTGGCCTGGCCTCCCGGCCAGTAAAACGCCCAGAAGGGATCTTTAAACGGTGTCTGCTCCTCGGAAGCCGTCCACAGTGGGCACGAGGGTGTGATCAGCCGAAGCATCAGCTCCGGGGTGAGGTGCGCGCGAGATGGCGCCGTGTGCTTCATGATAAGGCTCGCTAGGTTCTTCAGCATCGTACCTGGAAGAAGATTTTTTAATTTTATTTTTTATAGGACTGAGGCGGCAAACAAGCGTACGGCCCGCGTGATGGTAAGCAGTTACCGTAGCCTATAGATGCTTGCAATACCAAAGGCATCGCTCGCACGTTGCCGACCTGAAGAGGATGGGACGGAGAATCTTCTTCTTATCGTATGGTTAGTGGCCAACCTGGTGTCAGAGTTGTTCAAGCCGCCCGAAGCCCCACTGACTAGGCTTAACGACTGCTGCCTAGATGACAACAACCGGGACCGACTTTTTACGTGCCCTCCGAAGCACGGAGGCGCTCAGTTCAAATGCCACTAAATGGTCAGCCATCTCTGACTGACCTTAACGAGCATTGCTTAACCTCCGACCGTTTACCGATCAGTGATTGCAGCTGGCTACGAGCGCCTAAACGGACGGAGAATGGGAAAGGGAGATGGGGGTTTGGAAATAGGACTGCCTCGACACCCCGCGAACTTCAGACGATTCTCATACAATAGAGGAAGTGGCTTCTTGTATCATTGTCTGTCAGTATGAAATCTATCAAAACTTCCTTATAACAACGACCTAGACTTTTTGTCATTTATCGCGAGCCACGCCAGGAAGTGTCTTTGATTAAAGTGTCTAGTTTCCACCACAAAAGGTCTGGAGTGCAATGACCGGAGACAGCGTCCTATAGGTTGTTAACCTAAGTCTAGTGACCTACCTCGTACTCTGCGTTCAGCATGACTGGTCTAGGTTTATAGAACAAGTTAATGAAGCCATTATATAGCTGATGAAAACTGGCCCAAATATTGCTTCTAATTAACACTTGCTTACAGTGACCTCAAATAACATAAGGAAATATCTAATACATATATTCAAGAGTAATGAAAATTATATAACTAGCGCAGAACTTGAAACGATGGCAGAAAGAGCAGAGGCCTATACCCAGCATTGCGATGATATAAACTGAAAGAAGAAGATATAAAACAATTGATAGAAGAACTCAGAAAAACACTATACATAGGTACTTATACAGGAAACCTACCTATCCCTTGGGATTAGGTAATAGTCAGTTCCTGTATACACGGCGACACGGTTCACCACCTGTCACGTTGGGTTCTGACTATCTGGTGAAACGTGGGCTTTGAGTTGGTTAATACCTCCACAATGTGGTGGTGTTTGGCCACTCAAGCCTCTGACTACCCCCGGACGGGGATAAAAGTAGTGACGTTACATTACATTACATTATTATTTATACAGGATGAATTTGAAATCATGGGCAGCCTTTTAAACTATGACTCTACACATGATTCAGAATATTTTGGGAAAATAAATAAAAAAATCTATTGATGAAAAAAATATTGCTTCAGTAAGCAAATCCGTTAACTATTATTCCTTACATGGGCAATACATTTTTATCAATTCATTTATTGATTAATATTCCCTAAGTATTCTGAATCATGTGTAGAATCACCGTTTAAAAGGATGCCCATGATTTCAAATTGACCCTGTAGATGAACGAATATTGTAAATAATACAACAAATATAATAATCGAGTAGTAATTCGATTAGGTAACCAGACATTTCGTACCGCTTCGTTCAAATGCAATGTCGGGAAACGAGAACTTTCCGCAACAAACAAAGTCAATATAAGTTATGCAAATGTACAGGAAAATCTTAGTCGCATGAACTTGGTAAGGTTTCCGAGAGACCATCTGACCGCACGTAACGACTACGTCACTGTAATACGGACCTACTTACAACAAATTAATGATGATTGAGGGCAACAGTTTTGCTTGATACCGCAGGACCCTCCAAGGCACGGGAAATGTTCGGAAATCTACAGCCTAGAGTGACTTTTTTCTTTCTTACCGTACAATGGACTGGGGGCGATCCCAGTGACACCCAGACCAGACCAAATTACGAAAAGGCCGTTTCCGAAATTTACCTCTAGCGGGAATCGATCCCGCAGCCACCCGATGCAGTGAGCCAAGCCCACGTAGTGATGGGATGTTCTCGAGAACATTCTCACCCTCGGAAACTTACTCGTGAGAATTTTCGAGAATTTATCTTCTGAAGCATGTTAAACTTGGCATAAACCTCATTAAACATGCAAGTATGGTGGTTTTAATTGTTTTTAAGATTGAAAGTTAGGATAACGTCACACAAAATAAAAAAATCTCACGAGTAAGTTTCCGAGGGTGAGAATGTTCTCGAGAACATCCCATCACTAGGCCCACGCTTCCGAGGGTGAGAATGTTCTCGAGAACATCCCATCACTAGGCCCACGCTTAAAACACTGCGCCAATCGCCCGTTAAGTATATCTGCTTATCAATTGCTCATAATATGTGCTTCCAGTTCTTTGTTTGTAGACCACATCTAGAAAGACGTGAAGTCAAGGGTCTTTATTAGGGTTAAACCCAAATATGAAAACAGAAGTTCTTGTTCTGTACAAGGTAATAATGTAGTCTTTATTCTTAAGTAAATAGCGTCCATCAAATTGTTCTCAATTCACAGGTGATGATGGAGGTGTTACTACGCTGAATCACGACTCACGATCTCGGTCAGGAAGAACACGATGAGAGTCATTGTTCAAGCACAGTTACTGTGTGACCTAATATACAATTATGTATGTTGGAATTGTTTCCAATGGCCAACGCTTTTAAAACAAGAGTCCTAACAAAAGAGTCCTAGACAGTTCCTGTATACACGGCGACAAGGTTCACCACCTGTCACGTTGGGTTCTGACTATCTGATGAAACGTGGGCTTTGAGTTGGCTTAATACCTCCACAATGTGGTGGTGTATGGCCACTCAAGCCTCTGACTACCCCCCGAATGGGGATAAAAGTCGTGACGTTATATATATATTTTTTTTTTCATAACAAACTTCTAAAATATGTAGAACAGTACTTCTACCTTGGGTTTTATGATCACTGTTAATTCAAATATTTGCATCGAAAATTGGAAAGCGTGTGCCTAAGGGCGGAAACCCAAACCGGCATATGCTGTGCACGCTACGCACGAAATAACGTGGCTTCTACTAGCTGCGTGGGTTCATGACGTCAATTACGTCATTTCGTGCGTAGCGGAAACCCACCGCGGCGCACGCAGAGGCTACGCACGAAATGACGCATGCATAAATTTTCTTGCAAAGCGAGGCGTGGCCCGTCTGCGTGGCTTCTCCGTGCGCCGCGGTGGGTTTCCGGCTTTAGCGAACGTGAAAACGAATATTACAGCTATGTGATTCAATAGTTGCGTCTACATTAGCTGCATGCCGCGCCAGACCAATTAGTTTTCGCATCGGGTCGCATAGACATAACATAACGTGAATACTCGGGCTAGGTATTTAGACGCATCATACAGGGTGAATTTGAAATCATGGGCATCCTTTTAAACTATAACTCTATACATGATTCAGAAATTTTGGTAAAATAAATTAAAAAATCTATTAATAAAAAAATATTGATTGAGTAAGCAAATAAGCAAACCGGCTAACTGTTATACCTTACATTGGCCATACATTTGTATCAATTGATTTGTTGATTAATATTCCCTAAATATACTGAATCATGTCAGAATCACCGTTTAAAAGGATGCCCATGATTTCAAATTCACCCTGTATTAGGCCAAACATTTTTACAACTATGACTTCAACGCAAGGAATTTATTGATGAATAAAATCTATAAAACATTTTTTTGCCTCATTCTGTGCTCTATGATTTTCCTGTTAAGACCGAAGTTGGTACCAGAGGACATCGGTACTCAACTGACTCGGCCAAGGTTACTACAATCACAAACTAGGCTTTACAATGGACATCGTCAGAATAATGCATATTTATAAGGTATCAAGAATACTGTTGTGCGCGCTGGTTTTACCCACCAGTATTGAAGTATGTTAAATTGCCACTGCGCCAGAGGCTCAAAACCCCTTCGAGGGATATGTGCCCTTTATTGGAACCAAAATACCATTGACGAAATGTACCTAAGTGCTAGTTTGTTTTTGTGTGTGACTGAGGTGACAACAAGCGGATGGCCCGTCTGATGTTAAGCAGTTACCGTAGCCTCTAGATGCTTGCAATTCCAAAGGCATCGTTTGCACGTGGCCGACATAAAGTGAAATGACATTACAAGTCGCTCTGTAGATCACGTGACTTATGTCATTTCCATACATAAAGCGTAGCGATTTGAAGGAACGCTTGTAGACGTCAGCCACTTGTCTAGGGGGCTGTAACGATATGTATTAACGCTTGTAGCCAGAACAAAGTCGTCAAGATAGAGTTCAACAACTTTAGACTGAGCTGTATGGTAATTAAATGTTGATAGTGAATTATGTGGTTTATGGAACTCGTGCTTAACTACTTTCGTGGCACATAGGGTGGCCATATGACCGGATTATTTCGGGCATATCGAATTTTATCGTGTAATTGTATAGAAATTTACACCATGAATATGGCTATCAATCCATTGAGGAAACTGTTATACAAGGAACAAAATTATTCCTATCCAATACTTAAATTAAATCGTATACTGAGTAGAAAAATTTCCGTCAGTAAAAATACCGATTTAGTTTCGATTCTATAAAAAACCCGCAACAATGATAACGATATGGAAATGCAGAGATAATTTTATTAATAGCACTAATTTAGGTTCGCGCGCATGCGTGACGTCATTCGCGACATGGTTACGGCGTCTGCGCGTACGCACCGCGACAGTGGCGCCGCGCGGCCTTGAACGGGTTCAATGGAACGGTCTCTGCACAAATAAATAAAATTTAAGTGTCTGCTTGTAACGTCAAAATAACAGCTTTTCATTAAATGCATATGAAAGTACATACGGAAAAACGCGATTCAAAACATTTTTGTCTGTCTCTCTGTATGTTTGTTCCGGGTAATCTCTGAAACGGCTGGACCGATTTTGACGGGACTTTCACTGACAGTTAGCAGATGTTAAAAGGAGTAAGTTAGGTTACTTTTACTTTCGAAAAATATTAAGGTTCCACGGGAAACATAAAAAATCGCGAGAGTAATCTTTATCTAAAGTTTAAGCGTACTAAGTCGCGGGAACAGCTAGCTCCTAATGGTAAATGATGGGCTTCCGGCTTTCTCACTCATCGTACGAAACGCAGCTGTAATAGTTACTTTACGCCGATCTTCTGTGAGAGGGTGGTACTACCCCGGTCGAGCCAGCCCGTGTAAAGAATTGGCTATTGCTTGGTTCTACCACCAATACCGTTTGGCATTCCGCCAAATGATCTCTCAGTATTTTAAAGAAATACCAAATAATATATACCGTTCGTACTGTTTTCCCCAAACACCATTTGTTTTGTGCAAATCTACAGCTAATATGCAAATGACCCGAAACATATTCTCAGAATGTATAAATAAAATTCTATACATGTTTGATGTTTAAGTAAAATCTCATTAATTTTAAACTCTGTCGCATTACAGCAAGATTCATTACAAGGATATTTTTGGGATTTTGTGTAACTATTTATGTTATTTTATTTTTTAAATTGAGAACGAGGAAAAATATAGTCTTGTGAATAAGCACTTAAAAAAATCATGATTGAAAGGACAGTGATCATTATCAAATTTAAAACACTAGACATGACTCTACATAAGAAGTCCTGTCTCATGTACAGAGCTTTTAGTATATAAAATACAACTAGAAGACATTTTGATAGAATTTTCAACTTCTTTGCGTGTCAAGGGCACTTAAAACTCTAGTGCTTAAGTAGACACCACAGCTATATCGTCTGATCCGATCTGATACGCTACCATTAGGCAAGGATAGCTTGCAATTTGTTAGAAGTCTTTCACTAAGAAGTAGCCTGCATCCAGCCATGTATATCACCAAATCAGGCGTTATTATACTAAATAATGTACGCACAATGGTATTGATTGATTTGACGCAACAGCTACGCCCATCCTACGCCGCGACGGAGATGCGACGCCATAACGTGGTGCTATCAAAACATTGCTATCAGATGTAATTCATTCAGTTTTGCGCGGTAACCACTGTAAACAATGTAACTAGTTCAAACCAGTTCCCTCTTAGTTTAAGTCCATTCTGAAACTCCATGAAATCTCAATATACTGAATACTGGAATGGTACACATTTATTAAAATCTTGAGACGCCATTATCTGTATTTTTTATGGCGCATCAAAATTAAGTAGCTCTCAAAGAGTTGCGTTTGAACCGAAGTATTTAATTTTGTCATATTTCAGTAGGGAAAATTTGGTTAGGGCAAAAGATAAATGGTGCATCCCTGAATAGTATTACAGATAGAAGTCTAGTCCGTTCAGTAGCAAGATGAGTCGACGATAAAAGGAATCGCGGGAGAAATCTGGGTTAGATTAGTACTGGATTGAGATGGTTGGCGCGAACAAAACGAGGCTTTAGGTATAAACCCAGCAATAATCTTCAGCTATGTGTAAGAAAAGGTACCTGTTAGACAGGATAGCAATATCAACATCCTCCACAGAATCCCTGCTAAGATAGACTCATATCTCGATACCAGCAATAAATCACTACTTACAGTCAAATCAAACATGCATTTTTGCGGTAAGGGCCTTAATCTTGGAATTGGAACCACAACTTTACACACTCCTATTAACGATACTAGTGCAGTTTTTTTATATAACTCACTGCCAATGAACAAACAGCCATATTCTAAGACGTTTCCTCGAAATTTTCTCGACTCAAACTTAACTGGGGAAGCCTTGAGGAATTCCCCAAAGAGTCCTTATGTGTAACGTCACGTCTTTTATCCCCATTTGGGGGTAGTCAGAGGCTTGAGTGGCCATACACCACCACATTGTGGAGGTATTAACCAACTCAAAGCCCACGTTTCACCAGATAGTCAGAACCCAACGTGACAGGTGGTGAACCTTGTCGCCGTGTATACAGGAACTGACTATTACCTAATCCCGAGGGATAGGTAGGTTTCCTCACGATGTTTTCCCTCACCGTCAGCGAACTGTAAATTATGCACATAGATGAAAATTCATCCATTGGTGCATGCCCCACCGGGGATCGAACCTGGGACCTTCTGATTGCAAGCCCAAACTGTAGGCTACAGTCGCTTACAGTCCTCGACTTTCGTATTAATAGACATTATGAAAAGATATCGCTAGAAGAATGAATTTAGCTTCAAATGTAAAGTGTCAGATGTGAGCTTTGCTGAAATACTACACAAATTCTCAACCATGAAGCGGTGTTCAAATTAAAACTGCGTTGGAGTCGGCAGTAAGTCGCAATAACAAGACTAAGGGGTGGATAGCTGAAACCTGATCCTTCAGAGGCGAGGAGGCGCCATAGTTATATACGGACAAACTCGGTGCTAGCCGGGGATGTCGGCGCGCGGCGGCTGGTGGCACAGTGCATTACCAGCTGATAACGCGCTCCAAATGAACTGATTAACTGGAAATCTGGACACTATCTGTGTACAAACAAGTTTATGAACTGTATTCATTGAATTCTGGATTTTACGCTCGCGAAATTCTCGGGGGCGTTGTTGTTATTGTGTATGCACAAATGGAGATAGAAATTGTGAGCGACTAAGTGAGATTTTGATTGACAAATTGAACGGTTTTCCAATCGCAGTTAAAAGTAAGAGTAGTTAAGTAGAGAAAAAAATTGAGACAAGTCATATGCTAGGCCAAGGAAACCAATGGATGAGTAATTCACAAAGATAATATTAGATACCAGTGGTTTCGCAATGGTTAAGGGCCATAACACACCGGGTAGCCATGGCGATGTCGCCAGCCACCGTAGCCAACTATTCGTATTGAAATGTATGTGAGGTAACATACCTGGCGACGGACTGGCGACTTCGCCAGTCAATACGAATTGTTTGGATACGTGGCAGGCGACGTCGCCTGGCGTGGCAGGAAACACAACTGGCGACAGACTGGCGATTGTTAACTTAGACCGGTGTTGCACGTCCGGTTTAGGCAAGATCAAAGTCCGGTTTCCTTTCCAATATATGGTTTTTTTATCTGCCTAAAATGCAGACCAAAAATGAATCGCCGCCAGTGATATATAGGGTAACGCCTCACGATTCATTTTAGGACTGCAACTGAATCGCAATAGAGATGATGGTAAGCGGGCTGGTAACCCTAATTGCAACCAAACAACTAGGCCCGCATGACAACCACGAAGTAGCCCCGTAGTAGTGCCTCTGCATGGCCACAGGTGGCGTGTGTGTAGTCACGTGTCTGTCGTACTCATATTGGCATGCTCGGAGCGCATGACCTCGTGGCGTCGGTTGAAAGTGAAACTATGAATGAAACAACCGTAATTGTGACGTACTACCCTACCAAGCCAACTAGGCACACGAGTAAATATATAACATCACGACTTTTACCCCCATTCGGGGGTAGTCAGAGGCTTGAGTGGCCATACACCACCACATTGTGGAGGTATTAAACCAACTCAAACTAAAAGCCCACGTTTCACCAGATAGTCAGAACCCAACGTGATAGGTGCAAGTCCCCCGACTGCAATGACACTGCACTTGTTTTATACTTTTTTGTTCGTTTTTGGCAAGGCAGTCGTGTTTATAATTTTAAATCCAATTCGTATGTACCTATTTGCCATACGAGCCTACATAAGCAGGTAAACGAGAATTCTTAAAATTTTAATCTTGACGTCATAGATTCAAATTGAGTATGCATATAAACCGCAGTCTGATTAGTATCAGATTCTAACAAAACAATGCAAGGAAGTGCCTAACTGCCTAACAATAAGAAGCGGTCTCATCGTTACGGCATTATAATATATCCCGTCGCATCCGTGACCACGTCCTTCGATCGGGACTCCCCATAGGGTATTACCATAGGCACTTGTTTACTCTTATGATGATTCATTACCCCTATAAAACAAATGTAGATTTTATTGGTGAAGCCAAGCTTTAGACAGAGTTGAACCAAATTTAATTGCAATTAATTAATTGCAAATTACATGTGGTATCAATTAATTGTGATTTGTTTGCGATTCACAAAAAAAAACTAAATTAATTGTTAATTGTGACATGTAATTTGCAATTAAATTTTTCCTAACTCTGGCTGTAGACAATTGACTGCAGCTCATATGTGGATTGGATGACCGGGGTATAACCCTCTCACAGAAGATTGGCGTAGCTATTGCAGTTGAGAGAGGCGACGCGACAAGGGCAACATGTACACACTCGTACTCGGCATGTCTCGTAGTATTTCGATGAGCATGTACAGCCGGGATAATACATCTGTGAGCGCATGACCATTACCATGTGAAGGCAACTAGTAATCGTATGTTTACACTATGGCCTAGTTTCGCGCGGCCGAGTTTTTCTCCGAACCATTAAGAGAATGTTAGTGTTAATTTGAATAGTACGTGCTTCGTATGGCATATACCCAAAGAAATCGGAATAAATTTAAATGTAACGTCACGACTTTTTTGCCCATTTGGGGGTAGTCAGAGGCTTGAGTGGCCATACACCACCACATTGTGGAGGTATTAAGCCAACTCAAAGCCCACGTTTCACCAGATAGTCAGAACCCAACGTGACAGGTGGTGAACCTTGTCGCCGTGTATACAGGAACTGACTATTACCTAATCCCGAGGAATAGGTTAAATTTTAGGGGTACATTTAGCACATAACTATTTTGTTGTACTATCTTCTTTGCGTGAACTTTCTTTAAACATCTAAATTGTAATTCCGTTATTTTCAGTCCAGTATTTTTTTATGTGACTATAAGGTGGCAAACAAGCGTATGGCCAGCCTAATGTTAAGCAGTTACTGTAGCCTAAGATACTTGTAATACCATAGGCATTGCTCGCAAGTTAAGATCTGTAGTAAGTTTGGCGATATAAATTTATTTAATTAATTCGCCATTTAAATTTATCTCGGAATTCCCAACTCAGACACTGGCCCAGCATACCGATAAGTTATCCCCGCGTTATTCTACAACAATAATTCAAATTGAATATTATACGTAAACGACACACGTAAAACGCCGATAAAATCCAGCGCAGTACCAACTTATCGGTTCGGTTGATAGCGGCGCCACTGTCTTCACGAAACGGTGATACAATGACATATTTAGTAATGGAAATGTTAGTTCCAGTATTCGCCACCAGAACATATAAGTTGGTGGTACTGTCTACGTAGATAAAGTTAAATATATATCAGTCATTCGAACAGGTTTTATAGAGCGAGATAAAACCAAACGAGGTTCAGACAAGTTAGTGACGACAACAGCTGCGCAAGCGACTATCGTTTTCGTCTTGGTCTGAGACTTTGAATTGGTGTTAACGTGGTTTTTCTAATGGATTACCAGTAGTTTATGGAACCGGTTTTGCTATTAATAGCTATTGATTTACATTTTCCTCATTGGCTTGACTAGAAATAGTGCTACCTCTCTCCCTAATCTCATCTACGTATGTTTGGCATATCATATACCAAAAACTCAGGTAAGTTTCCCCTTTTAAAGGTTTTGGGCGGTATATTCACTAACTGGACTACATGAGAAAACTACTTCAGAATAATTAGGGGTCAATTCAACTCAGATAATAGATGAATACTAAAGGACTACTTCTGTGATTGTTGATGATCTTCTTCTTATCGTATGGTTCCCTGGTACCTGGTGGGTTACTCCGAAATACGTCGCTGACGGATCGTCCGAAGTACGGATTCGATTTACGATCAAAACAATGTCAAATCGTAGAGAAAAACGAAAGAAGAAATGTCAATCACGACAATCCGTCAGCCGAAACGTTAGGTTCGTATTTCGGAGTAGGCCAGCTGGTGTCAGAGTTGTTCAAGCCTCCCGAACGCCTCTGACAAGACTTAACGACTGTCTAGATTACAACAACCGGGACCGACTTTTTAGTGCCCTATAAAGCACGGAGACGCTCAGTTAAAATGCCACTCAATGGTCACCCATCTCTGCCTGACCTTGCCAAGCGTTGCTTGACCTCCGATCGTTTACCGATCAGTGATTGCAGCTGACTATGAGCGCATCTGTTGTTGTTGGTGATCAAAAGGATGTGATGCAATGGTAAGTATATGGTATACACAATCACACATACAATATGTTAAAAAAACCCTGTCCGACCCGAAAACGTATTGTTGGGTATCGAGATTAGATTCCATTTTTGTAAAAAAAAAACTTTTTTTTAAATTTTTTTTTTTAATTTTTCAAATTTTTTTTTTTCATTTTTTTGGCTTAGTATGTGTCCCACTGCTGGGCAAAGGCCTCCCATATTTTTTTGTAATACAAATACCCCGTTTACATTTAAAAAAAAATTCATAAAATGACATCATCACATACTTTGTGGTCTGAGGTGACGCCACACGATCTAACATAATTACTTCCGGTAACGGTGTTGTCATATTTTTAAAATTAGCTAAATTATGTGGGAAAATTGGCACTTTAAATGTTCATTAATATGTTTACTATCATGTTTTTTTTTTTATTATTTTATTTGGTCATGTGATTGGGGAACCTAATTACCGGTTTCGGCTCGGACAGGGTTTTCTTAACATGTTGTATGTTCACCGAAGAGGTAGGGTAGTTTAGTCACATTTCACCGATAGTAATTTGGTCACAATAGCCACCATACCGGACACACTCCCCTCATTGCGAGAATTCCAATATTTTTACACGCTTACAACGAAGAGCAAAAATATCAACAGGTGGCGTAATACATTCTACATCGCTCGTTCTCTTTCATTCGCAAATAAAGCCGGTAAACAGAAAAGAGATAAGTGTATCCACGTAAAAATTACAACGTGTATCTGAATGACATGACCGTTTTCGTGTTGGCGATGTATTTACATTTCGCAATTCAGAGTTGAATTTTCATTGAAACCTTGGGCTTAAATTAATTATCATGTTTCATTTGCAATGTAACGCTAAAGTAGCGTGATTAGTGAATGTGGTCGAGAATATAATCCAATTCTTGATTTGCAAATGATTTTATAATTCTAATCAAATCTCTTAGTTATATTTTGGTAATCAAGATAAGTAGGCTGATGTGGCAGTGGGCGGGGCACATAGCCCGAAGAACTGATTGCCGATGGGGCAGAAAGGTTCTCGAGTGGACCGACGACCTAGTGAAGGTCGCGGGAAATCTCTGGATGCAAGCAGCATAGGACAGGTCGTTGTGGAATACCTTGGGGGAGGCCTATGTCCAACAGTGGACATCTTTGGCTGACATTAGCTTGCTTTTGCAGGTATAATAAGCTCTCAGCCGAATACTTAAAGGCTACTCAAATTCGAGAGTTGCTTAACTCCAAAAATGACAGATAACGACGTCACATAGTGGGATAAACATTTAAGTAAACTTTGATTCGGCCATCTTTTCCAAGGTGGTAGAGTCAAGCTGTAGCGAATTGACTGCAGCTCATAAAAGGGCTGGCTCGACCGGGGTAGTACCACCCTCTCACAGAAGATCGGCGTAAAGTGGCTATTACAGCTGCGTTTCGTTCGATGAGTGAGAGAGCCGTAAGCACACCCCCCCTCCCCCTCCCTCCATCCCAGTCCCCTTTAGGTCGGCAATGTGCGAGCAATACCTTTGGTATTGTAAGCATCTATAGGCTACGGTAACTGCTTAACATCATCGGGCCGTACGCTTTTTTGCCACCGCAGACCTATAAAAAAAAAAAAACTATTGCACAACCTGAGGCTTTGAATGCGTAGAAGGTATTTAGGAAGGACGTCGACCTCACCTGAGGTCAGGAAACCATGTCTGTTATGAACAGTATTGTTTGTTCTCTGTTCTGCATTATTGATCACCGGTAAATGATGAAATTGAAGATACTATTACAATTCATGCAGTAATAAGTGCTTCGAATGGCGACATTTTAACAAGATTCAGAGGATTTGGGATAGAATAGGGAGTCAATCAAGTTTATTATAAACGTGAGGAAACCTACCTATCCCTCGGGATTAGGTAATAGTCAGTTCCTGTATACACGGCGACAAGGTTCACCACCTGTCACGTTGGGTTCTGACTATCTGGTGAAACGTGGGCTTTGAGTTGGTTAATACCTCCACAATGTGGTGGTGTATGGCCACTCAAGCCTCTGACTACCCCCGAATGGGGATAAAAGTCGTGACGTTACACACAATTATAAACGTATCAAAGGATATGATATGAATTTTGTTTTGCCCTGACCAGGAAGAACAGCATAGGCTAAGAATGGACAAAAGAGCGTTCAACGTCCAGGTTTACGATGCTGACTGCGTCTTTGTTATGCAAGTGGCATAGGAAATCCATGCATGAACTCAGAACGTTGAATGTTCAGGAGAGCAAGTTACTAACCTTGTAGCCGTAATATTCAAGGCTACATATTTAATATGTACTACATAGGCAGACAGCCCTAACACTGAAGGCTACATATACATATGTAGATAGGAATCCGCCTATGTATATGTATCGTTGAGTACTAGGGCTAAAGGGATAATAACTTTATGGGGATGTTATTCAAAAACATTATATTTTTGGGGCCGAAAATCAATTTTTCTTAGAAAACATTAAATTCATTTTGACAGTAGTAGACCGATAATCTGGCTTAAGCTCCGATTTATTGAACAATTCTAATAACTCAATGGAATGTGGGTCTACAAGGCATAATCCTTCGTAATGAAATTTCAGCTCTGCACTTTATGTTTAAGGTTTATTTTTCGATAAACGCTGTTATCGATGATAAGGTTGATAAGAGAGGTGTGTTAACTTGATAACGGAAATAAGAACGTCTATTAGAGATAGCGGAGGCGCTGTGATTCCGTCGAAAGAATGATTCACTTCAAGAAGAGGATGTGCGACTATTTATAGTCGATCCTGGTATGATTGTTATTGAAATCACGTGAGATAAGCATATCCTTATACTATATTTAGATACAATACAAATGTTTGGGAGTGTAGTCATTAACTGATAAGTTGTTAGTGAAAGTATGCGAAATATTTTTCCATAACTGTGCCTTGATATAGCCCGAAGAACTGATGGCCGATGAGGCAGTAAGGTTCTTGAGTGGCGTCCACGTACCGGAAGATGCAGCGTGGGTAGACCGACGACCTTGGGGACCCTTGGGGGAGGCCTATATCCAACAGTGGACGTCTTTTGGCTGACATAATGATGATGATGATAATGATTCTACGGAATATGGTGTTCTAGTTTCCCGTGATTATTAATCATCTAATTAATTTGCTTTGTCTTAAACTTGTCAATTGTTGTTAAGGAAAACTTGTTGCGAATAATATGCAAGACATTGTTTTTTCCTGATTCACTTCTCCATCTAATATTTTCCTCAAACCTTTTTTAAGGCCACATTTTCACTTGCATACCTATAATTCCTAGTATTTCCGAGGCCTAGTTTTCATTATGACGCCAACTGTGATACATGAACAAATGTTTTGAAAGAATCCATGAATTTTATAAAGCTTAGGTCAAGGAAGAAATAAATTTGAGAAGAACCTCATTAACGGTAAATATACTACTCATGGACTCTTGGTACAGAATGATTATAAATGACATCAGCCGAGTCACCATGATAATAATTATTTGCAATCTAATCAGTGCGTGCCGACTCGTGTGTTTGTACGAAGCTTTTCATATTTTATACTGTCTGTCTCGCTGGCAACTAATGCAATAAACAGAGCGACCAGTTTAGTATAACCTTCCCTTTTTCTTTGCTGCTAATGTTTAGTAAAGTGATATAGTAAGTATATTTCCTAATTTCCGTGTCATAGTTTGTATATAAGTGACCTAATCAGCTCAAGAAGCTCAAACCTAATGGTAGAGATGTTACTCAAAATAGAAGAACGCAGTTAGCCGTAGATCGCCTACGATTTCACAGATCGGAACTCCTACTGTGAAGTCTCCATTTATTGCTCAAAGACACTTAAAACATGCCAATAACTAAAGCTGCCTCGGTAACGCGCGGAGTCGTGGCCGGGCCGTAAAGTTCGGTATGCAGATTTAATAATCCCGAAGGGTATTGGTAAAACCGAGCAGGCTATAATTCAAGGCAGTCCCACCAGTAATGTAACTAGGAAAAGTTCTCATCAATAATATTTTTATTGTGTTTTCCTCCAAGAACACGAAAGTTCATGGATCACTAAAAGCAAAGCAGCATTTAAAATTTTAATCAGCAACAGTACAGAGTAACTTTATTACACCCTTCAACAAACATTTAAGAGCTTCAGGGAAATTGGTTTCCCCTTTCCACGACGAAACATATGCTTTAACTGTAGAGAATTCAATCAATACAGCAATTTTATGGAATTTCTAGAAACAATACTACTATGGTGATTAGAGGTCGCGACCTTCACATTGGCATGTGGCTTGTGGCATGATCGATAGGAAAGGTCGGAGGACGCGGGTTTCAGGTTACCGTGGGAAACGATCACCGGAGTTTATTAGTCATATGTCATGAATTCAAGTCAACATGTTCATATCGCACTTTTGTATGATCTCCTAGTATTCAGGAAATAAAGTAGCAAAATCCTTCAAAACCAAATGAGCAATCTATCAAAGATTTGTTTTCAGTTGTTTTATCGAAGAGATGAGAAATTATGGATCTATTTACAGAAGTAACGCTAAGTCCCTCCTCGGTATCGATATATCACAATCGATACTCAAGTCCCTTTGATGCTGCGTCTCGCTCGTTCGCGCTCGAAAAAACGCGACGCAGCATCGATACGTCTCAAAATCGCCGGTCGCCGATGCTAAAAGTAGCTAGTCCGCGGAGGCCCTTATAGCTAACTTAAAATTCAAGCTAGCTATAATAGTTGACGATGTACTTGCTTAACCGCCAATATATGTGGAGATAATGTTTGGCCGCATTACATATTTCCAATACACAAGTATGGGGATTGGGGCATCAGTGATGCATCAGTGTAGGCATGGTAGTGTGATTTAAGGATTGGGAAAACATGCATAGGTACTGAACTGAATGTGTTAAGCCCCTATACTTAGTAAAACGATAAAAAGATACAAAAGATCCCAATCTTGGTCGCAGTAGACACGAGATTACGGGCTAATGATCTTCCTCATGAGTTCCTTACAAGGACGAGTCCGGATAAAGTACTGTTGTTTGCAAAACATGTTGTTGTGGCCGGTTTGTTTGAAAACACGTGTTTCCCAAACACTACACTTGCTGTGAGCTAATGTACACGTGGGAAAAACAAACATATCGTTGTCTATCTTTCACCTTTGAACCTTTATCAACACGAAAATATTTTGAACTGCTTCCTAATATTTTTAAGTCAGAATTGGATTCTATAGTTTCCAAGATACGATTCAGTATCGATTGCATAATCCACGACGGTATAACAAATACATCCTGCACTATCTAGGATAAAATAATGTAATGTTAACGCCATTGACGTCATTCGGCAGTAGTGTTGCGATGTTACATAAACACATCCTCGATGTACCAATAAACGTGAATGTATTATGCAACTTAATGCAACAACGATTATGGCAGCAAGCGGTGGTACATATTATAATTATAGCTTTAGGACCCGACTGGTGGGGTTGGAGATGAAAAAGATGTCAATGGAGACTGAATATACGCTCTAGCGGTTTACAATTTTTATAGTTGGATTTTCGGTAAAAAATACATTATATCAGAATATTGACAACTTAACAGCTCATCTCTGTCTCCTCTCAGAAAATGCAGACATAATGATGCAAGTAATGTCCGTATTTATAAATAAAAGTAAGTTTAAAAACTAAAACCCGACTACTGAAAAATCGCGCTCTAAAAAGTATGAAACAAGAAAATATTCTCATCTAGAGGATAGCCGTGGTCCGTGTAGGTCCTTTAGGGCCCAATGGCATATGAACACGGACCACGGCTATCCTCTAGATGAGAATATTTTCTTGTTTCATACTTTTTAGAGCGCGATTTTTCAGTAGTCGGGTTTTAGTTTTTAAACTTACTTTTTATTTAATTATTTTGGAGTTATAGGTAACAATATATATATTTTTGAAATGTGCTCATCAAGTTCTTTCATTTGATACCCCACACGGTTTTATTAAAAAATGTTTATTTTTTAGATCATGACATTATGTCCTCTAGAGGGCGCCATATGCAATTTTATGTGACGTCACATAGCCTATAACCAGCGCGCCATTAAGCCGCTTCTAACGATACCTCATTTGTCAAATTACGACAAGTAGTTTGGAAGTTAGGTGGGAACAGACGCACATACATACATACATACATACATACATACATACATACATACCGGTCAAAATCATAACCCTCCGCCGTAGTCGGGTAAAAATAGCATCTATAAATGAGGGCAAACAGTCAACCGCATAACATGCAATAACAAAAATGATAACGCTTATAATAAGTATGTAAATTACCGCAATGAATACATAATGTTGGGTAATCCCAATAATATAAACATGCATTAATGATTGAATTGTAACAATTGAAGAGAGGGAAGTTTAAGACATTGACCATAGATAAGAAACAGTAAACAAGGCACAGCGCGTGCCATAGACACAAGCCAGCTGTCTATAGCACGCGCTATGCCTGTGACACATACGTGAGGTTCAACGATCGCACGCGATTACACGATACGTAGCAGTAATGAAACGTGACTGATACGTTACTAAAAAGCATCGCAACGTTAGGTTAGGTTAGTTCAATAATAATTTTGGATGATTTGATCTTGTTAGTGATATCGTTTGAGTAACTATTGCCAAAGTTACTATTCAAATAAATATCATTATTCTCAACTTTGACCTTGAATTGTTATCCACATATGCATTTCATCAAATACCCCTGTATTTAAACCTACTGCTATGGTACATTACAACCAATTCGATTTGGAAAATATACAAATTTAACCGGTATTTTGGACTGAGAAATGCCCACTATTAAATTTTATTAAGCTTGTTTTAAAGAAATGGTGTTAAATATTCCTATTTTATTACCAACAAAAAGTAGGTCTTACGAAATTTCTTCAAAATGTTACTCATCGATTCAACGATCTACCAATAGGGTATCCAGATGAGTAACTAGATAAACGTAATCATCAGCAAGTCATCTCAGTAAATAATGTTATTTGAATTATACTTTAAAGAAGATTTTATTTTGCATCATATATTATTTTAGTCATACGGATTCAGCCAATTTATAGATAAACATCACTTTATTGTAAACGAATCTGCTAATTATAAGGTCATTAGGTCAATAAAGTACCTATTAAGCTACTATTTTCAGAGAGATAATGTTTTACATTCAAATAGCATTGATGTTTGTCTCAAAATATCGAAGGCGAATCTAATGCCAACCGGGCAGACATCCAAATACTGATTTCTTAGAAGCAACAAAATTAAACGATACGAGTCTTAAATCACTGAATACAAAGTTACCATATTACTTACGAAGAAATCAAGAAATAAGGAAAAAACTTTTGCACTGGATGACTTTGTGACGTGTACCAAACTTCGATGGACGTCATAATAAGTGCTTCTTAAAGTTAAGAATTACGGAATGTATTTCGTACTTAGCAACGCCAACGAGTTACGAGACGGAATCACGTGATCAAAGAGAGTTAGGCTGCGTTTCCATTGAAGCGGAGCGGGGCGGAGCGGGGCGGAGAAGAGCAGTGAAAAGTGGCAACTGTTTCCATTGAAGCGGTGCGGGGCGGAGCGGAGCGGGGCGGAGCGGGGCGGAGCTGGGCGGAGTGGAGCGGAGAAGAGCAGTGAAAAGTGGCAAATGTTTTCATTGAAGTGGAGCGGGGCGGAGCGGGGTTGAGCGGGGTGGAGCGGAGCGGTGCTGGGCGGAGCGGGGTTGAGCGGGGTGGAGCGGAGCGGTGCTGGGCGGAGTGGAGCGGAGAATAGCAGTGAAAAGTGGCAAATGTTTCCATTGAAGCGGAGCGGGGCGGAACGCGGCGAAGCGGAGCGGGGTGGAGCGGGGCAGCGTGTTCATATATTGTATTTGAAAGTCCGCTCAGCTCCGCTCTGCTCCGCTCAGCTCCGCTCTGCTCCGCTCAGCTCCGCTCTGCTCCGCTCAGCTCCGCTCTGCTCCGCTCTGCTCCGCTCTGCTCCGCTCAGCTCCGCTCTGCTCCTCTTTTCTCCACTCTGCTCCGCTCTGCTCCGCTCAGCGCCGCTCAGCTCCGCTCAGCTCCGCACAGTTCCGCACAGCTCCGCTTCGTGCCCACCACTCGGCACCACAGCCTGCTCGACTCCGTTCTGTCCGGCTCGGGGCCACGTGTTCATTTGTTTTATTCCAAAGTACGCTCAACACCGCTCCGCTCCTCTCCGCTCCGCTCCTCTCCTCTCCGCTCCGCTCCTCTCCTCTCCGCTCCGCTCCGCTTCGTGCCCACCACTCGGCACCACAGCCTGCTCGACTCCGCTCTGTCCGGCTCGGGGCCGCGTGTTCATTTGTTTTATTCGAAAGTCCACTCATCTCCGCTCCGCCCCGCTTACACTGTTTCCACTGATGCGGAGTGGAGATTTCGAGCACTGTGATTGGCCAATTCACGGTCCGCTCGGCCCCGCTCCGCCCCGCTCCGCTTCAATCGAAACGCACCCTTAGAGTAAACAAAAGCCATCGAATTTCCGAGAAGCAGCTCGACCACGTAACTGCATTGGTTTAGATTTAGATTAGGTTTTTACCCGACTACGGCGGAGGGTTATGATTTTGACCGGTATGTATGTATGTATGCATGTATGTATGTATATATGTATGTATGTATGTATGTATGTATGTATGTATGTATGTATGTGCATCTGTTCCCACCTAACTTCCAAACGACTTGTCGTAATTTGACAAATGAGGTATCGTTAGAAGCGGCTTAATGGCGCGCTGGTTATAGGCTATGTGACGTCACATAAAATTGCATATGGCGCCCTCTAGAGGACATAATGTCATGAACTAAAAAAAAAACATTTTTTAATGAAACCATGTGGGGTATCAAATGAAAGAGCTTGATGAGCACATTTCAAAAATATATATATTGTTACCTATAACTCCAAAATAATTAAATAAAAAGTAAGTTTAAAAACTAAAACCCGACTACTGAAAAATCACGCTCTAAAAAGTATGAAACAAGAAAATATTCTCATCTAGAGGATAGCCGTGGTCCGTGTTCATATACCATTTGGCCCTAAAGGACCTACACGGACCACGGCTATCCTCTAGATGAGAATATTTTCTTGTTTCATACTTTTTAGAGCGTGATTTTTCAGTAGTCGGGTTTTAGTTTTTAAACTTATTACTTGAAGATAAACACATTTTAGGCAAAGACTTGTAGAGTCTCCAAGTCTTTGCAATGGAGACAGCAGCCCTTCTTTTGTTAGGAAATAAAAGAATGAAGATATTCATACAATATTATTATTGATTGACGTACGTATATATTTTTATTTATTTATTCAGCATGAATTTAAAACATAACTGGTTGTCAACCAGTCACAAAGGAATATATTCAAGGGATATTTTAAGACGCGGATGAAAGTTGCAATAAGGTTGATCAGTTACAATTAATCAGTTTTAATTATAATCGTAAATACATTGTAATCATCGCTGTCAATCACACACGTGCGTTTGTTGTGTTTCTTATCAGAGATATATTATTCGGGACTTTGTTTTAATATTGTAATTCCCAATTATCAATTCCGTATCTCTTAATACTACTCAAATTCCAGATTTGAAATTTATATCTCAATTAATATTGCTAAAATAATTTGTAAAAAATCCCTAGAAGTCATTCTGATTTTTTTACGGTTGAAATTGCCTCAGCACCTATGCTAATTAATGTGATAGGTAAGTAACACTACATAGCTTAAGAGGAAACCCAGAGCCATTGCCGATTCAATTTGTTGTAAGTGTATCAGTTATCAGGTTAGGTCAATGCAATAAACAAAAGCTGCATATAAACAAGTCAGTTCTTCAGACAGATGACGATGGGGGCAGTACACCTCAATTATTTCTTGGTACTAAGATCGAAACTACGTTTGACGTCAGTAGCACATAGGCGGCGTGGGTTTTTACTTTCCTTATTTTGAAAGATTTTTGACCTCGACAAACTAGCTCCTTTCAATATCCAATCCACATTTCAAAGTGAAGTAGTAATTACGTATTTTAATAAAACTTTATACAGTTTTGTGGGTTAAGTTTAGGTAGCAATGCTGGCGCAAAGGAGAGTAGGTCACATTGTTATTACTGAAAGTAAAAGTAGGAAAGTAACAATTTTCCGAAGAGATTTCTTTATTTCATCTATGTTATCAAAGGATTTCTTTGGGTGTGCGACCCATAAATAAGAGCTAATATCATCGCTGACGATTAAAACATCAACAAAATAGTTCGTTACACAATTGATACAAGCCGTGAAGATTGGTATCCGGCACAACAAACCCAAATTACAGAATAATCGTATTTCCTTCACATCACAAAACCCAAGTCAGTGGGAATTCCAAACTCACCGGATAACACGATCGCACACAGCTTTAACTCGATAACCTTAACTTGCGTGGAATCTGTGGATATCTACTAACTGCCCCCTCGGATGCCCTGAGCACACATACAGCGCGGGGAGAAGAAGATCTCCAAATTCTGGCGATTCTACGAACACGTTGCGACCCGCACTAACTCACACATGAATACTCACCGATAGTAATGTACGCCTGTATGGACACGACACCACAACAACAAATCACGCACACAGCGAAAAACAGAGGAGTTTTTCGAAGAATCCCCGTCAATGCCCGCCGAGTGCTACACGCACACTGATGAAATCAGCGCGTACGTGCCACCGCCTATAAAAGGAATCACGCTACGTCACAGCGCCATTCCACTCTCAGAACTCAAAGCGACACCACGCCAGTTGACTTCAGAAAGTTGTGAAATCATTGTGACATAAAGTTCGATCAAGTTCAACAGTTAGCAAACACGTGCATTGCATAATACGGATTTGTGTGAAGTGTGTGACAATTTCAATTAATACTAACAAAGTGTTCGACATTTGTGAAGATTATAAACTGAGGAGCATCAACCTGAGTAGCAAAATGTACAAGGAATCAGTGGTTCCCGTCAAAACGGAGACGTTCAGCGGAATGGCGGCTAAATGGTGAGGACCAATCAATACAATATTGTGCAACATTTATTGCACCACTTAGAGATTGTTGCAGTAATCACTTCAAATACTTGAATTCCAACTATTACATCAATTACCTCTTAAGGATAAGAAAAAATTAGCTCTTATTATACTTTACGCAAGTTGGCTATATCTTTTGTATTTCAATTTCATAAATATTCAAAGTAATTTTTTAAAATCCAGCACTATTTGCAATCCAGGCATCCCGACTCTTCCTATTCTAAGATTCTGAATCATAGCATCCCTCCTAGGCTAGTTAGGATAATGTAATTACACTTAACTGTAATCGAGATTATAAGTTTTAAATTAAATCCCTCATAAGGTGGTTCAACCTGTTACACAAGATAAATTCGTTCTTTTGTAACTAAAAGTGAATTTCCATCTTTACAGTGCAATAAGCCAGTGCATCAAAACGGTGTTAAGGCGGGCGTGCGTTGAGAAGAGGCTGACCGTGGGGCTCCTGCCCGCCATCCAGTACCTCTCCAAGAACACCAACCGAGCGCTGTTCTGCCTCACGGCAGAAGCGCCGCCCGGCGACAGCGCCACGCACATGCAAGAAGTGCTCTTACAAGCCTTCTGCGTGGAAAACGACATCTATGTCATCAAGGTAATTATCGTTTGATACTTCTTAACATTAAAAGATGGGTGCATTGCATTAAGTAATATGGATTGTATTCATTAATAAGGAGGTTGAAGTAGAAGTGAGTTAGACTCGGACATTAGTTCATTGAAGATATAGACATACCGCACCGACCCCAGATAATGGGGAAATGTGAGGCAGATGATGATTGTATGATTCTTTTCGTGGCGCCTTAGCTATTTGGATACGTCAATCGTATTAAGCATCGCTACACTCAAATCCTCGCTTGTGCAGGCGGTCGGGAAAAAGTTACATTAAAAAGTGTTCTACTGACTGAATAACTAGTCATACCGCGTTAGGTTAGGATTTGTTTGGTTTGATTGATTTGATATGAACTAAGTTGCTATACGATTAATTGTTACCATCATTAGTTAAACTTCTTATTGAAAGCCCGTCCATAATTCCTGCAACATTATGCAATAGTGCTAATAATTGTTTCTCTTTGCCCACAGGTCGATTCGGAGACTAAAATGAAGAAATTACTCGGCTGCTGCGGATCATCGATGGACTTCAGCTGTGTCTTAGTCCACTACCCTTATACAGACCCCTTCAGCGACAGCCAGGAGTTCGATCTCTCATCACTAACCGAAGCAGAGAGGGATTTGATCGACCATTGTGAGATGAACTGGGGATGTTCGCAGGTCCCAGTCATCAAGCTGCCCGAGAAGTGATTCCAGTGAAGACAACATTGTTGGAAAAAAAAAAAATACGACCCGAATCCGGGTTTTAGCTGTAGGCATAGAGCATATTTTCTATGCCGTCGCGGCTTCGGCGATTTCGCCATCTTTATTCTGGTAGTTTGCGGTTTATGTCCGCTTTGTGGACTATATTAATTGCTGAGTGAATATTCTTGTATTCGATCTATGATCTTTGTATTGTATAACACATGTATCTGGTAGATATAAGAATTTTTTGAGATACGAGTATGAGAAAATGTTCTATTTTAAAGTTGCCACATTGGCTTTCTCTGTACTATTTGGAGTTTGGTGGGAAAAAAAATATTTTTTATATAATTGAGACGATGTCGCGAGGAGATTTGTGAATTTTTCAAGTGTTTATTATTGTGATTAGTAAGTACAATAAAAGAAAGATATTGTTATAATAATATATGTTTTATTTATTCTTTGCCATCCTCTCGAAGGCAAGCTCCCAAAGTAATGCTTAAATCCTGAACTAAGAATTAATGACCCTACAAGTGCAGGGATATTTTTTTTGAAGGTCTTTTTTTATTCACGACGTAGTTAAGAGTTTATAAAACCATCCTCGGTCAGGATTTCCAGGTAGATGAAGTTAATTCTAATGACATTGCCTTTTTAAAATGAAGATTATATCACAGAATAAATAATAGTACTTCACACAAACATGTAATAAATTGTAATGTAACGTCACGACTTTTATCCCCGTTCAGGGGTAGTCAGAGGCTTGAGTGGCCATACACCACCACATTGTGGAGGTATTAACCAACTCAAAGCCCACGTTTCACCAGATAGTCAGAACCCAACGTGACAGGTAGTGAACCGTGTCGCCGTGTATACAGGAACTGACTATTACCTAATCCCGAGGGATAGGTAGGTTTCCTCACGATGTTTTCCCTCACCGTCACGTGTAATAAATTTAGGAAGTTAAATTAGATATGGCAATAATAATTAGCCCTATTAAAGTCCTGATCCTGGAAACGGGCATCCACTCCATAAGAGAGGGATTTAAAACAAAAACGAAAACAGAACACACATACGTATCGTATAATTATGGAAGTAAACCCACCACCCAATAACCCTACTGATAGCGCCATCTTCTATTCAGTAGCAGAACTTCACAACCGTAGAATACATTCGCTTTTACACGCCCACTCTTCAATTACAAAATCAACACCCCTCTCACCAATCATTAAGGCAGGCGCGTTGGTGTTACCGCGATTAACATACGGCATTATAGACGCGTCTATGACTCTAAGACCCTTAATCCCATACACTCTCAATCTCGGATCAACAACAGCTTTTATGTCAGATTTTGGGCCCATTTTACAAGTACCTGCAGGGTGATGTGTCGGTGACGTGTACGCTCTAGCCAAACATTCTATACACTCATCGCTACCCCAAGGTAAGTCTTTGCAAGCTTCTAATGGAGTTCGTACAAAGTACGCTCCTCTGGATTTAAAAGCTTCCGTGTCTTCCAAACTCAAAAGGAACTTCACTCCCTTAATTATAGGCACCAAATCTGATGGATCGCCATAATAATTGGGATACAGTAGCGGCGGGCCGTGCGGGTCGCTCGCGTTAAGCAACACCTCGCCTCTACTATTAGGGACCACATTTATAGTTTTTGGAATCATACCATCGTAATAACAATTAGGTAGTGTCTGAACTTTTTCGTAATTATTAACATCATTAAAATATTCTCTCCAAACCATCAAATTGCGTGTTTGAAATTGAATATCTGGTGCTGGTAAATCAGGGTCTGTTTTAATGAAACTAATAGCCGTGATGGGACCAGTGGCTGATAATGGCCCATTCTTGAATTCAGCTTTGTGGTATTCATGAATATCTTCCCACATCTGTTCTTCAGACACTGTAGTAGCAGTCCCATTGGGTAACGCTATTAAAATACCACTGAATGTAACGTGGTCGTGCAAGTTTTCCCCGACAGCTAAATCTTGGACGACAGGTATTTGTAATTCCTTTAGATGTTTTCTTGGTCCTACACCTGATAGCATTAATAATTTTGGTGAGTTTACAGTACCGCAGCTCACAATTACTTCTTTAGTCGCTGTCGCTTTATACACTTTGCCGTTGCTTTTATATAGCACTCCATAAGCTACCTTTTTATGGTCAATTAGTATTTTAAATGCTTCAGAGTTAACTTTGACAGTCAAATTCTTTCTTCTACCTCTTATATCTCGTATGAAAGCATGATTGCTAGATACTCTGGTGCCACGTTGTGAGAGCGCTTGGGCCTGTTGGACACCAACTTGATTTTCAGCATTGTAGTCTATAATTGGCAGGCCTCTTTCTGCAGCAGCTTCCACGAGCATCTTAGATGGATCGTCCATGTAGGGCCATCTAGAGACAGATTGTTCACCGTCGACGCCGTGATACTCGGGGTTTAAATTTTCATCGTTGAGATTATTTTCCGATTTTCTGAAGTATGGCAGGACCTGAATAGATTGAGCAATCTATTAGATGAGAGAGATGGAGCTAATAGCAATACCTAAACGTTAATGTGTTGTTCTGCGCTGCCAGTGTACTGCTTGTTTGCTTGCTTTGCAGTTGGAAGATCAGACCAATGTTTAGCTCAGCTACAGTTTGTAGCACTAAATTAGTAATTAAATAAAAATAAATAAATAAATATAACATCACGACTTTTATCCCCATTCGGGGGTAGTCAGAGGCTTGAGTGGCCATACACCACCACATTGTGGTTGGTTAGTAATTAACCAACTGAAAAAATTCTACATTAAAATGTCTCACCTCTTCAAAGCTCCAGCCATCGTTTCCCAGTTCAGCCCAACCATCATAGTCTAGCTTATTGCCTCTGACATACGCCATTGAGTTTATTGAGGTCGAACCACCCATCATTTTCCCCCTAGAATGTTTAAAATGATAATTGCAAATATTATTAACTTATATGTATTCTTCAGAACATATAAAAGTACTACTTACCTCGGCCAAGCGCATTGCTGGTCGGGTCTCGCCAAGCAGCTCTTTCCATTCGGCTGGGTCTTGAACTGCCAGTCTACGTTGGACCCCATAAGTGTATGACATGCGCCTGGTATCAAGGTCACATCAGGTTGGTCGGGCCCAGCTTCTAGTAGAAGCACCTACGTGTTTGGTTGAGAAAATGAAATTACCGATATTACACACCTAATAACTACACTATATAATTGACTACAGTAGCTACTACAAACAAAATATAACACTACATATAAATGCTTTAAAATGCAAAATACAGCAACTCAATGATGGCTAGTGCTCCAATCAATAGTACATTACTGAACACGACTGTTTGTGCCGGGGCACGGGGCAGAGTGAGGAGCTCCTCGCTGTACCAGCCCTCGCGCTGGTGCACCATCAAAAAATTTGCTGGCGGCAAAATCCCGTCCGCAATTTTTTTGATGGCGGCCAAAACATGTGCGCACCAGCGCGGCGGCAGGCACAGCGAGGAGGTCCTCAATACGATATGAAATCTCATACAAATTTGATGGCGCCTTTATTTGCAGCGCAGCAACGTCGACTTTGCTAGAAGAAAATTTGCAAAATAATGACAACATTATAAGCATTTTTACCCGACTACGGCGGAGGGTTATGATTTTGACCGGTATGTATGTATGTATGTATGTATGTATGTATGTATGTATGTGCATCTGTTCCCACCTAACTTCCAAACTACTTGTCGTAATTTGACAAATGAGGTATCGTTAGAAGCGGCTTAATGGCGCGCTGGTTATAGGCTATGTGACGTCACATAAAATTGCATATGGCGCCCTCTAGAGGACATAATGTCATGAACTAAAAAAAAAACATTTTTTAATGAAACCGTGTGGGGTATCAAATGAAAGAGCTTGATGAGCTCATTTCAAAATTATATATATTGTTACCTATAACTCCAAAATAATTAAATAAAAAGTAAGTTTAAAAACTAAAACCCGACTACTAAAAAATCGCGCTCTAAAAAGTATGAAACAAGAAAATATTCTCATCTAGAGGATAGCCGTGGTCCGTGTTCATATGCCATTTGGCCCTAAAGGACCTACACGGACCACGGCTATCCTCTAGATGAGAATATTTTCTTGTTTCATACTTTTTAGAGCGCGATTTTTTAGTAGTCGGGTTTTAGTTTTTTACCCGACTACGGAGGCGTTATGATTTTGACCGGTATGTATGTATGTATGTATGTATGTATGTATGTATGTATGTATGTATGTATGTATGTATGTATGTGCATCTGTTCCCACCTAACTTCCAAACTACTTGTCGTAATTTGACAAATGAGGTATCGTCAGAAGCGGCTTAATGGCGCGCTGGTTATAGGCTATGTGACGTCACATAAAATTGCATATGGCGCCCTCTAGAGGACATAATGTCATGAACTAAAAAAAAATCATTTTTTAATGAAACCGTGTGGGGTATCAAATGAAAGAGCTTGATGAGCACATTTCAAAAATATATATATTGTTACCTATAACTCCAAAATAATTAAATAAAAAGTAAGTTTAAAAACTAAAACCCGACTACTGAAAAATCGCGCTCTAAAAAGTATGAAACAAGAAAATATTCTCATCTAGAGGATAGCCGTGGTCCGTGTTCATATGCCATTTGGCCCTAAAGGACCTACACGGACCACGGCTATCCTCTAGATGAGAATATTTTCTTGTTTCATACTTTTTAGAGCGCGATTTTTAAACCGACTTCAAAAAAGGAGGAGGTTTCTCAATTCGACCATATATTTTTTTTTTTATGTTTGTTCGCGGATAACTTCGTCGTTCATGAACCGATTTTGATGATTCTTTTTTTGTTGGAAAAGAGATATCCCAGGGGTGGTACCATGATTAGGAAACCAGGATCTGATGATGGAATCCTACAGAAATCGAGGGGAACCTTCGAAAATCGTAGGAGCGACTAGTGCGTTTGTTAATTTTTTCATTAAGTATTTTAAGGCACTACTATTTAATGAAGGTCTGGAGTCGATCTGATGATGGAGCCGAAAGACAGTCGAGGGAACTCCTCAACGATTTATAGCAATTACCTGGTGTTTGGGCTTGATTAATTTGTATTGATGAGAACTTTACGACTAGATGGGTTGTCACTGTCATAAGGGGTCTGATGATGAAGACAAAGGACAGTCAAGGGAACTCTTCAACGTTTTACAGTAGCTACCTTGTGTTTGGACTTAATTCATTTCTATTGATGAGAACTTTGCACCCATATGGGTTATAAGTGCCATTACAGGTCCGATGATAGAGACCATAGACAGTCGAGGGAATTCCTCAACGATTTACAGCAGTTACTCTTTGTTGGGCTTACTTCATACGGTTCAATATGGGTGATAAAGTTTTTTAGTAGTCGGGTTTTAGTTTTTTACCCGACTACGGAGGCGTTATGATTTTGACCGGTATGTATGTATGTATGTATGTATGTATGTATGTATGTATGTGCATCTGTTCCCACCTAACTTCCAAACTACTTGTCGTAATTTGACAAATGAGGTATCGTCAGAAGCGGCTTAATGGCGCGCTGGTTATAGGCTATGTGACGTCACATAAAATTGCATATGGCGCCCTCTAGAGGACATAATGTCATGAACTAAAAAAAAAACATTTTTTAATGAAACCGTGTGGGGTATCAAATGAAAGAGCTTGATGAGCACATTTCAAAAATATATATATTGTTACCTATAACTCCAAAATAATTAAATAAAAAGTAAGTTTAAAAACTAAAACCCGACTACGGAAAAAACGCGCTCTAAAAAGTATGAAACAAGAAAAAAATAAAACCCGACTTCAAAATAACCTGGAGCACAAAAAAGCCTGAAATAATATTTTATTTTTTTAAAAAAATATTTTTTTGTTCATTTAAATGCTATGCACAACCATTGTAAACTTATGTAATTCAGGCCACAGCTTAGTCTCGGGATGAGGAAGTCATTTCATGGTCATAATATGTCGATACGGAGCCGATTATAAAAGTTCATACGACTCATGTTTGCCGACTAACAATGAATTAAATTGAATACTAATCAGTAATTCTATGACAAGTATTAATTAATTTAGTGTTTAAAATGTCAATTGTTTTAGAATTTATTACACGATTTTGGAATAAAAGCCTTATAGCTCGTTTCATTAGTATTCCGTTCTTGTCAACACCAACGGATGCCTTAAAAACAGCTTAACATAAAATTATTTTTATAAAAAAATAAAAACCGACTTCAAAAAAACCTGGAGCACTAAAAAGCCTGAAAAAATATTTCTATTACCACCACTGCCTACCCCTTCGGGAAAATCAGGCGTGATGATGTGTTATCGAGAATTTGGGGTCAGTGCCAATCTATCTTCTTACTTTTATAGTAGGTAGACTCGGCATACCAAGATTGGCACCGACTCCAAATACTCGATAACACATCATCACGCCTGATTTTCCCGAAGGGGTAGGCAGTGGTGGTAATAGAAATATTTTTTCAGGCTTTTTAGTGCTCCAGGTTTTTTTGAAGTCGGTTTTTATTTTTTTATAAAAATAATTTTATTTCATGATTTTAAGTGGCGCCATACAAACTTTATTACCCCAAATGACCCCTTTGGGGGGTGACTTTTCCAAGATTCCAAAACAAAAGTTTCTTAGTTTATTATATGGAGTATACATACTAAGTTTTAAGTCAATCGGACACAAATCTATTTTTCTACCGTACTTCTACCCCTAGTTTCCCCCTTTGGGGGTAGATTTCCGAAATGACTTTTTTATGGGACCAAAACAACTTAGTCACCTACCAAATAACAGTTTAAAAAGAAAAATTGGTTCATAAACGTTAGAGATAAACGGTAACTCTCCATACAAACTTCAACACCTCGTTTTACCCCTTTGGGGGGGGATTTTTCTAAAATCCTGAAACATGAGTTTCATTATTTCTTATGCAAAATATACATATTAAGTTTCAAGTCAATCGGACAAAAAAATTTTTTTCAGTCGACCTTCACCCCCCAAAATTACCCCCTTAGGGGTTGATTCTAGGAATTATTTTTTTATGGGACCAACTTGGAGCTACGATCTACCGAACAGCAAAATAATTTTTCAAATCGGTTTATAAATGCCGGAGAAATCGGTGAACATACATAAAAAAAAAAAAAAAAAAAAAAAAAAACATACATACAGCCGAATATAGAACCTCCTCCTTTTTTGAAGTCGGTTAAAAATATTCTCATCTAGAGGATAGCCGTGGTCCGTGTTCATGTGCCATTTGGCCCTAAAAGACCTACACGGACCACGGCTATCCTCTAGATGAGAATATTTTCTTGTTTCATACTTTTTAGAGCGCGTTTTTTCCGTAGTCGGGTTTTAGTTTTTAAACTTACTTTTTATTTTAAACTTACTTTTTTTGAGTAAAATAATTTACCACTATTTACTGGAAAATCTAAGTTTGTAAGCCAAACTGTAGTTCATATGCGGGTCGGGTCGACCATTTTAGCTGCGTTTTGTACGAGAAGTGAGAGAGTTGGAAGCCCAAGCTCTCCTTCCTAAGTCCCACTCCCCTTCAGGTCGGCAACGTGCGAGCGGTGCCTCTGGTATTGCAAGCACGTATAGTCTATTAGGCGGTTCTTATTATTTGCCGCCTTTGTTATATGTATACTGCACTGCGGCCAAAAAACTGGGCATCCTAAATAAGGTGAAGAGGTACTTCACGCCTGGACAGCTTCTAACATTATATAAAGCGCAAGTCCGTTTTTGCATGGAATACTGCAGCCACCTTTGGGATGGTCAGCTAAATAACAACTTGCCGCACTTGACTCGATTGAACGCCGCGCCGTGCCAAGAGGCTAATAGGTGATAAAAGGCTGGTGAAGACTGGGCTTCATAGCCTGGATCGCCGCCGTAAGGTTGCCTGCTTGTCGGGCTTTTACAGATTGTACTTCGGAGAGTGTGCACAAGAGCTTCATGAGCTCATCCCGCCTTCCCCCTTCTACCATCGGAGCTTCAGACGCACCGCAGGATATCAGCCAATTGACTGCAGCTCATAAACGGGCTGGCTCGACCGGGGTCGTACCACCCTCTCACAGAAGATCGGCGTAAAGCAGCTATTACAGCTGCGTTTCGTACGATGAGTGAGAGAGCCGTAAGCCCACCCCCCCCCCTCCCCCTCCCTCCATCCCACTCCCCTTCAGGTCGGCAATGTGCGAGCAATACCTTAGGTATTGTAAGCATCTATAGGCTACGGTAACTGCTTAACATCAGGCGGGCCGTACGCTTTTTTGCCACCGCAGTCCTATAATAATAATAATCATCCCTAGCTTGTTGATATTCCTCATATTCGCACACAGCTCTTCAAATCATCCTTCACAATGCGCACAGCCAAAGAGTGGAACTCCCTGCCTGCGTCTGTTTTTCCGAGTGCATATAGCCCAAATCTTTTCAAAAGTAGGGTGAACAGGCATCTTCTGGGTGCGCTCGCTCCATCGTCGACCTCATCTTTGCCCCTGCGCGGCATGGTTGAGGTCAAGAGCAAGCCCATTTTTACTAAAAAAATATACAAAAAACAACTAACCTTCCACTGCTCTATTTCGGATAATCTATTAGCGACCACACATCCCGCCGCTCCCGCTCCCACAACTATGAAATCGTATTCTTCTGTCTCTCTTGGCTTGCAGCCGTAATCTATGACGTCATCACACCGGGCATGATAGTCTCGTATTTTTTCTTGCACTATCCTGTCTTGAGAGTCGCCGTACAGATCGACCAGCAGGTTTATGTAGGCGATCATGAATGGACTGCAGCCAGTGAAACGCGAAGCGTCCGGTATTGTTGGACAAACTTCTGACAGATTCATGGGTTGCCAAATCATTGTGCTACTGGAACATAGTATTAAAATACATACATCTCTTATTTTTACCCGACTACGGAGGCGTTATGATTTTGACCGGTATGTATGTATGTATGTATGTGTTCATATTCCATTTGGCCCTAAAAGACCTACACGGACCACGGCTATCCTCTAGATGAGAATATTTTCTTGTTTCATACTTTTTAGAGCGCGTTTTTTCCGTAGTCGGGTTTTAGTTTTTAAACTTACTTTTTTTATATACCTACTAGCTTTTGCCCGCGACTTCGTCCGCGTAGACTTCAAAATAAAAAAAAAACCGGGCAAATGACTTAAGACTTTTTAGTACTTTTTAGTGCGCCAGGGTTTTTTAAGTCAGTATTTGCTTTTTTATAAAAATAATTTTATTTCACGATTTTTATTGGAGCCATACAAACTTTATCACGGTACCTAATTCGGTGAATGCGTGTTTTGGTAGGTAGGTATATAGAGCCAAAATCCCAAATCCCCCTCCCCTTCTCCACCCCTTTTCCTCCCCTCTCTTCCTTCTGCTCCCTCCCCCTCAATTTCCCTTTCCCTTTCCCCTCCCCCTTCCACTTCCCCCTACCTTACGTCTTCCCCTTCCTCCCTCACCTACCCTATGCACACTAAATTTCAAGTCAATCGGGTACAAACATATTTTTCTGCCGTACTTTTCTACCTTTAGTTTCCCCCTTTTGGGTGTTGATTTCCGAAGTGATTTTTTATGGGATCAAACTGAATTAGTAACTACCATATTCAGCTCAGCTTATACCCCAATTATTTAAAATGAATAATCATAACCAATCTCGAGATATGGATGACTAAACATTCGCTGACCCCGCTCTCCCCTTTCCCGTCAAAATATTAAAAACGCCGAAACCCCAGTCTGATTATTTCAAATGAACAATTGTAACCAATCTCGAGATATGGATGACTAAACATTCGCTGACCCCGCTCTCCCCTTTTCCTTCAAAATATTAAAAACGCTGAAACCCCAGTCTGATTATTTAAAATTAACAATCATAACCAATTTGGAGATATGGATGACTAAAAATTCGCTGACCCCGCTCTCCCCTTTTCCTTCAAAATATTAAAAACGCTGAAACCCCAGTCTGATTATTTAAAATGAACAATCATAACCAATTTCGAGATATGGATGACTAAAAATTCACTGACCCCGCTCTCCCCTTTTCCATCAAAATATTAAAAAAGCTGAAACCACAGTCTGATTATTTAAAATGAACAATCATTACCAATTTCGAGATATGGATGACTAAAAACCGACTTCAAAAAAACCTGGAGCACTAAAAAGCCTGAAATAATATTTCTATTACCACCACTGCCTACCCCTTCGGGAAAATCAGGCGTGATGATGTGTTATCGAGTATTTGGAGTCGGTGCCAATCTATCTTCTTACTTTTATAGTAGGTAGACTCGGCATACCAAGATTGGCACCGACTCCAAATACTCGATAACACATCATCACGCCTGATTTTCCCGAAGGGGTAGGCAGTGGTGGTAATAGAAATATTATTTCAGGCTTTTTAGTGCTCCAGGTTTTTTTGAAGTCGGTTTTTATTTTTTTATAAAAATAATTTTATTTCATGATTTTTAGTGGCGCCATACAAACTTCATCACCCCAAATGACCCCTTTGGGGGTGACTTTTCCAAGATTCCAAAACAAAAGTTTCTTAATTTATTATATGGAGTATACATACTAAGTTTCAAGACAATCGGACACAAATATATTTTTCTACCGTACCTACCCCTAGTTTCCCCCTTTGGGGGTAGATTTCCGAAATGATTTTTTTACGGGACCAAAACGACTTAGTCGCCTACCAAATAACAGTTTAAAAATAAAAATTGGTTCATAAATGATAGAGATAAACGGTAACTCTCCATACAAACTTCAACACCTCGTTTTACCCCTTTAGGGGGGGATTTTTCTAAAATCCTGAAACATGAGTTTCATTATTTCTTATGTTAAATATACATATTAAGTTTCAAGTCAATCGGACAAAAAAATTTTTTTCAGACGACCTTCACCCCCCAAAATTACCCCCCTAGGGGTTGATTCTAGGAATTATTTTTTTATGGGACCAACTTGGAGCTACGATCTACCGAACAGCAAAATAATTTTTCAAATCGGTTCATAAATGCCGGAGAAATCGGTGAACATACATAAAAAAAAAAAAAAAAAAAAAAAAAAACATACAGCCGAACATAGAACCTCCTCCTTTTTTGAAGTCGGTTAAAAATTCGCTGACCCCGCTTTCCCCTTTTCCTTCAAAATATTAAAAACGCTGAAACCCCAGTCTGATTATTTAAAATGAAAAATCATAACCAATCTCGAGATATGGATGACTAAACATTCGCTGACCCCGCTCTCCCCTTTTCCTTCAAAATATTAAAAACGCTGAAACCCCAGTCTGATTATTTAAAATGAACAATCATAACCAATTTCGAGATATGGATGACTAAACATTCGCTGACCCCGCTCTCCCCTTTTCCTTCAAAATATTAAAAACGCTGAAACCCCAGTCTGATTATTTAAAATGAACAATCATAACCAATTTTGAGATATGGATGACTAAACATGCGCTGACCCCGCTCTCCCCTTTCTCGTCAAAATAATTAAAAATGCGGAAACCCCAGTCTGATCAATTCAAATAAGCAATCATAACCAATATCGAGATATGGATGACTTATTA
Source organism: Drymonia ruficornis (assembly GCA_947859195.1). Classification (NCBI taxonomy): domain Eukaryota; kingdom Metazoa; phylum Arthropoda; class Insecta; order Lepidoptera; family Notodontidae; genus Drymonia; species Drymonia ruficornis. The sequence continues at coordinate 9,079,746 of OX401927.1, forward strand.
AAACATCCCTTGACCCCGTTTTCCCCTTTCCCGTCAAAACAACAAAACTCGACCACCCCTATACAAACTTTCACTCGACATTTCACCCCTTAGGGGTTGAATTGCCAAAAACACGAAAGAAATCTAAACACAAACTTTCATTCCCCTATTTTACCCCCTTAGGGGTTGAATTTTCAAAAACTCTGAAATTATCTTTTTTATTTTTTAAAAGACACCTAATCACCAATTCTTTATAATTCTAATTTCAAAAATGACGGAACTTCCATACAAACTTTTTTCATCCCTATTTAACCCCCTTAGGGGTTGAATTTTCAAAGACCATAAAATTAATCTTTTTCATTATTAAAACACACCAAGTCAGCAATTTTCATAATTCTAACTTCAAAAATGACGAACTTCCATACAAACTTTCATTCCCCTATTTTACCCCCTTAGGGGTTGAATTTTCAAAAACCTTGAAATTACTCTTTTTTATTTTTGAAAAGACACCTAATCACCAATTTAAATAATTCTAACTTCAAAAATGACGGAACTTCCATACAAACTTTTATCCCCTATTTTACCCCCTTAGGGGTTGAATTTTCAAAAACCCTGAAACCCATATTTTTTTATTTTTCAAAAGACACCTAATCAGCAATTTTCATAATTCTAACTTCAAAAATGACGAACTTCCATACAAACTTTCATCCCCTATTTTACCCCCTTAGGGGTTGAATTTCAAAAAACCCTTTCTTAGTACACCTCTACACATCAAGACAAACCCACCCTCCAAATTTCAAGTCTCTACGATCAGCGGTTTAGGCTGTGCGTTGTCTGTCAGTCAGTCAGTCAGTCAGTCAGTCAATCAGGACTTTGATTCTTATATATTTAGATTTGGGTTGCCAAGATGCTGGCACTCGCCTAGTTTGGCCACCACAGACTATTTTTTTGTATAATACTCATGTTCTTATGAAAAAAAAAAACCATTTTTATTCTTAAGTCATCTAAAATTACGTTAAAAGTTGCTGACTGCGCGCGGGTAGACAAAGACTTCAAAGCACAAAATTCTTTACCCTTTTAATTAACACAAACACTGAAATTACTCTATGGTAGCTTTCTATCAGTGAAAGAAATACTTTTTAGAACCACATCAGTAAGTATTCCAGAGACCACTTACCTCCAACCTTAAAAATATTTAAACAACAACTTTACCTCTTTATTTATTAGTATAGGATGAAATTAATTCGTAAAAGTCGCGTAAAGCCCGCGACTCTCGCGTAGACTCTACTTGATTTAAAAGCAATAAACACGGCCGTGCTTGAATCACTGAAGGGAATAAATACAAGCGTAAATGATTTAACTATTTATACTTTACATATTAACTGTTTTGCGCATGCGATCAAATGCAGTAAAACAATGCGCTCAGGTACAATACATGAGTTCATCAATACCCAATGAAGAGTCCGCCATGACTTGTAAAGTGCTTGGAACAATGCACGGATTTTTAACCGACTTCAAAAAAGGAGGAGGTTCTATGTTCGGCTGTATGTATGTTTTTTTTTTTTTTTTTTTTATGTATGTTCACCGATTTCTCCGGGATTTATGAACGGATTTGAAAAATTCTTTTGCTGTTCGGTAGATCGTAGCTCCAAGTTGGTCCCATAAAAAAATAATTCCTAGAATCAACCCCTAAGGGGGTAATTCAGGGGGGTGAAGGTCGTCTGAAAAAAAATTTTTTGTCCGATTAACTTGAAACTTAATATGTATATTTTGCATAAGAAATAATGAAACTCATGTTTCAGGATTTTGGAAAAATCACCCCCCAAAGGGGTAAAACGAGGTGTTGAAGTTTGTATGGAGGGTTACCGTTTATCTCTAACGTTTATGAACCAATTTTTGTTTTTGATCTGTTATTTGGTAGGTGACTAAGTCGTTTTGGTCCCGTCAAAAAATTATTTCGGAAATCTACCCCCAAAGGGGGAAACTAAGGGTAGAAGTACGGTAGAAAAATATATTTGTGTCCGATTGACTTGAAACTTAGTATGTATACTCCATATAATAAATTAAGAAACTTTTGTTTTGGAATCTTGGAAAAGTCACCCCCAAAGGGGTAATTTGGGGTGATAAAGTTTGTATGGCGCCACTAAAAATCATGAAATAAAATTATTTTTATAAAAAAATAAAAACCGACTTCAAAAAAACCTGGAGCACTAAAAAGCCTGATATAATATTTCTATTACCACCACTGCTTACCCCATCGGGAAAATCAGGCGTGATGATGTGTTATCGAGTATTTGGAGTCGGTGCCAATCTTGGTATGCCAAGTCTACCTACTATAAAAGTAAGAAGATAGATTGGCACCGACCCCAAATACTCGATAACACATCATCACGCCTGATTTTCCCGATGGGGTAAGCAGTGGTGGTAATAGAAATATTATTTCAGGCTTTTTAGTGCTCCAGGTTTTTTTGAAGTCGGTTTTTATTTTTTTATAAAAATAATTTTCAAATAATAGTGAGCTATTTGAAACAATTTATTTATAAACATGTTATTGAAAGAACTTATTCCTGGAATAAGTGGGCTCATGAATTACATGAGGTGTTTAGGGGGGAGATGATAGAGCCGAATCTCACTCAATCTCACGTAATTTTTATCCGCAAGAAACAGTGTAAAATTGCGAGAAAACTGGGTAAATTAATTAAAACATAAACATGTTTTAGTCATATTGTAATGGGGAAACCTGTATTAAAATATGACCAATTTCGATATTTTTTACGTTTCGGCTGTTCCTTTGGAGTTTTCCTAATGTTCTTTATTCCTAAAGTATTGAGCACCTTAAAATTATTAGCACCGTATATACTTCCATATGCATTTGGTAAAAAAACTGTTATTTTGACATTACAAACAGACACTTCAATTTTATTTATTTGTATATATGTACATATTATTCATATATCTGTGGCGATATGCCACCTCTTTTCAGCAAGTAGAATGTTTAATAACTGCCAGCCGATAAACTTCTTATCACTGGCACGTTGTATTTTATAAGTACAAATAATATGTTTGAATTTTTGAATATTTAAATATGTTAGTTCTAGTTCTATGTTAGTTTTCTTCTAAGCTCCCTGGACGTGGTCCAGGCAGTTGGTGTTTGAGTTCGGTCCGGAGAAGTCGTGTCTAAATTATATTTCAGTGTTAATACCTATCTTGAGGCTTCTCCGTTACAATTATAATAAAACACCTTTTAACCATCTTCAGTTTATTTATTTACAACACGTTAGCAGCAGTTTACAAGGCCAAGTACACAAGTATAGCTGATTACCTTAAACAAAATAAACAATAACTTGTTTACTACTTTGGGGGCGTCCATAAATTACGTGAGGTAATTTTTGAGATTTTTCGACCCCCTCGCCCCCCTTGGTGAGAATTCCTGAGATTTTGCTCGACCCCCTCCCTCCCCCTCTAATCTCACGTGAGAATTTTCAAAAGCTATATTCTAGAGGAGAAACATGTTTTACTTAATTTAACAAAAAATAAAGTTATAAAATTAACGTTAAGTTAAGTTAAAAAAAAAATACCCAGTTTTTTGCATTTTTACACTGTTTCTTGCGGAAAAAAAATTACGTGAGATTTGCCGAGACTCCTCCTCTCCCCCACGTGAGATTTGGTGAGATTTTGCTCGACCCCCATACCTCCCCCATAAATGCCTCACGTAATTTATGGACGCCCTCTTTCACACAATCCTTTCTTGTAAGAACCTATTGTATGGGCCGATCCATAGACCCTTATTTATTAGCTCAGCTGATTTTGACCAACAATGCAATATTACGCTGCAAGTATTGCAAATAAACAACCTACTTCCACATGACGTCGTCCCCGCGGCTCTGTATGCAGCATTCACAATACTGTCAAAGCTGACAAAGCTCGCTAACAAAGGCGCTGTCAAATGTAACGTCATCTACACAAAACCGGCCAAGTGCGTGTCGGACTCGCACATAGAGGGTTCCGTGCCACCGTATAAAAATAAAAATAATAATAATTAGCGTGCTGGGCACGGGCCTCCCCTCAATGCGAGGGGGATTCAGGCCATAATCCACCACGCTGGCCCAGTGCGGGTTGGCCACCGTATAAATTAAATTATTTTTTTAGCATTTCGAATTAATTCTGTAAAAATTTCAATTTACTGCAACGCCATCTAGCTATACTCTGTGTGTCAGGGGCGCCGACTCCGTGGGTGCTCGGGTGCTCAAGCACCCATGAGAGCCAAGTAGTGGGTGCTGAGCACCCATGCCCCAGACATTTAAAATTGATCAGTAGGCTCGCTAGATCAGTAGGTAGATCGCTTTTGGGCATTATTTCTGAAACCTCGCCCGCTCGGACTTTAGATTCAAATTAAAACGCTGGATTTTAAGTAAGAAGATTTTCAAGTTTTTTGGGATTACAAGTTAGAGTTAGAAAAATTACATCCAAAAAAATTTGTTCAAAATATTACATGAGCGTTTGAGGTGTGAACTTTTGGATATTTTTTTTTTTTTCACTTATTTTTCCAGCCCCTAAAAAATGCATCACCTTTTTGTCCTACTGCTTGTCAGTTCTTCTCATCATGAGCACCCACGGGATTGTTTAAAAGCCGGCGCCCCTGCCCGGAACACCTCCGAAACACTTTCGGAGTAGGAAAATAATAATAATAATAATAACCATTTATTTTCAGGCTACTAGGCCCGTAGATACATACCTTACAGACTAACAAACATAGATATTATTAAACTTAAAACTAATTTGATGGTAACTGATTGTACAGCCGAAATGTTCCGGTTCGTATTTCGGAACAGCCCCACTGTGACGTAACATTTCCATCGATCTCAGACAACTGTGTAGTCAAGCTAAGATTTTGAACGCTATTCACATAAAAATTGCATTAGTTGCAAGTGAATAAAAAACCGGACAAGTGCGAGTAGGACTCGCGCCCTGAGGGTTCCGATACAAATTGGGACGCCCATACAAACTGCCACCCCTTATTTTACCCCTTTAGGGGTGGAATTTCCGAAATCGCTGTAATTTACCCCTTGAGAGTGGAATTTTCCAAAATCCTTTCTATGCTCTTCTTCTACACTCTAAAATGTACCTACTTTTTAATTTCATGTTTGTAACTCCAGCGGTTTGGGCTGTCTTGACAAACGGACAGACAGACAGACGGACAACAAAGTGATCCTATAAGGGTTCCGTTTTTTCCTTTTAAGGTACGGAACCCTAAAAATTAACAAAGCTTAGCTTAGCTTAGCTTAAATGTTTAACCAGGTCGTAAGCAATTTATCAAAGCATTTTTATTATGAACCCTTCAACTCGCAACGTGGTGTTTAAGGTGTTTGATGCAGCACACTGCATCGCTGCGCGTTGCCTTAAACAACTTGACAGGCCCGTTGGCGTGGTTGGTAATATTCCGCCTATCACGCTGCTGGTCGTAGGTTCGATTCCTACCCGGGACATGCATTTGTGTGCATGAACATGTCTGTATGTCCCGAGTCTGTGTGTATATGTATATTAAGTATGTATTTACAAACAAAAAGTAGTATATGTAGTAATATCAGTTATCTGGTTTCCATAGTACAAGCTCTGCTTAGTTTGGGATCAGATAGCCGTGTGTAAAAAGAAAGTCCCCAGTAAAAACATAGTATATTAATGTAAGCAAACCTATCCAATAACAAGCTTCCCTACCGATCTTGTATGCAGTAGCGGTACATCACCACTTTACAATACATTTACTCTTTCTCAACCACTCTTCAATTACAAAGGCGACACCCCTCTCACCAATCATTATGGAAGGTGCGTTAGTGTTACCGCGATTAACGAACGGCATTATAGACGCATCTATAACTCTAAGGCCCTTAATCCCGTACACTCTCAATCTTGGATCAACAACAGCTTTTTCGTCGGATTCTGGACCCATTTTACAGGTACCTGCGAAGTGATGTGTCGCTGACGTGTACGCTCTAGCCAAACATTCTATATACTCATCTGTTCCCCAACAAAAGTCTTGGCAAGGTTTTAATGGAGTTCGTACAAAGTATGCTCCTCTGGATTTAAATGCTTTCGTGTTTTCTAATCCCAAAAGGAACTTCACTCCTTTAATTATGGGCACCAAATCTGCTGGATCTCCAAGATAATTGGGATACAGTAGCGGCGGGCCGTTCGGGTCAGTCGCATTCAGCAACACCTCGCCTCTACTTTTGGGGACCAAATTCATAGGTCTTGGAAGCAACCCATCGTAGTAAGAAGCAGGTAGTACTGCAACTCTTTCGTAATTACTCGGATCATTGACATATTCCCTCCACATCACATTGCCTACTTGATATTGAATATCTGGTGCTGGTAAATCAGGTTCCGTTTTAATGAAACTTATAGCATTGCCAGGACCAGTAGCAGATAGAGGGCCGTCTTTGAATTCAGCTCTCTGATATTTATGAACGTCTTCTAATATTTGTTTTTGAGATACTAAAGTATCAGTCTCATTGGGTAACGCTATCACAATACCATTAAATGTGGGGTGGTCATGTAAGTTTTTCCCTACAGCTAAATCATTAACGAGAGGTATTTTCAATTCATTTAGGTGTTTTTTCGGTCCTACACCTGATAGCATTAATAATTTTGGTGAGTTTATAGTACCGCCGCTCACGATGACTTCCTTGGTCGCTGTCGCTTTATAAACTATGCCGTTTCTTTTATATTCCACTCCATAAGCTACCTTATTATCATCAATTAGTATTTTAAATACTTCAGAATCAACGTTGACAATCAAATTATTTCTTGTATATCTTATTCCTCGTATGAAAGCCTGATTGGTAGATACTCTGGCGCCATGTTGTGATAACGCTTGGGCCTGTAAGACACCAAGTTGATTTTCAGCATTGTAGTCTACAAGTGGCAAGCCCCTTTCTACAGCGGCTTCCACCAGCATCTTAGATGGTTCGTCCATTAAGGGGAATCTAGAGACAGGTTGTTCACCGTCGACGCCGTGATACTTGGGGTTCGAATTTTCGGTGTTGAGATTCTTTTCAGATTTCCTGAAGTATGGCAGCACCTATATAGAATGAGCAATTTGTTAGATACAATTTTATGAAAAGCAATTACTAGCACATTAGATCAGATTAATTTTGACAACAAGTTTTTGTAGAACTATACATCCGATAACACATTCAACATTGTAATATCTCACCTCTTTATAGCTCCAGCCATCATTTCCTAGTTCGGCCCAGCCATCATAGTCTAGTTTATTGCCTCTGATGTACGACATTGAGTTTACTGAGCTCGAACCACCCATCACTTTGCCTCTAAAATTATTAAAATAATAATTGCAACCAGAGAATTGAGTCGGTATTCTTCAGAAGGTTTTTAAATGATTACCTCGGCCAAACGCATCGCTGGCCGGGTCTCGCCAAGCAGCTTTTTCCATTAGGTTCGGTCGTGTACTGCCAGTCTATGCTGGACCCCCACAGTGTGGTAGATGCGCCTGGTATCAACGTCACATCAGGCTGTTCGGGCCCCGCTTCTAGTAGAAGTACCTGTGTATTTAGATTATTTATAGATGACGTCATGTATTAAAAATAATAGATGACGTACCTAATTAAAAAATCTATTTTTTTTAAATATTCAACCCACCTTCCACTCCTTTATTTCGGATAATCTATTAGCGACCACACACCCCGCCGCTCCTGCTCCCACAACTATAAAATCGTATTCTTCTATCATGGTCACTTTATTTTGGTTATATTTCTTGTCATCGCACAGTTTGTGATAGTCTCGGTACTTTTCTTGCAATATCCTGTCTTGAGAGTCGCCGTATAGACTAACCAGCAGATTGAGATATGTGATAGCGAAAGGACTGCAGCCAGTGAATTGGGAAGCTGCCGGCACTGTGGCACAAACTTCTGTTACATTTGGAGGTTGCCAAATCATTGTGTTTCTGAAAAGTACCCAACCAAAGTGATTAAATGCCCATTGGCCATTAACTCAGTCTCGCCGGTTCGATCCCCTCATGTGCCAAGATGCATGATTGAATCTTCATTTATTCTAACCTACTTAAAAAGGAGAAGGTTAGCAATTCGGACCGTATGTTTTTATTTAAGTGTTGTACTTACCATAAATTTTAAAAAAAATGGATGATTACAGTTTACACGTGCGTGCTCGTACCACTGAATGTAATGTATACAGCATTAATTATTTGGCAGAACGATGTATACTTAACCCCAATAAAGAGATAATATGCAGCTAAACATCCTCATAAAATTCGGCGAGGTAACAATGTGAGATATGCTAACGAATGAATAAATAAATAATTAACTTCAATCGATATAAAGTCTACTATGTCAATGCCATCTGTAAACAAATGGAATAAAAAGAAATAATTTAAAAATTAAAAACACGGCTGCCCTACCATGAAATTAACGAATAAAAATTATAAAACAAGTGCAGTGTCATTGCAGTCGGGGGACCGTTCTGTTGAACATATCGTTAGAATCCTTGCATCATTCCGGGTAACACTGGGTATATTATTTTTGAAATAAAATCAATATGGCAGCATTATGGATCAATTTTCAAATGTGAAAAAAAAAATCTACCATTATTAAAATATAAATATCAAATTGAAGGCCTTGATGAGCACATTCCAAAACTATATAATTTATAGGCATAATTTAACATGGGTAGGGTGTACATGCAAAACAAACAATTCATTTTTGGCTGCTGTCACTAAAATTATTTTTATAAAAAAAAAAAACCGACTTCAAAAAAACCTGATGCACTAAAAAGCCTGAAATAATATTTCTATTACAACCTCTGCCTACCCCTTCGGGAAAACCAGACGTGATGGTGTGTTATCGAGTATTTGAAGTCGGTGCCAATCTTGGTATGCCAAGTCTACCTACTATAAAAGTAAGAAGATAGATTGGCACCGACCCCAAATACTCGATAACACACCATCACGTCTGGTTTTCCCGAAGGGGTAGGCAGAGGTTGTAATAGAAATATTATTTCAGGCTTTTTAGTGCATCAGGTTTTTTTGAAGTCGTTTTTTTTTTTTTTATAAAAATAATTTTATTTCACTATTTTTAGTGGCGCCATACCAATGTACATTTTGGCATATTGAACCTTATGAAGTAAGCCCAACAAAAGGTAACTGCTGTAAATCGTTGAAGAATTCCCTCGACTGTCTATGGTCTCCATCATCAGACCTGTAATGGCACTTATAAACGATATGGGTGCTAAGTTCTCATCAATAGAAATGAATTAAGTCCAAACACAAGGTAGCTACTGTAAAACGTTGAGGAGTTCCCTTGACTGTCCTACGTCTTCATCATCAGACCCCTAATGACAGTCACAACCCATCTAGGTGTAAAGTTCTCATCAATACAAATTAATCAAGCCCAAACACAAGGTAGCTACTGTAAAACGTTGAGGAGTTCCCTTGACTGTCCTACGTCTTCATCATCAGACCCCTAATGACAGTCACAACCCATCTAGGTGTAAAGTTCTCATCAATACAAATTAATCAAGCCCAAACACCAGGTAATTGCTGTAAATCGTTGAGGAGTTCCCTCGACTGTCTTTCGGCTCCATCATCAGATCGACTCAAGACCTTCATAAAATAGTAGTGCTTTAAAATAGTTAATGAAAAAAATTACAAACGCACTAGTCGCCCCTACGATTTTCGAAGGTTCCCCTCGATTTCTCTGGGATGCCATCATCAGATCCTGGTTTCCTTATCATGGTACCACCGCTGGGATATCTCCTTTCCAACAAAAAAAGATTCATCAAAATCGGTTCATAAACGACGAAGTTATCCGCGAACACACATAAAAAAAAAAATAAAAAAAAAAAAAATAATAATATATACGGTCGAATTGAGAAACCTCCTCCTTTTTTGAAGTCGGTTTAAAAATGCATGAAATAAAAATAAATAATTAAAAAATTAAAAAACATGACTGCCCTGCCAAAAAACGAACTTTCATGAAACAACTTCTGTCACTTTTTATTAGTGTAATACATACACGCACATATTGACAAAAGTTGTATTTTTCAGCCACTATTTTTATATTTATTTATAACACTGAACTCACAGAACTAGCAGACATCACACAATCATTTTCTACAGATATACAAATGCAATTTGGGGTGGATAAATGCAAAATACATTCCATCAACCGCGGAAAATCACAACACGACACATACACACTCGATACAGGCGAACAAATAGAACCCATGGATGAACACAGCACATACAAGTATTTAGGTTTCCATCAATCCAAACAAATACAGCAGAAACAAACCAAAATTGAACCGACTAGGAAATTTAAGTTTAGACTGAACCAGATTTTAAGAACACAATTAAATTCCCGCAATAGCATAAAAGCCATAAAGGCTTATTTATTAAATTAAATTTATTAAAAAAGTATGAAACAAGAAAATATTCTCATCTAGAGGATAGCCGTGGTCCGTGTAGGTCTTTAGGGCCCAATGGCATATGAACACGGACCACGGCTATCCTCTAGATGAGAATATTTTCTTGTTTCATACTTTTTAGAGCGCGATTTTTCAGTAGTCGGGTTTTAGTTTTTAAACTTACTTTTTATTTAATTATTTTGGAGTTATAGGTAACAATATATATATTTTTGAAATGTGCTCATCAAGCTCTTTCATTTGATACCCCACACGGTTTTATTAAAAAATGTTTATTTTTTAGATCATGACATTATGTCCTCTAGAGGGCGCCATATGCAATTTTATGTGACGTCACATAGCCTATAACCAGCGCGCCATTAAGCCGCTTCTAACGATACCTCATTTGTCAAATTACGACAAGTAGTTTGGAAGTTAGGTGGGAACAGACGCACATACATACATACATACATACATACATACATACATACATACATACATACCGGTCAAAATCATAACCCTCCGCCGTAGTCGGGTAAAAAAAAACATTTTTTAATGAAACCGTGTGGGGTATCAAATGAAAGAGCTTGATGAGCACATTTCAAAAATATATATATTGTTACCTATAACTCCAAAATAATTAAATAAAAAGTCAGTTTAAAAACTAAAACCCGACTACCGAAAAAACGCGCTCTAAAAAGTATGAAACAAGACAATATTCTCCTCTAGAGGATAGCCGTGGTCCGTGTTCATGTGCCATTTGGCCCTAAAAGACCTACACGGACCACGGCTATCCTCTAGATGAGAATATTGTCTTGTTTCATACTTTTTAGAGCGCGTTTTTTCCGTAGTAGGGTTTTAGTTTTTAAACTGACTTTTTTAAAGTTGGTGATACCTTTCGACTAATGCACGTCCACACACGGCTAGAGTCGTAACACACACTCTTGTCGATGCTCGCATTAACGTTTTGCCGTGGCCTGCGCAATCGCCAGACCTCAACCCAATTGAGCGCGCATGGGATATGCTCCAAAGAAGAGCTCTGCTGAGTATCGATGTCGTGCATACCCCACAACAACTTATTGACTTGTTAGAAAGAACGTAGGCGGCCATTACTCAAAGTGATTTTGATGGACTGATTTGATGTGATTGTGCGACTCGTGTCAATGGTGGAAACACATAATATGGATTAATTACCCGACTACGGCGGAGGGTTATGATTTTGACCGGTATGTATGTATGTATGTATGTATGTATGTATGTATGTGCATCTGTTCCCACCTAACTTCCAAACGACTTGTCGTAATTTGACAAATGAGGTATCGTTAGAAGCGGCTTAATGGCGCGCTGGTTATAGGCTATGTGACCTCACATAAAATTGCATATGGCGCCCTCTAGAGGACATAATGCCATGAACTAAAAAAAAAATATTTTTTTATAAAACCGTGTGGGGTCTCAAATGAAAGAGCTTGATAAGCACATTTCAAATATATATATATTGTTACCTATAACTCCAAAATAATTAAATAAAAAGTAAGTTTAAAAACTAAAACCCGACTACTGAAAAAGTAAGTTTAAAAACTAAAACCCGACTACGGAAAAAAGTATGAAACAAGAAAATATTCTCATCTAGAGGATAGCCGTGGTCCGTGTTCATATGCCATTTGGCCCTAAAGGACCTACACGGACCACGGCTATCCTCTAGATGAGAATATTTTCTTGTTTCATACTTTTTAGAGCGCGATTTTTCAGTAGTCGGGTTTTAGTTTTTATTATTACCCGACTACGGAGGCGTTATGATTTTGACCGGTATGTATGTATGTATGTATGTGCATCTGTTCCCACCTAACTTCCAAACGACTTGTCGTAATTTGACAAATGAGGTATCGTCAGAAGCGGCTTAATGGCGCGCTGGTTATAGGCTATGTGACGTCACATAAACTTGCATATGGCGCCCTCTAGAGGACATAATGTCATGAACTAAAAAAGAAACTTTTTTTAATGAAACCGTGTGGGGTATCAAATGAAAGAGCTTGATGAGCACATTTCAAAAATATATATATTGTTACCTATAACTCCAAAATAATTAAATAAAAAAAACCGGATGCACTAAAAAGCCTGAAATAATATTTCTATTACCACCTCTGCCTACCCCTTCGGGAAAACCAGACGTGATGGTGTGTTATCGAGTATTTGAAGTCGGTGCCAATCTTGGTATGCCAAGTCTACCTACTATAAAAGTAAGAAGATAGATTGGCACCGACCCCAAATACTCGATAACACACCATCACGTCTGGTTTTCCCGAAGGGGTAGGCAGAGGTGGTAATAGAAATATTATTTCAGGCTTTTTAGTGCACCAGGTTTTTTTGGAGTCGGTTTGTTTTTTTTTATAAAAATAATTTTATTTCACGTTTTTTAGTGGCGCCATACCAATGAACATTTTGGCATATTGAACCGTATGAAGTAAGCCCAACAAGAGGTAACTGCTGTAAATCGTTGAGATTTTCCATAGACTGTCTATGGTCTCCATCATCAGACCCGTAATGGCACTTTAATAACCCATATGGGTACAAAGTTCTCATCAATAGAAATGAATTAAGTCCAAACACAAGGTAGCTACAGTAAAACGTTGAGGAGTTCCCTTGACTGTCCTTCGTCTTCATCATCAGACCCCTAATGACAGTCACAACCCATCTAGGTGTAAAGTTCTTATCAATACAAATTAATCAAGCCCAAACACCAGGTAATTTCTGTAAATCGTTGAGGAGTTCCCTCGAATGTCATTCGGCTCCATCATCAGATCGACTCCAGACCTTCATTAAATAGTAGAGCTTTAAAATACTTAATGAAAAAATTAACAAACGCACTAGTCGCCGCTACGATTTTCGAAGGTTCCCCTCGATTTCTCTGGGATGCCATCATCAGATCCTGGTTTCCTTATCATGGTACCATTTCTGGGATATCTCCATTCGAACAAAAAAAGAATCATCAAAATCGGTTCATAAACGACGAAGTTATCCGCGAACAAACATAAAAAAAAAAAATATACGGTCGAATTGAGAAACCTCCTCCTTTTTTGAAGTCGGTTTAAAAAGTAAGTTTAAAAACTAAAACCCGACTACGGAAAAAACGCGCTCTAAAAAGTATGAAACAAGAAAATATTCTCATCTAGAGGATAGCCGTGGTCCGTGTTCATATGCCATTTAGCCCTAAAAGACCTACACGGACCACGGCTATCCTCTAGATGAGAATATTTTCTTGTTTCATACTTTTTAGAGCGCGTTTTTTCCGTAGTCGGGTTTTAGTTTTTAAACTTACTTTTTTACACAATATAGTGATAGGTTGTTAACTTAGACATAGAAATTAAAGTAAGAAGACAGTCTGGAAGATTAGTTTTGGTAAATATTAATTAGATATCTAAATATATAAGAATCAAAGTCCTGATTGACTGACTGACTGACTGACTGACTGACTGACAGACAACGCACAGCCTAAACCGCTGATCGTAGAGACTTAAAATTTGGAGGATGGGTTTGTCTTGATGTGTAGAGGTGTACTAAGAAAGGGTTTTTTGAAATTCAACCCCTAAGGGGGTAAAATAGGGGATGAAAGTTTGTATGGAAGTTCGTCATTTTTGAAGTTAGAATTATGAAAATTGCTGATTAGGTGTCTTTTGAAAAATAAAAAATATGGATTTCAGGGTTTTTGAAAATTCAACCCCTAAGGGGGTAAAATAGGGAATAAAAGTTTGTATGGATGTTCCATCATTTTAGAAGTTAGAATTATTTAAATTGGTGATTAGGTGTCTTTTCAAAAATAAAAAAGTTTAATTTCAGGGTTTTTGAGAATTCAACCCCTAAGGGGGTAAAATAGGGGAATGAAAGTTTGTATGGAAGTTCGTCATTTTTAAAGTTAGAATTATGAAAATTGCTGACTAGGTGTGTTTTAATAATGAAAATGATTAATGTTATGGTCTTTGAAAATTCAACCCCAAAGGGGGTAAAATAGGGGAATGAAAGTTTGTATGGAAGTTCGTCATTTTTAAAGTTAGAATTATGAAAATTGCTGACTAGGTGTGTTTTAATAATGAAAATGATTAATGTTATGGTCTTTGAAAATTCAACCCCAAAGGGGGTGAAATAGGGATGAAAGTTCGTATTGAAATTTGTCATTTTTAAAGTTATAATGATGAAAATTGTTGTTTAGGTTTCTTTTTACAAATAAATAAGATTAATTTTAGCATTTTGGAAAATTCATCCCCTAAGGGTGTAAAATAGGGAATGAAAGTTTGTATAGCGGTACCGATTCGGGCTAATCTCTGAAATGGCTGGACCGATTTTGACGGGACTTTTAGGGTGCGTTTGACCACGCGGCGAAGCGGTGCGGGGTGGAGCGGGGCCGCGTGGTCATATATTGTATTCGAAAGTCCGCTCAGCTCCGCTCTGGTCCGCTCTGCTCCGCTCATCTCCACTCTGCACCGCTCAGCTCCGCTCATCTCAGCTCTGCACCGCTCAGCTCCACTCAGCTCCGCTCAGCTCCGCTCTACTCCGCTCTGCTCCGCTCTGCTCCGCTCTGCTCAGCTCTGCTCCGCTCTGCTCTATTTAAATTTAAATTCGGCGCGGACGAAGTCGCGGGCAAAAGCTAGTTTTTTTATAGTTGAAGATATACTTGATCCCTAGACACTTTTGATGTGTTTAGATCCAATACCAAAGGCATCGCTCGCACGTTGCTAACCTGATTGATGATTGGGGAGTGGGATAGTGGGGAGGAAGGGGTTGGAATTCCGGCTCTCTCACTCATCTTACGAAACCCAACTAAATTAACTTCCTTACGCTGATCTTCTGTGAGAGGTGGTACTACCCCGGTCGAGCCAGTCCAAATATGAGCTGCAGTCTATTGGTACAGACTGGTACAGAAAGACAGCTACGGACAGATTCAGACGGCCTAGTACAGATTAGATGATAGGCAGAATTATTTTTAAAGGCTTCACCGATTGGACGCGGACGGAGTCGCGGGCACAGCTAGTAATTAAATAAAAAGTAAGTTTAAAATCTAAATCCCGACTACTGAGAAATCGCGCTCTAAAGGCTAGCGGCAGCAATAGTCCATTACTGCTGCGGTCTCTAATGAGTGTGTTGTTGACCGCGTTGTTGATGGGCGAAAGCGCGGCGCAGCGCAGCTCCAGGCCTCCACAGCGCGGTCAGCATTGCAACCCTTGATGGACAAGCTAAAATAAACGCCGAGACCAAAGGTCGAGGCCTTTATAGCGCGGCCAGCAAGGGTAGCAATGATGACCAAGCTTGGAGGCCGTGAGCGTAGCGAAGCTTAGCTTGAGGCCAGTATAGCGTTTTATTTTAATTGAATTCACGACCTAGTTAAGAGTTTATTAGACCATCCTCGGTCAGGGTTTCTAGCTCATTACCGGTACGTAGATAAGGATATTAATTCTAAAGACTATTGAATTTTTAAGAAGATAGGTAAGATCACAGAATATGCATTAGTACTTCACACAAACATGTAATAAATAGAAGAAGGTAAATTAGATATGACAATAATAATTAGCCCTATTAAAGTCCTGATCCTGAAAACGGGCTTCCCCTCCATAAGAGAGGGATTTAAAACAAAAACGAAAATAGAACACACATACATATCGTATAAGTATAGAAGTAGGTGAACCCACCACCCAATAACCCTAGTGATAGCGCCATCTTCTATGCAGTAGCAGAACCTTACAACCGTAGAATACATTCGCTTTTACTCGCCCACTCTTCAATTACAAAATCGGCACCCCTCTCACCAATCATTAAGACAGGCGCGTTAATGTTACCGCGATTAGCATAAGGCATTATAGACGCATCCATGACTCTAAGGCCCTTAATCCCATACACTCTTAATCTCGGATCAACAACAGCTTTTTTGTCAGATTTCGGACCCATTTTACAAGTACCTACAGGGTGATGTGTCGGTGTCGTGTACGCTCTAGCCAAACATTCTATACACTCATCGCTACCCCAAGGTAAGTCTTTGCAAGCTTCTAATGGAGTTCGTACAAAGTACGCTCCTCTGGATTTAAAAGCTTCCGTGTCTTCCAAACTCAAAAGGAACTTCACTCCCTTAATTATAGGCACCAAATCTGATGGATCGCCATAATAATTGGGATACAGTAGCGGCGGGCCGTGCGGGTCGCTCGCGTTTAGCAACACCTCGCCTCTACTATTAGGGACCAAATTCATAGTTTTTGGAAGCATACCATCGTAATAACAATTAGGTAGTGTCTGAACTTTTTCGTAATTATTAACATCATTAAAATATTCTCTCCAAACCATCAAATTGCGTGTTTGAAATTGAATATCTGGTGCTGGTAAATCAGGGTCTGATTTAATGAAACTTGCAGCACTGAGAGGACCAGTAGTTGATAATGGCCCATTCTTGAATTCAGCTCTGTGGTATTCATGAATGTCTTCCCACATCTGTTCTTGAGACACTGTAGTAGCAGTCCCATTGGGTAACGCTATTAAAATA
Source organism: Drymonia ruficornis (assembly GCA_947859195.1). Classification (NCBI taxonomy): domain Eukaryota; kingdom Metazoa; phylum Arthropoda; class Insecta; order Lepidoptera; family Notodontidae; genus Drymonia; species Drymonia ruficornis. The sequence goes on from OX401927.1 coordinate 9,096,676, forward strand.
CCACCGAATGTAACGTGGTCATGCAAGTTTTTCCCGACAGCTAAATCTTTGACAACGGGTATTTGTAATTCCTTTAGATGTTTCCTTGGTCCTACACCTGATAGCATTAATAATTTTGGTGAGTTTACAGCACCGCAGCTCACAATTACTTCCTTGGTCGCTGTCGCTTTATAAACTTTGCCGCTTCTTTTATATAGCACTCCATAAGCTACCTTGTTACGGTCAATTAGTATTTTAAATGCTTCAGAGTTAACTTTGACAGTAAAATTCTTTCTTCTACCTCTTATATCACGTATGAAAGCATGATTGGCAGATACTCTCATGCCATGTTGTGAGAACGCTTGGGCTTGTTGGACACCAACTTGATTTTCAGCATTGAAGTCTATAATTGGCAGACCCCTTTCTGCAGCGGCTTCCACGAGCATCTTAGATGGATCGTCCATGTAGGGCCATCTAGAGACAGATTGTTCACCGTCGACGCCGTGATACTCGGGGTTTAAATTTTCATCGTTGAGATTCTTTTCTGATTTTCTGAAGTATGGCAGGACCTGAATAGATTGAGAAATCTGTTAGATAAGAGAGATGGAGCTACTAGCAATACCTAGTTAGTATGTTGTTCTTTTGGTTGGAAGATCAGATAAATATTTAGCTCAGCTACAGAAATTTGTAGAACTACATTACTATCCGACTATAAAAAAATCACATTAAAATGTCTCACCTCTTTAAAGCTCCAGCCATCGTTTCCCAGTTCAGCCCAACCATCATAGTCTAGCTTATTGCCTCTGACATACGCCATTGAGTTTAATGAAGTCGAACCACCCATCATTTTCCCCCTAGAATATTTAAAATGATAATTACAAATATTATTAACTTATAAGTATTCTTCAGGACGTATAAAAGTACTTTACTCAAAAAAGTTTATAATTTTGTCATTATTTCGCATTTGTCATAATCGGATTTGTCGTATTGCAAGGGCTACATGACATACAATGTATTATTAATATTATTATCGAGTATGACCATCATTATATTGCTGTTATTTGACCGTTGCCATGGAAACGTAACAAACAGGTATGTTTATGGTGCGTTAAAAATCTGATTGACGGTTAAAACGAGTAGGTCGTGCCGTTGCCATGGAAACGTAAACAGAGAAAATACACAACTATAGATATAGTTCGTAAAAATATAAATATAATTGTATGAATTTTTATACCCACTTAGCTAGTTTTGTTTAAACTAATAGTCTCATTTTTGAGTAAAGCACTATACAAGCCTTGGTCTCTAATGAGTGTACTGCTGACCATGCTAAACTGGCCTCAAGCTAAGCTTCGCTACGCTCACGGCCTCCAAGCTTGGTCATCATAGCTACCCTTGCTGGCCGCGCTATAAAGGCCTCGACCTTTGGTCTCGGCCTTTATTTTAGCTTGTCCATCAAGGATTGCGATGCTGACCGCGCTGTGGAGGCCTGGAGCTGCGCTGTGCCGCGCTTTCGGCCATCAACAACGCAGTCAACAACACACTCATTAGAGACCGCAGCAGTAATGTACTAACTTACCTCGGCCAAGCGCATTGCTGGTCGGGTCTCGCCAAGCAGCTCTTTCCATTCGGCTGGGTCTTGTACTGCCAGTCTACGTTGGACCCAATAAGTGTTTGACATGCGCCTGGTATCAAGGTCACATCAGGTTGGTCGGGCCCAGCTTCTAGTAGAAGCACCTACGTAATTGGTTGAGAAAATGAAATGACCGATGTTACACACCTAGTCTAGTAATTCGCTGCACTAAATAATTAAGCAATTACTACGACATATAAATGTTTTAAATTGTTAAATACAATAACTCAATGATCGATAGAGCTCCAATCAAAATAATTTACTAGAAAATGTAAGGTTGTAAGCCAAGTTGTAGCCAATTGACTACAGCTCTTATGCGAGGGTGGCTCGACTATTTTAGCTGCGTTTCGTACGAAGAGAGAGAGAGCTGGAAGCCCAAACCCTCCTCCCTATATCCAAATCCCCTTTGGGTCGGCAACGTGCGAGCGATGCCTTTGGTATTGCAAGCATGTATAGGCTATCAGGCGGGCCTCATTTTTTGTCGCCTCAGTTATATTTATAGAAAAATTCAACGAACCTTCCACTGCTCTATTTCGGATAATCTATTAGCGACCACACATCCCGCCGCTCCCGCTCCCACAACTATGAAATCGTATTCTTCTGTCTCTCTTGGCTTGCAGCCGTAATCTATGACGTCATCACACCGGGCATGATAGTCTCGTATTTTTTCTTGCACTATCCTGTCTTGAGAGTCGCCGTACAGATCGACCAGCAGGTTTATGTAGGCGATCATGAATGGACTGCAGCCAGTGAAACGCGAAGCGTCCGGTATTGTTGGACAAACTTCTGACAGATTCATGGGTTGCCAAATCATTGTGCTACTGGAACATAGTATTAAAACACATAGGTACATATCTGATTTTTAAGATACTGGCACACGCCTAGTTTGGCCACCGCAAAAAAAAAATTGTACTACTCATGTTCTTATGAAAAGTACCTAAACATTTTTATTAAAATTATAAAATGACGTTAGAAGTTGCTGGCTGACTTCAAAGCACAAACTTTTGTATCCTATTCTTTAACAAAAACACTGAAATATATGTTTAACTAGCTATGCCCGCGGCTTCGCCCGCGTGGAAATTGATGTTTATGATTAGTCTGTCTTATTCCAGAGCCTACACTATCTGCGTTACACATTATAATCAGTTTAGTAGTTATGTAGATACCGACGTGGCAACAAACATTCACACATACAGACACATACACTTATTTAGCTTTTGCCCGCGACTTCGTCGGCGCAAAATTTAAATTGCAAAAAAACGGACTCGATCCCATATCCCAGATCCCGTTTCCAGGATTTCGTTTCCCGGATCCCGTATCTCTGATCCCGGATCCCGGATATCGTATCTAGGATCTCGTTTCCCGGATCCCGGATTGCGTTTGCCGGATCCCGTATCCCGAATCCCGCATCCCTCATCCCATTTATGGTAATGTTCCAAGCACTATGTCGAAGTTAAAGCAAATGAACATAAACACGGTGTATATCACGTATCCCAAAACCGACTTGTATTTTTAAGAAGACATCTAAACACCAATTTTCATACTTAATTCTAACTTCAAAAATGAACTCCCATACAAACTTTCATCCCCTATTCTACCACCTTTGGGGTTGAATTTTCATACACCCTGTAATTATTATTATTTTTATTTAAAGAAACCAAAACAATTATTAACTATCAAAAATGACTTACTTTCATCCCCCATTTAAACCCCTTAGGGGTTGAATTTTTCAAAAACCCTGATCTTAACATTTTTAATTTTTTTAAAGACACCTAATTACAAATTTTCATAATTCTAACTTGAAAAATGACGAACTTGCATACAAACTTTCATCCCTTATTTAACCCCCTTAGGGGATGAATTTTCAAAAACCCTGAAATTATTTTTTTACATATATAAAAAGAAACCTAAACACCAATTTTCACAATTCTAACTTCAAAACTGACAAACATCCATGCAAAATAACATTCAAAACTTTCATCCCCTATTTTACCCCCTTAGGGGTTGAATTTTCAAAAACGCTGAAATTACTAATTTTTATTTTTTAAAAGACACCTAATCACAAATTTTCATAATTCTAACTTCAAAAATGACGAACCTACATACAAACTTTCATCCCCTATTTAACCATCTTAGGGGTTGAAATTTATAGGTATGATTAGCCTATGTCTCCTTCCAGAGTTTACACTATCTACGTTTTAAATTTCATTAAAATCAGTGCCGTAATTATGGAGATACGTGGGAACAAACATTCACACACACACACAGTTACTTTCGCATTTATAATATTAGTAGGATTTTTAAACCGACTTCAAAAAAGGAGGAGGTTTCTCAATTCGACCGTATATTTTTTTTTTCACCCACCCGCAAGCAAAACTCCTCTATGCTACTCAGACATAGTGTAGCTTTCAATCAATGAACGAAATATTTTTTTAGAACTATATCAGTAAGTAGTTCCAGAGAGCACTGACCACCTCGTACAAACTTAAAAATACTTATAAACAAAAACTTTACCTGTTTATTTATTAGTATAGGATGAAATTAATTGGTAAAAGTCGCGTAAATCCCGCGACTCTCGCGTAGACTCTACTTGATTTAAAAGCAATAAACACGTCCGTGCTTGGATCACTGAAGGGAATAAATACAAGCGTAAATGATTTAACTATTTATACTTTACTTATATGTATAACTGTTTTGCGCATGCGATCAAATGCAGCAAAATAATGCGCTCAGGCACAATACATGAGTTCATCAATACCCAATGAAATGTCCGCCATGACTTGTAAAGTGCCTGGAACAATGCACGGATATTCAAATAAAGGTGTGCTATTTGTAACATATTATTTATAAACATGTTATTGAACGAACTTATCAAAATCAAAGGAAAGAAAGGAATCAAAGGAAAGAAAGGAAGGAAAGGCAATCAAAATCAAAACTTTCCAAAATAACAGGGCGTTCATTGATTATGGGAGACGATTACGATTTTTTATGATTTTTGACCGTTGGAACGAAATTAGTTTATTTCGAAAGTTATCCTTCGCTTGAGCAGCTTGAGCTCATTGTTAGCTATCAGTCCCTTAAAAGGGAACAAAGTCTTCATATTTGAAAAGTCATTTTTTGAAATTCTTAATTTAAAATAGGTACTAGTTATTTGTGTTACATGGGGCCAAAGTGATATTTTGTTCCACGAGGGGGTTATTTTGAATGCAGAGGAAAGCGAAGGATTCTAAATTAGAATCCTGAGCTTCGCGAGGAATTCAATGTACGCCGCCCGAGGACAAAATAGTTTGGCCCCGAGTGATACATACTATTTTTTAACCGACTTCAAAAAAGGAGGAGGTTCTATGTTCGGCTGAATGTATGTTTTTTTTTTTTTTTTTTATGTATGTTCACCGTTTTCTCTGGCATTTATGAACCGATTTGAAAAATTCTTTTGCTGTTCGGTAGATCGTAGCTCCAAGTTGGTCCCATAAAAAATAATTCCTGGAATCAACCCCTAAGGGGGTAATTTTGGGTTCACCCCCCAAAATTACCCGCTGTAGTAGTCTGAAAAAAAAAATCTTGTCCGATTGACTTGAAACTTAATATGTATATTTTGCATAAGAAATAATGAAACTCATGTTTCAGTATTTTGGAAAAATCGCCCCCTAAAGGGGTAAAACGAGGTGTTGAAGTTTGTATGGAGAGTTACCGTTTATCTCTAACGTTTATGAACCAATTTTTCTTTTTAAACTGTTATTTGGTAGGTAACTAAGTCTTTTTGGTCCCGAAAAAAATCATTTCGGAAATCAACCCCCAAAGGGGGAAACTAGAGGTAGAAGTACGATAGAAATAGTGCATTGTTATCCGAGGGGAAAAGTAACTTATTAATTGGTCCCGAGACGGGATTTAGCGCCCGAGCGTAGCGAGGGCGCTAATAGTTCGAGGGACCAACAATAAGTTACTTTAACCCGAGATAAACACTGTGCTTTTCATCACGTATACAAGGAAAGTAATAATAATTTAGTAGCTAAAGAAAAAAATAGTGAACATTTACACATACAAACACATGTATACTGACGTAGATTGCGTATTTTGCTTTTTGATATTTTGACGCTGTCACTTTGTTTTTTTTTAGAGGCCAGTACTTTTTCAAACATTATAAAAGGTTTTAGTCTGTGATTATAGATTCGGAGCAGGAACGATTGGTGATTGATTTAGGGAAAAATGGTAAATATTTTGCCCAAATGTATGTTATTTTAAAGAAATAGTTGAAAGTAAATTATATGAAAGTCATTTTAAAAAATATATTCTTTAATTAATACTTAACTTTATGTTATTTCAATTTTACATCGCGCTGTAATTGAATGGATGTAAGCAGGTTGGAACTATTAAATTCTCTTAGGTTGGAATATAGTTCAATAGAAACTCGTATTTTTTTATAATTTGACAGAATCTTTGACAGAACGGGCCAAATCGTTTTCTGGATATACGATTGAGCCCGTTCTGTCAACGATTTTGCCCGATCAGAAAAGTATCACCTTCTGTCGGCTCTTCAGGCACCTTTCGACCTACTTTCCGCGTATCAGTGATGAAAAATATATTTGTGTCCGAGTATTTGGAGTCGGTGCCAATCTTGGTATGCCTACCTACTATAAAAGTAAGAAGATAGATTGGCACCGACCCCAAATACTCGATAACACATCATCACGCCTGATTTTCCCGAAGGGGTAGGCAGTGGTGGTAATAGATATATTATTTCAGGCTTTTTAGTGCTCCAGGTTTTTTTGAAGTCGGTTTTTATTTTTTTATAAAAATAATTGAAGTTAGGATGATGAAAATTCGTGTGGATGTTTCTTTTTATACAGGACACGGATTACGGGATCCGGGATATCCCGGATACGGGATCCGGGATACGAGATCCGGCATATCCGGGATACGGGATGCGGCAAACAGGATACGGGATACGGGATCCGGTAAAAACGGGAAACGGGATCCGGTAAAAATAGGAAACGGGATACGAGATACAGGGTCCGGGATCCGGTATCAGAGATCCGATTTATTTAATTAAAATTTTACTCGGACGAAGTCGCGGGGAAAAGCTAGTATCTATACATATATAGCTGATTAAACAATAACTTGTTTACTACTTTCACACACTCCTTTCTTGTGAGTACCTATTGTTCCGGTCGATCCATAGATCCTCGCTTATTTATTAGCTCAGCTGATTTGGCACAACAATGCAATATTACGCTGCAAGCATTGCAAATAAACAAACTACTTCCACAGCAACATTTCAACATAACGGGGCTTCATGTCCGTGTGGCAGGCATTCACAATACTGTCAAAGCTAACAAAGCTCGTACAAATCTCCCAAGCCAACTAGGCACCTGTCAAATGTGACGTCACCCCCACAAGAACGGTGGTGGCGGTGTGCGGGCGGGAAGCTGCAATCGGTAGTGGGTGTGCGCTACTCCGAAATAAGAAATGAAACGTTGCGGCTGACGGATGGACGGATGGTACCGCTAAGTGCTAAAGAAGCTAATTTAGTTGGGTTTCGTAAGATGAGTGAGAGAGCCGGAATTCCAACCCCTTCCTCCCCACTATCCCACTCCCCTTCAGGTTAGCAACGTGCGAGTGATGCCTTTGGTATTGCATATATAAGCTACGGTAACCGCTCAACATCAGGCGAGCCGTACGCTTGTTTAATAAATAAATAAATAAATAATATCCTGGGACATTTTTTACACACGGCTACCTGATCCCAAACTAAGCAGAGCTTGTACTATGGAAACCAGATAACTGATATTACTACATATACTACCTTTTTATTTGTAAATACATACTTAATATACATATACACCCAGACTCCGGACATACAGACATGTTCATGCACACAAATGCATGTCACGGGTAGGAATCGAACCTACGACCTGCAGCGTGAATGTCGCCTCCGCGCCAACCACGCTAACGGGCCCGTCTAAAGCCGCCTTAGTTGTGTAAATAAAGTATGTCTGTACCTATCAGTCAGGTATTTACTCTGCAGTATCACGACTGAGCGATTGAAATCCGGTAATTAATATCTAAGTTTCTACTTGATACTCATCACATTACTAATTCCAAGTCACCTCCAGACTCACGCTTTAGGCAGGCCATTACCAAACAGCATTAGGCCTGAGAATTTAAAGTCTGGAGTTCAAGGTCTAATTTTCTACTTGATCTTGATCTTGACTTCTTCCCCACATTATTAATTCAAAGTTAGCAGGTCCTACAGACTTATGACCATGCAGTTACCCAGCAGCATCAGTCCAGAGGGGTTGGAGTCCAAAGTTCAACGCCTAAGTTTCTATTACTAATTCAAAATCAGCAGGTCCTTTAGACTCGCAGCTTAGATAGACAGTTGCCCTGCGGCATCAGGACTGTGGGGATTAAGTCCGGAGTTGACGTGTAAGATTCCACGTGATACATTTCTGATTCAAATTCGATCGTTTCTCCAGATTCATGGTTGAGGTAGGTAGGCAGTACTCCCTCCAGAATTGTGTTTAAAGATCGAGTGTTGAAATTATAATATTGTATTGTTATGGAGGATCCATGTGCAAGTTTTCATTACTATTCATTAACCCCCGACTAAAAACGAGGGGTGTTATAAGTTTGAATTGTGTATCTGTGTGTCTGTCTGTGGCATCATAGCGCCTGAACGGATGGACCGATTTGGATTTAGTTTTTTTGTTTGAAAGGAGGGTTAATCGAGAGTGTTCTTAGCTATGTTTCACGAAAATCTGCTCAGCCGTTTGAAGACCATCAGCTCTTTTCTAGTTGATGAAAAAATATAAACAACTTCCACAGGTCCGATCGATACGAAATTTTGAATCCTGTCACTTGTCAATGATATTACAAAGTATGATAACCTTGAACTGATGCGCAGGCATCATCAGAAGAACTCCTCAACGGTGTACGGCATCTACCTTGTGTTTGGGCTTATACGATGCGTTTGATGACGAACACATGCTAATAAAAGCTGGGCAGTTAGTACACCGGTAAAATAAGTTTAAAAAAAATGAAATAAAAATTAAATAAAAAAATTAAAAAACCCCCGACAAAAAATACCTCTAAAAAGAAAAAAAGAATATCTGAATATTTTCACCCAAGCGTCGTTGCGTCGGGGGACCGCTAAGTACATTACATCTAGAGTAACCTGTAGATTATGAACCTGACCGACGTACTTAGCGTTCCCCCGACGCAACGACGCTTGGGTGCAAATATTCAGATATTCTTTTTTTATTTTTAGAGGTATTTTTGTGTCGGGGTTTTTTTTTACTATTGTATCACATTACTTGAAGCAAAGACCCGCTATTTTTTGACGTACTTCCTTAGGTACGTCTATAGGTACACTAATTGTCGCGGTTGTAGCACCAATATTTTTTTACCTGAAATGGAACGTCGCGAAATTGGCGGATGAACGGCCTTTTGAGTTTGACACTTGTAGTTTGTCAAACAGACAACAACATCTAGACCTTTAGTTTTATCTATTAAATATCGAAAATGAATCTTATCAGTGTGCGCATTTTATGAAAATTATTCTATAAAATGGATTCTGAATTCGTACGTGTTCACAACCACCAACGCCGAGCGCCGCCGCCGAGCGCCCCACCACGACTCGACGTCGAAGAGACGGGTGCACACTGCACGCTGCCTCTTTATCTTCTACTATTATATTTTTTTATAACCTTACGCGACGTTTGCCATATTCGCATTATTAATGATAATTTTACCATATTTTGTTAAAAGCTAATAAAACCTTACATAACTAAAAGGAAAGATTCATTACTGAGTACAGCTTTTATTCGTCCATTACACAGACCCTTTAGCGCAGAAAACACCAAGAATAGGTACTCATCAAGTACAAACCTCAACAGTAAGTAAATAAATGTTTGTTAATTGCTATTATTCCGTGAAGTGACGCCCTGCTTTCCCGCCAATCCCAATCGGATAACTGAGCTAGGACCTCCAAATCTCTGTCGTCACTATCACTAGAAAACATCGTTCTTTTCTAATGAAATTACGTAAATAATTATAGGAAATTACGCTAGTCAATCAAAGTTGCTGATCCCTGGAATTTCTTGGATTGCAATCTTGGATTGTTGACACCGATCGAACGAAATGTCAAAGGTGGCAGATCGGTTATTGGCAAGCGTAAGCTGTCATTTTCGAACAGAGGCCTATCTCTAATCTATGATCCGACCTCCCAAAGATAGCTCTGTTGTATAGATTGCGAAAACGATCTTCGGATTGGTTATTGGCAAGCTTCACCCAAAAAATGGATTGTAATGTCCATCTTAGATAGCAAAAATTGGATTAGGATTGATTATTAACATTGGGCGTTAGGGATAATGGTAAATATTTGTCCAAATCTATGATATTTCAAAGAAATAGTTGAAAGTAAATTATAATATCATCATTTAAAAAAAAAAACTTTAATTAATACGTAACTTTATGTTATTTCAATTTTACATCGCGCTGTAATTGAGTGGCTGTACGAAGGTTGGAACTCTTTGGTTGGAACATGTTTAAATAGAAACTCGTATTTTTTTATAATTTGACAGAACAGGCCCAAACGTTATCTGGATATCGATTGTGCCCGTTCTGTCAACGATTTTGTCCGATCAGAAAAGTATCACCTTCTGTCGGCTCTTCAGGCACCTTTCGACCTACTTTCCGCGTATGAGTGATGAAAATTTCTATAACACATGTAATGACTTGTTTTAAGATACAACAGGCAGGCGAGGAGTGCCTCTTTTTGATTAATAGGGTGTGCGTACGCAGTCCCCACTACGAATAATTATGCGTCCGAGTTAGGGATTTCCACATTAGGGATAATCGCAGGGGTCAACCCAACCGCAGTGCAATGGGAGGGCCTCGCCCTGGGGGAACCGCCTTCTTGATCACGGTGTCCCCTACGCCAGGTAAGTATGCTTTGACAATCGCGCCTCGGGGTAGTCTATAAACGGAATACGGTCTTAACACCGCGAGCCAGAAATAAGAGCTTTCCCTGCGGCGACATCTGCCGACGAATATTGATACTTGGCCGAAACATATTCTTTTAATATAATTTTATAGGATTTTAGGAAATAAATATAGGAATTCTTATAATAGATTGTCTTCAATAAAATACCGATGTAAATGAGACTTATTATTACCTGTCAATTTCCAAATAGTATAGACAATTTATTTCCTCGTAACTTTTAGGTATTCGTGTTATGTTAATTTAATGATAAATAACCCAGAAGCAAATACGACGCAAATATAGTATAGTAACTAGCGCCACAAACGGTTTTACTTGTAGGGCCTATGGAACCCTAAAAAAAAACAAATAAAAATGTTTTAAAACCGTTTAATGATAAGTTGAATGAAATAACAATAGCTGCTGAAGTAATGCCTAAATAAAGAATCAGAGACCCTAATTATGAGTGCATAGATATTTACAAAGCATTCAGCATTTACTAAAAAAGTTTGCCTTGACGCGCGCTGTTAAACATATCGTATGTATGTCGCCGCCAACTGGTTTAATACGCCATTCAATTGGGCGGCTAGGCGGTTCAATAAACGCCGGCACTCAATAGAATGGCTAAAGGACGCCTAGGCAAATTGTTGAGTGCAACGTTTAATAAAGGGGCTGAACGTTGCTTAGCCGCTTGGGTGAATTACATTTGTGAATATTGTTAGGGTGACCATGACGTCTATGACAAAGTCGACGGAGCCCCGCTTCGCGGAGCTCCTATTTCTGCGTTCGGGGTCACCAGTAACCTAACACGAAGGAAATGACGAGAGTTTAGCTTGCTCGCTCCGCTCGCTCGCTAACCCCCACCATTCCCTTCGAACCTAACCCAGCCAAGTCGAGTACCCCAAAGTCCCGAGCTCGCTTCGCTCGCTCACGCGTGCAATATGTAACACGTTTTAATTCAAAACATTGTTTTACTAAGTGATCCAGATGACGAAATGACATCCAGTTATCCTGCATAAGCGTCCGTATGCTTTTAGAATAATTCATGGTCACTTTAGCCCGTCGAACATTGTTGATAACCTCAATTAGTTTAAAATTCGGTTCTGTCTCATTAGTCGTAGATAAATCCCTGTTATGCTCATCATCATCTACCTTAATACCTTATCCCATTATCTAGGGTCGGCGCAGTATGTGTTATTCTTCCATTCATCGCGCTTTGCTGTCATACTTACATCCACTCCAATCTCATTCATATCACTCTTTATACAATCCATCCATCTTTTCTTGGGTCTTCCTCTCGCTTTGTATCCTTCCACATTCATATTCAGCACCCGTTTAGTCACATGCTTTTCATCTCTTCTCATCACATGCCCAAACCATTCCAGCCTCCCACCTTTTACCTTAACTGTTATAGACGCTAAATTCCTGTTATGGTCTTGTTTACTATTCAATTGAACTTTTTAACACACTATAAAACCACTAAACATGGTAATTCGCCAAAAAAACAATACACATTTTAATCAGCTGTTGACAATTTTAATGACCCGGTGGCTTTTGTTTCAGCCTTCTCCAAAAGTCTAGCTTTCAACCAGCCAACTCGTTGGACGTTTTGCAATATGAGTCAATTCAACGAACGGCCTAGGCGTCCAATTGAGTGTCGGCGTTTAATGAACGGGCTAGCCGCCCAATTAAATAGCATATTAAACCAGTTGGCGGCGACATGTACATGTTCATCAGCGTTGAGGGATTAAACCAACTTGAATTCAGGTTTCCTAGCTTATTAACAGCCTAAGATTATATCCTTATTTCGAAGGCTATTTACGATGCTGAATACGATTACACTATTCTGCATCAGAGGTAGTCAGCTAGGAATCGTGGGTTAAGACTGGGCAGGTAGCGAACGAGGTATTTTTGGAGGCTATCTCCTCTTAGACTAGTGGAGTAAAAATTTTGAAAAATGTGAAAAATGCTCTTTTACTATGTGAAAAAAATTACCAAAATGTAGAAATTTTCAAATTTAAATTTCTATCTTCTTCCAAACGGCTGGGAATTTTTAAATAGTTTTTTCACCAAAAGATGGAGAAAGATAATACCTAAAAAATGTAAGCTTGATTTTGCGATGCAATCGTTTTTCACGTCACAATTCATGATTTTCCAAATATTCGCCAACAAAGTGGGCGGATCCGGTGCGAGGGGCGACGGGCGGCAGTACCGCGATGACTGTTGGACGGGGAGGTTGTGCCAGTTTTCCCGCGCTCCAGTCGCTTCAATTATCGTCTATATCTTTTTTGTAAATAAATACATAAAAATATTGCAATGATGTATACGCCTTTGTACCTAAGAAGTTTTGACAAGGAATTGTAATTTAGATTTTTTTTTTTTGTTTTGTTAAATAATCATATAAAAATAATAAGAACTAAGAATATATTAAAATCGAAAATATAGATATAGGATTCGAACCTGCGCTCCTTATAGCATTCACCCAGCCAGATCAATTTACTTACGAGCTAACAAGACATTGAAATTGAAAGCGAAATTATGAACTATTACTTCGTTATCATGGAATCTTGGAATTTTTTTCATTGAATGTGATTTGAATTTGGAATCTTTTTCACGAAGACGACTGGCCCTTGCTTGTGTTCGACATGTACAAACACATTGTGACAGTGTGCGTTTGCAGTCGCCTTCATGCCTTCGCCTACATTTAGAATAACATGAAAAAATATTGATTTCGAAAATATAAAGATTAGGATTCGAACTTATGCCTTGACGAACTTATGCATTGACTTACTCAGCTAATTTCATGTTAGGGAACATAGCGAAATTATGAACTACATACTTCGTCGTCCATTGACAATTGACGTCCGCTTGGTGAAGTGGTTTGAACGTAGGCTGTTCGGCTCACTGCATGCGATGGTTGCGAGTTCGATTCCCGCTAAATGAAAATTTTGGAAACGGCCTTATGCGTAATTTTGTCTGGATCCTGGTATTACGGGAATCGCCTCCAGTCCATTACGGTACCCATAGTACAAGGGTTGCTTAGGTTGGGACCATTCATTCGCGTCTCATGTAATTCTCTCTGTATTATCACAGAATAACTATCTACATATACAGTAAGGGCGAGGCCCCATTACCATTCTTGACTATACTTAAAAGTGCACGACTATTTTCTCAACAATTGTTGACCACTATTGACCACTCTTGACTATTTTGACCATTATTGCCTATTTTGACCATTATTTACTATTTTGACCATTATTGACTATTTTTGACCATTGTTGAGTATTTTTAGTCTTTGTTGACTATTTTTGACCATTGTTGACTATATTTGACCATTGTTGACTATTTTTTACCATTGTCGACTATTTTGACCATTGTTGACTATTTTAGACCATTTTTGACTAATTTTAACAATTTTTGACCGTTGTTGACAATTTTTGATCATTGTTGACTATTTTCACCATCAACCGTCAACAATGGTCAAAATGGTCAACAGAAGTCAACAATTGTCAAAATTAGTCAACAATGGTCAAAAATTGTCTACAATGGTCAAAAATAATCAAAAATGGTCAACAATGGTCAAAATTGGTCAACAATGGTCAAAATAGTCGACAATGGTAAAAATAGTCAACATTGATCAAAAATTGTCAAAAATATTCAACAATGATCAAAATTGGTCACAATAGTCAAACATAGTCAACAATGGTAAAAAACAGTCAACAATTGTCAAAAATAGTCAAAAATGGTCAACAATTGTCAACAATGGTAAAAAAATAGTCAACAATGGTCAAAATTGGTCACAATGGGCAAAAATAGTCAATAATGGTCAATAGTGGTCAACAATAGTTGAGAATAGTCAACAATGGTTAAAAAAAGTCAAAACTGGTCAAAAAATTTCAACAATGGTCAAAAACAGTCAACAATGGTCAAAAATAGTCAATAATGGTAAATAGTGGTCAACAATAGTTGAGAATAGTCAACAATGTTCATATAGTCAACAATGGTAAAAAAAAGTCAACAATGGTCAAAACTTTTCAACAATGGTCAAAAACTGTCAACAATGGTCAAAAATAGTCAACAATGGTCAAAATTAGTAAAAAATGGTCTAAAATAGTCAAATAGGGTCCAGAAAAGTCAGGATAGTCAAAAATAGACAAGAATAGTCAAGAATAAACATTTACCATTTGGGCTCGGACTCCGAGCCCATTTGGGCTCGGAGTTTTTTTTTTTTTTTTTATAGGACTGCGGTGGCAAAAAAGCGTACGGCCCGCCTGATGTTAAGCAGTTACCGTAGCCTATAGATGCTTACAATACCAAAGGTATTGCTCGCACATTGCCGACCTGAAGGGGAGTGGGATGGAGGGAGGGGGAGGGGGGGGTGGGCTTACGGCTCTCTCACTCATCGTACGAAACGCAGCTGTAATAGCTGCTTTACGCCGATCTTCTGTGAGAGGGTGGTACTACCCCGGTCGAGCCAGCCCGTTTA
Source organism: Drymonia ruficornis (assembly GCA_947859195.1). Lineage (NCBI taxonomy): Eukaryota > Metazoa > Arthropoda > Insecta > Lepidoptera > Notodontidae > Drymonia > Drymonia ruficornis. Next base: position 9,111,751 of record OX401927.1, read on the forward strand.
TGAGCTGCAGTCAATTGGCTACAGCTTGGCTCTACCACCTTCAAAGTTCTATTGGAGCTCCGTTGTTGTAAGCTTTCTAAGTAGTATAAGAAGTCTTAGTCTAGTAAGTATAAGAAAAAGAAAGAAAGAGTCGCCTTATAGCTGACTATTCCTGGCTAGCCTATTGTATTTCTGACTATTCTTGACTTTCTTGACTATCCTGACTTTTCATGACTGTAATTGACTGTTCTTGACTTTTCTTGACTATTCTTGACTGTAATTGACCGTTCTTAACTTTCATGTTTATTCTTGACTATTCTTGACTATTCTTGACTATCCTTGACTATCCTTGACTATCCTTGACTATTCTTGACTTTTTTGACTATTTTTGACTATCCTGACTTTTCTGGACTGTATTTGACCATTGTTGACAATTTTTGACCATTGTTGATTATTTTTGACTATTTTTGACCATTGTTGACTAATTTTGACCATTGTTGACTTCTGTTGATCATTTTAACCATTGTTGACGGTTGATGGTGAAAATAGTCAACAATGGTCAAATTTAGTCAACAATGGTCAAAATTAGTCAAAAATGGTCTAAAATAGTCAACAATGGTAGAAATAAGTCAACAGTGGTCAAAATAGTCGACAATGGTAGAAAATAGGCAACAATGGTCAAAAATAGTCAACAATGGTAAAAACAGTCAACAATTGTCAAAAATAGTCAATAATGGTCAAAATAGTCAATAATGGTCAATAGTGGTCAAGAATAGTTGAGAATAGTCAACAATGGTCAAAATAGTCAACAATGGTCAAAAAAGTCAACAATGGTCAAAAATTATCAACAATGGTCAAAAATAGTCAACAATGGTCAAAAATAGTCAATAATGGTCAAAAATAGTCAACAAAGACTAAAAATAGTCAACAATGGTCAAAAATAGTCAACAAAGACTAAAAATACTCAACAATGGTCAAAAATAGTCAATAATGGTCAAAATAGTAAATAATGGTCAAAATAGGCAATAATGGTCAAAATAGTCAAGAGTGGTCAATAGTGGTCAACAATTGTTGAGAAAATAGTCGTGCACTTTCAAGTATAGTCAAGAATGGTAATGGGGCCTCGCCCTTACTGTATATACATATAGTTATTCTGTGACAATACAGAGAGAATTACATGAGACGCGAATGAATGGTACCAACCTTAGCAACGCTTGTACTATGGGTACCGTAATGGACTGGAGACGATCCCCGTAATACCAGGATCGAGACAAATTACGCATACGGCCGTTTCCAAAATTTTCATTTGGCGGGAATCGAACTCGCAACCATCGCATGCAGTGAGCCGAACAGCCTACGTTCAAAAATAGACAAAAACCGGCCAAGTGCGAGTCGGACTCGCGCACGAAGGGTTCCGTACCATTCTATAAAAACGGCAATCATGTCTGTTGTATGGGAACCCCACTTAAATATTTTTTTATTCTGTTTTAGTATTTGTTGTTACAGCGGCAACAGAAATACAAATTTTATTCTGACTTTTCGGATAGTTTTGATAAAATCTATTGCTCAATTCGAAATTGTATCCATAAATGGCTATGGTAACTAAAGAGTGCACAGTATGTGCCAGCATTCAAGTCAAAATTGATAAACACATTATCTATTTGAGTATAACCCGTTGTGGTAACAACACGAGGAAGTTTTGAATTTAAACCAATATGGTCAAAATATTTTTTTAAAGGTGCATTCTCATTAGATTCCAGTAAGTCCACATTAAAATCCCCGCACACTATAGTCGGAGGCAACGGGAGTATTCTGCCATCAAATATGACACTATGAAAGCAATACAACAATTTCCAATCGATCGAAACCTAGAGATAACGCAAAACTTGTCAATAGCAGGCGAATTTTGGTCGTGACTATATTGCGATCTGAAAAACGAAACCATAGCGCGATCTAGGAGCTCATCTAGCGTCATCTAGTGGTGCGTAGCGGTACTATTATTTTATATATTATGAGATTCTTATTTTATATTATCTTTGTTATAGCAACAATTATTTACTCTTTGCCACCTCACTCCCATAAAAAAAAACTGCTCAACATCAGGCGGGCTGTACGCTTTTTTGCCACCTCAGTCCTATAATTGTTAGTACACACCTGCAATAATAGGTACATAAAGTACACAAATAAATAAATACACATTCTGTGAAAAACTATTACAACGCCATCTATAGTTCTAATACTCTGTGCTTGAAACTCCGAATGCATTTGAAACTTGATTTACAAATATGTTTACGTACGTAAACAATGTATTTGCACAAATCAGTTTAGTGTTAACATTATTTTAATTTAAGCTGTGGGCGACAAAAAAAATGCGAATTACTCAAAAAAAAAAACAACTCGTAGTAAGATTCGAACCTAATACCCACATACACGTGGACTAACGCCTTAACCATACGGCTAAGATGATCTCTAGTATTGCACTCGAATTATTATACTACTTATGACATTGTAATGCCAATGATATCATAACAATGTTAGATGGCGCTACTTTGACTGGTACTATTAATTTAAAACTTATTTATGGGTCAAAAATGTAGTTTTACATTTCTTTTTTTTGTCAACAATTTATCTAAAATATGTCATAATGATCACTCATGGTTAAAATGTTAGTTTTCTCTTTATATATTGTTTAATTTATGAGTTATCAATAAAAACGCCAAAAATATCGAGTTTATTGTATGGGGACCCCCTTTATTTTTAAGTTTTATTTTATTTTTAGTATTTGTTGTTGTAGCGGCAACAGAAATACACATTCTGTGAAAATTTCATGTCTCTAGCTATTACCGTTTGTTAGATACAGCCCGCTGACAGACAGACGGACAGACAGACAGACAGACAGACAGACAGACAGACAGACAGACAGACAGACGGACAGCGTAGGCTTAGTAATAGGGTCCCGTTGGCACCCTTTGGGTACGGAACCCTAAAAAGACCAAAATGACAGAAAATGATGGAAAAATTAAAAATTACAACATTTCAGATATGACAAGAAATGTCAAAAATTACAGAAAATTGCAAAAGTCACAGAAAATGACAATAAATGACAAAAATGCCAGAAAATGCCAGGAAATAACAAATATGACAAAATGACAGAAAAAGCCAGGAAATGACAAATATGACAGGAAATGACAGAAAATGAAAGTAAATGACAGAAAATCACACGAAATGCCAATAAATGACAAGAAAAGATACACAAGACCAGGAAAACAAAGAAAAAAGACAAATACAAAAAAGTTACAAAGACAGGAGAAGACAGTACCTAGAAGAGTCAAGAGAAATAGTCTGAAATAAGTAGGTATTCCTTTAAATATTATAATGTGTGCCAACCCTTACACAAGTAGTCGTCGCACCAACTGTCAAGACGTTGGCGGCATGTTTATATTTATAGTGTTGTCAAGATGTCAAACTTCAAAATACAAAATATTTGGAAATATCACATTCGAAAAAACGCTATTTATAATGTAAACAATCGTTAGTAGGCCAAATAAATAAACAAAAATAAGTAAATAAATAAACATTAAAAAAATATTATGCTGATGTGGGATTCGAACTCGAATCGTATCGTAAATTGCTCCGTCAGTTTTCTTTCCTACGTTTTTGATAGTTTATCGTTTGTGATCTATTTTATTTTGAGTTTATGAATAAATAAATAAATTATTCGATTTAATAAAAATATAGGTAGGTATATAAACGTAAAATAAAAAGATAATGCTTACAATAAAATTAGAAAACATAAAAAAAGCAAATAATTATAGGATTTGATCCTGCGTCATCGCCATCGTCGTTTTGGATGACATTTCCACTGAGCTATTTAGGATTTGCATTATAGAGCGAAATTATCAACTTATTTGTAGATCTACTACGTTGTGGTAGCTCGGCTTGTTTTTGAAATAAGAATACAATAGACGCAATAACCGCGCTGTCAGAGGCTCTTGCCGGGAGCCCGCCGCTGGCGCGGGGAGCACACCCCCGGCGATGCGTTAGCTCCGCCCATTCAGCCAAAATTTCCAGATCATATCCCCACCTTAAATATGGTGTGAGAAGCTTTTTAACCGCTATTCTATGTATTTCATTTACTGAAACAGTAAATTATAATGAGATGAAAGCCTAGATTATTACCCGACTACGGCGTAGGGTTATGATTTGGACCGTTCATGTATGTTCATCTGTTCCCACCTAACTTCCAAACTACTCGTCGTAATTTGATTAATGAGATATCATTAGAAGCGGCTTAATCGTCCGCTGGTTATAGGTTATATGTGTGTATGTGTCGTTACATAAAATTGCATATGGCGCCCTCTAGAGGACATAATGTCATGAACTAAAAACATAAAAAATAACGAAGCCGTGTGGGGTATCAAATGAAAGAGCTTAATTAGCAGATTTCAAAAATATATATTTTGTTTGTTATAACTCCAAAATGTTTGTCCAAAATAAAAAGAAGTTTAATAACTAAAACCCGACTAATAAAAAATCGCGCTCTAAAAATTATGAAACAAGAAAATATTCTCATCTAGAGGATAACCGTGGTCCGTGGTCATATGCCATTTTGCCCTAAAGAACCTACACGGACCACGGCTATCCTCTAGATGAGAATATTTTCTTGTTTCATACTTTTTAGAGCGCGGTTTTTTAAATTATTTTAATGTCAACAACATACAAATGCAATACATTATTAGAATGGCTACCATCGTAAAATAACGCAAAAAAGCTCATCACCCCTAGCCTACCTACCGACAGTACTACCTCACCACTTCGCAACGCATTTACTCTTTCTCAACCACTCTTCAATTACAAAATCGACACCCCTCTCACCAATCATCACAGCAGGCGCGTTAGTGTTACCGCGACTAACGAACGGCATTATAGACGCGTCTATGACTCTAAGGCCTTTAATCCCGTACACCCTCAATCTCGGATCAACAACAGCTTTTTTGTCAGATTTCGGACCCATCTTACAGGTACCTACAGGGTGATTTGGGGGTGTCGTGTACCATCTAGCCAAACATTCTATAGACTCATCAGTGCCCCAAGATAAGTGTTTGCAAGCTTCTAATGGAGTTCGCACAAAGTACGCTCCTTTGGACTTAAAAGCTTTCGTGTTTTCTAATCCCAAAAGGAACTTAACTCCTTTAATTAAAGGCAGCAAATCCGTTGGATCGCCAAAATAATTGGGATACACTAGCGGTGGGCCGTGCGGGTTGGTCGCATTCAGCAACACCCATCCTCTACTTTTAGGAAACACATTTATAGTTCTTGGAATTATACCATCGTAGTAACAATTAGGAAGTACTACAAGTCTTTCGTAGTTAATTGGATCATTAACATATTCCTTCCAAGCCATCAAATCTTTTACTTGAAATTGAATATCTGGTGCTGGTAAATGAGGTTCCGATTTAATAAAACCTATAGAATTGAGTGGACCAACAGTTGATAGGGGCCCATCCTTGAATTCTGCTCTTTGATAGTCATAAACGTCTCTTATCATCTGTTTTTGAGACACTGAAGTAGCTGTCCCATTGGGTAGCGCTATTAAAATACCACCGAATGTAACGTGGTCATGCAAGTTTTCACCGACAGCCAAATCTTTGACGACAGGTATTTTTAATTCCCTTAGATGTTTCCTCGGCCCTACACCTGATAGCATTAATAATTTTGGAGAATTTACAGTACCACCGCTCACGATAACTTCCTTGGTCGCTGTTGCTTTATAAACTTTGCCGTTTGTTGTATATTCCACTCCATAAGCTACCTTGTTAGAGTCTATTAGTATTTTAGATACTTCAGAGTTAACTTTGACGGTTAAATTATTTCTTGTATATCTTATCCTTTTTATAAAAGCATGGTTAGAAGATACTCTGGCGCCGTTTTGTGAGAACGCTTGGGACCGTAAGGTGCCTACTTGATTTTCAGCATTGTAGTCTTGATGTGGCAGTCCCTTTTCTACAAAGGCATCCACAAGCATCTTAGATGGTTCGTCCATATAGGGCCATCTAGAGACAGGTTGTTCACCGTCGACGCCGTGGTACTTTCGGTTCAAATTTTCATCGTTGAGATTCTTTTCAGATTTTCTGAAATACGGCAGCACCTTAAAAGATTGATCAATTAAAGTCATGGCTTATTACTTTTCATACAGCGCTCTTACGGAAACAAATTTCACATTAAAATGTCTCACCTCTTCAAAGCTCCAGCCATCGTTTCCTAGTTCAGCCCAGCCGTCATAGTCTAGTTTATTGCCTCTGATATATGCCATTGAGTTTATTGAGCTCGAACCACCCATCACTTTGCCTCTAAAATTGTTAAAATATTTTTTAAAGCAGCGTATTTTATAATCTATCTATGAGCTATGAGTGTCACAATCAAAACCGATATTGTTATTACGGGCAACTGTGTTTTGGTCCGAATGTTACCTAATAATATTAATTTTGCCCACTTTGTGCCACGCACAATGTAGAGTTCTGGGGGCTTACCACCACCTCTTATAGCAGTTTTGTTTTAACGTTTCAACTACTTTTTGTGCAATGACGTTTCTTATTGTCATGAAAATAAGGTACGTCATTGCACAAAAAGTCGCTGAAACGTTAAAACGTTCCTGTAATTGAATCGCGATAAGAGCTCGTGGTAAGCCCCCTGTAGCCATTTCAACACGTCGTATCTATAATTAAATTTTAGACAGTTTGTCATATTATATTTTAGCCATACAGGGAGACGGACGGACATGAGGAAACTATAAGGGTTCCTTAGTTTTACTATGGAACGGAACCCTAAAAATTACTACCTCGACCAAGAGCATCGCTGGCCGGGTTTTGCCAAGCAACTCTTCCCGTTCGGCTCGGTGGTGAACTTCCAGTCTATACTGGACCCAGTCAGTGGAGGACTGACGCCTGGTACCAAGGTCACATCAGGCTGCTCGGGCCCAGCTTCCAGTAGAAGAACCTGCGTTTTGGGTGAGAATTGAATATTAACGATATTTAACATTATTTGTAAAAAACCTATGTCCAACAGTGGACGTTTTGTGGACTGTCAGGATGAATATTTTGCTAAACACCTACTGCACCATTTATTAGCAAGTTGACTCTGAACTAATATATTCCTTCGAAATCTAATATGCTGTGTTTTATAACTCTACGAAATACAGCGCTTTAATAACACATCACAGTTAATAAAAAATATATTCTAACGTACCTTCCACTCCTTTATTTCGGATAATCTATTAGCGACCACACACCCCGCCGATCCAGCTCCCACAACTATAAAATCGTATTCTTCTATCTCTAGTGTTTTATCATCGTCACCACACAGTTTCTGATAGTCTCGGTACTTTTCTTGCAATATCCTGTCTTGAGAGTCGCCGTACAGACTAACCAGCAGATTGAGATATGTGATAGCGAATGGACTGCAGGCAGTGAGCTGGGAAGCTGCCGGTATTGTGGCACAAATTGCTGTTACATTTGGAGGTTGCCAAATCATTGTTGCTGAAACATAGTAACAAAAGTTACTTAAGTGTCTAAACTCTAAACAAACAATCTATTCTGGGACATTCGCGAATCTGAAGGCGCGGTAGGATTGTTTGTCCGTGTTCTTTCTGTCTTCTTTCATTTGGCCAGTTTTTCGGTTTATTAATTCTGTTTCGTAATTACTTGAACTTCGATTCATTAGATCTCACGGATATTTACAGCTGTATCATTGCGAGATTTAGGCGTATTGCTACAGGGCTTGTTTTTGGTTGGATTTATTTGAGCTTGAAATATCTGTTGTTCTTACCATGTCCAATTAAAGAAGACAGAAAATTAAGTCCGAGGTCATAACACCAAAAGTTGCTGGCTGACTGCGCACGGGTAGACAGACTTCAAAGCACAAAATTCTATACCTACCCTATTAATTAACACAAACACTGAAATTACTCTATGCTACTCAGGCATAGTGTAGTTTTTTTTTTCTATCAGTGAGTAAGTAGTGAGTCATTAAGTATTCCAGAGACCACTTACCTCCTACAAACTTAAAAATACTTAAAAAACAACAAGTTTACTATACTTATTAGTGTAAGATGAAACTAATTAGTAAATAAAAACTAAAACCCGACTACTGAAAAATCGAGCTCTAAAAAGTATGAAACAAGAAAATATTCTCATCTCGAGGATAGCCGTGGTCCGTGTTCATATGCCATTTTGACATAAAGGACCTACACGGACAACGAATATTTTATTGTTTGATACTTTTTAGATCGCGATTTTTCAGTAGTCGGGTTTTCGTTTTTAAATTTAAATATTTTGAAGTTTAACAATCAATATTTTTTTTTGAAATGTGTTAATTAAGTTCTTGCATTTGATACCTCACACGGCTTAGTTAAAAAAATATAAGTTTTTTAGTTCATGAAATTATATTTCCTCACTTATTTATTTATTTTACCTCATTTATCAAATTACGACAAGACAATTTGGAATTTAGGCGGGAACAGATGAACATACATACCGGTCAAAATCGTAACCCTGCGCCGTAGTCGGGAAAAAAGTCGCGTTAATCCCGCGACTCTCGCGTATACTCAACTTGATTTAAAAGCAGTAAATACGCCCGTGCTTGAATCACTGAAGGGAATAAATACAAGTTTAAATGATTTCACAGTACAGTTATGCTTTACTTATATAACTGTTTGCGATTGTGATCAAATACAGCAAAACAATGCGCTCAGGTACAATACACGAGTTCATCAATACCCAATGAAAAGACTTGCCATTGAATGCCATGACTTGTAAAGTGCTTGGAACAATGCGCGGGTATTCAAATAAAGGTGAGCTATTTGAAACATTTTATTCAATAAACATGTTATTGAACGAACTTATCCCTGGAAAGGCAATTATAAAAAGCACAATACCACGTGGATTTATAAATAATACACTGATATACTTAACTACTTTTTATTTCGTAGCTACCTCTTCCTTACAACCTTTTTGAGAATAGGTGGACTAGGCGGACTAGATGGAACAGGTGTATGGATCACATATTTTTAACCCCCGACGAAAAACGAGGGGTGTTATAAGTTTGACGTGTGTATCTGTGTATCTGTGGATCGGTGTATCTGTGTATCTGTGTGTCTGTCTGTGGCATCATAGCGTCTGAACGGATGGACCGATTTGGATTTAGTTTTTTTTGTTTGATAGGTGAGTTAATCGAGAGTGTTCTTAGCTATGTTTCAAGAAAATCTGCTCAGCCGTTTGAAGACCATCAGCTCTTTTCTAGTTGATGAAAAGATATAAACAACTTCCACAGGTCTGATCAATACGAAATTTGAAATCCTGTCACTTGTCAATGATATTACAAAGTATGACAACCTTGACCTGATGCGCAGGCATCATCAGAAGAACTCCTCAACGGTGTACGGCATCTACCTTGTGTTTGGGCTCATACGATGCGTTTTGACGAGTACATGCTAATACAAGCTGGGCAGTTAGTACACCGGTAATATAAGTTTAAAAAAGCATGAAATATAAATTAAATTAAAAATTTAAAAAACCCCCGACAAAAAAAATATCCTTTAAAAAGATAAAAATAATACCTGAATATTTTCACCCAAGCGTCGTCGTTCCGTCGGGGGACCGCTAAGTACGCCGGTCATGGTTATAATCTGCAGGTTACTCTAAATGTAATGTACTTAGCGGTCCCCCGACGCAACGACGACGCTTGGGTGAAAATATTCAGGTATTATTTTTATCTTTTTAATTAAATACTAGGAATAGGTGCACCTAGTCCCAAATTTACCTAGTACAACCCATCTCTACAACCTTTTCCATGTAGCGTTCTCGACCAAGTGGCCCCTCGAGCCACCTCTTTTCTTTTACAGTCCCGCCATCTTGCTTGACATTACCGCACCATCGAGCAACGACGTTATTATTTGAAAAGCAATGTTGCCAGAATAAAATACTAGACTGAATAATAAAATCGACTAATCAAATCGTTTTAACAACTTAAATATCGAATGATCGATACATAATTATAAACAAAAACTATGAACCCTAACACAATCAAGGTCAAAACTTTCATACTGTTTAGAGCGCGATTTTTCAGTAGACGGGTTTTAGTTTTGCAACTTACTTTTTATTTAAATATTTTGGAGTTATAACAAACAATATATATATCTATTTGAAATGTGCTAATCAAGCTCATTTATTTGATACCTCACACGCCTTCGTAAATTTTTTTTTTAGTTCATGACATTATATCCTCTAGAGGGCGCCATATGCAATTTTATGTAACGACACATGTACTGAGATACATTTGAATAAGTAACTACATCGAATCGTAGGTTAGATGGCTACCACGTTTTTAGGGTTCCGTACCCAAAGGGTGCCAACGGGACCCTATTACTAAGCCTACGCTGTCCGTCTGTCTGTCTGTCTGTCTGTCTGTCTGTCTGTCCGTCTGTCTGTCAGCGGGCTGTATCTAACAAACGGTAATAGCTAGAGACATGAAATTTTCACAGAATGTGTATTTCTGTTGCCGCTACAACAACAAATACTAAAAATAAAATAAAACTTAAAAATAAAGGGGGTCCCCATACAATAAACTCGATATTTTTGGCGTTTTTATTGATAACTCATAAATTAAACAATATATAAAGAGAAAACTAACATTTTAACCATGAGTGATCATTATGACATATTTTAGATAAATTGTTGACAAAAAAAAGAAATGTAAAACTACATTTTTGACCCATAAATAAGTTTTAAATTAATAGTACCAGTCAAAGTAGCGCCATCTAACATTGTTATGATATCATTGGCATTACAGTGTCATAAGTAGTATAATAATTCTAGTACAATACTAAAGATCATCTTAGCCGTATGGTTAAGGCGTTAGTCCACGTGTATGTGGGTATTATGTTCGAATCTTACTATAAGTTGTTTTTTTTTTGAGTAATTCGCATTTTTTTTGTCGCCCACAGCTTAAATTAAAATAATGTTAACACTAAACTGATTTGTGCAAATACATTGTTTACGTACGTAAACATATTTGTAAATCAAGTTTCAAATGCATTCGGAGTTTCAAGCACAGAGTATTAGAACTATAGATGGCGTTGTAATAGTTTTTCACAGAATGTGTATTTATTTATTTGTGTACTTTATGTACCTATTATTGCAGGTGTGTACTAACAATTATGGGACTGAGGTGGCAAAAAAGCGTACAGCCCGCCTGATGTTGAGCAGTTTTTTTTATGGGAGTGAGGTGGCAAAGAGTAAATAATTGTTGCTATAACAAAGATAATATAAAATAAGAACCTCATAATATATAAAATAATAGTACCGCTACGCACCACTAGATGACGCTAGATGAGCTCCTAGATCGCGCTATGGTTTCGTTTTTCAGATCGCAATATAGTCACGACCAAAATTCGCCTGCTATTGACAAGTTTTGCGTTATCTCTAGGTTTCGATCGATTGGAAATTGTTGTATTGCTTTCATAGTGTCATATTTGATGGCAGAATACTCCCGTTGCCTCCGACTATAGTGTGCGGGGATTTTAATGAGAATGCACCTTTAAAATAATATTTTGACCATATTGGTTTAAATTCAAAACCTCGTGTTGTTACCACAACGGGTTATACTCAAATAGATAATGTGTTTATCAATATTGACTTGAATGCTGGCACATACTGTGCACTCTTTAGTTACCATAGCCCTTTATGGATACAATTTCGAATTGAGCAATAGATTTTATCAAAACTATCCGAAAAGTCAGAATAAAATTTGTATTTCTGTTGCCGATGTAACAACAAATACTAAAACAGAATAAAAAAATATTTAAGTGGGGTTCCCATACAACAGACATGATTGCCGTTTTTATAGAATGGTACGGAACCCTTCGTGCGCGAGTCCGACTCGCACTTGGCCGGTTTTTAAGACATTACTATAAGGGTGTTACAGAACAGTGGTGTCTGTATATTGTTGATACTTAGGCAATATTTGCAATAGGCTATTCAAGGGTCTTTGAATCCCAAACGATTTCATTTTTTTTTAATAAATAGCAATGACGTGGAAATACTCAAGCGTGTCAGATATTGATACTTTTCATGCTCCAACATGATAAATTGAAAAAAAAATTTTTTTCGAGCGCGCCAGATTTTGTAAGCATCTATAGGCTACGGTAACTGCTTAAAATCAGGTGGGCCGTACGCTTCTTTGCCACCGCAGACCTATAAAAAAAACTGAGGGGGTGAAAAAGTGAAACATACAGATGCTCTCATTTCTTAGACTGACGATCAAATTAGCAAAATTGACACTTTTGAAACTTTTTAGCTAGTAATGAATCCCCTATATCTTAATCTGACGAGTTCCGAGAATTTTAAGATGGTCTATTTATTTTTTTTGGTTCCTCTGACCGTACCCACCAATATTAAGGGCTCATACTGGTTGGAGGTTCTTATCAATATGTAAGCTATCTCCCTTATCCCTTATCTGACGCGCTCGAGTAAATCCAGAAAATCCTTCTACAGCTCCCCATCTATAAGAGAGCGTTCATTAATTACGTGAGGCGATTTTTGTGATTTTTAGACCCCCTTGGTAAGACGACTTGAGATTTGGCTCGACCCCCTGCCGCCGATTTTTTTAAAATCATATTAACCTCTTAGGCATAGAGAACTGTTAAGATGTGAACTGTGAATATGTTTACTTCATTAACCCAGTTATCTCGCAATTTTACTCTGTTTCTAACGGGAAAAAAAAAGTGAGATTGGGTGAGATTCGGTTCTACCATTTCCCGCCCTAAACACCTCACGTAATTAATTAATGCCCTCTTATTATTAAAAGTTTTGATTGCCTTTCCAGGGTTTCATTCGAAACTTATTCTTCGCTTGAGTTCATTGTTAGATTTCAGTCCCTTAGAAGGGGAAAAAAATCTATATAATATTTGAAAAACAATTTTTCCGAATTCTAAAAAAAAGCAACTTTGCCGGTACTGTTTATATAAACAAACTAGATGACCTGGTGAACTTCGGTCCTACTTAAAATAATAAGTAAAGCGAAGTGACAATTCCCATACAAAATTAGCAATTTCGATATTTTTGAAGTTTCGACTCTCGACGTTTTGGCGTTGTTCCTTTGGGGTTATCGTAATGTTCTTATTTATTCCTAAAGTACCTATTGAGGCGAAAAAATGTTATTAGCACCGTATACTTCCATATGCATTTGGTAAAAAACTGTTATTTTGACATTACAAACAGACACTTTTTGTATAGATGTACATATTCTACCTGTAATTAACTTAACAATAACTTGTTTACTACTTTTACACAATCCTTTCTTGTATGAACCACTTATTCCGGCCGATGCAAAGAACCTCGCTTATTTATTAGCACAGCTGATTTGGAACATCAATGCAATATTACGCAGATATTGCGAATGAAAAACCTACTTCCACAACAACACTCCTACATGAGTCTACTCTTTGTGATCTACTCTTTGTGCAGGTATTCACACAGATTAATAGAAGTAGGCAGATGTAGTCTTGGCAACAAACGATGTGAAGCCGGGTAGCATTATATGTGTGCGTGACAACTAGGAGCGGCACTAGGGGCACATACATCTGTATGCGTGTAAAGTTGTGTAGTTATAAGGCGAGATTGTATTCGATTTTTTGTTTTGTATTTGCTTTGGTGGCCTCACTTTCGTGTTCTCGACACTCCATCTGTAGCTCCTAAATCTATGGGTATTCACAATACTGTCAAAGCAGACAAAGCTGTACTACTCCGCCAAGCCAACTTATATGCGACTAGTGATGGGATGTTCTCGAGAACATTCTCAACCTCGGAAACTTACGGAAAATTACTCGTGAGAATTTTCGAGAATTTATCTTCTGAAGCATGTTAAACTTGGCATAAACCTCATCAAACATGCAAGTATGGTGGTTTTAATTGTTTTTAAGATTGAAAGTTAGGATAACGACACCCAAAATAAAAAAATCTCACGAGTAAGTTTCAGAGGGTTCTCGTTCTCGAGAACATCCCATCATTATATGCTACGGCCACGCCACGTACGCCTATAGAGCGTTAGCGACTGCCACCGAGGTGGACTTTATCAATTTTATTTTATTTAAATTTGGATAGCTTACAGTGTTTATACAAAGTAATCACAATATTAAAAAAAAAAAAAACCCCTGACAAAAAGAAATGCCTCTAAAAAGATAAAAATAATATCTGAATAATTTCACCCAAGCGTTGTTGCGTCGGGGGACCGCTAAGTACATCGGTCTGGGCCATTATCTACAGTTTACCTTAAATGTAATGTAATGTCGCACAATGTTTTTCGGGTTCGGGTTTTTAACTTTTGAATTACTTGGGAACAAGTAGTGATTTGTTTGAAGACAATCCTATTTGATTTAAGAGGTTTGAGGGGGACGGCGCGTACGCAGTCCCCACTACCAAAAATTACGCGTCCGAGTTATCCACATTAGGGATAATCGCAGGGGTCAACCCAACCGCAGTGCAATGGGAGGGCCTCGCCCTGGGGGAACCGCCTTCTTGATCACGGTGTCCCCTACGCCAGGTAAGTATGCTTTGACAATCGCGCCTCGGGGTAGTCTATAAACGGAATACGGTCTTAACACCGCGAGCCAGAAATAAAGCGCTTACTGTGCAGCGACATCTGTCGACGAATATTGAAACTGTTAGGATGAAACTTAATCATAATATCATTTTTTATGTAATTTTATAGGGTTTTTGGAAACAAAAATATAAATAATTCTTATAATAAATAGTCTTCAATAAAATACCGATGTGAATGGGGCCTATTATTACCTGCCATTTTCCAGATAGTTTAGACCATTTATTTCCTCGTAACTTTTGGTATTTGTGTTATTATTTTCATAAATGTTACTTAAATTAGCATGTTAATTTCGCGATAAATACTATACCAAGAAGCAAATGTAATGCAAAGGGTGGTGACGACATCATGACAATAATTGAAACCACATACTGGGTATCACATTAGTAGTTCGCACATAAAATATTATTAAATTATATTCAAAGGTGTTGCCACAGGATTGCTTTTTTATTTTGGCTATTTTAACTTTACACCTACAAAGGTACCGCAAAAAAAACTGCTTGCCTGCTTGTACTTACAGGTCAGTCTATGATGTCGGTAGACTTTTATAAAGGATGTTGTGTTTCGTTTAGACTAATTCCGCGTTTAATTTTTTTGAAAATTTTAATTTTTGGACTTTGATGTAAACCTAACTTTATAATTTTAATTGTGATTGACTAGCTGGGATCGTGTTTTAATTTATTGTCGTTATGTCGTCACCATTCTGTATAGTAACTAGTGTCCCAAACGATTTTTGATTTTTTGTCAAAGTATACATACAACAAGAAAATATAATTTTAACCACCTAGGATTTACCTACATATTGCTTAAAATTTCAGAGGTTACAATCCCGCAAAGGGACGGATGATAATTTGTTTTGTATGGAAACATTAGTTGATTTGAACAGACCTTTTCAACGCTACCCCACATGATGGAGTAACAAAATATATAAAAAGTAAGTTTAAAAACTAAAACCCGACTACGGAAAAAACGTGCTCTAAAAAGTAAGTTTAAAAAAACTAAAACCCGACTACTGAAAAAAAGCGCTCTAAAAAGTATGAAACAAGAAAATATTCTCATCTAGAGGATAGCCGTGGTCCGTGTTCATATGCCATTTGGCCCTAAAGGACCTACACGGACCACGGCTATCCTCTAGATGAGAATATTTTCTTGTTTCATACTTTTTAGAGCGCTTTTTTTCAGTAGTCGGGTTTTAGTTTTTAAACTTACTTTTTAGAGCACGTTTTTTCCGTAGTCGGGTTTTAGTTTTTAAACTTACTTTTTATTTAATTATTTTGGAGTTATAGGTACCAAAATATATATATTTTTGAAATGTGCTCATCTATCAAGCTCTTTCATTTGATACGCCACACGGTTTCATTAAAAAATGTTTTTTTTTAGTTCATGACATTATGTCCTCTAGAGGGCGCCATATGCAATTTTATGTGACGTCACATAGCCTATAACCAGCGCGCCATTAAGCCGCTTCTGACGATACCGCATTTGTCAAATTACGACAAGTAGTTTGGAAGTTAGGTGGGAACAGATGCACATACATACATACATACATACATACATACCGGTCAAAATCATAACGCCTCCGTAGTCGGGTAAAAATACTAACAACCGCCCGCGACTAAGTCACCGCATATTTAAAAAAAGAGAAGTAGCCTATGTGCTATTCCAGACAATAATCTATCTTTCTGCCAAATTTCATCCAGATCCGTTCAGCCGTCCTGGAGTATTGAGTAACAAACGGCCATTGAGTAACAAACATCCATCCATTCATACATCCAAACTTTCACATTTATAATATTAGTGGGATTTATCTCCACTTTCCATGTACGGGAACGTACCACAAAAAGACATTCCTTATATTTTTACCCGACTACGGCGGAGGGTTATGATTTTGACCGGTATGTATGTATGTAAGTATGTATGTATGTATGTATGTATGTATGTATGTATGTATGTATGTATGTATGTATGTATGTATGTATGTATGTGCATCTGTCCCCACCTAACTTCCAAACGACTTGTCGTAGTTTGACAAATGAGGTATCGTTAGAAGCGGCTTAATGGCGCGCTGGTTATAGGCTATGTGACCTCACATAAATTTGCATATGGCGCCCTCTAGAGGACATAATGTCATGAACTAAAAAAAAAACATTTTTTAATAAAACCGTGTGGGGTATCAAATGAAAGAGCTTGATGAGCACATTTCAAAAATATATATATTGTTACTTATAACTCCAAAATAATTAAATAAAAAGTAAATTTAAAAACTAAAACCCGACTACTGAAAAATCGCGCTCTAAAAAGTATGAAACAAGAAAATATTCTCATCTAGAGGATAGCCGTGGTCCGTGTATGTCCTTTAGGGCCAAATGTCATATGAACACGGACCACGGCTATCCTCTAGATGAGAATATTTTCTTGTTTCATACTTTTTAGAGCGCGATTTTTCAGTAGTCGGGTTTTTTAATATTGAGATCCACTATTGATATAAACTGGTGAAATTATAGCACTGTGATAGACTGAGACGGTCTGGATGATTTTATAAAGTTTTCACGTAGGGACTACGAAACCCAAAAAAATACAAAACAAATAAAAATGTTTTTAATCCATTTAATATTTACTAATTTAAATCGTCTAATTATTAGTGCATAGATATTTAAAAAGCAATCAGAATTTACTACAAAGTTTCTTAAGCCAACTTGAATTCAGGTATCCTAGCTTTTTACACGACTGCCCAAAAAAAAAAGAGTGTATATGTGTTTAGGGTTCATGTATGTATGTATGTTTGTATGTTTGTATGTGAGATTCTTTATTCCACCATAACTTATAAATGCCTGAACGGATTTGGATGTATGGGGTATCGTTAGAATCCTTACATCATTCCGGGTAACACTAGGTATATTATTTTTGAAAAAAATCAGTATGGCGGCATTATGGCTCAACTTTAATATGTGAAAAAAAAATTTTTCTTCCATTATTACAATATGGGTATCAAATTGAAGGCCTTGATGAGCACAGTCCAAAACTGTAGAATTTATAGGCATAATTTAACATAGGTAGGGTGTACATGCAAAACAAATATATCATTTTTGGCTGCTGTCACTAAAATGCATAAAATAAAAATAAATAATTTAAAAAAATAAAAACACGACTGCCCTGCCAAAAAACGAACTAAAAAGTATAAAACAAGTGCAGTGTCATTGCAGTCGGGGGCCCTCTTAGATTAAATATGTTCCACAGAACGGTCCCCCGACTGCAATGACACTGCACTTGTTTTATACTTTTTAGTTCGTTTTTTTTTAACAGCCTAAGATTATAATATATTTATTTCGAAGGCTTGTTACGATGCTGAATACGGTTACACTATTCATCAGAGCTAGTCAGCTAGGAAGCGTGGGTTAAATATGGTGCGATATGCCTTTTTAACCGCTATTCTATGCATTTCACACAAACATTTAATTTACTGAAACAGGTAAATTATAATAAAATGAAAGCCTAATTTATAATTCTTTTAAATGTAAACAACATAAGTACATATGCAATACATGATTGGTATGACTAACATCGTATAATAACGTAAGCAAGCACACCACCCAACAACTATCTCACCACTTCGCAACGCATTTACTCTTTTTCAACCACTCTTCAATTACAAAAGCGACACCCCTCTCACCAATCATTACAGCAGGCGCGTTAGTGTTACCGCGATTAACGAACGGCATTATAGACGCGTCTATGACTCTAAGGCCTTTAATCCCGTACACCCTCAATCTCGGATCAACAACAGCTTTTTTGTCAAATTTCGGACCCATTTTACAGGTACCTGCAGGGTGATTTGTGGGTGTCGTGTACGCTCTAGCCAAACATTCTATAGACTCATCAGTGCCCCAAGATAAGTGTTTGCAAGCTTCTAATGGAGTTCGCACAAAGTACGCTCCTTTGGACTTAAAAGATTTCGTGTTTTCTAATCCCAAAAGGAACTTAACTCCTTTAATTATAGGCACCAAATCTGTTGGATCGCCAAAATAATTGGGATACAGTAGCGGTGGGCCGTGCGGGTCGGTCACATTCAGCAATACCTTTCCTCTACTTTTAGGAACTACATTTATAGTTCTTGGAATCAAACCATCGTAGTAACAATTTGGTAGTACTACAACTCTTTCGTAGTTATTCGGATCATTAACATATTCCTTCCAAACCATCAAATCTTTTACTTGAAATTGAATATCTGGTGCTGGTAAATCAGGTTCTGATTTAATAAAACTTATAGAATTGAGTGGACCCACAGTTGATAGGGGCCCATCCTTGAATTCTGCTCTTTGATAGTCATAAACGTTTCGTATCATCTGTTTTTGAGACACTAAAGTAGCGGTCTTATTGGGTAACGCTATTAAAATACCATCGAATGTAACGTGGTCATGCAAGTTTTCACCGACAGCCAAATCTTTGACGACAGGTATTTTTAATTCCCTTAGATGGTTCCTCGGCCCTACACCTGATAGCATTAATAATTTTGGTGTGTTTACAGCACCGCCGCTCACAATTACTTCTTTGGTCGCTGTCGCTTTATACACTTTGCCGTTTCTTTTATATTCCACTCCATAAGCTACCTTGTTAAGGTCAATTAAAATTTTAGATACTTCAGAGTTAACTTTGACAGTTAAATTCCTTCTTGTATATCTTACTCTTTTTATAAAAGCATGGTTAGAAGATACTCTGGCACCGTTCTGTGAGAACGCCTGGGACCGCAAGGTGCCTACTTGATTTTCAGCATTGTAGTCTTGATGTGGTAAGCCCTTTTCTACAAAGGCGTCCACAAGCATCTTAGATGGTTCGTCCATAAAGGGCCATCTAGAGACAGGTTGTTCACCGTCGACGCCGTGATACTTGCGGTTCAAATTTTCATTATTGAGATTCTTTTCAGATTTTCTAAAATACGGCAGCACCTTAAAATATTGACATCTAGTCATGATTTATTATTCGTCATACAGCGCTCTCAAACCAATTATTAACTGACTAAATATTAACAATATCCTACAAATTTCACATTAAAATATCTCACCTCTTCATAGCTCCAGCCATCGTTTCCTAGTTCGGCCCAGCCATCATAGTCTAGTTTATTGCCTCTGATATATACCATTGAGTTTATTGAGCTCGAACCACCCATCACTTTGCCTCTAAAATGGTTATATTTTCAAGCAGCATATTTTATGATTTATCTATAAACATTCTATGAGATTCAGAATCGGATTATAGTCACCGAATAAAATAACCTGAGTAATATAGACAGACGGAGTGTCGGACGCATATGACGAAACTATAAAGGTTCCTTAGTTTTACTATGGAACCCTAAAAATTAATACCTCGGCCAAGAGCATCGCTGGCCGGGTTTTCCCAAGCAGCTCTTCCCGTTCGGCTCGGTGATGTACTGCCAGTCTACACTGGACCCAATCAGTGCAGGACAGGCGCCTGGTACCAAGGTCACATCAGGCTGGTCGGGCCCAGCTTCCAGTAGAAGAACCTGCGTTTTGGGTGAGAATTGGATATTACCAATATAACATTATTTGGGAAAGAAGAAGGAAGAAGGTCCAACAGTGGACATCTTGTGAACTAACATGATGAATATTACACAATCACAAAACACGAGTTATGTCACGGAGGACACACACACATTCCTCTGACACATTTTTGTACACCGTATGACATGGTAAAGTATGATGGATCTTACACTAATTTTCTCACCAACAATGTGCAAGCTATTGTATATTTGTAAACTACTCGTGTTTTGTGCAAATAAATATATTGTATTGTATGGTATTGATGGTGTTTCTGACCCATTCTTTTCTTTCGAAAACTAATAAATATGCTGTGTTTTATATCTCTTTGGCAGACCCGCATTGGTTTGTAGCTATACGACATAATAAAGTTTGTGCAGTAAAATAAGTCTACGGAAGACAGCGCTGTAATAAGACATCACAGTAAATTAAAAAAAAATTCAACGTACCTTCCACTCTTTAATGTCGGATAATCTATTAGCGACCACACACCCCGCCGCTCCTGCTCCCACAACTATGAAATCGTATTCTTCTGTCACTATCGCTTCATTATCATTATATTTCTCGTCATTGCACAGGTTCTGATAGTCTCGGTACTTTTCTTGCAATATCCTGTCTTGAGAGTCGCCGTACAGACTAACCAGCAGATTGAGATATGTGATAGCGAATGGACTGCAGGCAGTGAGCTGGGAAGCTGCCGGTATTGTGGCACAAACTTCTGTTAAATTTGCAGGTTGCCAAATCATTGTTACTGAAACGTAGTCAGAGAAGTTATTAAAGTATCTAAACAAACAATCGATTCTGGGACTTTCTGAAGGTGTGTTAGCGTGGTCTGTTCATGTTCTTTCTTACTTCCTTCATTTGGTCAGTTTTTGGTTACTTAATTATGTTTGATAGATGAGTACGAAGAGTACTTGAACTTCGATTCATTAGATCTCACGGATGTTTACTGCTGTGCCATTGCGAGATTTCGGCGTATTTTTACAGGGTTTGTTTTTGGTGGCATTTATTTGAGCTTAAATATCTGTTGTTCTTACCATGTGTCCAATCAAATTTGAAGACAGCAAAATACGTCCCGAAGTCCTAACGCCAAATGCAGTTTATGCAAGTGTTCATTTGCATGTGCAATTTATACTTGCACACTTTTTAAACTAATTAAGTAATTAATTCAGGAAAATACAATTCAAGATAAGCAAACGATTCAACCCACTTAAAGGATATTGATACGCATGCGATTTTTTGTATTTTTAGGGTTTCGTACCTCAAAAGGAAAAAACTTAACCTTTGTTCAGAATCAGGATCACTTTTTCGTCCGTCTGCCTGTGTGTCCGTCTGTCAAGACATGCACAGCCCAAACCGCTGGTGTTACAAACATGAAATTTCAACAGTAGGCACCTTTTATAGCGTAGAAGTAGAGCATAGGAAGGATTTTATAAAATAAACCCCTAAGGAGGTAATAGTACATTGTTACCCGAGGGGAAAAGTAACTTATTATTGGTCCCGAGACGGGGTTTCGCTAATAGTTCGAGGGACCAATAATAAGTTACTTTAACTCGAGGTAAACACTGTGCTTTTCATCACGAATACAAGGAAAGTAAAAAAAAAACAAAAAAAAAACAGAAAAAATAAAAAAAAACAGATAAAAAGACGACAAAAAAAGGGAAAAAACATAAAAAAAAAGTGCGAAAAAAAAGAAAAACAAAGTAAAAAATGAAAAGAAAAAAAGAAGTAAAAAAGAAAAAGAAATAACAGAAAAAAAAGACGAAAAAAAGAAAAAAGGGAAGAAAACAGAAAAATAAGAAAAAAAAACAGAAAAAAAGTAGAGTATTAGTAGTAGTGGGGATAAAAGTGACGTCAATAGAAAATTGAAAATAGAACTCATATTTTTTTATAATTTGACAAAATCGTCGAAATTTTGACAGAACGGGCTCGTGTCGCAAATCGTGTGCAAATCGTGTTTCCAGAAACACGATTTTGCCCGATCACAAAAGTATCACTTTCTGTCGGCTCTTCAGGCACCTTTCGACCTACTTTCCGCGTATGAGTGATGAAAAATAATTTTACCAGACTTACACACCAACGGTATGGTCCCAAACTAAGTCGAGCTTGTACTATGGGCCTTACAATGGACTGGGGGTGATCCCAGTGATACCCAGACCAGAGCAAATTACCAAAAGGCCGTTTCGAAAATTTGCCTCTGACGGAAATCGAACCCGTTACCACCTGATGCAGAGAGCCGTGCGGGCTACGCTTGAACCAGTCAGTCGTTAGTGGGCCGATATGCTCTTACCCGTTTTTTGTATTGCAGAATGAGAAATAAGATTATTCAGACACAAATTGATACATTTTGCATCAATAACAAATGAATAATAACATTTTTTTTTAAATTTAATCACAGGCCGCTGTAGTGCTTAAACATCAACAGATATTTGCGAATATTTTTAGGTGTGCTAAAAATTGATCGTAATTTAATTTTTTGCCAACATTAAATCGTCTATAGATGAACCTAAATTATAAAGGTAAAAGGTATCGTGGACCGGAGAGAATGTAGCCTTCTCAGAAGACATTGTATTAAAGAGCTTATTACACTTGGCTAAATTTAGAAGCCTAAATTCAGAACCTTCTAAATATTTAAACCATTCTAGCTTCTGAATAGCTTGCTGAATGCGATTACACTTGCCTAAATTCAGTAACGACTAAATTAAGTAGCCTAAATTTAGTTAAAAGTAATAACCCTTTTAGTGTAATAACCCTTTAAGCAAATTTATTTTATAAAGAAATAAATACATAAAGTTTTTAATTTTGGGACAGAGCTATGACTTCTGATGCGCTAGCTAATTTCAATTACAGGAGTACCTCAATTAATATTATTATTATTAACAGTTATAAAAGGGGGACAGCGCGTACGCAGTCCCCACTACCAAAAATTACGCGTCCGAGTTATCCACATTAGGGATAATCGCAGGGGTCAACCCAACCGCAGTGCAATGGGAGGGCCTCGCCCTGGGGGAACCGCCTTCTTGATCACGGTGTCCCCTACGCCAGGTAAGTATGCTTTGACAATCGCGCCTCGGGGTAGTCTATAAACGGAATACGGTCTTAACACCGCGAGCCAGAAATAAGCGCTCTCCGTTCAGCGACATCTGTTGACGAATAGGGAAACTGTATTATTGTATATTTTTGCTGTAATTTTATAGGGTTTTTGAAAACAAAAATAGATTTTTTTATAATAATACGTCTTCAAATAAAATACTGATGTGTATGGGACCTACTATTACCTGCCATTTTCCAGATCATTTGGGCTCGTATTAATAAATGCATCTTAAAGTTTAGATAGATCTTAAGACGCTGTTTTTGTTGACAGATGTTCCATACATGAATCGTCAAAACTGCATCTTAAGATCGATCTCAACTTTGAGATGCATTTATTAATACGAGCGTGAGACATTTTATTTCCTCGTAACTTTTGGTATTTGTCTTATTATTTAACGCTACCCCATATGATGGCGTAACTAAAAATAAAATATTTATCCCCACTTTCCATGTACGGGAAGGTACCAAAAAATTATTTTATAACACCTTATATTTCTAGAATTGAGAAATGAAATGATATTTATATGCTAGAAATATGGGGTAATACAAGTTCTTATTGAATTAATTAGTGTCACATATTTCGCCGAGTGCCCCGACTACATGCAAATACGCATAATAATAATAATTGTGCTCTTAATTTGAGACAGTGATTTGAGATCTACTATTAAAATACATCAATAGTAGATCTCAAATCACTCTCTCTTTTATCAAATTTCGTCAATTTTCGTCATAAACTGTGGAAGTTATGGCATTGTGACGGTCTGGATGATTTTATAAAGGTTCCTCGTAGGGGCTACGGAACTCTAAAAAAACAAATAAAAATGTTTTAAATCCGTTTAATAATAAGTTGAATGAAATGACAATAGCTGCCAAAGTACTGAACGTAAAATCGATGACAATTAAGTGCATAGATATTTAAATAAAAAAGCATTCATGCAGCACTTACTAAAAAGTTTATTAAACCAACTTGAATTCTGGTTTCCTAGCTTATTAACAGCCTAAGATTATAATATCTTTATTTCGAAGGCTAGTTAGGATGCTGAATGCGATTACACTTCTCTGCATCAGAGCTAGTCAGCTAGGAACTGTGGGTTAAATATGGTGTGATAAGCTTTTTAACCGGTGTTCTATGCATTTCACACAAAATTTTATTAAACTGTAGCAGGTAAATTATAATTCACCTAAAGCCTAGTTTATAATTATTGTAATGTCAACAACATAACAATGCATTACATTATTATTATTACTAACATCGAATAATTACGTAAGCAAGCCCACCACCCAACAACTACCTATCCTCTATACCGTCTGCACATCACCACTTCGCAACGCATTCACAATTTTTCAACCACTCTTCAATTACAAAAGCGGAACCCCTCTCACCAATCATCACGGCAGGCGCATTAGTGTTACCGCGATTAACGGACGGCATTATAGACGCATCTATGACTCTAAGGCCTGTAATCCCGTACACCTTTAATGTAGGATCAACAACAGCTTTTTCGTCACATTCTGGACCCATTTTACAGGTACCTGCAGGGTGATGTGTCGGTGCCGTGTACGCTCTAGCCAAACATTCTATATACTCATCAGTGCCCCAAGATAAGTCTTTGCAAGCTGGTAATGGAGTTCGTACAAAGTACGCTCCTCTGGACTCAAAAGCTGTTGTATTTTCTAATCCCAAAAGGAACTTTACTCCCTTAATTATAGGCTCCAAATCTGATGCCTCGCCAAAATAATTGGGATACACTAGCGGCGGGCCGTACGGGTCGGTCGCATTCAGTAACACCTTTCCTCTACTTATAGGGGCCACATTTATAGTTTTAGGAATCAAAGCATTGTAGTAACAATTAGGTAGTATTGCAACTTTTTCGTAATTAATGGGATCATTAACATATTCCTCCCAAAACATCAAATCTTTTACTTGAAATTGAATATCTGGCGCAGGTAAATCAGGTTCCGATTTAATGAAACTTATAGAATTAATGGGACCAATAGCTGATAGGGGCCCGTTCTTGAATTCAGCTCTTTGATAATCATAAACGTCTTCTATCATCTGTTCTTGAGACACTAAAGTAGCGGTCTGATTTGGTAATGCTATTAAAATACCAGTGAATGTAACGTGGTCATGCAAGTTTTCACCGACAGCCAAATCTTCGACGACAGGTATTTGCAATTCTGTTAAATGTTCCGCTGGTCCTACTCCTGATAGCATTAATAATTTTGGTGAATTAACAGTACCACCGCTCACGATAACTTCCTTGGTCGCCGTCGCGGTATAAACTTTGCCGTTTGTTGTATATTGCACTCCATAAGCTACCTTGTTATCGTCAATTAGTATTTTAAATGCTTGAGAGTTAACTTTAACAGTCAAATTATTTCTCTTATATCTTATAGGGTTTATGAAAGCGTTGTTAGAAGATACTCTGACGCCGTTCTGTGAGAACGCTTGGGACCGCAAGACGCCAACTTGATGTTCAGCATTGTAGTCTATATGTGGCAGGCCTCCTTCTACACCGGCTTCCACGAGCATCTTAGATGGTTCGTCCATGTAAGGGTATCTAGAGACAGGTTGTAGGCCGTCGACTCCGTGGAACTTAGGATTCAAATTTTCATCGTTGAGATTCTTTTCAGATTTTTTGAAATACGGCAGCACCTTAAAAGATTGAGCAATTAGTTAGATGAAACTCTAGCGGAAATGGGTAAAACCTGCCACACTCGACAGATCTAACACCAGATGAGAGATTAAGCGCTAGGTAAATACGGTTAAAAGAGTCTCACTTAGTCGCATAGTGCTTATCTTATTTTTTTTTTTTTTTATTAGTACGAGGTGTCAAAAAAGTGTACGGCCCGCCTGATGTTAAGCGGTCACCGTAGCCTATAGATGCTTGCAATACCGAAGACATTGCTCGCACATTGCCGACCTGAAGGGGAGTGAATTGGAGGGAGGGGAAGGGGGGGTTTGGTCTTGGCTATCTCTTTTGGGGGGGGGGGGGAGGGAGGTCGGTCTTGGCTATCTCTTTGGGGGGGGGGGGGGGTGTTGGCTATCTCTTTAACTTGGAAGTTATGACTTAATATACACACTTACATACATACTAGCCTTCACGCGCGCAACAAACCGATTATTAACTGACTAAATATCAAACAATATCCTACAAATTCAACATTAAAATGTCTCACATCTTCAAAGCTCCAGCCATCGTTTCCTTGTTCAGCCCAGCCGTCATAGTCTAGCTTATTACCTCTGATGTACGCCATTGAGTTTATTGAGCTCGAACCACCCATCATTTTGCCTCTAAAATTGTTAAAATATATTTTCAAGCAACGTATTTCATAATCTATCTATGAGCATTTTATGTCTTTCAGAATCAAAACCAATATGGTTACCATCATCATTAAGAGAGCTCATTGTAAGTTGGAAATGTTACCATAGACGTGCTGGCGACTATGTTTCAGTACGATTGTAATCCAATTATATTTATTCCCATATATTTTAAAAACCGGACAAGTGCGTGTCGGACTCGCTCATAAAGGGTTCCGTAAACTTCCGTCGCACCGTAGAATAAAAACGTCAAAAAATTCAAGCTTCTTGTATGGGGACCCCCTTAATTTTTTTTAATTTTTTTTTAAAGTATTTGTTATTGTAGCGGCAACAGGCATACACATTCTGTGAAGATTTCAACTCTCCACCTATTACGGCTCGTGAGTTCGTGAGATACAGCCCGCTGACAGACGGACGGACGGACGGACAGCGGAGGTTTATAAATAGGGTTACGTTGGCACACTTTGGGTACGGAACCCTAAAAACCCGCTAAGTGAATTTTGGGCCACGCACAATATAGAGTTCCGTAACCATTTAAATAACTAAAACACAACGTACCTATCTAAAATTAAAATTTTTGCCATATAGACCTCATAGTCTCAGAATAAAAACCTGTCCTATAGACAGATGGCAAGACGGGCAGACGGACATGACGGAACTATAAGGGTTCCTTAGTTTTACTAAAAAATACTACCTCGGCCAAGAGCATCGCTGGCCGGGTTTTGCCAAGCAGCTCTTCCCGTTCGGCTCGGTGGCGAACTGCCAGTCTACATTGGACCCAATCAGTGTAGGGCAAGCGCCTGGTACCAAGGTCACATCAGGCTGTTCGGGCCCAGCTTCCAGTAGAAGAACCTGCGTTTTGGGTGAGAATTGAATATTACCAATATGTATTACATTATATGAGGAAGGCCTATTCCCAACAGTGGACGTCTTGTCAACTGACATGATGAATAATAGACAAACTAAACACCATCTGCATCATTTAGTAGCAAGTTGGTAGCATGGCTGTCCTACTCTGGACAAAGGCCTCCCCTTTTCTCTTTCAGACCGCTCTGTCCAATGCAATTTCTGGCCACGTCTTCGGTCTTTCCCACAAGTGTCCCGACCATTTCACCTCGGTACCTATCATCTGGGTCGACTCCAACGGCGTTGGCCATTGGTAGGTATTCAGCTAGTGCAGATATTGGCCCACCTTCGCGGGTCCATGCGTGTCACGTGACCGGCCCACGACTACTTCAACTTCGCGGTTTGAAATAGAATATACTGCGTTCCATAACTCTTTGTCAGACCTTGAGATGGTCTGTAGCTATACTACATAATAAATATTAAAGTGTTTGCAGAAAAACAAAACTACGAGAGACAGCGCGCTGCTGTAAGACATCACAGTAAAGTAACATTATTCAACGTACCTTCCACTCCTTTATTTCGGATAATCTATAATCTATTAGCGACCACACACCCCGCCGCTCCTGCTCCCACAACTATAAAATCGTATTCTTCTGTCTCCGTCGCTTCATTATCGTAATATTTCTCGTCATTGCACAGGTTTTGATAGTCTCGGTACTTTTCTTGCGATATCCTGTCTTGAGAATCGCCGTACAGACTAACCAGCAGATTGAGATATGTGATAGCGAATGAACTGCAGGCAGTGAATTGGGAAGCTGCCGGTATTGTGGCACAAACTTCTGTTAAATTTGCAGGTTGCCAAGTCATTGTTACTGAAACGTAGTCACAGAAGTTATTAAAGTGTCTAAACAAACAATAGATTCTGGGACTTTCGCGAATCTGAAGGCGCGGTAGCACTGGCTGTCCGTGTTCTTTCTTTCTTGTTTCATTTGGCCGGTTTATTACCCGACTACGGCGGAGGGTTATGATTTTGACCGGTATGTATGTATGTATGTATGTGCATCTGTTCCCACCTAACTCCCAAACTACTTGTCATAATTTGACAAATGAGGTATTTTTAGAAGCGGCTTAATGGCGCGCTGGTTATAGGCTATGTGACGTCACATAAAATTGCATATGGCGCCCTCTAGAGGACATAATATCATGAACTAAAAAAAAACATTTTTTAAAAACCGTGTGGGGTATCAAATGAAAGAGATTGATGAGCAAAAAAAAATATATATATTGTTACCTATAACTCCAAAATCTATATATATAAAAATGAATCCCTATTTCATGTCATCACTTGACGTGAGAACGGCTGGACCAATTTAGATGATTTTTTTTTAAGAATATTCCGTGAAGTTCAAGGAAGGTTCATACATTAAAAAAAAATGGAAAAATTGCCCGGAAAGCGCTAAAAACCCATATTTTACGTATGATTCAAATTACGTTCAATAGATGGCGTAATGAACGCCGGTGTCAGATGGCGGATGGCGGCTATAAATTCCTGCAAATTTATTTCATGGGCAATTCATCACAAGAAATAGATCTGCGTTGTGCACATAACAGGTGCTGGGCAAAGGTCTCTCCTCATCTTCTTCCATCCATCGCGGTCTTAGGCTCTCTCATACCACCCGTCTAGATGAGCGTCGAGGTCACCGCGCCACTGTTTTTTGGGTCTACGTCGGCGACGACGGTCGTGCTCTGGGACCGCACTCGGTGATTGCTTTGGCCTACCTTTCTGAGCTCATTCGGCTCAGGTGACCCGCCCAGGTCCACTTAAGTGTAGCTGTTTTCACTCCTACATCCGCGATAAGGGTCATGGAACGCAGCTGGGTGTTCCGCACCCTATCAGGGTGTTGAAAACCCAAAATGCTGCTCCATTGCTGTTTGGAAAACCTTCAGTTTGGACCTCAGAGCCTCGGTTAGTAACCATGTCTGGGCGCCGCACTGTGGGCTGAAAATTGAGCTTCATAGTACTTTAAACTTTTTTTTTTGCTTTTCATAAGCTTCTAATGCCTTCAGCAGTCATGAATATAAATAAAGAATATCATTTCATAGGTATACTAAATAAATAAAATAAACAATGAAAATTTTGTATGGCTCCAAAGTAATAAATCCAAATATGTATCTTCAAACCCGCTGTGTTAACCGTTATATCCTTACAGATGGCTGTTCTACAAATTATTTGTAATTTTTTGGTGTATGTTATATAAGGGTAACAACTGCGGTTTTTTTTTTTTTAATATTTTATACTAAAATTTGTACTTACATGCGGACCAATGGGTTTATAAACTTGAAATTTTGCAGGGAAGTGTCTGTATTTTAAAGAAACACTAATATAGCATATATGAGTACAAAATTTAGTTCAAACTTTTTTATATAAAGTATTTATTTTAAAAAAAACCGCAGTTGTTACCGTTATATAAAATACGCCAAAAAATTACAAATAATTTGTAGAACAGCCATCTGTAAGGATATAACGGTTAACACAGCGGTTTTGAAGTTATTTGGATTTATTACATTTGGGCCATACAAAATTTTCATTTTTTAAATATAATTTAGTAGACCTACGAAATTATATTCCTTATACATATTCATGACTGCTGAAGGCATTAGAAGCTTATCAAAAGCAAAAAATAAATAAAAAAGAGAAAAAAAATTAAAGTATTATGAAGCTCGATTTTCAGCCCACAGTGGCGCCGTAGGTAAGAACGGGCGGGATACACATGTCAATGTGTCAGTGGAAGGTTGCCCTTCATGATGTCTCCCATGGACCAGTAGCTCTTCGACCAATTTAGCAATTTTTAGGGTTTCGTACCCAAAGGGTACCAACGGGACTCTATTACAAGGCCGGTATCCGTAGCGTGTTAGCGTTACAACAACAAATACTAAAAATAAAATAAAATTTAAAAATAAAGGGGGGGGGACTCTATTACTAAGCCTACTCTGTCCGTCCGTCTGTCAGCGGGCTATATCTCACGAACCGTAATAGGTAGTGAGTTGAAATTTCCACAGAAAGTGTATTTCTGTTGCCGCTACAACAACAAATAATACTAAAAATAAAATAAAAATTCAAAACAAAGGGGGTCCCCATACAAGAAACTTGATATTTTTGACGTTTTTATTCTATGGTGGTACGGAACCCATTATTTGCGACACGGGAAAGGAGTAGATCAGACGACGAACGGGGGAACGGGGGGAGGGTTTAGTTCTTTTTTGGCTAATAAGTAAATACAACATTAATTCTGAGGCGGCACGAAGTTCGCCGGGACAGCTAGTAATTAAATAAAAAGTAAGTTAAAAAACTAAAACCCGACTACTGAAAAATCGCGCTCTAAAAAGTATGAAACAAGAAAATATTCTCATCTAGAGGATAGCCGTGGTCCGTGTTCATATGCCATTTGGCCCTAAAGGACCTACACGGACCACGGCTATCCTCTAGATGAGAATATTTTCTTGTTTCATTCTTTTTAGCGCGCGATTTTCAGTAGTAAAGCTGCAACGAGGCTTAATAGATTTTAACCAGATTCAGAATTTTCGCGAGTTCCGCTACGTATTCCAGTTAGACTTCGATTCATTAGATCTCAAAGCTTTTTACTGGAATTGGTTTTGGTGGGATTAATTTAAGCTTAAATATCTGTTGTTCTTACCATATGTCCAATTAAATTTAAAGACAGGAAGACAGCAAAAAAAACGTCTGCAGTGTAAACGCCGAATGCAGTTTATGCAAGTGTTCATTTGCATGTGCAATTTATACTCTTTCAGCGTTATTTAATTAATTAAAATTCAGGAAAATAGAATGCAATATAAGCAAACAAAACAACCCACTAATGTATATGTCGCCGCCAACTGGTTTAATACGCTATTCAATTGGGCGGTTAGCCCGTTCATTAAACGCCGACACTCAATTGGACGCCTAAGCCGTTCGTTGAATTGACACATATTGCTAAACGTCCAACGAGTTGG
Source organism: Drymonia ruficornis (assembly GCA_947859195.1). Lineage (NCBI taxonomy): Eukaryota > Metazoa > Arthropoda > Insecta > Lepidoptera > Notodontidae > Drymonia > Drymonia ruficornis. The sequence continues at coordinate 9,143,206 of OX401927.1, forward strand.
CTGGTTGAAAGCTAGCCTTTTGGAGAAGGCTGAAACAAAAGCCGTCGGTTCATTTAAATTTAATTCCCTTTTGCGCCACTGCAGCGCCAGTAGTCATCTAACAAATATCGCGTCCCTATTTGTCAACAGCTGATTAAATGTATATTGTTCTTTTTGCGAATTACCGTGTTTAGTGATTTTATAGTGAGTTAAAAAGTTCAATTGATAATTATTAATAGTAAACAAGACCATAACATGGATTTATCTACGAGTAATGAGACGGAACCGAATTTTAAACTAATTGAGGTTATCAACAATGTTCGAAAGGCTAAGGTGACCATGAATTGTTCTAAAAGCATACGGACGCTTATGCAGGATTACTGGATGTCATTTCGTCATCTGGATACCTTAGTAAAACAATGTTGAGAATTAAAATGTTTCACATATTGCACGCGTGAGCGAGCGAAGCGAGCTCGGAACTTTGGGGCACTCGACTTGGCTGGATTAGGTTCGAAGGAAATGATGGGGGTTAGCGAGCGAGCGGAGCGAGCGAGCTAATCCCCCGTCATTTCCTTCGTGTTAGGTTACTGGTGCCCCGAATGCAGAAATAGGAGCCCCGCAAAGCGGGGCTCCGTCGATTTGGTCATAGACGTCATGGTCACCCTAAAAATATTCACAAATGTCATTCACCCAAGCGGCTAAGCAACGTTCAGCCCCATTATTAAACGATGCATTCAACAATTTGCCTAGGCGTCGTTTAGCCATTGTATTGAGTGCCGGCGTTTAATGAACGGCCTAGCTGCCCAATTGAATAGCGTATTAAACCAGTTGGCGGCGACATATATACACGTGGACGACAAGCGAATTATTTTATATATTTTTTGGGTTTCATACCTCAAAAGTAAGTTTAAAAACTAAAACCCGACTACGGAAAAAACGCGCTCTAAAAAGTATGAAACAAGAAAATATTCTCATCTAGAGGATAGCCGTGGTCCGTGTAGGTCTTTTAGGGCCAAATGGCACATGAACACGGACCATGGCTATCCTCTAGATGAGAATATTTTCTTGTTTCATACTTTTTAGAGCGCGTTTTTTTCCGAAGTCGGGTTTTAGTTTTTAAACTTACTTTTTATTTAATTATTTTGGAGTTATAGGTAACAATATATATTTTTGAAATGTGCTCATCAAGCTCTTTCATTTGATACCCCACACGGTTTCATTAAAAAATGTTTTTTTTTAGTTCATCAGACCATAGACAGTCGAGGGAATTCTTCAACGATTTACAGCAGTTACCTTTTGTTGGGCTTACTTCATACGTTTCAATATGCCAAAACGTTCATTGGTATGGCGCCACTAAAAATCGTGAAATAAAATTATTTTTATAAAAACCGACTTCAAAAAAACCTGGAGCACTAAAAAGCCTGTACTAAACAGCCTGTACTAAACAGCCTGTACTAAACAGCCTGTACTAAAAAGCCTATTATTTCAGGCTTTTTAGTGCTCCAGGTTTTTTTGAAGTCGGTTTTTATTTTTTTATAAAAATAATTTTATTTCATGATTTTTAGTGGCGCCATGTAAACTTTATCACCCCAAATGACCCCTTTGGGGGGTGACTTTTCCAAGATTCCAAAACAAAAGTTTCTTAATTTATTATATGGAGTATACGTACTAAGTTTCAAGTCAATCGGACACAAATATTTATTTTCTACCGTACTTCTACCCCTAGTTTCCCCCTTTGGGGGTGGATTTCCGAAATGATTTTTTTACGGGACCAAAACGACTTAGTCACCTACCAAATAACACTTTAAAAAGAAAAATTGGTTCATAAACGTGAGAGATAAACGGTAACTCTCCATACAAATTTCAACACCTCGTTTTACCCCTTTGGGGGGGGATTTTTCCAAAATCCTGAAACATGAGTTTCATTATTTGTTATGCAAAATATACATATTAAGTTTCAAGTCAAACGGACAAAAAAAATTTTTTCAGACGACCTTCACCCCCCAAAATTACCCCCTTAGGGGTTGATTCTAGTATTTACTTTTTTATGGGACCAACTTGGAGCTACGATCTACCGAACTGCAAAAGAATTTTTCAAATCGGTTCATAAATGCCGGAGAAATCGGTGAACATACATAAAAAAAAAAAAAAAAAAAAAAAACATACATACAGTCGAACATAGAACCTCCTCCTTTTTTGAAGTCGGTTAAAAAAAAAAAAACCGACTTCAAAAATACCTGGTGCACTAAAAAGCCTGAAATAATACTTCTATTACCACCTCTGCCTACCCCTTCGGGAAAACCAGACGTGATGGTGTGTTATCGAGTATTTGGAGTCGGTGCCATTCTTGGTATGCCAAGTCTACCTACTATAAAAGTAAGAAGATAGATTGGCACCGACCCCAAATACTCGATAACACACCATCACGTCTGGTTTTCCCGAAGGGGTAGGCAGAGGTGGTAATAGAAATATTATTTCAGGCTTTTTAGTGCACCAGGTTTTTTTGAAGTCGGTTTGTTTTTTTTATTGGCAGGGCAGACGTGTTTTTAATTGTTTTTTTTTTTTAGAGACCTATGGTTTCTAACCGACTCGTCGCCCAGGAGATAACAAAATTATCATAGGTAAAGCTGCATCGAGGCTTAATAGATTTTAACCAGATTCAGAATTTTCGCGAGTTCCGCTACGTATTCCAGTTAGACTTCGATTCATTAGATCTCAAAGCTTTTTACTGGAATTGGTTTTGGTGGGATTAATTTAAGCTTAAATATCTGTTGTTCTTACCATATGTCCAATTAAATTTAAAGACAGGAAGACAGCAAAAAAAACGTCTGCAGTGTAAACGCCGAATGCAGTTTATGCAAGTGTTCATTTGCATGTGCAATTTATACTTGCATAGCGTTATTTACTTAATTAAAATTCAGGAAAATACAATGCAATATAAGCAAACAAAACAACCCACTAATGTATATACACGTGGACGACAAGCGAATTATTTTGTATATTTTTTGGGTTTCAAAACTCAAATGAAAAAAAAACCGGCCAAGTAAGTGTCGGACTCGCACTTAAAGGGTTCCGTACCACCTACATATAAACAACATTTAGAGTCACACGTTGAAGTCTTTTGTATGGAAACCGACCATAAGACAAATAAGTTAAACATATTACGTTTTTTGTATGGGGACCCCCTTTATTTTTACCCGACTACGGAGGCGTTATGATTTTGACCGGTATGTATGTTTGTATGTATGTATGTGCATCTGTTCCCAACTAACTTCCAAACTACTTGTCGTAATTTGACAAATGAGGTATCGTTAGAAGCGGCTTAATGGCGCGCTGGCTATAGGCTATGTGACGTCACATAAAATTGCATATGGCGCCCTCTAGAGGACATAATGTCATGAACTAAAAAAAACAATTTTTAATGAAACCGTGTGGGGTATCAAATGAAAGAGCTTGATGAGCACATTTCAAAAATATATACAGGGTGTCCCAGAAATCAAGGTCAAGCCGGAAGTGGGTGATAGGCCAAGCCACAACAGTTATCAGAAAAATATAAATAAAAATCTAAGTCAAGTATTCTCAAAATTATAGGCATTTTTAAACCGACTTCAAAAAAGGAGGAGGTTTCTCAATTCGACCGTATATATTTTTTTTTTTTTTTTTTTTTTTTTTTTGTGTGTTCGCGGATAACTTCGTCGTTTATGAACCGATTTTGATGAATCTTTTTTTGTTGGAAAGGAGATATTCCAGCGGTGGTACCATGATAAGGAAACCAGGATCTGATGATGGCATCCCAGAGAAATCGAGGGGAACCTTCGAAAATCGTAGGGGCGACTAGTGCGTTTGTAATTTTTTTCATTAACTATTTTAAAGCACTACTATTTTATGAAGGTCTGGAGTCGATCTGATGATGAAGACGTAGGACAGTCAAGGGAACTCCTCAACGATTTACAGCAATTACCTGGTGTTTGGGCTTGATTAATTTGTATTGATGAGAACTTTACAACTAGATGGGTTGTGACTGTCATTAGGGGTCTGATGATGAAGACGTAGGACAGTCAAGGGAACTCCTCAAAGTTTTACAGTAGCTACCTTGTGTTTGGGCTTGATTAATTTGTATTGATGAGAACTTTACACCTAGATGGGTTGTGACTGTCATTAGAGGTCTGATGATGAAGACGTAGGACAGTCAAGGGAACTCCTCAATGTTTTACAGTAGCTACCTTGTGTTTGGACTTAATTCATTTCTATTGATGAGAACTTTGCACCCATATCGTTTATAAGTGCCATTACAGGTCTGATGATGGAGACCATAGACAGTCGAGGGAATTCTTCAACGATTTACAGCAGTTACCTTTTGTTGGGCTTACTTCATAAGGTTCAATATGCCAAAATGTTCATTGGTATGGCGCCACTAAAAATCGTGAAATAAAATTATTTTTATAAAAAAAAAAAAAACCGACTTCAAAAAAACCTGATGCACTAAAAAGCCTGAAATAATATTTCTATTACCACCTCTGCCTACCCCTTCGGGAAAACCAGACGTGATGGTGTGTTATCGAGTATTTGAAGTCGGTGCCAATCTTGGTATGCCAAGTCTACCTACTATAAAAGTAAGAAGATAGATTGGCACCGACCCCAAATACTCGATAACACACCATCACGTCTGGTTTTCCCGAAGGGGTAGGCAGAGGTGGTAATAGAAATATTATTTCAGGCTTTTTAGTGCATCAGGTTTTTTTGAAGTCGGTTTTTTTTTTTAAAAAAAATCTAGAAAATCTACATCCTGTGACGGTATCTCCTCCTCTCTCCTCTCCTGTTACTGCAAATCTTTAATTTCTTTAAATTTTATTTTTATTATGTAATCCTGAATAATGTGTCTGTAAATTGGTGCCTAAAATTTTAGGCCAACTGCCCCAGTTTGGAAAAAAATGACACTTTTTGCCCATCTAAGTTAATATTTCGCCCAATTTCAACTGGCTCTACTGAAAAAAAAAATGTACTACGATAATTTGCCAAGTAACTTTAAAAGTTGGCGCATTTAGGAAGGATTTCAAAATGGTATAACACTTGCTAGTAATCCAGTAAGTTTCTTGGATATTTTTTTTTTTCGTTGTAATTGTACCCCGTTTTGAACTAATTTTTCTTACTCACTAAAAATTATTCTAGTGTACCAAAAGGCTTTCCTCGAGGTCGTAACTTTAAGATTTTAGCTTGAATGAGTTGGAGAGGGACGGAGAGAGTAATTCTATGAAGTTTGAGCGAGACAGATAATGACGTCACTTTTACTAACGTGTGAGACGTGTGAGAGAGTGTATTTTGCTTCGTTCATTTGACATGATTGCTTGTTATTTGGATTTGGACTACTTATTTTCTCTTTCTGACGACCCTTGCTATCTCTCTGAAGACCCTTTGAGAGTAAACGGTGCACATTTTTAAAACCTCCATGATCCGGATAACAAGCAGCATTTAGGTACCTCTCACGATAAAGTCTAGCTTCAGCACTAGCAATGCCTCTGAATTCCCCATAAATGTTGTGCACGTTAGCATATTCCCGTGTGGTTTACATGGTGGCACTACACAATCACACAATCAACGATACTCCAGGGGAAGCAAGGGTCGTCAGAAAGAGAAAATAAGTAGTCCAAATCCAAATTACAAGCAATCGTGTCAAATAAACGAAGCAAACTACACTCTGTCACACTTCTCACACGTAAGTAAAAGTGGCGTCGCTATCTGTTTCGCTCACATTTCCTAGAATTACTCTCTCCGTCCCTCTCCAACTCATTCAAGCTAAAATTTTAAAGTTACGACCTCGAGGAATGCCTTGCGTACACTAGAATCATTTTTAGTGAGTAAGAAAAATTAGTTCAAAACGGGGTTTCTTTACAACAAAAAAAAAATATCCAAGAAACATGCTAGATTACTTGCAAGTGTTATACTATTTTGGAATCCTTACTAAATGCGCCAACTTTTAAAGTTACTTGCCAAATTATCGTAGTACTTTTTTTTTTCAGTAGAGCCAGTTGAAATTGGGCGAAATATTAACTCTGATTGCTTAGATGGGCAAAAAGTGTCATTTTTTTCCAAACTGGGGCAGTTGGCCCAAAATTTTAGGCACCAATTTACAGACAAATTATTCAGGATTACACAATAAAATGAAAACCTACAAAAAAATAAGATTTGTAGTAACAGGAGTTAAAACACCGTCACAGGGTGTAGATTTTCTAGTTTTTTTTTAAGATGTCTGTAACTTTGAGAATACTTGACTCAGATTTTTTTTAATATATTTTTCTGATAACTGTTATGACTTGACCTATCACCCGCTTCCGGCTTGACCTTGATTTCTGGGACACCCTGTATATTGTTAACTCCTATAACTCCAAAAGGTTACAACTGGTCGCAATAATTAAAAAAAAGTTAATTTAAAAACTAAAACCCGCCTACTGAAAAATCGCGCTCTAAAAAGTATGAAACAAGAAAATATTCTCATCTAGAGGATAGCCGTGGTCCGTGTTCATATGCCATTTGACGGACGGACCACGGACCACGGCTATCCTCTAGATGAGAACATTTTTTACACGACTGCCCAAAAAAGGAGTGTATATGTGTTTAGGGTTCATGTATGTATGTATGTGAGATTCTTTATTCCACCATAACTCATAAATGCCTGAACAGATTTGAATGTATGGGGTATCGTTAGAATCCTTACATCATTCCGGGTAAGACTGGGTATATTATTTTTGAAAAAAATCAATATGGCGGCATTATGGCTCAATTATGAAATATGAAAAAAAAAAATTCTTCCATTATTACAATATGGGTATCAAATTGAAGGCCTTGATGAGCACATTCCAAAACTGTAGAAGTTATAAGCATAATTTAACATAGGTAGGATGTACATTCAAAACAAACATTTCATTTTGGCTGTTGTCACTAAAATGCATGAAATAAAAATTAAATAATAAAAATAAATAAAAAAACACGTCTGCCCTGCCAAAACACTAACTAAAAACTATCAAACAAGTACAGTGTCATTGCAGTCGGGGGCCCTCTTAGATTAAATATGTTCCACAGAACGGTCCCCCAACTGCAATGACACTGCACTTGTTTGATAGTTTTTAGTTGTTTTTTTTTTCATACTTTTTAGAGCGCGATTTTTCAGTAGTCAGGTTTTAGTTTTTAAACTTACTTTTTTAGTATTTGTTGTTGTAGCGGCAACAGAAATACACATTCTGTGAAAATTTCAAGTCTCCAGCTATTACGGTTCGTAAGATACAGCCAGCTGACAGACAGACAGACGGACGGACAGCGTAGGCTTAGTAATAGGATTTTTAAATATTCCACCCCAAGTGCCTAGGCTAGATGAAGTAAGGGGTGAAAGTTTGTATGGCGATATGGGCGTTGAATTTTGTCTGAAACTAGCGACATGAAAATTAGTATGTCGACTGGCAGACAGAAATGGTCGACATGCTTATGGCCGGTTTTTGTATGTAAAAAGTATTCACAATTTATAAAACAAAACCTACTGATGGTACCTACTGATGATAACGTTTCAGTTGTAAGAGTCGATCATTCTTATTTATAACTAGCTTTTCCCCGCGACTTAGTCCGCGTAGAATTTAAATTAAAAAAAAGTATGAAACAAGAAAATATTCTCATCTATAGGATAGCCGTGGTCCGTGTAGGTCCTTTAGGGCCAAATGGCATATGAACACGGACCACGGCTATCCTCTAGATGAGAATATTTTCTTGTTTCATACTTTTTGGAGCGCGATTTTTCAGTAGTCGGGTTTTAGATTTTAAACTTACTTTTTATTTAATTATTTTGGAGTTATAGGTAACAATATATATATTTTTGAAATGTGCTCATCAAGCTCTTTCATTTGATACCCCACACGGTTTTATTAAAAAATGTATTTTTTTTTGTTCATGACATTATGTCCACTAGAGGGCGCCATATGCAATTTTATGTGACGTCACATAGCCTATAACCAGCGCGCCATTAAGCCGCTTCTAACGATACCTCATTTGTCAAATTACGACAAGTAGTTTGGAAGTTAGGTGGGAACAGACGCACATACATACATACATACATACATACATACATACATACATACATACAAACATACATACATACATACATACATACATACATACATACATACCGGTCAAAATCATAACCCTCCGCCGTAGTCGGGTAAAAAAAGATCCCAGACCTCGTATCTCGGATCCCGTTTTTACCATATCCCGGATTCCATTTGCCGGATCCCGTATCTCGTACCCCGGATCCCGTATCCGGAATATACCGGATCCCGTAACCCGTGCCCCGTATATCCCGGATCCCGTTTCTCAGAACCTGGATCGCGGATCTCGGATCTCGGATCCCGGTGGCCGGATCCCCAAACCCGTATCGTATTTTCCGGTAAAAGATCCGTCAAAATCGGCCCAGCTGTTTCGGAGATTAGCCGGAATCGGTATGGTCTAAGATACTCTGAAGAGCGACCTTCACCCATCGACTTAACGGATCAACCCTAGATTTTATCAAATAAAATATGTGCCTGAACATATACCAATAGGTTTGCCATAAAGAATTTGGTCAAGGATAAAAAAATCATAAAAAAGCAAAAAGCTAAAAGCATGCACGGTTTCATCGCGCGTAGCTGTTGTACTGCGTCCTCCTCCTTTAGGGCCAAATGGCATATGAACACGGACCACGGCTATCCTCTAGATGAGAATATTTTCTTGTTTCATACTTTTTAGAGCGGGATTTTTCAGTAGTCGGGTTTTAGTTTTTAAACTTACTTTTTATTTAATTATTTTGGAGTTATAGGTAACAATATATATATTTTTGAAATGTGCTCATCGAGCTCTTTCATTTAGTACCCCACACGGTTTCATTGAAAAATGTTATTTTTTAGTTCATGACATTGTGTCCTCTAGAGGGCGCCATATGCAATTTTATGTGACGTCACATAGCCTATAACCAGCGCGCCATTAAGCCACTTTTAACGATACCTCATTTGTCAAATTACGACAAGTAGTTTGGAAGTTAGGCGGGAACAGATGTACATACATACATACATACCGGTCGAAATCATAACCCTCCGCCGTAGTCGGGTAAAAAAAGTAAGTTTAAAAACTAAAACCCGACTACTGAAAAATCGCGCTCTAAAAAGTATGAAACAAGAAAATATTCTCATCTAGAGGATAGCCGTGGTCCGTGTAGGTCCTTTAGGGCCAAATGGCATATGAACACGGACCACGGCTATCCTCTAGATGAGAATATTTTCTTGTTTCATACTTTTTAGAGCGCGATTTTTCAGTAGTCGGGTTTTAGTTTTTAAACTTACTTTTTATTTAATTATTTTGGAGTTATAGGTAACAATATATATATTTTTGAAATGTGCTCATCAAGCTCTTTCATTTGATACCCAACACGGTTTTATTAAAAAATGTTTTTTTTTTTGTTCATGACATTATGTCCTCTAGAGGGCGCCATATGCAATTTTATGTGACGTCACATAGCCTATAACCAGCGCGCCATTAAGCCGCTTCTAACGATACCTCATTTGTCAAATTACGACAAGTAGTTTGGAAGTTAGGTGGGAACAGACGCACATACATACATACATAAATACATACAAACATACATACATACATACATACATACATACATACATACCGGTCAAAATCATAACCCTCCGCCGTAGTCGGGTAAAAATAGTACGCCGATGCGCAATGCTTCTCTGACAATCAATTTTTCAATTTCATTTTTTTTTTATTTCAATACCCGGCTACCGTTTTTCTTGACTGGATTTTCGCAAGCAACACTAAACACTGTATTCGCAATAATATTGCCTTGGTTTTTATATAATTTTCATTTGGCAAGCAAGTCGGAGAAATCTCATACAACTTTGATTGCGCCTTATTTGCAGCGCAGCAACATCGACTTTGCTCGAAGAAGGTTTGCAAAAGAATGACAACATTATTAACATTTTTGAGTAAAAATCTTAAATAGACGATTATAATTTGGCGGGATACTAACTCTGTAAGCTGTATCAAAATCTCGGATTAAGACTAATATCTTATTAAAAATTTGTTCAAGTGATTCTGAAATGTTGACCACAGATTTTGTTAAAGACGAGGCAAATTAATAAATGACTTTATGAAGTGGCGAGCAGATAAGAAAATAAACGACTATTTTTTACTTTCCTTATATTCGAAATGAAAAGTAGAGTGCTTAACTCGGGTGAAAGACATCAATTCCTACTCGGACTATAGCCTAAATAACTCGTATGGGAATTGATTCCTTTCAACCCTCGTATAGCAATCTACTATTGTTTGATAAATTACAGGGTTGCTCCGGTAAGTCGATGGGTGAAGGTCGTCCTTAAGCGTATCTCGTACTACTGCCGTCGCAAGAATGCTCTATATAATTTGGTTATATGTTACGTAGTTAGAACCGGACACGGCGACATGGCACTGAGATCGTGAGCCTAGCCCCCTGTGAGCCTAATACTAGCTTATTTTTTCATGGCGAGAAGCCTACTGACTATAATGCCGCAATTCCCGTAAAAATTAGCGAGTTCAGAATTCCGTACCACCGTAGAATAAAAACGTCAATAATATCAAGTTTATTTTATTTATTTTTCAATTTTATCTTATTTTTAGTATTTGTTGTTGTAGCAGCAACAAAAATACACATTCTGTGAAAATCTCAACTCGCTACCTATTTATTACGGTGCGTGAGATACAGCCCGCTGACAGACGGACGGACAGCGTGGCGTAAAGGCGGCCACTTTTTACGTACACTCCGAAGCACGGAGATGCTCAGTTCAAATGCCACTAAATGGTCACCCATCTCTGACTGACCTACGGAACCCTAGATATACACCATACCGTATTCAGGTTTCCTCGACGAATTCAGAGGCGTGTCATCGCATTCAGCATACTAATCCCTAACTAGACTTCAAGAAAGGTTTACTGGACAGTTAATGGAGCCTTCTGAATGCACAGTATTAACTAAGTTTATTTTTTTATATTGAAAGAATAAACATTTTGGTTTTGGGACAGAGCTAAGATTCCTCACACGCTAGCTAGTTCATTAAAGCTAAAGAGGAGTACTACAATCCTGTTAAAGTATAAACGAGGGGGACGGCGCGTACGCAGTCCCCACTACCAAAAATTACGCGTCCGAGTTATCCACATTAGGGATAATCGCAGGGGTCAACCCAACCGCAGTGCAATGGGAGGGCCTCGCCCTGGGGGAACCGCCTTCTTGATCACGGTGTCCCCTACGCCAGGTAAGTATGCTTTGACAATCGCGCCTCGGGGTAGTCTATAAACGGAATACGGTCTTAACACCGCGAGCCAGAAATAAGAGTTTTCCGTGCAGCGACATCTGTCGACGAATATTGAAACTGTTAAGATGAAACTAAATCATTATAATATTATTATGGTTTTCTATCGAGAATAGAATGGATGGTACCTTTATTGAAATTCAAACACTTTAAAAATATTTTTTCCCGCCAAATTTGAAATTTGAAATCTCAAAAACAATGTAAATTTTTTAACAAACTATTTCATAAATATTAGTGATTACTACTCCTGAGTGCTCTTCACACTGGTTCCTACGCCATGCCATTTGATTTGCTCTAAGGCCGCAACACAGAAATGGTCACAAATATTCAAAAGCCTGTAACTCAGAAACTATTGTAGTTACAATAATTAATGGAATCAGGCGTAACTTTGCGGAAATCCTAAATAAATTCGACACGTGTTTCGCCTCTAAACGAGGCATCCTCAGGAAAGCTGGACTACGACTGAGCGGCTCAGGCTCGAATTTATTTAGGATTCGCTTTGTCTGCGGAGAATTGCTAATTGTTAGGGTCCGTGACTCATGACAGACATACTCTCGACTGACAGGGAGTTAGGTCTTGTTGGCTTCTTCTATTATCGATCAATTCATTTGGTTTATAATATTGGAGGTTGACAATTCCGAGGGTAAGTGGTGGGTCCCTCTCTATAATTGTTTGTTTATTGTAGTTACGTATAGTCTGTCTTCACAAGGCATCTCCATATCAGTTACCGTAGTAGTTTAATTATATTTCGTACTTTTAAAACATTTGGTAAAACAAACTCCAATGTAACAAAGGATGTCACCGCACTTCTAGCCCGTGTGTTCTGGGAGGATACAAATAATACGACTATACTTCACTAAAGCGCAATAAATGATCGAACCTGGGGGCTTACCACCACCTGTCATAGCAGTTTTGTTTAAACGTTTCAGCGGCCATTTGTGCAATGACGTTTCTTATTCTCATGGCAATAAGGTACGTCATTGCACAAAAAGTCGCTGAAACGTTAAAGCGTACCTGTAATTGAAAGCCCCCTGTTCTCTCTGTTAATCCTATAAGAACCTTATTAGGGCAAGCCATGCTGAGTATAAAAGAGTGGGCGCTCTTTCTCAATTAGGTATTTTCATGGGTGAATAATATTGCATTGCAATGTGGTGCTGGATGCGTGTCTCATGAATCCTTGGTTTCATAAGAACTGGGTGTGGTTCCATCCATCGCAAGATTAGACGCAAACGAATACGATATCAAGCTAAATAAAACTGATGAAAAAAACACGACTGCCCTGCCAAAAAACGAACTAAAAAGTATAAAACAAGTGCAGTGTCATTGCAGTCGGGGGACCGTTCTGTGGAACATAATATTTAATCTAAGAGGGCCCCCGACTGCAATGACACTGCACTTGTTTTATACTTTTTAGTTCGTTTTTTGGCAGGGCAGTCGTGTTTTTTAATTTTCTTAATTATTTATTTTTATTTTATGCATTTTAGTGACAACAGCCAAAATGAAATCATTGTTTTGCATGTACACCCTACCTATGTTAAATTATGCCTATAAATTCTACAGTTTTAGAAAATGCTCATCAAGGCCTTCCATTTGATACCCATAATGTAATAACGGAAGAAAAAAATTTTTTTTCGCATTTCAAAATTGAGCCATAATACCGCCATACTTTTTTTTTCAAAAATAATATAGGTACCCTGTGTTACCCGGAACGATGTAAGGATTCTAACGATACCCCATACATCCAAATCCATTCAGGCATTTATAAGTTATGGTGGAATAAAGAATCTCACATACATACATACATACATACATGAACCCTAAACACATTTACACTCCTTTTTAGGGTTCCGTACCCAAAGGGTGCCAACGGGACCCTATTACTAAGCCTACGCTGTCCGTCTGTCTGTCTGTCTGTCTGTCCGTCCGCCTGTCTGTCAGCGGGCTATATCTCACGCACCGTAATAGCTAGAGGCTTGAAATTTTCACAGAATGTGTATTTCTGTTGCCGCTACAACAACAAATATTAAAAATAAAAAAAAGTTTAAAAATAAAGGGGGTCCCCATACAATAAACTCGATATTTTTGCCATTTTTATTTATTACTCATAAATTAAACTATATATAAAGGGAAAACTAATATTTTAACCATTAGTGATCATTATAATAGCTTTTACATAATAATAATAATAATTTAGCCCTTTTAACGTCCCACTGCTGGGCACGGGCCTCCCCTCAATGCGAGGGGGATTGAAAATGTTGAAAAAAAATATCGTAAAACTACATTGTTTTTACCAATTACTTAACTTTTAAGCGACTGTGGCGCCATCTAGTCGCATATGTGTAAACTAACATTTTCACAGATGAATTTCAATAAAATTTAATATAATTTATACGGTGTTTGGTACGGAACCCTCTATGTGCGAGTCCGACACGCACTTAGCCGGTTTTTATTTTAGGCAGTCGTGTTAAAAAACAAATAACTGCGTTTTGGATTAAAATTACAGATATTACAAAAATGCATCTACAGCGCCATCTATTATTGAGCAGCTACTATTACATATATTTTTTGTTGCTGCAGTACAGCAACTCGAAGAAAGATGTCGCTGTAATAAACAATAAGGTAATAAAACAAATAACAAATTAAGCAAACCTTCCACTCGTCTATTTCAGTTAATCTATTAGCGATCAAACATCCCGCGGTCAGGACCGCGACTCCCACAGTTATAAAATCATATTCTTCTGTCCCTAAAGTTTCATTATCGTTATGTTTCCCGTCATCGCACAGGTTTGTGGTGTTTCGGTACTTTTCTTGCAATATCCTGTCTTGAGAGTCGCCGTACAGACTAACAAGTAGATTGAGATATGTGATAGCGAATGGACTGCAGGCAGTGAGCTGGGAAGCTGCCGGTATTGTGGCACAAACTTCTGTTAAATTTGTAGGTTGCCAAATGAAAAATGAAATGAAAAAAATATTTATTCAGCACAGCAGTACACACATAAACACGTAAATCAAACACAACACGTAACACGTATCAACGTAACACGTAAATAATTGTTACTGAAACATAGTAACAAATTTATAAATGTAATCAAAACAGGTTTTTTTAATCCGCGTCTGGGGGGTTACTCCGAAATACGTCGCTGACGGATCGTCCGAAGTACGGATTCGATTTACGATCAAAACAATGTCAAATCGTAGAGAAAAACGAAAGAAGAAATGTCAAATCAGGATAATCCGTCAGCCGAAACGTTAGGTTCATATTTCGGAGTAGGCCAGCTGAATCTGCGTAATATTGGTGGATTTAAACATTATTAACAAATTAAAGTATATATTCTATAATTTCATAAAAATCAACATCGGCCCATTAGCTCAGTTGGTTAGAGCGTCGTGCTAATAACGCGAAGGTCGCGGGTTCGATCCCCTCATGGGCCACGAAAACTTTTGGATCTATATTATTTTATTTATCTACCAAACCAAGTTCAATCAATCAAGTGATCATCCCATTTTCGAAGTGGTTAGGCGGTATTTTAAATGCTAATTACTTCGGTCTGGGTACGATTAAATGTTTCAAATTTTCAGGACAGATTGAAGCTTATGAATTTTTAAACGACTTCAAAAAAAAAAACCGACTTCAAAAAAACCTGGATCTCTAAAAAGCCTGAAATAATATTTCTATTACCACCTCTGCCTACCCCTTTGGGAAAACCAGACGTGATGGTGTGTTATCGAGTATTTGGGGTCGGTGCCAATCTATCTTCTTACTTTTATAGTTGGTATACTTGGCATACCAAGATTGGCACCGACCTCAAATACTCGATAACACACCATCACGTCTGGTTTTCCCAAAGGGGTAGGCAGAGCTGGTAATAGAAATATTATTTCAGGCTTTTTAGTGCACCAGGGGGCTTACCACAAGCTCTTATTGCGATTCAATTATAGGAACGTTTTAACGACGTTTTAATGACGTTTCTTATTGTCATGACAATAAGGTACGTCATTGCACAAAAAGTCGCTGAAACGTTAATACGTTCCTGTAATTGAATCGCAATAAGAGCTTGTGGTAAGCCCCCAGGTTTTTTTGAAGTCGGTTTGTTTTTTTTTATAAAAATAATTGTTATTGCAATAATGGCACCGGAACCAAGCTTGGTTCTTTTTGAAAATCAACAGTTTATCAAAGCGATAAAACAGGTTACATTAAATTGTGGACGGACATTGCAATACTCTTCTAAATAATTCACATCAATAAAAAAAGTCAGCCTGAATCATTTTCAACATTTCTACTACAAAGCTGAGAAAATAAACGATTGGTGAAGCTCACGAAGCGTTCAAAAAAGATTTGGTTTAACGAGTTTCAATTCGAATTGCTACTTATAGTTGGACTTTGGTCTATTATATCTCAAAGTTTCAGTTTTTTACACGACTGCCCAAAAAAAGGAGTGTATATGTTTTTAGGGTTCATGTATGTATGTATTCCACCATAACTTATAAATGCCTGAACGGATTTCGATGTATGGGGTATCGTTAGAATCCTTACATCATTCCGGGTAACACTGGGTATATTATTTTTGAAAAAAACTCAATATGGCGGCATTATGGCTCAGTTTCCAAATGTAAAAAAAAAAATTTTCTTGCATTATTACACTATGGGTATCAAATTGAAGGCCTTGATGAGCACATTCCAAAACTGTAGAATTTATAGGCATAATTTAACATAGGTAGGGTGTACATGCAAAACAAATATTTCATTTTTACCTGCTGTCACTAAAATGCATAAAATAAAAATAAATAATTTAAAAAATTATTTTTATAAAAATAATTTTATTTCACGATTTTTAGTGGCGCCATACCAATGAACATTTTGGCATATTGAACCGTGTGAAGTAAGCCCAACAAAAGGTAACTGCTGTTAATCTTTGAGGAATTCCCTCGACTGTCTATGGTCTCCATCATCAGACCTGTAATGGCACTTATAACCCATATGGGTGCAAAGTTCTCTCCAATACAAATTAATCAAGCCCAAACACCAGGTAATTGCTGTAAATCGTTGAGGAGTTCTCTCGACTGTCTTTTGGCTCCATCATCAGATCCCTAATGACAGTCACAACCCATCTAGGTGTAAAGTTCTCTCCAATACAAAATAATCAAGCCCAAACACCAGGTAATTGCTGTAAATCGTTGAGGAGTTCTCTCGACTGTCTTTTGGCTCCATCATCAGACCCCTAATGACAGTCACAACCCATCTAGGTGTAAAGTTCTCATCAATACTAATTAATCAAGCCCAAACACAAGGTAGCTACTGTAAAACGTTGAGGAGTTCCCTTGACTGTCCTTCGTCTTCATCATCAGACCCCTAATGACAGTCACAACCCATCTAGGTGTAAAGTTCTCATCAATACAAATTAATCAAGCCCAAACACAAGGTAGCTACTGCAAAACGTTGAAGAGTTCCCTTGACTGTCCCTCGTCTTCATCATCAGTCCCCTAATGATAGTCACAACCCATCTAGGTGTAAAGTTCTCATCAATACAAATTAATCAAGCCCAAACACGAGGTAGCTACTGTAAAACGTTGAGGAGTTCCCTTGACTGTCCTTCGTCTTCATCATCAGACCCCTAATTACAGTCACAACCCATCTATGTGTAAAGTTCTCATCAATACAAATTAATCAAGCCCAAACACAAGGTAATTGCTGTAAATCGTTGAGGAGTTCCCTCGACTGTCTTTCGGCTCCATCATCAGATCGACTCCAGACCTTCATAAAATAGTAGTGCTTTAAAATACTTAATGAAAAAAATTATAAACGCACTAGTCGCCCCTACGATTTTCGAAGGTTCCCCTCGATTTCTCTGGGATGCCATCATCAGATCCTGGTTTCCTTATCATGGTACCACCGCTGGAATATCTCCTTTCCAACAAAAAAATAATCATCAAAATCGGTTCATAAACGACGAAGTTATCCGCGAACACACATAAAAAAAAAAAATATATATATACGGTCGAATTGAGAAACCTCCTCCTTTTTGAAGTCGGTTTAAAAAATTAAAAACACGACTGCCCTGCCAAAAAACGAACTAAAAAAAGTATAAAACAAGTGCATTGTCATTGCAGTCGATGGTCCTCTTAGGTTAAACATGTTCCACGGACCCTCCCCCGACTACAATGACACTGCACTTGTTTTATACTTTTTTTAGTTCGTTTTTTGGCAGGGCAGTCGTGTTTTTTACAGGGGCTGCTTATCGTGGGATTTATTAAATTTAGTATCTGTAATACTCACCGTATGTCCAACCAAAGTTGAAGATAACAATAAACACGTTCGTGGTACAACCACTACGTGCAGTTTAACAATTGTTAATTATTTGCCAGTCGCCCAATTTATACTTGCGCAACATTGTTGACCTGATTAAAATTCAGAAAAACAAAACACATGCAATTAAAAGTACATATTGGCTCGCTCTCTGAATTCAGAGAAATGTGATATCTCATTCTGACGGACTTCAAAAAACCGGCCAAGTGCGTGTCGGACTCGCACATAAAGGGATCCGTACCACCGTTGATTAAAAACGACAAAAATACGTTTCTTGTATGTGCACCATCTTTATTTTTAAATTTTATTTTATTTTTAGTATTTGATGTTGTAGTTTTTTGTCTCGAAAAAACTCAAAAAAAATCACCTCACGATACAAATGTATTAATTAATTGAAGGTGGTAGAGCCCAGCTGTAGCCAATTGACTGCAGCTCATATACGGGCGGCTCGACCGGGGTAGTAACACCCTCTCACAAAAGATCGGCGCAAAGCAGCTTTTACAGCTGCGTTTCGTACGATGAGTGAGAGAGCCGGAAGCCCCCTTCCCCTCCCTCCGTCCCACTACCCTTCAGGTCGGCAAAGTGCAAGCAATGCCTTTGGTATTGCATCTACAGGCTACGGTAACTGCTTAACATAAGGCGACCTGTACGCTTGTTTGCCACCTGTCCTATAAAAAAAACACAAAAAAACATCATTTTGCCCGAAACGGCTATCATCGCTTCGCGTCACACATCCAAGGATGCAACATATAGATAGTCCCACACACACCCGCTCACCATTGGGTGGGTAAGTGCATGTTACACATTTCGACAACTTTATACATGGCTAGCTGTGCGCGCGTGGAAATTTACAAAATTTATTCATGTTTTCTAAAATAAAAGTAGCCTATGTAACTCCTAATAACATCTGCAGCTAACTTCGAGTAAAAGTCTCGTCGAAATCGGTCCAACAGAATCGGAGATTAGCCGGCACAAATAGATAGGCAAAAAAAATGCTTTCTGAAATTGCCTTTTTAACACACCATCTCGACTGATTTTCCCAAAGGATTAGGCGGAGGTGGTCACAGAAATATTATTTCATGCTTTTTAATGCCCCAGGGTTTTTTGACAATACGGATGATAGCTCCAGAAAAAGACGAAGAACCTGAAGAGAATATAATCATTGGAATCTGGATGTACATTTTATTTTAGGTTCAGTCTGCTTGCTTGTTTGCTAGACGTTATATCTAGCGGGAGCTACAGAGCTTATAAGACTTGGCTAAAGAAGCCTAAATTAGCTTCTGAATAGCTTACTGAATGCGATGACACTTGCCTACATTCAGTAACGACTAAATTAAGTAGCCTAAACTTAGTTTATTACACTTGGTTAAAATTAGAAGCCTAAATTCAGAAGCTTCTAAATATTTAAACCATTCTTCTGAATAGCTTGCTGAATGCGATTACACTTGCCTAAATTCAGTAACGACTAAATTCGTAGTAAGTAGTCTATATTCAGTTAACCCCTTTAAGTGTAATAACCCTTAATTCATATTTTGATTAGAGCTAACCGTAACCATCAAACAAAGGTCTTGTAAGCATGGAAGTACATCATAAGGTGTAACGAGGGGGACAGCGCGTACGCAGTCCCCACTACCAAAAATTACGCGTCCGAGTTATCCACATTAGGGATAATCGCAGGGGTCAACCCAACCGCAGTGCAATGGGAGGGCCTCGCCCTGGGGGAACCGCCTTCTTGATCACGGTGTCCCCTACGCCAGGTAAGTATGCTTTGACAATCGCGCCTCGGGGTAGTCTATAAACGGAATACGGACTTAACACCGCGAGCCAGAAATAAGCGCTTTCCGTGCAGCGACATCTGTCGACGAATATCGAAACTTATCCCGAATATTTATAGTATGATGGACTTGCACTGGCATTGCAAATCACTTTTATTTCTAAAAATGTTTTGTAAAACATTCAGCAAGCTGCAAGCGTCTGCTGCTGTAAGCTGATTAAAATTTGACGGTTATATTATTGTTTTTTACAGCATATTACATGGAAGTCAAAACGCTATGTCAACTTTTTTATTAATTGGGTACCTTTTAAAAAAAATATATTGACTAACTTATTTAGTTTTCAAATAGTTTTGATTTTGATGGAAAATTTTATGAAAATGTGATATTTTTCTACCCGCGACACGCATTGGATGACTCAAAAAGATCCGCAGCCGGTAGGATTCGAACCTACGCTCCCAGAGGGAATCTGATTTCGAGTCAGACGCCTTAACCACTCGGCCACGACTGCTACTTACCTAGTTCCCGAATTTGTCAAACATACATCAAACGGTTAATGAGCACATGGGTTACACTTCTCACGCACACAAGTAAACAATCCCAGCCTGCCTCTTGAGCACTATATTCTCATAATCGAGTCGCTATCGAGAAAGCATGCTGTTTCTGTCATTCTTATTCATAAAATGTGTTGTGTGAACGAGGGGGCACATATGGTGCGCAATGCAGTACTTTTAATGTATGTGACATTTTATAACAAGGCGTGCAAATTTCCAAACAAATAGCTATAAAAATAATATATACCAAGATTACGTCTCGAAATTAATAAGACCAAAATGTATTTCACAGGGGACACCCGGGTTTGAACCGGGGACCTCTCGATCTGCAGTCGAATGCTCTACCACTGAGCTATATCCCCATTGATGACATTGGTTAAAATAACGATTTGTTAATAAGCGACGTCCGAATCGTTTAGACTATGTTTAAATACTCTAGATCAGCGTTTCCCATTTGGTGGGTCGCGACCCGGTACAGGGCCACCAAAATTAAATACCGGGTCGCAGCATTCCCGCCTTGTTTAAAGTCTAGATTGCTAGAAAACTTATTTTTCCGCGGTTTCGATTCAAAGGGTAATTTTCATGGAGCAATTTTACCCATACCTCAGCTCTAGTAATACCAAATAAAAAAAAATCTGCTTTATAAAATCCCTCAAATTATAAAATCATCAAAATAAATTACAAGTCTGGGATCTTGAAGATCCAAAAAGTCGCCGCCCCCGGGTGGGCTCGAACCACCAACCTTTCGGTTAACAGCCGAACGCGCTAGCCAATTGCGCCACGGAGGCCGTGATGGAAAGCGCGAAATATTCCTACATACTATCACAGCATATGATATACATTTATGTTGATGATGATGTTGAACGTTATCGCCCCCACCAAGCGTACAAGCGAGCAAGTATAGAGCAAGATAATATTTTTTTTTATTTACGACGACGACGGCATGTTTTAAATAGTGTATTTTTCTCGTCTAGCAAACTTTATCTTATAGTCCACGTATTTGTAATTTTGTATGGCATATTGAACAGCGCCCCTAGCGGGCGGTATCGAGAACTTTCAATTCTCCACACAAAGTGGACAACGACGCGAAGGCTTCTAGAGTAGGTAGAATCGGTAAGCTCGGGAATGAGCTCTGGGATTCAAATTACGTCGCCCGAGCTACACATTTTACGCCGTTCGTGACTATTTCATGGAAATTAAGCGGAATCTGCTGGAGGGTGGGAAAAATTAATTCCTTTTGCAGAATTGCTCCAATGTTGCATAGTGGCGTCATTAGCCCGCCTGGACTTGAAATTTAAAAAAAAAAGTATGTGACGTAGGTAAATGAAAATAACATAAATTCAAATACTAAAAAGTACCTATGAAACAAGAAAATATTCTCATCTAGAGGATAGCCGTGGTCCGTTACGGCCCTTTAGGTCAAAGTGGCATATGACCACGGACCACGGCTATCCTCTAGATGAGAATATTTTCTTATTTCATACTTTTTAGAGCGCGTTTTTTGTAAAATATTTTCTTTTTAATTTTAAAATATAAAAAAATATTATGCAATTCAGATAATGTAAACAGACATGTAACAAAAGAGTATTGATACAGCTTTCATTACAAAAGTGGCATGTCACGATGAACGTTGACGTGTTCCATATATCCAGTGCCTACTAATCATCTAAGTATACAAATAAATAAAATTAAAGTGTCTGTATGTAATGTCAATGCAAAACACACCCCACACATTGTAAATGTGAAAGTTTGGATGGTTGGATGGATGTTTGTTACTCAATCACGCCAGAACGGCTGAACAGATCTGGATGAAATTTAGCACAGAGATAGCTTATAACCTGGATTAACACATAGGATACTTTTTAACCCGACATTATGTTCCCGTGGGACAAATAGGTATGCGCGGACGAAGTCGCGGGCAATGGCTAGTACATAATACATTTAACAAAAATTCACGCTTTAAAAGTATGATATAAAGATTCTCATCCAGAGGATAGCCGTGGTCCGATTAGGTACTTGGAGAAAAAGTGCAAAAAAAAAACAAACCCATTAGGGGGCCATCTATAGATTACACACGAATTTCATGATTTTTGACCTCTCCCCCCTTGTCACAGCTGGTCACATTTGCGAGACTCCCCCCCTCCCTGTCTGACGTCAAATATTTTTACAATTTTCAAAAAATTTCGTTAAAAATTCAAATTTCGGTTTTAATACCTACTTAGATATATTAGATTTTTAAATGTGACGTCACAAAACTTAGAACCCCCTCCAACCCCCTTGTCACATTTCGTCGACCTCCTCCCCCTTTATGTGTGACGTAATTTATGGATGGCCCCTTAATTTCCACGCGGGATTAAACGCGGGTAATCTTTTTCTAACATTTTCGCGGAAGAAGTCGCAGGCACAGCTAGTAAATAAATTAAAATTACTGCTCTCAGCTGCGGGCACCTGTACACACACCTATCTCCTTGTTTCCAATCATCCGTTAAATGCAACTAATTTACGACATCCGCGACGAATTAAGTAGTTGTACCTATTTACCGACCGGCACTGGCGTCATGCAGATGTACCTATAGTCCGCGACAGGTCGAGATGACATTCGGGTTATGAGCTTTTTGCAGAATAAAATCCGAATCAAAATTAGCAAGACCCACAACGCAACAGAATAATTTAATTTAATAAGCAGTGGTAGCCGATTGGTTAAGCACGTGTCTTGCGGGCTTAAGGTCCTAGGTTCAAACCCTGGCTCACACCTCTGGATTTTTCGAAATCTAATGTGTGAATCATAACTTTAATATGATTATCATTTGCTTGCGGTGAAGGAAAACATCGTGAGGAAACCTGCATGTCTTTAGACATGTGAAATCCACCAACTCGCACTGGGCCAGCGTGGTGGATTATGGCCTGAATCCCCCTCGCATTGAGGGGAGGCCCGTGCCCAGCAGTGGGACGTTAAAAGGGCTAAATTATTATATATTATAATAATTTTGTGGGCGATTTTAATTGTTTATCGGGTCCTGCTAATTATGATTCGAATTTTATTCTGCAAAAAGCTCATAACCCGAATGTCATCTCGACCTGTCGCGGACTATACACTGTTACAGAATACACTCTGATATAATAATCTCACATCTACTTCTTATTATCGTATGGTTCCCTGGTAGGTACCTGGTGTCAGAGTTGTTCAAGCCACCCGAAGGCCAAGGCTTAACGACTGCTGCCTAGATGACAACAACCGGGACCGACATTTTACGTGCCCTCCGAAGCAAAGGGACGCTCAGTTCAAATGCCACTAAATGACCACCCATCTCTGACTGACCTTGCCAACCGTTGCTTAACCTCCGATCGTTTACCGATCAGTGATTGCAGCTGGCTATGAGGTGACGGTGGTCCCCGACCGCAAACGTTTCGTTTTATTAGGGTTGGGTTCAGTACCCAAAGGGTACCAACGGGACCCTATTACTAAGCCTACGCTGTCCGCCTGTCTGTCTGTCAGCGGGCTGTATCTTATGAACTGTAATAGGTAGAGACTTGAAATTTTCACAGAATACGTAAATACCTATTTCTATTGCCGCTACAACAAATTCTAAAAATAAAGGGGGTCCCCATACAAGAAACTTGATATTTTCGACGTTTTTATTCTACGGTGGTACGGAACGGAACCCTTTTTGTGCGAGTCCGACACGCACTTGGCCGGTTTTATTATTTGGAACCGGTGCGCTCTGCCTCGATCGGACTGACATAGCAAGCAAGCCGAGGCATTAGCCAAGCAAGCTATCCAGCAAATAAGCTATAGTAGTAGAAATTAAGCTAAATAATCTCAGACAACCATGTCTTCTGAGATTTTGTAAACAAGTTCAAAATGTTTGATTACGTATCGCTATTGGATATTTGAAACATACGATTTAGAATTAGAACAAATATTTCACATTAACTCTCATCTCCCGTATGGTCTAGTGGCTAGGATACCTGGCTTTCACCCAGGAGGCTCGGGTTCGATTCCCGGTACGGGAATATCCTTTTTGTTATTATTATGCCCTTAAAATTATTTGTTTAAATAATATTTCAGCCATGGAATAAAAGGAAAATAAATACGATAGATACCTATGATTAAAATAAGGTGAAATTTTTATACACGTTTGAAAAGAATGCATGTTGTCGAATCTATAAACCCGCGACCCCACCGCGGTGCACGGAGAGGCCACGGACACGGCCACGGCCACGACTATGTTTTGCAAGAACGCAGCTTCTCCGTGCGCCGCGGTATGGCCGCGGTGGAAACGATTGCATACATTTTCGTGCAGAGCGAAGCTTGACCCACGTGCGTGGCCTCTCCGTGCACTGCGGTGGGGTAGCGGCTTAAAACGATTGGAATCATAAAATTCAAAACACATGAGATACAAAAGAATTTGTCAGAAGTGGGATTCGAACCCACGCCCTCAGAGAGGACCAGAACAACTCGCACCCACGTTCAGTGAGCAAGGAAACCTTGAGTCTGGCGCCTTAGACCGCTCGGCCATCCTGACACTTATACAATCGGTCGAAATTATTGATTAGTATCATAACTGAACTATGTTACACACAGATAACACTGATGATGCAAGCTACATCTATAATAACGCCTGGAGAAGACAGGAAATTATGCAATTGCTCTCCTATAAAATTATATAGCATACAATTTTATTTATACACGTCTTAGAAGATGGTAACAGAGACATCTAGTAACTATTATCCAAACAAATATGGTTCCGCTATTCAACAACAGATGGCATATATTTTAGTATCTAAAATAATTATTGCTATTCGCCAACAGATGGCGCTATCAGTTTGAACAAAATAAAATTCTGTTAGCCATTGCTATTTATTCATAAAAAGCAAAGTACAACAATGGCTACTTACATGTTCTCCATATCCAAGCCAAAATCTTCGTAGATATCTGATAATATGTTATGTACACCGTAACATTGCACTTTATCACATCTGCCATTTATTTCGGCACCATAATTTTCACGAATCACTTTATAAAAAATCATCTAACGTCCACTTTCACTTGAACAATCTAGAAACTAAAATTCACAACAAAAAGTAGGTAACTACTAACAGGCTTTTTTTTCAGGAAAAGTTGCATGTAAAATTCAAACGAAGAAACGAACGACCATGGAAATGAAAAACTAACTGAAGTTGCCAGCTTCTATTCAACTTTCCATTATACCGTCAAGTGAATTGTCTTACTTATTTTTATAATGGCTATTATTTAAAATTCAAATGTAAAATTTATACATTCTAGGGTATAATTCTAATTACGTAATAATTATTATCTTTGTTACCATCTATAATTTTTAAGCGAGCAACCCATGCCACCCTTCTCCCTTCCGTTCGGGGAAATTTCAAACCATTTCAAACAGAAAACCACCAGAAAACATAGAAAGATGAGGTACTTACTACGTAACGAGTACCTACCTACTTATTTAATACTTATCTAATTATTTTTATTTTTTTAATTTCTATTTGGTTTCTGCCTGTATAGTATGTACCTACCTACCACTTGGAAATGGAAAATTATGGGCGAGAAAGTACATCTTTGTGTATAGCACAATTACTTAGGTTCCCGTATCATACCAAAGCTTAGGTTAAGAATGTACCTGTAGATTTGACAAGCGCGTACACCCGTAAGGGACAAAAGGTGTATAATCCTGCTAAATTACGCTTAACCCTATGTCTATGGAACGTGATCTGACGTATACTACTTCTAAATTTGGTTGAGTGATGCTTTGTTTGGCTCATACTGGACCAAAGACCTACCAAAAGTATGAGCCCAACAAACTTAGGGCAATACGCAGAAAGTGACAAAAGATAGTACGTCTATCCCTTTCACTCTTAGGATATCGGGCGTAAGCAAGTCTCGCTCAAGCACGGTATTATTATTACCATGTCATCTCTATTGATCCTTTCTCTATGTACCTACCAAAGTAGCTAATTTGTGATAGGTACCTGCGCTAGCTATCTATTTCGGACTTATAAACAAAACAAACCTACCTTCGTGGTCTAAGGAGTCTTGGTACCTAGAATGAGTAAAGGCACCAGCCAGGTACTACAGCTATAATACCTAGTTTAGTAGCAGGTACAGGTTAAAGATACAAAGAAAGGAAACATGAGGTTTTTAAAAACAATATAATTTTTACATTAAAATGTCCCCATTTATTATAACATTAGAAATAAGAGGCTCGTAGAAGCAGGGATCCAAAACATTTTATTTCAAAGTCAAAACAACGTAACAACAGAGTGGTTACATTAAAATTGTTTTCACATAAAACAATGCTAAATACTTCGATAACCAAAATAAAAGTAACTTATTATACTATGTTTTATTTATAATAACATCGTATCACACATTTTAAGCTGACAACAAAAAAAAATGAAAAAAAAATGATGGTGAATGACTCAATGACAAACACTGACAGAAAATTATTTACGTCAATTTCAAAGACAACATAATCCGACAAAATTAGAAATGCCCTGCTGACATAACCTCTGAACGGATTAGGTAACATTTTAGATTTGTTAGGATTATAGTGGAACGAAACACGTTCCCGGTATTGTTCACCCCTGCTTCTTTTAGGCTTTTAGCATTGACACATAATTTTAAATTGGACTGAAATGATAATATTTAAATGAAAGACAATTTATTTTATAATATAAATACTTAAAATAATTACAGTTAGGTGTGACAAGCTGGTATATAAATAGATTATAATAAATTCGACGTCAATCATAACTGTAACATGTTATTTGTACTTTTGTTACAAAGTGGACACTAAAAATAACCTTTTTTAACTTCTGTCTAATGCTATAATAAATCGAGTATAGGTACTATCCACCGATCATCATTATTGATACATTACAAAATTATTATTACATTACGTTTTATTGCAGGTATCTTCTTCCTTCTTCTATCTTTTAATTTTAACTGCTGATATGCTGTAATTTGTCTCACGTAGATGACGTAGATATGCGTTCCGGTATCATCATCATCATCACCATGTCAGCCAAAAGACGTCCACTTTTGGACATAGGGCCTCCTAAGGTTTTCCACATTGACGTGTCCTGTGTTCATTAGTAATTGTTTCTTAATAATGTGTGTCTTGAGAGAACCTGCTTCTATTATCAAACTGTTAAGTAAGATATTTCTTGTCAAATCTGGGTGTTGCAATAAAAACCTTAAGTTGTAATCTATTCATTCATTTTAGCGGAGCATATTTATCTGAAAAGTGGCAAAAATAACAGATTTTCTTTAATAATGCTTATTTAACCATCAATTCAATAAAGTTTTTTATCCCTGCTCAATATTCTGCAGAAGGTTTTCATAGCTATTGATCCAGTCATGGATTTATAAAAGTTTTGCATCCACACCTTTACTAGATAGATACCACATACTGAGAAGAATCATTCCCAAAATATGGCAGCTTATCATCATTGCTGCACGTCAGATTCATACATTGGTTGCTGTCAGGTATACTGAAGTATGCTGAATTCTGCATATTATCAGTGGTGGCATTTTATTAGTGCGCATCATCCATCTAGTTGGAATGCCCTTGGAGAAACCAAAATTAATTTATGGATCCAGTATATTATTATGTACAGTTATTCGCAAGCATTATTGTCTTACTCTAACACTTGGCAGTCATCATCATCCACCACACCTCCGTTCAAAGCATCATTCAAAATGTCATTCCTGCTTTTCTTCAGCTCATTATCAATGAAATTCCTCCTCCCTTCCTTAGCCCTTTGTTGTGCGACCCTCTCCGGCGGTAGACGATCCACAATTCCTTTGGTAAACGTGTAAATTACCGTCGTAAAGTCGCCTTCTATGAACGCTAAGTTGACAGTAGGCCCGGTTTCCACGGTACACAAATTCTCTTGAATTTTATTGATGTTATCCATGCTGATGTCGTTGTATGTCGGTATCGGCACGTATATGTTCAGCTTTTCGTTCCGGCTGGCTCTCGCGACGATGTAAAGTGTATCTATGTCCTTATTATAGCAGTATTCGGTGTCGTACATTAGCTTCTCATCGACGAGGTGTATGTACAAGTTGTAAGCGAGCGATACTTTTAGATCGGAATTACAGCCGAGGGATTTCATGTCCTCTTTTATTTTCGTTTCTATATCCATTTTATTTGCAGTTTTATCCGTAAATGTTTAGATGTTTTCGGTAAAGTAACCCTAAAACTTAATTCGAACTGTCAATTGTATTTTTTTTTAAGTTTTTTTTACGGCCCTGGGTAAAAGCCTTTTGGAGCCTCGGGAAACCAGGGTTGCCAAGTATTGTTTTCCTTTTTCCCAAGATTGGGCTCACCCAAAATTTTGCAATATTTTGAAAATATACCCTAAATTTCTCAATTGAATAAAAAAAATCTTAATGTTAAAACGTTAAATAGTTTCTTCTTCCACTTACAAAATAAGGGAAAGTATATTTTTTCGTCAATAATTAACTTAGCACTCCAGTGGTGCCAAAGATGATTTTTTCAGCTTTTTCATGATTATAATTAAGTGTCTACATTCGCTAACGCGGAATGAAGGCAAATACCTACAAAGAAGCAAGTGGAGCGAGTACGAATTTTGTAGTAGCGCGCTCGCTTCCGTCCATGCTTTGTATTATTTGTTCCTTGAAAATGAAGGCGTGAGAGTAGCGAGCGCGATAATTTAGCTAAAACTGACGCCATTCGGCACGAACAAACAAGGACAAGAGTGGAGAGGGAATTACCTATTATTACTAAAAAAATTTCGTATTGTAAAACAATTTACTCCAAAAATACCCTAAGAAATATTGTA
The DNA here is from genome assembly GCA_947859195.1 of Drymonia ruficornis. Lineage (NCBI taxonomy): Eukaryota > Metazoa > Arthropoda > Insecta > Lepidoptera > Notodontidae > Drymonia > Drymonia ruficornis. The sequence continues at coordinate 9,172,010 of OX401927.1, forward strand.
CCCCACAAATTACCCTAAAGCATATTTTTTTTACTCTATATCTAGATCTACTTACCAACTTTGGCAACCTTGTTTGAAACTTGTCAGAATACCTACCTACGTTTCGTTATACGGAAGTTGCCAGGCGCGTTTTGTTACGTGCGTATTATGTTTCTTTTATTTTTATTATAAGTGTTTATACAGGTTTGTAATAAAAATAAAAGATCATTGGTAATAATTTTTAATTTATTTTATCTTTAACACATTATACAGCTTTATTTAATGACAATATTAACAGACTGGATTGCTCAGATGGATCTATAAGCAAACAATTTATTTTTGGCTGGGTGGGATAGATCATAGGTAGGTAATATAGAACTGTGTAAGGTACGACAATACATTGGTAAAGAGGAAAGTAATATTATAGATAATGTTACATAGGTACCTATTAAACTAAGGAAATAAATAAGTAGGGAAGGTAATTATTAAATAAGTAGTAAGTATAAAATCTTATAGTAATGGTTGGTTATAAAAAGTTCAGTCATATTTACATGTAGAATCTAAAATTTTATAATAATCCTACGTATACAATATATTACATAGTGTGAACTCTTAAAGCACGTGGCCACAGACCTTAAAAGTAATTTAGTTAAAACCTATCGCAAGAATTAATGATAATTAAGGTGAAATCAAGTAAAGAGCCTTTATTAACACTATTTACAAGATTTCACCGCACCAAGTACCTAATCCATACTTAATTAATAAATATTGATAACAGATCATAACGATGACGACTCATTACAGGCTTAATTAATTGAGCCATCTATAGTCCACACATAAATTCACTATTTTGAACACAAGTCTTTTTAGCACCACAATGTCGTTGCTATGTTTTACAAAATATCTCTGCTCGTTTTGATACATTTGCCTCTAAAGCATATTTCTGTCTCATGTGACACTTCCGTGGACATCGACGTGCTCACCACATTGGCTGGATTCATGAACGAAGATACAGATGAACTTTCGACCTTAACTACAGATATTTCTGTAGCCTCTTGCATTTTGATATCTTTTTCATTGCTATCTACCTTCTTAGTGTCAACAATTTCCGAAGTCTCTGTAGTCTCTTCATTTAGAGCGGCAGTTATTTCTGCAGGCATAAAGGTAGTGTCAGTGGTAACTATTTTGGACTTAGGTTGCTCTGTCGTTATTTGAATTTCAGGTTCAGTTGTCTTTGATACAGTTTTGTTTTTCTCATCAGCCTGTCCGTTATTGTCTTCCGACGTCACTCCAAACAGGTAATCCATCAAACTGAATCCGTCTGATCTTTCAACGATAGTAGATTTAGCAGTTGCGGCTTCTGTTGTGAAATAAAGGTCGTCGAGGGTCGGATCAGGGGATCCTGTACCCAAATCTAAATCTCCAGGACTTATGGCTTCATCAGCTTGCGGTTCTTTCTGTATGTAAACAGTTGTTTTCTGGCTTTCTTCCTGAATGAGAGTTTCATCATTGTCATCTGTATTGCTGTTAACTTTTTGTATTTCAACATTAGGGAGGACGTCGATATTTGATAACGTATCGTAATCATTATCTAAGAGATCTTTTATAACATGGAAATTAGGTTTGTATGTGGTTACTTTTGGTTTGTCGTCTTTCCTTGATTTGTCGTGTGTTGTTTTCAACGGCTGGCCGAGTCGGTTGACTGTGTTGGTATAGTACTGTGATTCAGCGAATTCAATGGATTCGGTGGTCACAGGGCGGACCTTCACTTTCTTCCAGAAACCACGACGGTGCACCTTGTGGTCGTCATCATCCTAGAAACATACAATGAAAATATTACTCTTATGTCACTTATTCATTGCTCGATGCACTTATCTATTTAAACGTTAAATATTATGGGTCCAATTTATTGTGAAATGCATTTTAAGAGAAGATCGTTAACAATAAAATGAATTTATTTTGAAGATTATTTCCTGAATTAAAATTATCTCATCATATCGTCCGTTGAAAAGTGATAATAATTATTTAAAAATCTTACCTCATTTAAAAGCACGGAATCATCAGCCTCGGGCCCTGCAGTCGTGGTCTCCTGCTGTCCAGTCGTAGTTGACCTCTGAATGTAGTTATCCCCAGAGGAAATGATTCTCTCTGGCGGTATCTCACCAATTTCGCCGCCTTTATGTTTGATAACACTTGAATACTCATCTCGATCTTGATCCTCCAAGCTCTTCATTACTTCTTCCAACATAGTCTCAAACGTTGACATCGCATCGCCCGAGTCAGATTTCGTAACTTTAGCTTGTTCCATTAAAGCTTCTAGTGTGGGTGGTATATCGGGCAATTTCTTATTCAACCTATTGCTTGCCGGTGTGACAGTTAAAAGGATCTCATCATATTCGTTCCTCGCTGTTATTATATCAAGTGCATTGTCTTTAGCCGGTCTCCGTTCAGTCGTTTCTACTTTATGGTCATCAACTATGTTGTTTGGATTGTAAGGTTTGAAAGTATCGCTGGTTATTTTAGGTGACCATTGGTCTGAATTAGGTTCGACGTATTTTGGCCTGTTGATCGAAAAGTTTGACTGTTGATCCTCGCTTTCTTGTTCTTGTTCAGGTTCAGGTTCAGGTTCAGGTTCTGGTTTTTTATTGTATCTTTCTGATAGCCTCGGTCTGTGACTGTATCGTGTGTGTAGCGAGCTCCTAACAGTCGATGTAGGTGCTTCAGTTTGAATCTCAGGTTTTTCTGTCGGTTTCTCAGTGGGTCTTCGTCCCCTAAATCTGTTTTTGACTTCGTATATTCTTTTATTGCCGCTGGAAGCTTCAGTTGATGTTGATGTGTAAGCGTTGGACGGTCGCCTGCGTCTGAAATGGCTTCGTTTTGTGCTAGACTCAGTCGTGGACTGTGACGGGGCTGAAGGTTCCGCTGTGGCTTCAGGTTTGTATACAGGGTGTCTGTAATCTTGGAAATCGGGACGGGAATGAACTTGTTTTGTCTTTAAATCAGCTTCGATTTCGTCGATCCTCATAGTAGTTCGTCTTCTGTCGAAAGCTGGTCGGTATGTGACCGCTTGCTGCCTCCTTCGTTCTTTGGTTCTTGGTGATTCAGTGGACGCTTGGTGATATTGTCTGATGACTCCTGGTCGTACGCGCACTCTGTTATACGACGGTGTAGTTTGTACAACGTTTTCTTCTTCTTCAGATTCATGATTTTCTTCGATCGAGGTCTTTGTTACCTCAGCTTCAGGGGATGTCGTAGTTTCTTCTTGTTTGAACGTAGAAAATTCGTCATTACCTGACTGATTTGGAAGATCTTGTTCAGGCACAGTAGCAGGTTCAGTGACGTAGGAATTTGATTCGGCTTTTTCTAGTTTTTGTTCTGGCGTCGTGTGTTTAACGTAGATATCCTCCTCCTGGTCTGATTGATCATCATAAGATGGTGTTTGTACTGGCGCTACGCTACTCCTTGGTTGGAAAAGGTACTCTTCATTGCGAGTAGACGGTAACTTTGGTACATAGGAAGTGTCAGAATGATTTGGAGTTCTCGATGTGAATGTTTGTATGGAGGGTTCTGGTTTCGGTTGCGTATCAGCAACATCTTGGCTGATAGATACTCGCTCGTTAGTGTATGCATTTTCTGTATCAACAGTTTCGGTTATAGGCTCCTGAATATTAGTTGAGGACAATCTTGGTGCTGGTTCAGTTATAGCCTCAATATCGACAGTACTCATACGTTCCATTAATGTAACTGGATAGTTCTGATGAAGCACATCCCTTTGGTAAGCGAGGTCTTCCTCTTTGGTACTATGTGTTTTGACCCTTCTGTCATAAATCTCCTCATTATCAGACGGTCTATATTGAATGCGTCCTCTCGTTCGAGTTCTAGTAGATTTAGTAGTGCTCTCATTGTAATCTAGAGGTTTCTTAGTAACTCGTTCAGTTGTGATTCTATTTGGTTCATATCTTGGTCTGGTTGGTAATGGTCTTCTCTCTCGTAGCGGCCTTCGAGTTACGACTGTTCTCGTGGAAGCTTCGTAGGATTCAGGGCGCGATGTAGTGGTATAACGAGGACGTACTCTAGTCCTTAGTGGACCCCTTCTTGTAGTAGTGGTCGATGAAACTGGAGTCGTAGGACCCTCTGTAGTTTCATAGTTGGTTTCATATTGATAATCTTCGTATCTATTCGGGTTTTCTACGTCAGAAATAGTTTGTTTGATTTCTTTTGAACTATCTTGTACTGTTGGCGGTTGCGTTTCAACGTTTTGAGTATACTCTGTATTGAAACTGCTAACTGACGGATTTACGTCCGTATAGACGGGGTTAGTGGGCTGAGTTTGCTGTGATGTGATTTCAGTTTTCTCGACGTAGTCATTTGGGTTGAAGACTGGGTATCTCCAGCTTTGTTCTTTGGGGTTGTAATGTATTTCTGGGTTGTAGTTTTGGAGGTAAACTGGCGTCGACTGTTGTTGACTCTTTGGTTTTTCAGTGATAATTTCCTCGGGTTTTGGGGTCGTTGGGGGTGGAGTTGTGGGGCTGACGGGTGAAGGCGTATTTCCTACAGTACCATGTGTAGAGTAAGGTTGTTTGACGTCATCTGAGTAAGTGTGATAGTCTAAAGGCGTACTGAAGTGGAATGCCTGGTTTATAGAATACGGGTTGTGAGTCTCTAACAACTGGCTCGGGTATGTCGAAGGTGGCTTCGGCGTGGTGGTTGTCGTAGTCGTTGTCGTGGTTCGAAGCGTGGAAGTCGTTTCGGGTTTTCTAGGAATATTGTACGCTGGAGGTAAAGCATCTAACGCCTCGGAAGATTTGAAAGTGTCCTGTTGGGGGAAGTTCACGTACTCGTTCGAGTTGTACTGAGATCCCACATTGCTTAGGAAGTAGGATCCAGATTTGGGTGGTGCGGCGACTTCGGGTTGTTTAGCAGGTCTGACGGTGGAGACGGACTGTGGTTCAAAGGAGTAGTAATTGGATTGGTAGTTCGGGATAGGTTTCTCATTTGGAGTTGCGGTACTGAAGAAACTGAAGCTAGGTTTTTGGGTAGCCTTTATTTCTGGTTTGTATGTCGGCGGGGTAGATGTGTAGGAATTAGATATGTAGGTGTTTGGGATACTGGCTCTAGGTGGTGCTTGAGTCTGCGTACTTTCTTTGATTAGGGAGTTTATCACTACAGATCCTACGTGCGGGGATGGGAAAGGAATTTTAGCGAATCCTTGAGGAGTGTTATAGCTCAACGGTGCGACAAAGAAAGGTAGTTGTTTTAGTTTCTTTTCACTGTTTTCGATATTAGACAAGTAGGGTAGTTCGAACTTCACGAAATTTTCAGGAGGCGGTAAATTCGACGGTCCGATGAAAACTTTGGGTGCATTAAGTGGATTCACAGAGTCCAATACAGCAATAGTTTCAGCGTTCTTCAACGAAGATAATACATCGCCAACTTTAACTTGGTTCGCTTTAGCTGTTTCTTTGGTCATGAAAATGGCTAGCGGTGGTTGATGAGGCTTCAGTTTCTTTGGCCTTGGCGACGTTGGCGGAACGGTCGGGAAGGGCGTGCTGATTGTCGAGAACTTGGGCACTTGGTCTACGTCCTTAAACTGCGTGCTGAAGTCCGAGAAGTAATTTTGCCCTTGGAAGTTCTCAGCCGGTTTCAGTGCTGGTCTTTGGTAGTCGTTTACATACGTCTGTTTTGGTAGGTTTGGCATTTGTACTTGAGAATACAACTCCGAGTTTAATATTTGTGGCGATGTCAACGGACTTCTGAAGTTAAACTGTCCTCGGTTTAAAGACTCCAACGGTACGTAGAGTAACTGGACCTCTTCCCTCTCAACTTTAGTGTTCTGTGGAATCGTTTCAACCCTCGGAGGTTTGTCAACGTTGTCGAATTTTATCTTCTGCAAAGACTGCGGTTGTTTCTTGCCACCATTGACATTCTCTGCTCTGTAGCCGTCAACGAACTTTGGTACATCAGGTTTCTTCAGAGCTTGGTTCCCGAAAGGTTTGGCTTGAGTTGACACTGGCACGTTGCTTGGAGGGAAGTTGTTGGGACTTGGAGGTACTAGTTGCGGCCGCGGTTTCGGCGGTGCCGGCGGAGGACCTTCAAACGTGAATGGTGGAGCGACGAATCCTTGAGTGAGCGGGTAGTTCGGCTGCGATAGTCCGAATCGAATGCCCTGTCCGAATCCTTGTTCCGTGAGATAATTCTGGGGCGCAGTTGGAACTGAAGGGACGGATTGTAGGTACAGCTGCCTGTTGGACGCCGAGTTGTAGTATGCTCGCGATGGGAACGACTCGTGGCCGAATCCTGTGGGTCTTGTGAGCGTTGGGAAGGGTTCGGTCAGTATTCTTGGCTCCGCGACCGCTTGCCTCTTGATTTGTGGTGGTGAGGGTGATTCTCTCTCGACAGGCCCCGATAGAGGCATCCAGTCGCCGATGTCGGAGGTGTAGGAGCTGATCTGGCGGGACCATCTGCTTTGATCTGTCTTGGCTGATGATGTTACGGCCAGGAGTGCTACCAGGCAGGCCAACCGGTGCACGGTGCGGTGCGCCATCTGAAATTTAAAATAGAAACTATAAGCATTGTGTTCGAGTTTTAAAATAAAAGTAAGGTAATTTGTAACCCTTATCTGTGAGTTGCTCGGGTCAAGCAAGATGCATCTAACGCCTGGGAGTTTTTGCACAATGTTACAAGGGCCATGATTAGCATTGCGCAAGAGTCTGAGAAAATAACTCCCAAAGAAACATTCGTCTGCTAATTGCTTGATAAACTATGCTATGCTGTCTTTCAACACAAAGTACATAAACTCAGGTGTAAATAGATAGCCACCCATATACTCTTGCCTTGGAATTCAATCGAAAGAGGTCGCTGAAAAAATAGAGAAGCAAGCAATGGATGCAGGGTCGTTTTAGGATATTATAGTAATGCAGTTTAGTTTACTGACTAAGTATGTTTAATTGTTTAGCATTTCTAATCGATTCGCATCGGTATTTTAATCGATTATAAGCTCAACGTGTCAATTCATTTTGCAACGTGTTGTATTAACTAAGCACATAAACTCCAGGGTCCATACCTAGGTCATTTGAACAGGAGAACAGAATACGTAACTAAGCAATGGCTACCATTACACCATAATCAAGTGAGGATTGCGCATGCGCACATGAGGCTTGAATGACAGTTGTAAATACCTAGAGACCTAGAATGTAATTTAATTGATGCTAAACGCATGCATTACTTCGTTGACGCTTGGTTGCATTTTTTAGGGACTTAATAGTCGTGTATGTTTATGTGTGTGTGTGTGAAATATTTGATTACGAAATGGTAATGTTACGCGTAACGTAATCCACGTAATATAAGTGCGTGTAATTATGCAACTGTGCTCTATGAAATTGAATTAATAGTGTCGTTTTGTGTAACTATACGATTGTTTTAATTGCTTTATTGTTCGCAATTAAACCAGTTTTAATATTTTTTCGGTTACAAATGGAAGAATGCACAGCTAGAAATATTTCCTTATTGGTACATCATTGCCATCATCATTGAAGCAGTGGTAGCCGATTGGTTAAACACGCGTCTTGCGGGCTTAAGGTCATGGGTTCAAACCCTGGCTCACACCTCTGGATTTTTCGAAATGTATGTGTGAATCATAACTTTAATATGATTATCACTTGCTTACGGTGAAGGAAAACATCGTGAGGAAACCTGCATGTCTTTAGACATGTGAAATCCACCAACCCACAATGGGCCAGCGTGGTGGATTATGGCCTGAATCCCCCTCGCATTGAGGGGAGGCCCGAGCCCAGCAGTGGGACGTTAAAAGGGCTGAATTAATTATTATTATTAATTTTTAGTACATCATTGATAGTACCAGAGATGGTGTGCTATGTTAGCTGCCGGTAGTTGTACGATAAGTTACTTTAATTTACTTTGCAATGTTGAAGAGTTATGATCACGCTATAGTTTGGCTATCGATCGAATACATGGATGGGCAAGGGGGTAACTGCAGTATTACGATTATGATTGACGCAACGTAAACGCAACACAAAAGAGATTTAAGCACGTAAATTATTAAAGAAACTATCGAGCCACATAAAATTTATGATTTACGGTTATTTTATCCACAACTATCTAACATATTTCAATTAATGTGGCTGAGATTTCTTGATAGTAGGGTATGGTGGAAGGCATAAGAGGTAGCGTTTGTAAAATGATTTCCCTAGTTTCCCTCTTTCTTGATGCAGGTGTTATTTAAAAATGTGGCATTTTGTAGAAGGTAGATCGTCTTTATTCTTCCCATAAGCATTGTTTCCATCATTCTATTAGTGTTTTTAAATAAAATATGTACTTCATATTGGTATCGACACATTTTCAAATAGTGTTTTCTTATAACACAGCCACATATTTTTTAATTGACTTCACAAACCATCTTAGGGCAACCGCAGACTAGCTACTTTTAGCATCGGCGATCGGCGATTTTGATGCTGCGTCTCGCTCGTTCGCGCTCGAAGAAACGCGACGCAGCATTGATACGTCACAAAATCGCCGGTCGCCGATGCTAAAAGTAGCTAGTCTGCGGAGGCCCTTAGAGCGGTAAAATGCCAAAAATAACCCATTCATTTTTTTTATCGCGAAGGATGGCGCACTGGCAGTCCACCTGATGGCAAGTGGAAGCCACCGCCCAAGACCTTCTCTTATTTAGATTCGGTGCTATTTCTTATATTTACTCAAGACTGTTGTTTTTTGGTTGAATTCAGTTTATTTTTAAGTAAAAACATTTTACGTACAAAAGCTTGTTACTTGCAGCAACTTTATCAAAGGTAATTGAACGAGTCGTATCGCGGCTAATGCACTCTCCTCGGCTCAAATGCTAATTGGTACATTGTACATTAATGTAATAACATAAACGTGAAAGTAAGTCCGCGAGGTTTTCCTAAATCCAAGTTTTTGTACGGAACAACACGTAACAGTGAAAGTTTTGACGTTATTTTATGAAAGTGTTAATGTTAAGGGCATGTTATTTCAGATTAGGATCTTAGCATACCAAAGTATTGTAAGAGCGTCGCCTGACCAAATATACAAATTATATTAGGTACCTACTATAAGGGAAATTACTCCCTGCTCACTTTAAATAATGTTTTTATTTGAACGGTACATGTGAAGGCAGAGGCAAGCCATGGCGGTAAAGCTATTAAGTGCTATTAAGTAGCTATTAAGTAGTATTAAGTGACCTTTAAAGTGTTTGTCGTTAGTAGGTATTTGTACGTTTGCTGGGCTCCGATGACTGTCTGTCTGTATTTCTGTATTTCTAATATAGAGTCTAATATAGAGTCTGTATTTCTAATTTCATAATTGATTGGACAGAAGACGTCAGAATAAGACAAATAAAAGGACATAATATTTGTATCCGAATTAACTTTCAGATAATTATGATACACCGGATCTAAACTTTACTACCGCGTTTTAGACTTCTACGATTGTATTATTACGTTTAGCGCCATCTGTTGATACGTGTAGGTATTTTACGTAGCGAGTTATAGACGTCGCTATATAGAAATCTATCATCATAGCTCCACGCACATCCAACCACAGAATAGTCACCGTTCAATTTAATTTCATTTCCAAATTATTACTTCGAAGCAATATGCCTGTAAATTTTTCTCTCTTTCCTTTGGTGAAAACGCCATTACGTGTAACCGCTGATCGCTTTCACTGGAGCCGCACCCGACGGAAGGTCGGCTATTAGCATATTGTCATCTGTTTGTTCGGTGGGTGAGCGGAAGTATGGTTAACGTTGGTTATTTGTTTAGGCAAGGAACCGGCCGCCTTCGAGAAAGTTATAAGGAAATACTTCAGTCACACACTATCCTACTAATATTATAAATGCGAAAGTAAGGGCCATTTGCACCATCTTAAACACTTCTGACCCAAATCAAGCATGTTTCTTGTCATTTTGTTGTGATTACTTTGCACGTGTTTACCTCGGCAGCTAGTTTGTTATTTGTATCAATATTAATGGTTGTTGTTTGTAAGTTTTATACTTTATTTGGACTTATACTTTTTTTTTTACTTTACTTTATTTACTTTTAATTATTTTTTGAAATAGTAAAATATTTTATTAGAAAAGTAATATTAGATTTTTCTTCTTTCCATTTAACGACAAATCTACATAACGTCATAAAATGTCCCTTCAGTGTCGTTATATAGAGTTTCACTGTACGATATAATTTTTTTTCCACCAAATTCATAACGATTTTTACCCAGTTTACAATGGTTTTACAAATCATTTCTAGGAACAAAATTAATTTGTAATGCCAGTAAGTCCATCATGAGTTTCTAGTTTGGGGGTTATTTTAGACCGATATTTGGTTCATTGAACCCGATTATAATCTTTATTTTTTCATTGAGACGCAAAAAAGGAAAACAAGCGCATAACACTACAGTGTGTGTCACGTAAAATGACACGCGCGGTTGCATATCTCGGGCATACGGTTGCATTGCGTGGAACGGAACGTGAATCGTCGCTGTTTACCCACTTATTTGCGTTCTGTTTTACGTAATGTTAGTGCATGATTTCTGAAGTATATTATTTAAATAATACCCCTTATTGCATTTTTATTGCAAAATAAATCACTTTATATATTAATGAGTACCTAATTCATAAGCCGCGACGATATAGCCTTCCTTATTGACGGAAAATTTTGTAATATTTCTTATTTCTATGTTAATGTTACAGTTTTTTCAGAAGATAAGAACCATGTTACAGTAAAATAATAAGTGTTACGTGTAGTTATGCTATTCTGTAACGACAAAGTCATATCTTAGGCATGAGTCCGCGGTTTAAATGTTAAATTTTGTATTGAAATTGTAAATTTCATCCATGTCTTTTAGTATCAATGGTTTTACGATAATAATCTAAAATACAATACTGGTTGTTACTGGTTACAAAATAGACATAAATACATTACATTGTATTAACACAAACGTGCTACTAACAATAAATATTATATTTTATTACCAAAATGTTTTTCTATATAACAGCCATGAAACATTTGTTACATAATTCTCATAACAGTTTGCAAATAAAAATTTTTGCATGAAATATTTCTATACGTTATTGCAGAAATACACGAGAACTTGGTTACGCCATATGTATTGACTTGTGGCTCACAATAGGACACACACTGCCGGACAGAACGTTCTTTGTTTGATGTAATTGAACCCAGTGAAAGTTGAGTTCGAAGTGTACACTTTTCCATGGCCACCATTGTAATGTATGCTGAGTTTCAAAAGTTTGAGTTATTTATTATCATGTTGCATTACGTAACGTCATTCAACTATAGAAATTCGTAAAATGAGAAAAAACATTTTCCTTAAAAAAAAACAAAATTTCAAAGACACCAATCATCGCTCATAGCCAGCTGTTAAGCAGCGGTTAAGCAACGCTTGACAAGGTTAGATGGAGATGGGTGACCGTTTCGTGCCATTTGAACCGAGCGACACCGCTCCGTGCTTCGGAGGGCACGTAAAAAGTTGTTCCCGGTTGTTGTCATCTACACAATGTCAGAGGCCTTTGAGCGGCTTATACAATTCTAACACGTTGGCAATACGAAGAAGATTGACAACTTGTCGTCGTAAATTGAATTACTATCAAATTGTCAACATATCCAATCAGATAACGATTCCATTCAACAGTTGGTACTGAGTTACGAGTGTTTTGTCTGTGTGATTGTCAACTGCATTGTATAGGAAACGGTCGGGTGTCCGGCGCGCGCGGCGATCGTATAACAGCACCTAATGCCGCTGTTGTAACACTAGCGGTGTTAGATGTCGCGTGCTAACGACAATACCCTCCGACATGCTTCCTGGGCACTTTGATGCCTGATTATTACGAAGAGAATGGTAGACCGGTGTAGTTCGAATGTACATCAAAACTAAGTTCATGAGACAAAATCTATGAGATTAACGGCCGAATACTCAAAGGCTACTTAAATATTTAAGTCCCACTTAGCAGTTTGAGAAGTCGTTAACTGTAATGTTTTGTATGGCGCGTCAAAGTTAAGCAACTCTCTAATTTAAGTTGCGCATTCGGCCGTTAGTGTAGTTACATTGACATGCAACGCTTAAGGGTCTATTAAGGAGAATTGCAAGCCAACTGCAACATTGCAGTTTAGAGGCAGTTGCATGTCAACTGCCAGCGGACTGCACGCTGATTGCAAGCGGACTGCACGCTGCCTATAAGTGAACTGCACACCGACTGTATCAAAATTACAACTTTGCAGTCGTTCCGTATGTAACCTGTCTAAATAGACCCTTAAGTATTGTACGTGAATTTAACATTTTCTCTTGGATTTTATCACATAGAGTCGTTCTCTCTCTTCCTAACTTCATAAGAGAGAACGAGACGCCATTATTCTCACAACTTGTATTAGGCTTGCTAACATAGTGAAAAGAGGCTGCATTCATATGCAAACTTTTATGCGATTAAATGCCCTTAAAGCACTATCGGGCAACTGCAACTAGGTCGCCTGCAATACCTAAGTAAAAGGTTCCACCTGAGCAGTTGATAAGACACGTTTTAGATTAGTAACTTTACACTTACAGTGAGTGAACCCGGCTCTTTAGAGCCTTTGGCACCACTAAACTGTATGCTTACATTTTAGAGTAAACATACATAAACTTAGATAATGGCAAGCATTCATATCCTCCATACCCTACGCCATTCGTGACCATTTCACAGAAATTTAGCGGATTCTGATAGAAAATCAGAAAAAAAAAAATTATATCATTGGCAAAGCTGCATAGTGCCGCTATTAGACCCTCTGTAAATTCATCTTAAGATCCTATTACAACGTTCCAAAACACTACCAGCATTATTTTTTAATTCGTGTGAATTAGTTTAAATAAGATAATTCAATTTAAGTTTATCAAAAGCGATCTAAGAACGCAATTAAATAACTTTACATAATGAGCCAGTCCCGTTCTACTGGTCGTTATGTAATAAATCATTATGTATATAGAGTAATTGTACGATGATAACATGTAAGATTTACACTCGGTGAACCGCATCGTGTTAATTTGTTGAATTAATTAATTGCACAACCATCATTGATTATAACCGCCAAACTTATATAGATTTTAGGCACTTTACAATGGATTTACAAAGGATTACTAGGAACGAAAGTGATGTGTAATGCCCGTTTAAGTCCATTCATAGGTTTATTAGTAGTTTTTATATGTGTTTGAATTTTTCCATAATATTTTGACCCGGTAGCATTAATAAATCAATAAATAAATAAAATCCTGGGACATTTTTTACACACGGCTACCTGATCCCAAACTAAGCAGAGCTTGTACTATGGAACCCAGATAACTGATATTACTACATATACTACTTTGTTAATTGTAAATACATACTTAATATACATATACACCCAGACTCGGGACATACAGACATGTTCATGCACACAAATGCATGTCCCGGGTAGGAATCGAACCTACGACCTGCAGCGTGAAAGGCGCCATCATGCCAACCACGCCAACGGGCCCGTCAAAAAGGTATCATCTTATTTAAGGGTCATAAGACCCTAGTCGGTGTAGCTGATGGCAGCTCTGTCCATCTCTTTTTAAACCGACTTCAAAAAGGAGGAGGTTTCTCAATGAATTACCGTAACGAATTTAGTTGAAACTGCAGATTTATAGAGCTAAGGATTCTATAACATACAGCTCAATAATTTTTGGTCTACGACAAAAATTAACGAAGATACGACTAATTTCCTAACGAAGTTTCCTGAGCGGGCCGCGCCGGCCGCCGCACTCGCTGTGACGTCACGCGGGCTGATACGCGCTCGGCTAGCGCTAGGGTTCGGACCGGTGTGAAGTTGGCGGCCTAAAGTTGGCGGCCTTTATAACCCGACAAAATTCAAGTGTTCATATTTTTTTTAAACAGAAAAGCAAATATTACTTTGAAATGAGGAAAAACGGAAAACTACAGCATCCTAGGTAGAAACTTTTATAAAGAAAACGCATTTTTGAACGGTTTTCTTACAATTATTTGCGATTCGATGCGTTTCGATGGATTTCTCAACCACTTTTACAAGACCGATTCTCAAGAAACGTTGCACATCGATACAGTCCCCATGAAAATATAATATCACGGTAGTGTAAACCTTCGATCTTCAAATCCTGATGCTGCAGGGGTACTGCCCGCCTAAACGGTGAGTCTGTACGAAAATATGATTCTGAATTAGTAATGTGGGTATCAAGCAGAAACTACGACCGGCCACTCTGAGCTCCAACTCCTGACTCTTGATGCTGCAGAAATACTAACAACTAAAATAACGAGACTTAGGCTAGGAGTTGTGCATCTGGAAACAACCTGCAGTCGAAAATGTTGTTAATTTTTCGGTCTAGTCTCTTTTCAACCAACAAGGACGGCATGGAAGGAGATTTTTGAGGTGTCGGTAGAAAGCTATTGAGTCAAGGAATACGCCTGCATTAGTCACAAAGTGATACGAGACCTAGTTTGGGAGTTATGCACCTGGAAACAACCTGCAGCCGAAAATTTTAATAATTTTTGGGTCCAGTCTCTTTTCAACCCACAAGGACGGCATGGAAGGAGATTTTTGAGATGTCGCTTGAAAGCTATTGAGTTAAGGAACAAGCCCGCATTAGCTACAAAGTGTTACGAGACCTAGTTTGGGAGTTGTGCATCTGGAAACAACCTGTAGCCGAAAATTTTGTAAATTTTTCGATCTAGTCTCTTTTCAACCCACAAGGACGGCATGGAAGGAGATTTTTGAGGTGTCGGTGAAAAGCTATTGAGTCAAGGAATACGCCTGCATTAGTCACAAAGTGATACGAGACCTAGTTTGGGAGTTATGCACCTGGAAACAACCTGCAGCCGAAAATTTTAATAATTTTTGGGTCCAGTCTCTTTTCAACCCACAAGGACGGCATGGAAGGAGATTTTTGAGATGTCGCTTGAAAGCTATTGAGTTATGGCACAAGCCTGCATTAGTTACAAAGTGATACGAGACCTAGTTTGGGAGTTGTGCATCTGGAAACAACCTGCAGCCGACAATTTTGTAAATTTTTCGATCTAGTCTTTTTTCAACCCACAAGGACGGCATGGAAGGAGATTTTTGAGGTGTCGCTAGAAAGCTATTGAGTTAAGGAACCCGCCTGCATTAGTTACAAAGTGATACGAGACCTAGTTTGGATGTTGTGCATCTGGAAACAACCTGCAGCCGAAAAATTTAATAATTTTTGGGTCCAGTCTCTTTTCAACCCACAAGGACGGCATGGAAGGAGATTTTTGAGATGTCGCTAGAAAGATATTGAGTTAAGAAACAAGCCAGCATTAGCTACAAAGTGATACGAGACCTAGTTTGGGAGTTGTGCATCTGGAAACAACCTGTAGCCGAAAATTTTGTAAATTTTTCGATCTAGTCTCTTTTCAACCCACAAGGACGGCATGGAAGGAGACTTTTGAGGTGTCGGTGGAAAGCTATTGAGTCAAGGAACACGCCTGCATTAGTCACAAAGTGATACGAGACCTAGTTTGGGAGTAATGCACCTGGAAACAACCTGCAGCCGAAAATTTTAATAATTTTTGGGTCCAGTCTCTTTTCAACCCACAAGGACGGCATGGAAGGAGACTTTTGAGGTGTCGGTGGAAAGCTATTGAGTCAAGAAACACGCCTGCATTAGTCACAAAGTGATACGAGACCTAGTTTGGGAGTAATGCACCTGGAAAAAACCTGCAGCCGAAAATTTTAATAATTTTTGGGTCCAGTCTCTTTTCAACCCACAAGGACGGCATGGAAGGAGACTTTTGAGGTGTCGGTGGAAAGCTATTGAGTCAAGGAACACGCCTGCATTAGTCACAAAGTGATACGAGACCTAGTTTGGGAGTTATGCATCTGGGAATAACCTGCAGCCGAAAATATTAATAATTTTTGGGTCCAGTCTCTTTTCAACCCACAAGGACGGCATGGAAGGAGATTTTTGAGGTGTCGCTAGAAAGCTATTGAGTTAAGGAACCCGCCTGCATTAGTCACAAAGTGATACGAGACCTAGTTTGGGAGTTATGCACCTGGAAACAACCTGCAGCCGAAAATTTTAATAATTTTTGGGTCCAGTCTCTTTTCAACCCACAAGGACGGCATGGAAGGAGATTTTTGAGGTGTCGCTAGAAAGCTATTGAGTTAAGGAACCCGCCTGCATTAGTCACAAAGTGATACGAGACCTAGTTTGGGAGTTATGCACCTGGAAACAACCTGCAGCCGAAAATTTTAATAATTTTTGGGTCCAGTCTCTTTTCAACCCACAAGGACGGCATGGAAGGAGATTTTTGAGATGTCGCTAGAAAGATATTGAGTTAAGAAACAAGCCAGCATTAGCTACAAAGTGATACGAGACCTAGTTTGGGAGTTGTGCATCTGGAAACAACCTGTAGCCGAAAATTTTGTAAATTTTTCGATCTAGTCTCTTTTCAACCCACAAGGACGGCATGGAAGGAGACTTTTGAGGTGTCGGTGGAAAGCTATTGAGTCAAGGAACACGCCTGCATTAGTCACAAAGTGATACGAGACCTAGTTTGGGAGTAATGCACCTGGAAACAACCTGCAGCCGAAAATTTTAATAATTTTTGGGTCCAGTCTCTTTTCAACCCACAAGGACGGCATGGAAGGAGACTTTTGAGGTGTCGGTGGAAAGCTATTGAGTCACGGAACACGCCTGCATTAGTCACAAAGTAATACGAGACCTAGTTTGGGAGTAATGCACCTGGAAACAACCTGCAGCCGAAAATTTTAAATATTTTTGGGTCCAGTCTCTTTTCAACCCACAAGGACGGCATGGAAGGAGATTTTTGAGATGTCGCTGGAAAGCTATTGAGTTAAGAAACAAGCCTGCATTAGTTACAAAGTGATACGAGACCTAATTTGGGAGTTGTGCATCTGGAAACAACCTGCAGCCGAAAATGTTGTAAATTTTTCGATCTAGTCTCTTTTCAACCAACAAGGACGGCATGGAAGGAGATTTTTGAAGTGTCGTTGGAAAGCTATTGAGTTGAGGAACAAGCCTGCATTAGCTACAAAGTGATACGAGACCTAGATTGGGAGTTGTGCATCTGGAAACAACCTGTAGCCGAAAATTTTGTTAATTTTTCGGTCTAGTCTCTTTTCAACCCACAAGAACGGCATGGAAGGAGATTTTTGCAGTGTCGGTGGAAAGCTATTGAGATAAGGTACACGCCTGCATAAGTCACAAAATGATACGAGAGTTATTTTCAGAGTTACGATTCCAGACATTTCCAGCGGCCTATATTTTTACACCTTTTTCAAGCCAGACAACCCCCAAGGACGGCATGGAAGGAGTATCTTAAGGTGTCTTGTGAAAGCTCCTGAGTCAGTAAACAAGCCTATATAAGTCACAAAGTGATACGAGACCTACTTTCAGAATTATGAGTCTAGTCATTTCCAGCGGCCTATTTTTGGTGGTATTGCGTTGAAGTCTTTTTAATGAATGAATAATTGTTCAGTCCAGCCTGTATAAGACCCCGAAGAACGGCATGGAAGAATAATTTTTTGGTCTTTTGATAGCTCTTGAGTTGAGAAACATGCCTACATTAGTCACAAAGTGATACGAGACCTAGGTTGGGAGTTGTGCATCTGGAAACAACCAGCAGCCGATAATTTTGATAACTTTTCGGTCTAACCTCGATAAAACCACCAAGAACGGCATGGAAGGAGATTTCTGAGGTGTCGGAGGAAAGCTCTTGAGTTAAGAAATACGGCTACATTAGTCGCAAAGTGATACGAAACTTATTTCACCGACTTCAAAAAAAGAAGGATGTTCTATGTTCGGCTGTATGTATGTTTTTTTTATATGTATGTTCCCCGATTTCTCCGGCATTTATAAACCGATTTGAAAAATTATTTTGTTGTTCAGTAGATCGTAGCTCCAAGTTGGTTTCATAAAAAAATAGTTCCTAGAATCCACCCCTAAGGGGGTGATTTTGGGTGGAGAAGGTCGTCTGAAAAATGTTTTTTTGTCCGATAGACTGGAAACTTAATATGTATATTTCGCATAAGAAATAATGAAACTCATGTTTCAGGATTTTGGAAAAATCACCCCCCAAAGGGGTAAAACGAGGTGTTGAAGTTTGTATGGAGAGTTACCGTTTATCTCTAACGTTTATGAATCAATTTTTCTTTTTAAACTGTTATTTGGTAGGTGACTAAGTCGTTTTGGTCCCGTAAAAAAATCATTTCGGAAATCTACCCCCAAAGGGGGGAAACTAGGGGTAGAAGTACGGTAGAAAAATATATTTGTGTCCGATTGACTTGAAACTTAGTATGTATACTCCAAATAATAAATTAAGAAACTTTTGTTAAGGAATCTTGGAAAAGTCACCCCAAAAGGGGTAATTTGGGGTAATTTGGGGTGGGGGGTTTTTTATTTTATTCTTTCCTATTCTTTATTATATTATAATTTATATGATGTATTATATACCTAATATATATTTCGCACTTACGTCTTTTACTTGTTTATTTTATTAGATTTATTTTGTTACATTTATTTATTTTCTATTGGGTAGCCAGTGCTTTGTACGTATGACCCATTGAGGAGGGTTTGGCTGAAAATCAGCGCTGGGGGGTCTCGGTCCCCTCAATTCCAGCCAGATTCCTTTTCAGCACAGTTCGCATTGACTTCTTTTTATTTTTGTTTCTGTTTTATTTGTTTATGTTCTATGTCTTGCGCGTTGTGTCGAATAAATGTTTTTTCTTTCTTTCTTTCTTTCTTTCTTTCATAAAGTTTGTATGGCGCCACTAAAAATCATGAAATAAAATTTAGGCCGCTGGAAACGTCTGGACTCGTAACTCTGAAAATAAGTCTCGTATCACTTTGTGACTTATCTAGCCGTATGCCTTAACTCAAGGGCTTTCCACTGACACCTCAAAAATCTCCTTCCATGCCGTCCTTGGGGGTTGTCTGACCTGACAAAAGTGTAAAAATTTTGGCCGCTGGAAATGTCTGGACTCGTAACTCTGAAAATAAGTCTCGTATCACTTTGTGACTAATGTAGCCGTATTCCTTAACTCAAGGGCTTTTCACCGACATCTCAAAAATCTCCTTCCATGCCGTCCTTGGGGGTTGTCTGACCTGAAAAAGGTGTAAAAATTTTGGCCGCTGGAAATGTCTGGACGCGTAACTCTGAAAATAAGTCTCGTATCACTTTGTGACTAATGTAGCCGTATTCCCTAACTCAAGAGCTTTTCACCGACATCTCAAAAATCTCCTTCCATGCCGTCCTTGGGGGTTGTCTGACCTAAAAAAGGTGTAAAAATTTTGGCCGCTGGAAATGTCTGGACTCGTAACTCTGAAAATAAGTCTCGTATCACTTTGTGACTTATCTAGCCGTATGCCTTAACTCAAGGGCTTTCCACTGACACCTCAAAAATCTCCTTCCATGCCGTCCTTGGTGGTTTTATAGAGGTTGGACCGAAAAGTTATCAACATTTTCGGCTGCGGGTTGTTTCCAGATGCACAACTCCCAAACTAGGTCTCGTATCACTTTGTGACTTATGTAGGCGCGTTCCTTGTTTCAAGAGCTTTCCAACGACACCTCGGAAAATTCCTTCCATGCCGTTCTTGGGGGTCGTATAGAGGCAAGACCGAAAAGATGTTTATTCATTAGAAAGACTTCAACGCAATCCTGCCTAAAAAAGGCCGCTGGATATGTCTAGACTCGTTATTCTGAAAGTAAGTCTCGTATCACTTTGAGACTAATGTAGCCGTATTCCTTAACTCAAGGGCTTTCCACCGACACCTCAAAAATCTCCTTCCATGCCGTCCTTGGAGGTTGTCTAACCTGAAAAAGGTGTAAAAATTTAGGCCGCTGGAAACGTCTGGACTCGTAACGTTGAAAATAAGTCTCGTATCACTTTGTGACTAATGTAGCCGTATTCCTCAGCTCAAGAGCTTTTCACCAACACCTCAAAAATCTCCTTCCATGCCGTCCTTGGGGGTTGTCTGACCTGAAAAAGGGGTAAAAATTTTGGCCGCTGGAAATGTCTGGACTCGTAACTCTGAAAATAAGTCTCGTATCACTTTGTGACTTATGTAGCCGTATGCCTTAACTCAAGGGCTTTCCACCGACACCTCAAAAATCTCCTTCCATGCCGTCCTTGGAGGTTGTCTGACCTGAAAAAGGTGTAAAAATTTAGGCCGCTGGAAACGTCTGGACTCGTAACGTTGAAAATAAGTCTCGTATCACTTTGTGACTAATGTAGCCGTATTCCTCAGCTCAAGAGCTTTTCACCAACACCTCAAAAATCTCCTTCCATGCCGTTCTTGGGGGTTGTCTGACCTGAAAAAGGTGTAAAAATTTAGGCCGCTGGAAATGTCTGGACTCGTAACTCTGAAAATAAGTCTCGTATCACTTTGTGACTAATGTTGCCGTATTCCCTAACTCAAGAGCTTTTCACCGACATCTCAAAAATCTCCTTCCATGCCGTCCTTGGGGGTTGTCTGACCTGAAAAAGGTGTAAAAATTTAGGCCGCTGGAAATGTCTGGACTCGTAACTCTGAAAATAAGTCTCGTATCACTTTGTGACTTATCTAGCCGTATGCCTTAACTCAAGGGCTTTCCACTGACACCTCAAAAATCTCCTTCCATGCCGTCCTTGGGGGTTGTCTGACCTGACAAAAGTGTAAAAATTTTGGCCGCTGGAAATGTCTGGACTCGTAACTCTGAAAATAAGTCTCGTATCACTTTGTGACTAATGTAGCCGTATTCCTTAACTCAAGGGCTTTCCACCGACACCTCAAAAATCTCCTTCCATGCCGTCCTTGGGGGTTGTCTGACCTGAAAAAGGTGTAAAAATTTAGGCCGCTGGAAATGTCTGGACTCGTAACTCTGAAAATAAGTCTCGTATCACTTTGTGACTAATGTTGCCGTATTCCCTAACTCAAGAGCTTTTCACCAACATCTCAAAAATCTCCTTCCATGCCGTCCTTGGGGGTTGTCTGACCTGAAAAAGGTGTAAAAATTTTTGCCGCTGGAAATGTCTGGACTCGTAACTCTGAAAATAAGTCTCGTATCACTTTGTGACTAATGTAGCCGTATTCCTTAACTCAAGGGCTTTTCACCGACATCTCAAAAATCTCCTTCCATGCCGTCCTTGGGGGTTGTCTGACCTAAAAAAGGTGTAAAAATTTTGGCCGCTGGAAATGTCTGGACTCGTAACTCTGAAAATAAGTCTCGTATCACTTTGTGACTTATCTAGCCGTATGCCTTAACTCAAGGGCTTTCCACTGACACCTCAAAAATCTCCTTCCATGCCGTCCTTGGGGGTTGTCTGACCTGACAAAAGTGTAAAAATGTTGGCCGCTGGAAATGTCTGGCCTCGTAACTCTGAAAATAAGTCTCGTATCACTTTGTGACTAATGTTGCCGTATTCCTTAACTCAAGGGCTTTCCACCGACATTTCAAAAATCTCCTTCCATGCCGTCCTTGGGGGTTGTCTGACCTGAAAAAGGTGTAAAAATTTAGGCCGCTGGAAACGTCTGGACTCGTAACGTTGAAAATAAGTCTCGTATCACTTTGTGACTAATGTAGCCGTATTCCTTAACTCAAGAGCTTTTCACCAACACCTCAAATATCTCCTTCCATGCCGTCCTTGGTGGTTTTATAGAGGTTAGACCGAAAAGTTATCAACATTTTCGGCTGCGGGTTGTTTCCAGATGCACAACTCCCAAACTAGGTCTCGTATCACTTTGTGACTTATGTAGGCGCGTTCCTTGTTTCAAGAGCTTTCCAACGACACCTCGGAAAATTCCTTCCATGCCGTTCTTGGGGGTCGTATAGAGGCAAGACCGAAAAGATGTTTATTCATTAGAAAGACTTCAACGCAATCCTGCCTAAAAAAGGCCGCCGGATATGTCTAGACTCGTTATTCTGAAAGTATGTCTCGTATCACTTTGAGACTAATGTAGCCGTATTCCTTAACTCAAGGGCTTTCCACCGACACCTCAAAAATCTCCTTCCATGCCGTCCTTGGAGGTTGTCTGACCTGAAAAAGGTGTAAAAATTTAGGCCGCTGGAAACGTCTGGACTCGTAACGTTGAAAATAAGTCTCGTATCACTTTGTGACTAATGTAGCCGTATTCCTCAGCTCAAGAGCTTTCCACCGACACCTCAAAAATCTCCTTCCATGCCGTCCTTGGAGGTTGTCTGACCTGAAAAAGGTGTAAAAATTTAGGCCGCTGGAAACGTCTGGACTCGTAACGTTGAAAATAAGTCTCGTATCACTTTGTGACTAATGTAGCCGTATTCCTCAGCTCAAGAGCTTTTCACCAACACATCAAAAATCTCCTTCCATGCCGTCCTTGGGGGTTGTGTGACCTGAAAAAGGTGTAAAAATTTTGGCCGCTGGAAATGTCTGGACTCGTAACTCTGAAAATAAGTCTCGTATCACTTTGTGACTTATGTAGCCGTATGCCTTAACTCAAGGGCTTTCCACCGACACCTCAAAAATCTCCTTCCATGCCGTCCTTGGGGGTTGTCTGACCTGACAAAGGTGTAAAAATTTAGGCCGCTGGAAACGTCTGGACTCGTAACGTTGAAAATTAGCCTCGTATCACTTTGTGACTAATGGAGCCGTATTCCTTAACTCAAGAGCTTTTCACCAACATCTCAAAAATCTCCTTCCATGCCGTCCTTGGGGGTTGTCTGACCTGAAAAAGGTGTAAAAATTTTGGCCGCTGGAAATGTCTGGACGCGTAACTCTGAAAATAAGTCTCGTATCACTTTGTGACTAATGTAGCCGTATTCCCTAACTCAAGAGCTTTTCACCGACATCTCAAAAATCTCCTTCCATGCCGTCCTTGGGGGTTGTCTGACCTAAAAAAGGTGTAAAAATTTTGGCCGCTGGAAATGTCTGGACTCGTAACTCTGAAAATAAGTCTCGTATCACTTTGTGACTTATCTAGCCGTATGCCTTAACTCAAGGGCTTTCCACTGACACCTCAAAAATCTCCTTCCATGCCGTCCTTGGTGGTTTTATAGAGGTTGGACCGAAAAGTTATCAACATTTTCGGCTGCGGGTTGTTTCCAGATGCACAACTCCCAAACTAGGTCTCGTATCACTTTGTGACTTATGTAGGCGCGTTCCTTGTTTCAAGAGCTTTCCAACGACACCTCGGAAAATTCCTTCCATGCCGTTCTTGGGGGTCGTATAGAGGCAAGACCGAAAAGATGTTTATTCATTAGAAAGACTTCAACGCAATCCTGCCTAAAAAAGGCCGCTGGATATGTCTAGACTCGTTATTCTGAAAGTAAGTCTCGTATCACTTTGAGACTAATGTAGCCGTATTCCTTAACTCAAGGGCTTTCCACCGACACCTCAAAAATCTCCTTCCATGCCGTCCTTGGAGGTTGTCTAACCTGAAAAAGGTGTAAAAATTTAGGCCGCTGGAAACGTCTGGACTCGTAACGTTGAAAATAAGTCTCGTATCACTTTGTGACTAATGTAGCCGTATTCCTCAGCTCAAGAGCTTTTCACCAACACCTCAAAAATCTCCTTCCATGCCGTCCTTGGGGGTTGTCTGACCTGAAAAAGGGGTAAAAATTTTGGCCGCTGGAAATGTCTGGACTCGTAACTCTGAAAATAAGTCTCGTATCACTTTGTGACTTATGTAGCCGTATGCCTTAACTCAAGGGCTTTCCACCGACACCTCAAAAATCTCCTTCCATGCCGTCCTTGGAGGTTGTCTGACCTGAAAAAGGTGTAAAAATTTAGGCCGCTGGAAACGTCTGGACTCGTAACGTTGAAAATAAGTCTCGTATCACTTTGTGACTAATGTAGCCGTATTCCTCAGCTCAAGAGCTTTTCACCAACACCTCAAAAATCTCCTTCCATGCCGTTCTTGGGGGTTGTCTGACCTGAAAAAGGTGTAAAAATTTAGGCCGCTGGAAATGTCTGGACTCGTAACTCTGAAAATAAGTCTCGTATCACTTTGTGACTAATGTTGCCGTCTTCCCTAACTCAAGAGATTTTCACCGACATCTCAAAAATCTCCTTCCATGCCGTCCTTGGGGGTTGTCTGACCTGAAAAAGGTGTAAAAATTTAGGCCGCTGGAAATGTCTGGACTCGTAACTCTGAAAATAAGTCTCGTATCACTTTGTGACTTATCTAGCCGTATGCCTTAACTCAAGGGCTTTCCACCGACACCTCAAAAATCTCCTTCCATGCCGTCCTTGGGGGTTGTCTGACCTGAAAAAGGTGTAAAAATTTTGGCCGCTGGAAATGTCTGGACTCGTAACTCTGAAAATAAGTCTCGTATCACTTTGTGACTAATGTTGCCGTATTCCCTAACTCAAGAGCTTTTCACCGACATCTCAAAAATCTCCTTCCATGCCGTCCTTGGGGGTTGTCTGACCTGAAAAAGGTGTAAAAATTTAGGCCGCTGGAAATGTCTGGACTCGTAACTCTGAAAATAAGTCTCGTATCACTTTGTGACTTATCTAGCCGTATGCCTTAACTCAAGGGCTTTCCACTGACACCTCAAAAATCTCCTTCCATGCCGTCCTTGGGGGTTGTCTGACCTGACAAAAGTGTAAAAATTTTGGCCGCTGGAAATGTCTGGACTCGTAACTCTGAAAATAAGTCTCGTATCACTTTGTGACTAATGTAGCCGTATTCCTTAACTCAAGGGCTTTCCACCGACACCTCAAAAATCTCCTTCCATGCCGTCCTTGGGGGTTGTCTGACCTGAAAAAGGTGTAAAAATTTAGGCCGCTGGAAATGTCTGGACTCGTAACTCTGAAAATAAGTCTCGTATCACTTTGTGACTAATGTTGCCGTATTCCCTAACTCAAGAGCTTTTCACCAACATCTCAAAAATCTCCTTCCATGCCGTCCTTGGGGGTTGTCTGACCTGAAAAAGGTGTAAAAATTTTGGCCGCTGGAAATGTCTGGACTCGTAACTCTGAAAATAAGTCTCGTATCACTTTGTGACTAATGTTGCCGTATTCCCTAACTCAAGAGCTTTTCACCGACATCTCAAAAATCTCCTTCCATGCCGTCCTTGGGGGTTGTCTGACCTGAAAAAGGTGTAAAAATTTAGGCCGCTGGAAATGTCTGGACTCATAACTCTGAAAATAAGTCTCGTATCACTTTGTGACTTATCTAGCCGTATGCCTTAACTCAAGGGCTTTCCACTGACACCTCAAAAATCTCCTTCCATGCCGTCCTTGGGGGTTGTCTGACCTGACAAAAGTGTAAAAATTTTGGCCGCTGGAAATGTCTGGACTCGTAACTCTGAAAATAAGTCTCGTATCACTTTGTGACTAATGTAGCCGTATTCCTTAACTCAAGGGCTTTCCACCGACACCTCAAAAATCTCCTTCCATGCCGTCCTTGGGGGTTGTCTGACCTGAAAAAGGTGTAAAAATTTAGGCCGCTGGAAACGTCTGGACTCGTAACGTTGAAAATAAGTCTCGTATCACTTTGTGACTAATGTTGCCGTATTCCCTAACTCAAGAGCTTTTCACCGACATCTCAAAAATCTCCTTCCATGCCGTCCTTGGGGGTTGTCTGACCTGAAAAAGGTGTAAAAATTTAGGCCGCTGGAAATGTCTGGACTCGTAACTCTGAAAATAAGTCTCGTGTCACTTTGTGACTTATCTAGCCGTATGCCTTAACTCAAGGGCTTTCCACTGACACCTCAAAAATCTCCTTCCATGCCGTCCTTGGGGGTTGTCTGACCTGACAGAAGTGTAAAAATTTTGGCCGCTGGAAATGTCTGGACTCGTAACTCTGAAAATAAGTCTCGTATCACTTTGTGACTAATGTAGCCGTATTCCTTAACTCAAGGGCTTTCCACCGACACCTCAAAAATCTCCTTCCATGCCGTCCTTGGGGGTTGTCTGACCTGAAAAAGGTGTAAAAATTTAGGCCGCTGGAAACGTCTGGACTCGTAACTTTGAAAATAAGTCTCGTATCACTTTGGGACTAATGTAGCCGTATTCCTTAACTCAAGAGCTTTTCAGCGACTCCTCAAAAATCTCCTTCCATGCCGTCCTTGGGGCTCTTATAGAGGTGTGACCAAAAGTTTGCAAAATTTTCGGCTGCAGGTTGTTTCGAGATGCACAACTCCCAAACTAGGTCTCGTATCACTTTGTGACTAATGCAGGCGTATTTCTTAACTCAAGAGCTTTCTACGGACACCTCAAAAATTTCCTTCCATGCCGTCCTTGGGGGTTTTATAGAGGTTAGACAGAAAAGTTATCAAAATCTTCGGCTGCGGTTTGTTTCCAGATCCACAACTCCTAACCTAGGTCTCGTAGGTCAGGACTCGTTATTTTACTTGGTACCATTCCTGCAGCATCAGGAGTCAGAAGTTGGAGCTCGGAGTGGCCGGTCGTAGTTTCTGCTTGATACCTACATTACTAATTCAGAATAATGTTTTCGTACAGACTCACCGTTTAGGCGGGCAGTACCCCTGCAGCATCAGGATTTGAAGGTAGAAGGTTTATACTACCGTGATATTATATTGTCATGGGGACTGTATCCATGTGCAACGTTTCATGTGAATCGGTCTTGTAAAAGTGGTTGAGAAATCCATCGAAATATTTGAAGCAAATAATTGTAAGAAAACCGTTCAAAAGTGGTTTTTCTTTATACATTTTCCAACCTAGGATGCTGCAGTTTTCCTTTTTTCCTTATTTCAAAGTATTAAGAGCTTTTCTGTTTAAAAAATATGAACTCTTTAATTTTGTCGGGTTATAAAGGCCGCCAACTTTAGGCCGCCAACTTCACACCGGTAGGGTTCGGTTGTCTTGTTCGCGCGCAGCGTGTTTTAAGCCTCAAAATGAGTTTACAGGAAAGTTTTCAACAAGCTAAGTCGGATAACCTGCCAAAAGTCGATACTTTTATGGTATTCGACTACTTAAACAATAATTTAAAATACACCAGCGCCGACTGCCGAGACACGTGGTTGGAAACGGAAAAGGTACACTTAGGTACCTTTTCACTTACCTTTTCTGTTATGAATACTATTTATACAAAGAAACCTATTATTTTACCACTAGGTTAAGCATGGAAAGGTTCGGGTACCTACCCAAAGTACTATAAGATATATAAGATACCTAGGAAGGTAGGTAGTATCCTGTCATAAGTAGGTAGATTAGGTGTTTATCCTATTGAGTACTATTTTTATTCCTGTTTATTTTTGACGACCGCTTGGCGCCGCTTGGCTCACTGCATCGGGTGGTTGTGGGTTCGATTCCCGCCAGAGGCAAATTTCGGAAATGGCCTTTTCGTAATCTACTCTGGTCTGGTTGTCACTGAGATCGCCCCCAGTCCATTGTATGGTAGCCAAGTATCAGCGGTGCTTAGGGGGCGTCCATAAATTACGTGAGGCATTTAGAGGGGGGGGGGGGGGGTGGTCGAGCCAAAACTCACCAAATCTCACGTGGGGGAGAGGAGGGGTCTCTGCAAATCTCACGTAATTTTTTCTCCGCAAAAATTAGGGTGCGTTTCCATTGAAGCGGAGCTGGGCGGAGCGGACCGTGAACTGGCCAATCACACTGCTCGAAATCTCCACTCCGCATCAGTGGAAACAGTGTAAGCGGAGCGGAGCGGAGTTGAGTGAACTTTCGAATAAAACAAATGAACACGCGGCCCCGAGCCGGACAGAACGGAGTCGAGCAGGCTGTGGTGCCGAGTGGTGGGCACGAAGCGGAGCGGAGTGGAGCGGAGCGGAGCGGACCGGAGCTGAGTGGAGCGGAGCTGAGTGGAGCTGAGCGGATCTGACCGAAGCTAAGCGGAGCTGAGCGAAGCTGAGCGGAGCTGAGCGGAACTGAGCGGATCTAACCGAAGCTGAGCGGAGCTGAGCTGAGCGGACTTTCGAATACAGTATATGAACACGCGGCGTATAGCTTCCGAATTTTCATCTTCTAGTAGAGAAAGATGTAAAAGCGCTGTTCTTTTCTTAACCGATAACATGACGTATGATCACTCCATGAGATTGAATTTGACTCAAATTTGACTGATCGGAACACGGCTCAATGCAGCTCAGCTTGACTCCGCCCCGCTCCGCTCCGCCCCGCTCCACTCCGCCCCGCTCCGCTCCGCCCCGCTCTGCTCCACCCAGTTCCGCTTAAATGGAAAAAGTTGCCACTTTTCACTGCTCTTCTCCGCCCCGCTCCGCTTCAATGGAAACGCACCCTTGAACTGCGAGAAAACTGGGTTAAATTAAGTAAAACATGTTTCTCCACTAGAATATGGCTTTTGAAAAATCTCACCTAAGATTAGAGGGGGAGGGAGGGGGTCGAGCAAAATCTCACAACATCTTACTCAGGGGGATGGGGGAGGCAAAAATTCACAAAAATCACCTCACGTAATTTATGGACGCCCCCTTAGTTTGGGACCATACAGATGGCGTGTAAGTCTGGCGATATTTATTATTATTATTTATTATTCCTTTATAATCTATTATTAACATAATATTATATTACCCATCACCCTACCTAAGGATTCACTATCACTACATACCTAGTATAAAACAAAGTCGCTTCCCGCTTTCTGGCTGTCTGTCTCTATGTATGCTTAGATCTTTAAAACTACGCAGCGGATTTTGATGCGGTTTTTTTTAATAGATAGTGATTCAAGAGGAAGGTTTATTATGTATAATACATGCTTAATATAGTAAAGAAACACTGATAATTTTAGAGGTTTCTAATGTGATGTCGTAAATAAATAATTTTTTTTGCGCTTACATTGCAAACGCTGGCTGAATCCTACGAGATAGATCAAAATAATGTACTACAGTATTGTACACCATAAAAAGGTATACAAAAAGTCCGCGATGGTATTTATGTCTATCTCTTAGGGATAACCCACAATAACCATTTTTTATCCTTTACTTTTTACGAGAAGTAATGGCTTATTTACGAAGCGATTTTAAGCAATACAGCATTAATCTTTATCCAATTAAGTACCTTAAATACATTGTGCATTTAATATAGATCAATATGGCCCTTTACAGCATGTAATTTAAATGAATAACACCTAAAATAGTGAATGGCGGCGCAAGCGGGAAACCGGGCACATCGCGAAATCAACGAGGCGAGCTCGGTGACGTCACGCGCGCTGGCCGCACTTACCGCCCGTCGATAAATTTTGGATACATAAAATGTGTTAGGAAATCGCAACCGATGGACCGATTTCGATGATTTAAAAACTATATTGATAAGAAAGCTTAGTTTTAACTGTTAGTGTTGGTTATGAGTTGATTTGTTGACCTATTACTGATCCTCATTCGACCGTATATATTTTTTTTTTTTTTTATGTGTGTTCGCGGATAACTTCGTCGTTTATGAACCGATTTTGATGATTATTTTTTTGTTGGAAAGGAGATATCCCAGCGGTGGTACCATGATAAGGAAACCAGGATCTGATGATGGCATCACAGAGAAATCGAGGGGAACCTTCGAAAATCGTAGGAGCGACTAGTGCGTTTGTAATTTTTTTCACTAAGTATTTTAAAGCACTACTATTTTATGAAGGTCTGGAGTCGATCTGATGATGGAGCCGAAAGACAGTCGAGGGAACTCCTCAACGATTTACAGCAATTACCTGGTGTTTGGGCTTGATTAATTTGTATTGATGAGAACTTTACACCTAGATGGGTTGTGACTGTCATTATGGGTCTGATGATGAAGACGAAGGACAGTCAAGGGAACTCCTCAACGTTTTACAGCAATTACCTGGTGTTTGGGCTTGATTAATTTGTATTGATGAGAACTTTACACCTAGATGGGTTGTGACTGTCATTATGGGTCTGATGATGAAGACGAAGGACAGTCAAGGGAACTCCTCAACGTTTTACAGTAGCTACCTTGTGTTTGGACTTAATTCATTTCTATTGATGAGAACTTTACACCTAGATGGGTTGTGACTGTCATTAGGGGACTGATGATGAAGACGAGGGACAGTCAAGGGAACTCCTCAACGTTTTACAGTAGCTACCTTGTGTTTGGGCTTGATTAATTAGTATTGATGAGAACTTTACACCTAGATTGGTTGTGACTGTCATTAGGGGTCTGATGATGGAGTCAAAAGACAGTCAAGAGAACTCCTCAACGATTTACAGCAATTACCTGGTGTTTGGGCTTGATTAATTTGTATTGGAGAGAACTTTGCACCCATATGGGTTATAAGTGCCATTACAGGTCTAATGATGGAGACCATAGACAGTCGAGGGAATTCCTCAAATATTTACAGCAGTTACCTTTTGTTGGGCTTACTTCATACGGTTCAATATGCCAAAATGTTCATTGGTATGGCGCCACTAAAAATCGTGAAATAAAATTATTTTTATAAAAAAAAAAAACCGACTTCAAAAAAACCTGGATCACTAAAAAGCCTGAAATAATATTTCTATTACCACCTCTGCCTACCCCTTTGGGAAAACCAGATGTGATGGTGTGTTATCGAGTATTTGGAGTCGGTGCCAATCTTGGTATGCCAAGTATACCTACTATAATAGTAAGAAGATAGATTGGCACCGACTCCAAATACTCGATAACACACCATCACATCTGGTTTTCCCAAAGGGGTAGGCAGAGGTGGTAATAGAAATATTATTTCAGGCTTTTTAGTGATCCAGGTTTTTTTGAAGTCGGTTTTTTTTTTAAACCGACTTCAAAAAGGAGGAGGTTTCTCAATTCGACCGTATATTTTATTTTTTTATTTTTTATGTGTGTTCGCGGATAACTTCGTCGTTTATGAACCGATTTTGATGATTCTTTTTTTGTTGGAAAGGAGATTTTCCGGGGGTGGTACCATGATAAGGAAACCAGGATCTGATGATGGCATCCCAGAGAACTCGAGGGGAATCTTCGAAAATCGTAGGGGCAACTAGTGCGTTTGTAATTTTTTTCATTAAGTATTTTAAAGCACTACTATTTTATGAAGGTCTGGAGTCGATCTGATGATGGAGTCGAAAGACAGTCGAGGGAACTCCTCAACGATTTACAGCAATTACCTGGTGTTTGGGCTTGATTAATTTGTATTGATGAGAACTTTACACCTAGATGGGTTGTGACTGTCATTATGGGTCTGATGATGAAGACGAAGGACAGTCAAGGGAACTCCTCAACGTTTTACAGTAGCTACCTTGTGTTTGGGCTTGATTAATTAGTATTGATGAGAACTTTACACCTAGATGGGTTGTGACTGTCGTTAGGGGACTGATGATGAAGACGAGGGACAGTCAAGGGAACTCCTCAACGTTTTACAGTAGCTACCTTGTGTTTGGGGTTGATTAATTAGTATTGATGAGAACTTTACACCTAGATGGGTTGTGACTGTCATTAGGGGACTGATGATGAAGACGAGGGACAGTCAAGGGAACTCCTCAACGTTTTACAGTAGCTAACTTGTGTTTGGGCTTGATTAATTAGTATTGATGAGAACTTTACACCTAGATGGGTTGTGACTGTCATTAGGGGACTGATGATGAAGACGAGGGACAGTCAAGGGAACTCCTCAACGTTTTACAGTAGCTACCTGGTGTTTGGGCTTGATTAATTTGTATTAGAGAGAACTTTGCACCCACATGGGTTATAAGTGCCATTACAGGTCTAATGATGGAGACCATAGACAGTCGAGGGAATTCCTCAAAGTTTTACAGCAGTTACCTTTTGTTGGGCTTACTTCATACGGTTCAATATGCCAAAATGTTCATTGGTATGGCGCCACTAAAAATCGTGAAATAAAATTATTTTTATAAAAAAAAAAAACCGACTTCAAAAAAAACCTGGATCACTAAAAAGCCTGAAATAATATTTCTATTACCACCTCTGCCTACCCCTTTGGGAAAACCAGACGTGATGGTGTGTTATCGAGTATTTGGAGTCGGTGCCAATCTTGGTATGCCAAGTATACCTACTATAAAAGTAAACCTGCCGGATCGGAAACGCGACCTCGACTGAGAAGATCCGGCAAGAAACTCAGCGGGCTTGTCTTATTTACATTGTTTTTTTTTTAATCGCCATTTACTTATTTTAATACAATGTAATTTGGTAAACAATAGCTCCAGTGTGCTGCCTTCCGAAATAAGCAAGGTAAGAGGTTTTATCAAGGGTAATCTCGTCCTCCTTATATGTAACACTGACCTCCTCTTTAATCTGTCTGCGTCTCTTTCCATCTTCCCTCTTTTCCATTTCGTATGATGGCCTATCATCTTTTCGTATTATTTCTGGTATATAATAATACAATAATAATTTAGCCCTTTTAACGTCCCACTACAAGGCACGGGCCTCCCCTCAATGCGAGGGGGATTTCAGGCCATAATCCACCACGCTGGCCCAGTGCGGGTTGGTGGATTTCACATGTCTAAAGACATGCAGGTTTCCTCACGATGTTTTCCTTCACCGTATATAAGCAAGTGATAATCATATTAAAGTTATGATTCACACATAGATTTCGAAAAATCCAGAGGTGTGAGCCAGGGTTTGAACCCAAGAACTTAAGCCCGCAAGACGCGTGCTTAACCAATCGGCTACCACTGCTTGCTTGCACTGCTTTTGCTGGCTATTTCTGGTATGAAGATATTAAAAGCATAAAAGCAATTCTAGATCACAAGCTTATAGAATAGCTCCTCTATTTCTATTAAGAGTAACCCCATGAAGATTCCACGTAAAAAAAAGTAAGTTTAATAAAAACTAAAACCCGACTACGGAAAAAACGTGCTCTAAAAAGTATGAAACAAGAAAATATTCTCATCTAGAGGATAGCCGTGGTCCGTGTAGGTCTTTTAGGGCCAAATGGCATATGAACACGGACCACGGCTATCCTCTAGATGAGAATATTTTCTTGTTTCATACTTTTTAGAGCACGTTTTTTCCGTAGTCGGGTTTTAGTTTTTAAACTTACTTTTTATTTAATTATTTTGGAGTTATAGGTAACAATATATATATTTTTGGAATGTGCTCATCAAGCTCTTTCATTTGATACCCCACACGGTTTCATTAAAAAATGTTTTTTTTTTAGTTCATGACATTATGTCCTCTAGAGGGCGCCATATGCAATTTTATGTGACGTCACATAGCCTATAACCAGCGCGCCATTAATCCGCTTCTGACGATACCTCATTTGTCAAATTACGACAAGTAGTTTGGAAGTTAGGTGGGAACAGATGCACATACATACATACATACATACATACATACATACATACATACATACATACATACATACCGGTCAAAATCATAACGCCTCCGTAGTCGGGTAAAAACTAAAACCCGACTACGGAAAAAACGCGCTCTAAAAAGTATGAAACAAGAAAATATTCTCATCTAGAGGATAGCCGTGGTCCGTGTAGGTCTTTTAGGGCCAAATGGCATATGAACACGGACCACGGCTATCCTCTAGATGAGAATATTTTCTTGTTTCATACTTTTTAGAGCGCGTTTTTTCCGTAGTCGGGTTTTAGTTTATAAACTTACTTTTTATTTAATTATTTTGGAGTTATAGGTAACAATATATATATTTTTGAAATGTGCTCATCAAGCTCTTTCATTTGATACCCCACACGGTTTTATCAAAAAATGTTGTTGTTTTTTTAGTTCATGACATTATGTCCTCTAGAGGGCGCCATATGCAATTTTATGTGACGTCACATAGCCTATAACCAGCGCGCCATTAAGCCGCTTCTGACGATACCTCATTTGTCAAATTACGACAAGTAGTTTGGAAGTTAGGTGGGAACAGATGCACATACATACATACATACATACATACATACATACATACCGGTCAAAATCATAACGCCTCCGTAGTCGGGTAATAATTTAGATAGCGACTCACATATTGATATCTCTCACAAAAAATCTGTTTTGTGAACACAAGTCTAGTATTGCTGTTGCAGTACAAAGTTAGATAGGAGACATAACTTAGATCCTATGCATGCGATCTAACAGTAATTAGATCTTTAGGTATTTCAAATACCTAGATCCGTCTCTTTCATTTCCTACAACGGAATCATTAATCGAACCATTTCCGTATTGAGACAAACAAATCAATTGAAATCTTATTAGTAAGGATCTAAAGTTGATTTCAGTTTGTGTGCTGCAACATGTCTGCTGTGTAGCGAGGCGTGGTGATTCTTACAGGTAAGTAGAGCGTTGTATGTATGGACGTGGGGTCGGCGCACGACTGTAGCTTTTACCAGTTCCATTTTGTGACTATCCTTCTTGCAATCATCTATATTGATTTTTTAAATTTTTTTGAAGGTGGTAGAGCCAAGCTGTGGCCAATTGACTGCAGCTCATAAACGGGCTGGCTCGACCGGGGTAGTACCACCCTCTCACAGAAGATCGGCGTAAAGCAGCTATTACAGCTGCGTTTCGTACGATGAGTGAGAGAGCCGTAAGCCCACCCCCCCTCCCCCTCCCTCCATCCCCCTCCCCTTCAGGTCGGCAATGTGCGAGCAATACCTTTGGTATTGTAAGCATCTATAGGCTACGGTAACTGCTTAACATCAGGCGGGCCGTACGCTTTTTTGCCACCGCAGTCCTATAAAAAAAAAAAAGTATTAGGTATATTGGTGGTAGAGACAAACTGTAGCCAATTGTCTGTACTGTAGCTCACGGCTGGCCCGACCGGGGTATTGAATGAGCCGAAAGCCCAAGACCCCCCTTCCGCTCCCTCTTTCCCACTCCCTTCAGGTCGGCAACGTGCCTTTGGCATTGCAAGCATCTATACGCTACTTTAACTGCTTAACATCAGGCGTACGCTTGTTTGACACCTTAGGCACTTAAAAAAAAGTTTCTTAACAAAATAAATATCGCCCGACTTATATACCAACTGTATGGTCCCAAAAAGTTTGTACTATGGGTACCGTATAGTGGACTGGGGGCTATCCCAGTGACACCAGGACAAATTACGAAAACGCTGTTTCCGAAATTTTCTTCTGTCGGGAATCGAACCCACAACCTCCCGATGCAGAGAGCCGAGATGTCAACGCTCGAAGCTCGAGTAACCCAACTAGCCTTCGATGAAAGGCATCCATATCCCGAATTCTACTTACAAAGTATTTCCGGACGACTAACATGGCCTACGGTAAAATAATATTGTACTTTCCTCACCTATAGATATGGTCTACTTTATAATAAACGTTTTCTTAACACCGCCAAGCTTCAATTACATTTCTAAACGAAAGTTCTCGCTTAAATAACAGCAACTTGCATCGAGGAAGAAATTACACCTGTGCACATAAAACACCGATAAACATTCAACGTCTACATAACACTGTAAATAAGTAAAATAAACTTAATACTCATTAATATAAAGGCTACGATTACATCCATTTTAAATGTTGTATTTTCTTAGACGTAAACGGTGCGGTTTTACAAAAAATAAGTGAAATGACAGGAAGAGTGGTCCGGTCCAGTTTGGAGCGGTTAGAGCGGGTGAGAACCGGCTCGGACCGGTTTAATGCGGCGTAAAGCGTAACTAACGCACCGGCTGTAGATTTTATAGTGTTATGCATTATTTTGTGTTTGTAAAAGACAACATTTTGTTTTGGATATGTCTATGGGTTGCTGCATGGAAATGTAATCAAAGTTATTCCTTGGTAACTAAAGAGAAAAATGTTTCTACTGTCTTAGTTGGTAACATAACTAATTTAGCATGAAGATAAGGATTCAAGTCAGTGCAGCTATTTTCTCTCAAGATGAAGATGAAGAAGCTGATAGTACTTACTAGCTCAATCCCATCAAAGAGTGAATCTTATAAAAATAAGGCCAAGTCTCCACTCTCGTGATGACATTACAGGAAAAAGTTGTGAAACCTAATTGAGCTATGTCCATCTGTGTAATTTATAGCGCTTCCGATGGGAAGAAATCTGTTGACATTTTTCCGTCGAAAGCGCTATAAATATAGCAAAACATCATTACTGCTACCAGTAGGTATAATTTTAGGTGACTTTGCCACAATATATGCGTGTCAATTCTTCGATAGTATATTTGCCCTTGAGTAAAAGCTCAATTAAAGCGCAATGACAGGTGTCAACGACCTGCTCCCGCGCCGGTCAGCGTTCACTTCATGCGTACATCGCGTAACTAGCTACTTGTGTGCACATTGCGCAAGAAATCACCGCCTCTTCGGTTGCAGTGGACGATTCACAACATTTCCAACATAAACTGAACTCTCCTAAGTACAAGTGTCAATAATATAGAGAGCTCATGTTGGAAATGTTATTTATATGTGCAGGCGAGACCGTTTTTACTGCAGACTGAAGTACATTTTAGGTATAAATTATGTTGCTTATAGTTGCCTGCGGCTTCGCCCGCGTCGTACATTGGGACAGCCTATGTGACTCAAGAGTAGTGTAGCTTTCTACCAGTAAAATAATTATCAGAATCGGATTAGTAGTTTCTGAGATTACCCTCTACATACAAACTATTACCTCTTTATAATATTGGCATGAAAGGATTTGCCTACCAGTGTTGGGAATGTGTGGAAAAAAAGGAATAAACTATGATAGACGCAAAGGAAAGAGGTGGTTAATTATAGAGCGATGTTTAAATTTCCTCTCGGCCATGCTTTAGCTTACTTCCAGAATAATTTGTAAGTAGGTTTGTTTTTTAGGTTCAAGGCTAAGTAAAACCATGACCAAATACGCTTGTCATTGCGTACAAAAACATAAAAAGTGTGACACGAGTGCGTGTCTCAACATAACTCATGCCACAGGCAGTAGAACAAGTTTGGGCGAAAGTGAAAATAGCCGCGCCCACTGTATGGTGGACGGACTCCACTAAAAGCGAATTTTATTTAGTTTTTTTTATCACCCGTTGTGTATACCTGATGTAAATATTGATAGAGAAGATAATATTGTGTAGTCGAAGTGGAGCAATGTGAGCGTATTTTGGAACAATTTTTTTTAATCTGTTGCTATATATTGCTTGATTTCAGTTTAAGCAAGTTGATAATATTTGAAGCTAAAAGTGTTCACTTAGCTCCAAATTTATAAATGGTTAGGTATAATTAAATTACAACGGCATTACAAAGTACTTTTGGTCTGAAAAAAAATGTTAATTGACTAAAATTTGCTTTAAATTAGGGTGTTAGATTCAATTATAAAGAAAACGTTCCTACGAAATTGTCAGTGATATAACTTTTTATTCAACAATCTCATGAACGCATATTATTTGTTACGCCTCGCAGGCCACAGTTGTCGAATCAGTAATAAGTTTGGTATTTAGGCTCCTTATTTATTCACTTGGCAACCTATTTGAACATAATAATTCAGTAACGTGTCTTAATTTACATTTATATGACGTCTTTTGTTTTACTGCGTTAAAATTCATATTAGTAAATAAGTAGCAATTAGTATTTTGTTGATTTGAATTGAGGAAATGATATTATACTTTGTGTTTCGTTGCTATTTATTTAATTAAAGTTATTTAAAATGTTATCTTGTTTTAAAATAATACTCGATATCGTTTGCTGTTTAAGATTTTTTAATTATTAGATTATTTGATTCGATTCGAATTATTTGATTAAAGGTGCTGAGAAAAAGTCTTGCAAGTGATATTACGGTGTGAAGCGGTATCCGCATAAATTCCCAAAAGAAGCCTGGCCATGTTGGGACGAGACGCGCCTTCATCGATCATGACAGAGAAAGTTAATAACATACATTGCGATCTTTAAACAATCAGGTAGATGAGATTTATCCTGCAGAAGTTTTTCTACAGAAAAAACATGCAATAACGTAAGAGAACCATAATTTTAAGAATGTAACTATTAAAATTTACAGATTAATTTCAATGTATCAGAACAAATGGTTTAGCGTTATGACATATCACGTACAAAACATTTGATAATTGGTAAATAACCATTAGCCGTTAGACCTTGCAACCGATGTCTTGAAAAGGTTAACAAGTGCAGTAACTGGAGCAATAAATAAATAGTAACACAGGTGCCCTTTACTATTCAACCGATTATGATCTGAACGGATATCACGAGAACGAGTATATTGTTACTGATTGCAGATAACAAGCACTCCTACCTAGTGTTCCTACCTCATGTTAACTTGGAAGATTGTCTGCCAGACTGAAAAGGGACTAGGTAGGGCATAATTGTCGGATTGATCCAGAGAGATGGGCAAGAGTCGTTCCGGAAATGGTGCCTGAAGATGACGTTGTTGCTGAGATAGGTGCTTTGAAATATTGGCAAAACGATCTAGAAATCTATAGGGTATCTAGGTCCTTGATGTACTTCACAAAGGATGAAAGGAAGGAGAAGGAAGGTCGAGATAGCTAATGGCAGAGAAGCATGGAGAGTTGTTTGGAGGAATATCCAGCAGTGAGACGATGTGGAAAAAATCCGGTAGACGTGTCAAAAGAAATATGAAATACGGTATTGCAACATCACTATACAAGTATGGAAATATGTGTAATGTTGCGTTAACTTGTTAAATAGATAAAGGTACAATATTGATTGTGCAGTGAAAGTAATAATGAATCAGTTGATTTATAACACAATGCTCTGCCAGCAGTTCCCAAGATGGATGTCAAAGAAAGTCGGGCGATAATGAGTGCGCCACCACCAGCGCCACGGGAAAACACCGTAACCATCTGACATGGTTCTAAAACCATGATCCGTGAATGAACAAGAAAATTCGTGTAATTGTACAAATTAGACACGTACATGTACACTGTAAGTATACAATTTGTATGTAAATTTGCATACTGACAGTTCTTCAAAAGTAAATTACCAAACGTGTAGGCTTAATTCAGAGTCTGATTTAATTTTGAGGTTTCTTTCCAAAAGAGTGTAAAGTCCTACAAACGCATCTGGCCGGCTTAAAGCGACCCGCTAGACAAAAGTCGATAAAGAACTGTCAAAATATGAAATTTCCATAATTAAAATTTTAGTGTCTCTTTTGACCACTGAGGCAGATAAGTTTGTGGTTCTGTACGTACGTAGAACATTAGTGCAACGATCTTCTGTCACACATTATGGATGTAGTGTCAACAACCTAGAAATACATATTACAAATGTACTAATTTTGAGTGCATTCAAGTAACATCAAAAATTGGGAAAAATAACAGCCAAGTTTGATTAGTTAAATAAGTTTGTGGTAAATATTGTGAAATGTGACCCGGCATTGACAATGAAAG
Source organism: Drymonia ruficornis (assembly GCA_947859195.1). Lineage (NCBI taxonomy): Eukaryota > Metazoa > Arthropoda > Insecta > Lepidoptera > Notodontidae > Drymonia > Drymonia ruficornis. The sequence goes on from OX401927.1 coordinate 9,211,183, forward strand.
TGATGTCATTGACCTCTGCGGCGGAGCTAACCTCAACGAAATCGCTAGGCTCTTTCTAAATTTCACGGAAATAACAGCGTTGTTGACAACAAATTAACTCTCCATTGTAAATCATCTCAGACACTAATCAAATTGAGATTGTTGGACGAAACTTCAAAACTTTCTTTGTGATATTAACTACTTTTTTTAACGGTGGCAATGAAAGTGGCCTATGTTCGAAGCATCCACTACCTTTTTTTCATAAATTTGCAAAACTAAACACAGGTAAATACAAGATTACAATGACTTATGAGTCGCGTTCCCAAATTTGTTCCAAAACAATAACACAACCTTGACACTAAGCGAAATTCCCACGAATTAGACAATACATCATCTCGGTAACCATTTGAATTGTTGCACGACATTATATCACACAAAATGTTAACACGAGAGATTTGCTACGGAGCAATAATAATTGTCCATGCTCACGTGAACTAGATTAAAGAGAATTTTGGCTTGAAGGTTCCTTGAAGAACCATTCCTTTTCCTAGTAATTTACTCTGCACCAAGCAAGGAACTCTAACAACTGACTGACAGACAACTCACAGCCTAAACCGGTCTAGAAGTATAGAAAACAATGTCTACAGGAGTTTCTTATACTATAGCGTAGATGAGCACTCTGAAAGTATTTTTGAAAATTCATCCCATAACGGAGTTAAATAGAGGATAAAAGTTATTGTGGAAATCCTAGTAATCGGGCACACGGCTAGTAGATCAATAAATTTACAAATGGAATTCAAAATCTCTAATAACCCTTATAACACCCGTCGGAGAGTTCTGTACTTTGACCGTAATTCCGCCACGTGCACACAAACAATTGTCATTCACATTCCATTCACGAACGGTTATACAAGCGGAACAAACACCAAATGATGTAAGAATGAATTTGGGTTTAATCATTCATTCCTTGTCTTTGCTAGTAGTGGCGGCGCCACGACACTGGCATTAGCCAAGTTTGAGACGTGCACGGACGAATTTAAGCCAAGTCCACGGGTAAAAGCAAACATTGAAGTGAATGCAGTTTCACAAAGTATTGAGTTCGAATAAATAGAGGCTTAGTTACGCGTAACATCAATCACCTATTCGCAAATAAAGCTTGTATTGTATTATGAATTGTAAGACCTTTTGTGTGAAGGTCACGTGGAACAGTCTTAAATATAAGATCATTAACTTCTTAGACTTTCATCTTCGCATGATCCGACTACTTTTATTTAGTGAAACAATCAGGAGACTTGGTTCTTTTAGCAAAAATGTTGACTTATTTATGAAGGATCATTGTTTAATAGAGCTGACAAATGAGTAGAGACTAGGCCTCTGTGTGCATTAGCAGGAGCTCACAATCCATTATTTACGTTACTTTCACCTGAACAAAGTGCATCTACGTGCGCTACGTGAGCTAGGGTGCTAAAATTGGATGGTTTAAAGGCAGTTAGTGATCCAAATCTGGTTGCTACTAGTTATTACTAGTTTAGCGCTCTGTAAATTGGATAATATAATGCCCGCTTGAGACACTAGGCCTCTGTGTGCATTAGCAGGAGCTCACAATCCATTATTTACGTTACTTTCACCTGAACAAAGTGGTCAGCAAGCAGTGCTCTCCCTTCAACTTGGTCGGGTCGATGCACCTGTCCGCTTGCAGACATTAATGGACACGAAACTATCGTGTTTGTGTTGTGTTTGTAGTTATTTGGCACGAAGAAAGGCCTTATTAACATTTTAAAACAAATACTTCTCGCATCGTAACTAGTCAAGTTCATTGTAAATATAATACCATTATTATAATTTATTAAACACTACCTGGTGTTGAGAATCGGAATTTCAATACGATTATCACTTGCTTAAATGGGGAAGGAAAACATAATGAGGTAACCTGCATGTCCTAGAAAATCTAACCAATTTTCGTTAGGGCCAGGGTTATGCCCCCCTTGCATTAAGAGGAGGCCCGTGGCTGGGAGTGGGACGGTAAAAGGGCTATTTTTTGAGCAATAACCAATTATTGCACAAACAATCTGTTAAGTACTGATCTTACTTGTCAAGGTGTTAGTCAACTCGGCCTTAAGCTTAAGTATCGCTTGGTTACCAATACATAAATTGGCAGCAATCCCTGTACGTCATCAGGACAAATTACGAAAAGACCATTTTGAAAACATACCCTGCGACAATGATCTAAACGCCAAACGGGTCCAATGGAAGACCAGCGCTGGTTCTTGTCAACCAGCACATGCTGAATGGGGTCCGTTTGCGGCAAGCACGGTCTGTTTTTTTTTTTAATTCTTTTTATATTTTTGCTTGCTGCAATAAAGTTTTTCTTTCTTTCTTTTTTATCTAGGCCGCGGCGGTCTATTGACTTGACCACGCGATTGTCGTAGCACAAGTAATGGAAATAAACATTAAAACTACAAATCATGGCCTCTTAAGTATTATGTATTCCGTTTGGTGTTGGTTAAATAGTAAAGCGAGCATTACATTATCCAATTTGCAGAGCGCTAGGTGAGCTAGGGTGCTAAAATTGGATGGTTTAAAGGCAGTTAGTGATCCAAATCTGGTTGCTACTAGTTATTACTAGTTTAACGCTCTGCAAACTGGATAATGTAATGCCCGCTTGAGATTGTTGGTCATCAGAGCCCGGATGGCGGTGAAAGCCCGCCCGTCCGCTAACAACGAATAGCAAATATTTCCGAATGTTTATTGGCTATTATGACCGATTATATTATATCAGTGAAAGTGGTTTGTGAGGAGCCGCGGCGTGGGCGCGAGTTTATTACGAGTTAGGCAATGCCTGTTTTTGGGGTGATCGATTATGACATATTTTGGGAACCGCTTTTTGCCTGACGGCGGCATTCTTTTGACTTTGCGACAGGTTTTTTTTTGACGAAATCCGGTGGATATGTCGACATTTTTATTGGTGGTAGAGTCAAATGACTGCAGCTCATGTACGGGCTGGCAAGACCGGCGTAGTACCACCCTCTCACAGAGGATCCGCGTAAAGTAGATATTACAGCTGCGCTTCGTACGATGTGTGAGGAAGCCCAACCCAATGTTCTAACGAAATTATACTTCATCTATAACTTTCTTTCGGTAAAAGCTATATTTAAATCCTTATTTATTTAATAACATACGCTTATTTGCTCCGTGATTTTACAAAGCGTGTAAAATTAAACATAGTTTTCCCCATTAGAAATCTAGGATGGATTTCTCTGCGTCAATACTCCATTACCGTTGCTAGAATGAACGCATTAGCACGCGCTTTGTTCCGCCGGCATTGTATATGACGACTGACACACTGAAAGAACTGTCAAAATATGAAATTTCCATAATTAAAATTTTAGTGTCTCTTTTGACCACTGAGGCAGATAAGTTTGTGGTTCTGTACGTACGTAGAACATTAGTGCAACGATCTTCTGTCACACATTATGGATGTAGTGTCAACAACCTAGAAATACATATTACAAATGTACTAATTTTGAGTGCATTCAAGTAACATCAAAAATTGGGAAAAATAACAGCCAAGTTTGATTAGTTAAATAAGTTTGTGGTAAATATTGTGAAATGTGACCCGGCATTGACAATGAAAGTGATGTCATTGACCTCTGCGGCGGAGCTAACCTCAACGAAATCGCTAGGCTCTTTCTAAATTTCACGGAAATAACAGCGTTGTTGACAACAAATTAACTCTCCATTGTAAATCATCTCAGACACTAATCAAATTGAGATTGTTGGACGAAACTTCAAAACTTTCTTTGTGATATTAACTACTTTTTTTAACGGTGGCAATGAAAGTGGCCTATGTTCGAAGCATCCACTACCTTTTTTTCATAAATTTGCAAAACTAAACACAGGTAAATACAAGATTACAATGACTTATGAGTCGCGTTCCCAAATTTGTTCCAAAACAATAACACAACCTTGACACTAAGCGAAATTCCCACGAATTAGACAATACATCATCTCGGTAACCATTTGAATTGTTGCACGACATTATATCACACAAAATGTTAACACGAGAGATTTGCTACGGAGCAATAATAATTGTCCATGCTCACGTGAACTAGATTAAAGAGAATTTTGGCTTGAAGGTTCCTTGAAGAACCATTCCTTTTCCTAGTAATTTACTCTGCACCAAGCAAGGAACTCTAACAACTGACTGACAGACAACTCACAGCCTAAACCGGTCTAGAAGTATAGAAAACAATGTCTACAGGAGTTTCTTATACTATAGCGTAGATGAGCACTCTGAAAGTATTTTTGAAAATTCATCCCATAACGGAGTTAAATAGAGGATAAAAGTTATTGTGGAAATCCTAGTAATCGGGCACACGGCTAGTAGATCAATAAATTTACAAATGGAATTCAAAATCTCTAATAACCCTTATAACACCCGTCGGAGAGTTCTGTACTTTGACCGTAATTCCGCCACGTGCACACAAACAATTGTCATTCACATTCCATTCACGAACGGTTATACAAGCGGAACAAACACCAAATGATGTAAGAATGAATTTGGGTTTAATCATTCATTCCTTGTCTTTGCTAGTAGTGGCGGCGCCACGACACTGGCATTAGCCAAGTTTGAGACGTGCACGGACGAATTTAAGCCAAGTCCACGGGTAAAAGCAAACATTGAAGTGAATGCAGTTTCACAAAGTATTGAGTTCGAATAAATAGAGGCTTAGTTACGCGTAACATCAATCACCTATTCGCAAATAAAGCTTGTATTGTATTATGAATTGTAAGACCATTTGTGTGAAGGTCACGTGGAACAGTCTTAAATATAAGATCATTAACTTCTTAGACTTTCATCTTCGCATGATCCGACTACTTTTATTTAGTGAAACAATCAGGAGACTTGGTTCTTTTAGCAAAAATGTTGACTTATTTATGAAGGATCATTGTTTAATAGAGCTGACAAATGAGTAGAGACTAGGCCTCTGTGTGCATTAGCAGGAGCTCACAATCCATTATTTACGTTACTTTCACCTGAACAAAGTGCATCTACGTGCGCTACGTGAGCTAGGGTGCTAAAATTGGATGGTTTAAAGGCAGTTAGTGATCCAAATCTGGTTGCTACTAGTTATTACTAGTTTAGCGCTCTGTAAATTGGATAATATAATGCCCGCTTGAGACACTAGGCCTCTGTGTGCATTAGCAGGAGCTCACAATCCATTATTTACGTTACTTTCACCTGAACAAAGTGGTCAGCAAGCAGTGCTCTCCCTTCAACTTGGTCGGGTCGATGCACCTGTCCGCTTGCAGACATTAATGGACACGAAACTATCGTGTTTGTGTTGTGTTTGTAGTTATTTGGCACGAAGAAAGGCCTTATTAACATTTTAAAACAAATACTTCTCGCATCGTAACTAGTCAAGTTCATTGTAAATATAATACCATTATTATAATTTATTAAACACTACCTGGTGTTGAGAATCGGAATTTCAATACGATTATCACTTGCTTAAATGGGGAAGGAAAACATAATGAGGTAACCTGCATGTCCTAGAAAATCTAACCAATTTTCGTTAGGGCCAGGGTTATGCCCCCCTTGCATTAAGAGGAGGCCCGTGGCTGGGAGTGGGACGGTAAAAGGGCTATTTTTTGAGCAATAACCAATTATTGCACAAACAATCTGTTAAGTACTGATCTTACTTGTCAAGGTGTTAGTCAACTCGGCCTTAAGCTTAAGTATCGCTTGGTTACCAATACATAAATTGGCAGCAATCCCTGTACGTCATCAGGACAAATTACGAAAAGACCATTTTGAAAACATACCCTGCGACAATGATCTAAACGCCAAACGGGTCCAATGGAAGACCAGCGCTGGTTCTTGTCAACCAGCACATGCTGAATGGGGTCCGTTTGCGGCAAGCACGGTCTGTTTTTTTTTTTAATTCTTTTTATATTTTTGCTTGCTGCAATAAAGTTTTTCTTTCTTTCTTTTTTATCTAGGCCGCGGCGGTCTATTGACTTGACCACGCGATTGTCGTAGCACAAGTAATGGAAATAAACATTAAAACTACAAATCATGGCCTCTTAAGTATTATGTATTCCGTTTGGTGTTGGTTAAATAGTAAAGCGAGCATTACATTATCCAATTTGCAGAGCGCTAGGTGAGCTAGGGTGCTAAAATTGGATGGTTTAAAGGCAGTTAGTGATCCAAATCTGGTTGCTACTAGTTATTACTAGTTTAACGCTCTGCAAACTGGATAATGTAATGCCCGCTTGAGATTGTTGGTCATCAGAGCCCGGATGGCGGTGAAAGCCCGCCCGTCCGCTAACAACGAATAGCAAATATTTCCGAATGTTTATTGGCTATTATGACCGATTATATTATATCAGTGAAAGTGGTTTGTGAGGAGCCGCGGCGTGGGCGCGAGTTTATTACGAGTTAGGCAATGCCTGTTTTTGGGGTGATCGATTATGACATATTTTGGGAACCGCTTTTTGCCTGACGGCGGCATTCTTTTGACTTTGCGACAGGTTTTTTTTTGACGAAATCCGGTGGATATGTCGACATTTTTATTGGTGGTAGAGTCAAATGACTGCAGCTCATGTACGGGCTGGCAAGACCGGCGTAGTACCACCCTCTCACAGAGGATCCGCGTAAAGTAGATATTACAGCTGCGCTTCGTACGATGTGTGAGGAAGCCCAACCCAATGTTCTAACGAAATTATACTTCATCTATAACTTTCTTTCGGTAAAAGCTATATTTAAATCCTTATTTATTTAATAACATACGCTTATTTGCTCCGTGATTTTACAAAGCGTGTAAAATTAAACATAGTTTTCCCCATTAGAAATCTAGGATGGATTTCTCTGCGTCAATACTCCATTACCGTTGCTAGAATGAACGCATTAGCACGCGCTTTGTTCCGCCGGCATTGTATATGACGACTGACGATATTGACTTGCGACAATTTGTTTAAGATACGCTAAATCTAAAATTTCTTTATCTAATAGGTTGGAATGTGAACTTGATGTGAACTCTATATGTACCTATTAAAGTATAACGTTGCTCTACTTTTTCGGTAGACATGATGTATGCGGGGGCGGGGGCGGGGGCCTATAGTATCTGTATACTTGCAATAGCAAAACGCATCGCTCGCACGTTGCCGAACATAAGGGGAGTGGGATTTTAATGAAATTTTAAACGTATAGTGTAGGCTCTGGATTAAGGCATAGACTAATCTTCCATATCAATTATCAATTCCATATCAATGCGGGCGAAGCCGCAGGGCACAGCTAGTACTTTAAAACAATGCGAACTATTTATTAAACATCCTTTCTGTGTTAATCAGTGTCGCCGCACGCAAGTGAAAACCGACAGTTAACCGCGGTTTACCATTGCAAATCCCATTCAATATACAAGCCTATTCTCACTTAGTATGTCATTTAGATGTATAAAGCCGGCTACGCACACGCCTGCCACAAGGACAATAAGCGTAGACAACCTGAGGTTAGGGAATGAAAGAGGTGCCTGCTTGCCCACACACGACACAATCCAGTAGGTCTAACTTGATCAATTGGCACGCGCGCCTAAACAGGGCCCTAAGTCGCTTAGCCAGACCAGCTAGGCATAGGTTAGTTCTACTCGACCAAGCCAACTTGGCACTCGGGTATATTATAAATATCAAATGATAATAAGTCAATGATTCCGCGGTCCGTCCACCACGTAGTGGGAGCTACTGCCACAAGAGTGCCCAAGTATTGGCCCAGGCCCACTACGTTGTGGAGGGACCGCGAAATCATTGAGTTATTAACATTTGATATTTAATACCCGTGCGCCAAGTTGGCTTGGTGGTGTATTAGCGTGCCTAAACACATTTCAGTTAAGTTATTCAAGACTGGTTCACCTTGCGCCTACGCGGGCTCGGCTTTAACTGGGACTCTAACTGAATTCACTTGTAATAGTTTACTTTACAAAGTAATGTGTACGTTGATGGATACCGAGAGAAGTGGGAAATAGAAGAGGCTGCAGGGAATCTGATTGACAGGAAACCAGAAATATTACTCACGATATCTTCCGAGAGGCCTTAGATTTTGATGTTCCTTACCTGTGAAGAAGAAACAAATTTTAAAATTCATTCATTGGTTTTTTTTACAGGACTGAGGTGGCAAACAGGCGTACCCGATGTTAAGCAGTCACCGTAGCCTATAGAATCTATAGGCTATAGTATAGGCCCCTTATTCATAGAAAGTTATGATCGACCTGCAGTGGAATTACAAATCACATTTGTTCCTAAAAGTGCTTTTCAAAACCATTGCAAACTGGCCAATATCTCTATGAATAAGGGGGTAGATCTATAGTATAAATGCTGGTGATACCAAAGGCATTGCTCACATGTTACTGACCTGAAGGAGAGAGGTACGGAGGGAGGGGTTAGGTTAGGATTATTTCGTAAGTACCAGGAATGCATAACATTAGTGCAGGTTCATCGTAGTCTTTGAAGCGCTCGGTTGTAAATGCCACTTGCGGTCACCCATCCGTGTTTACCGCCACGAGAGTGCTCCTGTTTTAGGAACGTGGTATACATATACAGGGTTATTGGTAAAACACTAACAACCTTGCAGGGGCGTATTACTGACATCAAAAACAACAACTTTTGTTCTATGACTTTATAAAAAAAAAAAAAACTCTAAAATGTATGAAACAAGAAAATATGCTCTGGAATACAACCACGTACCATGGCTTTCCTCTAGTTGAGAAAAAAAAAACTTCATACATTTTAGAAAGTGATTTTTTGGTTATTTTTTTTTGTTTTCTAAAAAAGTCATAGAACAAAGGTTGTTTTTGATGTAAGTAATACGCCCCTGCAAGGTTGTTAGTGTTTTACCAATAACCCTGTATATTGGATTAAGAAGAAATTACCAACATAACCAAAATTTGGACATTGCAGAAGCCCCATGATATTGCCCAATTCCATAGCAAAGTAATGTTCCTCGCCAAGCAGGTTTCCAACACCCCAGTACTGCCACCAAATATGGCAAGCCAGGTGTTGGCCCAGCGTGGCATTGCCAAACAATGCTTCCATTAATTACGGGTTTATTTAACCTTTGGCAGTTGATTGCTTTGGTGGGTGGACGTCTTGGAAGCTACCTTTGTATATTTGGACAAAAACTGTTTTGGTGGTCTTACTTCTGGTTCTTTCAGGAATACGACTAGCACAGGCAATGGTCGCGTGTACAAGTACCGAGCAGTCGTGCCCGAGCAATCAGACGTTAAGTTTACTTTGTCAAACGTCAAAACTGAGCGCTCGGGCGCGCAGCTAGGCTCATGTAGATGTAACTAATGAAGAATAAATTATGATTATAGATAGATATGACTATCTCTGACGTTTGCTTCGAAGATATAATAATAATTTCAAGGAATAACATGAAATATGTTTGATAGTTGATAGAAATTTTAATGAAACTGAAATCAAATTAAACGATTAACGAGGTTTTAATCTTCTCAGTCGAGGTTGCGTTTCCGATCCGGCAGTAGAATTTAAGAAAAAATGTAAAATGACAGTTTGTAAGTGCCCCCGTAGGCCTAATCAAAATAAACGTTTAGAATTTTGAATTTTAAGACTCATATCGTGATACTATTTCTAACAATACAAGTAGTTACAGTACACAATTAGATCCATTATCTGAAACCCACAAGTCGGATACTTATAGAGAAGCAACCTTACAAAATGTTGGTTTAATATCATTAATTTAAAATACAATAGATAATGATGCAGTGGCAGTAATGAATGTTCCAAAAGTGGGTGATGTGGGCGTCCTTACTTAGTGCTTTATAGAAGGCGTCTCGACTATGGCACTGTCTTGCCTTATATGCAATAGCTTTAATAGTACTGTGGGATTTACATGGAGAAAAAACTTGAGTAAAATTCGTTTTAATTTATAGAGCAACTTACTATTTAGGTGAACATATAAAGCTTAAACATCGTGAGTAAACCTGCATGTTTTAGACATGTGAAATCCACCAGTCCGCACTGGGCTAGCGTGGAGGATTATGGCCTGAATGCCCCTCGCATTGAGGGGAGGCCCGTGTCCAGCAGTGGGACGTTAAAAGGGCTTTTTTAAAGTTGAATTCGTAGATTATAAGTAATGGAGACTTTGTGCTACTCATTTGTTAAGGATGCCGAGACAAATTTTAAAGCACGAAATTTAAAGCATTTCAAGGAACAAAAAACCTGGAGCACTAAAAAGCCTGAAATAATATTTCTATTACCACCACTGCCTACCCCTTCGGGAAAATCAGGCGTGATGATGTGTTATCAAGTATTTGGGGTCGGTGCCAATCTATCTTCTTACTTTTATAGTAGGTAGACTCGGCATACCAAGATTGGCACCGACTCCAAATACTTGATAACACATCATCACGCCTGATTTTCCCGAAGGGGTAGGCAGTGGTGGTAATAGAAATATTATTTCAGGCTTTTTAGTGCTCCAGGTTTTTTTGAAGTCGGTTTTTATTTTTTTATAAAAACAATTTTATTTCATTACCCGACTACGGCGGAGGGTTATGATTTTGACCGGTATGTATGTATGTATGTATGTATGTATGTATGTATGTATGTATGTATGTATGTATGTGCATCTGTTCCCACCTAACTTCCAAACTACTTGTCGTAATTTGACAAATGAGGTATCGTTAGAAGCGGCTTAATGGCGCGCTGGTTATAGGCTATGTGACGTCACATAAAATTGCATATGGCGCCCTCTAGAGGACATAATGTCATGAACTAAAAAAAAACATTTTTTGATAAAACCGTGTGGGGTATCAAATGAAAGAGCTTGATGAGCACATTTCAAAAATATATATATTATTACCTATAACTCCAAAATAATTAAATAAAAAGTAAGTTTAAAAACTAAAACCCGACTACTGAAAAATCGCGCTCTAAAAAGTATGAAACAAGAAAATATTCTTATCTGGAGGATAGCCGTGGTCCGTGTAAGTCCTTTAGGGCAAAATGGCATATGACCACGGACCACGGCTATCCTCCAGATAAGAATATTTTCTTGTTTCATACTTTTTAGAGCGCGATTTTTCAGTAGTCGGGTTTTAGTTTTTAAACTTACTTTTTTATTTTTAGTGGCGCCATGCAAACTTTATCACCCCAAATGACCCCTTTGGGGGGTGACTTTTCCAAGATTCCAAAACAAAAGTTTCTTAATTCATTATATGGAGTATACATACTAAGTTTCAAGTCAATCGGACACAAATATATTTTTCCACCGTACTTCTACCCCTAGTTTCCCCCTTTGGGGGTGGATTTCCGGAATGATATTTTTACGGGACCAAAACGACTTAGTCACCTACCAAATAACACTTAAAAAAGAAAAATTGGTTCATAAACGTTAGAGATAAACGGTAACTTTCCATACAAACTTCAACACCTCGTTTTACCCCTTTGGGGGGTGATTTTTCCAAAATCCTGAAACATGAGTTTCATTATTTGTTATGCAAAATATACATATTAATTTTCAAGTCGATCGGACAAAAAATTTTTTTTCAGACGACCTTCACCCCCCAAAATTACCCCTTTAGGGGTTGATTCTAGGAATTATTTTTTTATGGGACCAACTTGGAGCTACGATCTACCGAACTGCAAAATAATTTTTCAAATCGGTTCATAAATGCCGGAGAAATCGGTGAACATACATAAAAAAAAAAAAAAAAAAAAAAAAAAAAAAACATACATACAGCCGAACATAGAACCTCCTCCTTTTTTGAAGTCGGTTAAAAAGTGAGTTGTAATGCCAGTGTAAGTCTATCATAACCTTCTATATATTTGGGGTCTTAAGCTTTTTCTCGGGACTCACTGAATGTTAAATCTTAATGTCTTTGTGCATATCTGTCAGCTGAATACTCACCTCCAAATTTATAGAGACTTTTTGCTAGTTTACAATGATTTTACAAAGCATTTGTAGGTACAAAAGTGATTTGTAATGCCAGTGTAAGTCCATCATAAATTTGGGGGCTAGATTGCAAGAGTAACAATAGCGGTGATCCTATATCAAAATCCGATCAAACATTGACTAGTGTTGTTTGATTTGTGCAATCTATGTTATTGTTTTCACGTGCATATTCATTAATTAAAACCTGATGAGTGGTTACAATTGAGTTAATGTATGCATCCGCAACCGACACGCCTGGTCCGTCTTGCGTACAACAAACTTTATTGCAATCAACCCAAGTTTACGCATAACACTTTGATTAACTGCATTAATTAAGTGTTCAAGTAACTTACTATTGTTACCCTTACCATCACCTCTATTGCGACTCAGTTGCAGATCTATAACGAATCACTACCTTCATAATGTCTATGGCATCTATTCATTTTAGCTCTCCAATTGAATCGCAATAATAGGTGATGGAAAGCCCCCTGGTGATTTGATCTATATTTGGCCCTAAAACCCTAACGTTCCTATCCTATAATGTAAGTAAGTAAGGGTACCTTAAAACACGGGATCCTGCCTATCCAAAGGTTGTCTGGAAGAGATCGCAGCTTGTGATAACACCGCCCACTGTACGCTGTTGTTTATTTCTTGTTTTGTTTGTCATTTTTGATCTTGTATGTGTGTCTGTGTACAATAAAGTGTTATCTATCTATCTAATACAAAATAATTATCTACAAAACAGTTGCCATCCCAAATATAGGAGATACTTTCCAGGCTATCTATCTCTTTACTTGCAGCAGTGATTGAACAAACTTTTTAGCAATACTTTAAACTCTAAAGTGTTTGTTGTATCCATTGATACAACGCGAAGAGTTCTTCATTCATGTTCTTTGTTTTGATTGCTCTGTGTTCGTGCGCCTACGTAATCAATTAGTACATGGTGTAATTAATTCGTCAAAGAAAATGTCCAAAGCCTACGTATCATTTTATGGATCAGGAAGCGTGTTGCATGTTGGTTGTGTTCAAATTTCCTGTAATTCACGTGTATTAACGTCAATCATGTTCAAACGTGGGTTGGATAATCTATTTTAGTCATAAACAACGTAATTAATTAAGGAATTTAATGCGTTGTCGTAGTTTATTTAACAAGGAACAATTTGTTCCTTCGTATGTTGACGCTGTAGATGTTGATTCGCTTTCATAGTTGAGTGGACTGTGGAGTTCTTTAGTGTAATATTTACCTTGTTTCCTTGCAGTGTCGTGAGTTACTACTGATGATAAAACAGTAGTTAGTTCTCTACTATCTATTTATCTAGCTGTGCCACACGCACGTGTCTCATGAGCTTAATAAATGTAACCTTTCTTTCTAATTGATTTTGCCTTCTCGCTTTGTACCTATTTTCGTTTTGTTCAAGACCTGTTAGTTGCCTACAGGTTGCTTTAATATGTCGTTCATTATTTAATCGCATGAGTTGCGAGACATATATCAAGCGAATTCTTGAACACCTATAACGCGCGATCGAGCAGCATTAAAAATCTACCAATGGGATTAGTTTATTATGACGTGACAGGAAGATGACGTGATTTTGAAGCAATCTAATTGGTTGAAATTTTCCTCGGATTGAACATAGTCTTTCCCGCAGGTTGCACAATACAATCATTGCAATCTCATATGTAAATGCGTATCGGAATTTTGTTTGTTTCAAAAGAGAACAGTGGTATTGAGTGTAACAATAGCGAGTCCTTCACGGTACTGAACTTATTTGCCGAGAGCAACTGTCGAGGAAGTAAAGGGAACCTCTGACAACCTTAGACATATATTTTAGCAAGTTCTATTATAATTTTCTAGTCTTATAAAGTCCCCTGTTTCTAAGTTTATCTTCATTCACTTCATTGATTGTCAAGTTAGGGATGTTACGCTTGATTCAATGCATCTTCTCACCGGCTTTCTGGCATTTGATCATAGACTGACCATAGATAGACTCATATGGAAGGAGGTGTTATGGCAGAGAATTCTTCTTCTCTCATATGAGCGAGTGGCTTCCTAGGGTGTCAGAGTTTTCTGGCCTTCCAAAGGGTTCCGGCATGGGTTAGTGACTGCGATAGCCGGGATCAACAGCTTAACGTGCCCTCCGAAGCTACCAATAACCTTCGATGTTATTTCGTATGTACCAGGGATGCATAAGTGCGCTTGTAGTCTTTGGAGCGATAAATCCTTCTAATGAGTATTGGCACACTTCGGAAGCTGGATATCGAAGCAGCAGTTTAAAGACAGCAATATCCTTTACAAATAGGAGTTGACTACCATTTTTGGTAATAAAAGTCATAAATGGTTATACTGAAGCAAAATACATACTTCCTTTTGTGTTAGTATCCTTTGATTTGTACATTACCTCGACTAATTTGTTAAGGTTGGCGTAGGTATATGATGCCTATACCTTACCTATATTCTTGTCGATGTTATTAGGGTGGGTCTATTGTCATTTGACTAAAAAATCATTTCAAACGGCATTGCCAATCGGTTGGTCAACATACTGGCCAACTTGATGAGCAATACTTTTCGCCTATGAAATAATTTCAAAAACAATTACCAAATTCAATTACCATACGTTTACTAAGAATCTGTACTCGTTTGCGTAATCCACTAATTGGTATGACGACACAGAACAAAGGGTAACGTAAACGCGTCCGTTACCGTAACGTGGACGTAACGCGATGAAAGTGGCCGCGGTCGCAGCGAAAGTTGGCTATAATAAAACAAAAAATATTTGTACAATTCGGTAATAGTGGGTAACTAGTCGCGGTAGGACTTGCTTTTTCGTCCGGTTTAAGTTTTGCAACGATGTGAAATTTTCGAAATTATTTTAATGATGACAGGTGATTTGATCCTGTCAAAGAGGAAAACTTTAATAGGTAGTTATAAGCTCGTTGGCCGAGCATTATGGATATCTAAGGGTAGATCACGTTATAAGTAAAACTGGAGTTATTGACAAAACGCTATGAAAAGTCCTCAAGTACTGAACGGCGCACGCGGCTAATATAAAACCGAGGCTGGCTGAGTCTTCGAATGGCAAGTACGAGCCAGAAGACGTAGTATGGTTTTACCTTCTACCCTCTCAATCTCTATGTCTTCCAACGCTAGTAGGTGTAGTACCGTAATATACGAACGATTACGAGGTAATTAAATTCATTGCAGAGTCTGCCGATGGCTCAAAGAGAATATCTGCTTCAGTTTATTGCTAGATGAACCAAACATGACTTCCTCCTATATCTCATGCGAACGGTCTCTTTTTACCCGACTACGGAGGCGTTATGATTTTGACCGGTATGTATGTATGTATGTATGTATGTATGTATGTATGTATGTGCGTCTGTTCCCACCTAACTTCCAAACTACTTGTCGTAATTTGACAAATGAGGTATCGTCAGAATCGGCTTAATGGCGCGCTGGTTATAGGCTATGTGACGTTACATAACATTGCATATGGCGCCCTCTAGAGGACATAATGTCATGAACTAAAAAAAACCATTTTTTAATGAAACCTTGTGGGGTATCAAATGAAAGAACTTGATGAGCACATTTCAAAAATATATATATTGTTACCTATAACTCCAAAATAATTAAATAAAAAGTAAGTTTAAAAACTAAAACCCGACTACGGAAAAAACGCGTTCTAAAAAGTACGAAACAAGAAAATATTCTCATCTAGAGGATAGCCGTGGTCCGTGTTCATGTGCCATTTGGCCCTAAAAGACCTACACGGACCACGGCTATCCTCTAGATGAGAATATTTTCTTGTTTCGTACTTTTTAGAACGCGTTTTTTCCGTAGTCGGGTTTTAGTTTTTAAACTTACTTTTTTAGGTAGGTACCTCGCGATGTTTTCAAGCAAAACAACTTATCTAAGGCTAGCGACAAATTGCACAGGTATAAAATAGCCAGACCGGTTGTCTGGTGAAATTGCTCCGTCGCTCTAAATACGCTTCCCGCGGCGCGGCGGAAAAGCGACGCCGGCGCACCGCCCGCCGGAATTCAGTGCCCGTGCCCATTCGCACACGACATTCATCGACCAAACGATATCGGTGGTACTCTACAAGGTTGTATCAATACGCAATCCGAGATAAAAACAGCTATAGGATCTGTCTGTCTGTGACTTTGTCCCAGATTGTCAAAGGTGCATTTACTTGGTGTTAGCTTTAGGTACTTATTTCCAAACCTTATGGACACATTATTCATTATGACTTGGCAAGAAAACTCATATAACAGTCTTGCAATTGCGCAAGACTCAATCTACGCACTCTGCTTTCTATTCTTACACCACAAAGTTTTTTTTCCGGTAGATAACTATGTTTCATACCGCACTATTTCCTATAGGGTGCCATGTACATCACAAAACTAAGCTGTATCCGTGAAATGTTTTTTTTTAAATGTTAATGCCACCTATCAACCTACAAAACCATGTCTTAATAGTCAACAATTACAATGAAACGACTAATAAATTACAGCGTACGGAGTCAAAATTACGACAATATGTAAATAATATCGTATGAGTATGAAAACGCGCGGCCCAGTGAGCTAGATGCGCGGCGCGCGCGTCGCACGCGACCGCAGCTATGCGCGGGATCGGTAGCTGCGACGACCACTCCTGACTAGATTTAAATCATAAACTCATCATCTATCACCTTCACCTGCAAATATGATGACTTCAAAACAGGAGTGACGGATACAGTCTTAGTGAAAACTTTCTGGGCTGGAGTCTTACCCCCTTTATAGATAGTTATAATGGACTTACAAATCAAAATCATTGTAAACTGGCTAAAAGTCTCTATAAATTTGGCAGTTAATGTTTTTATCTGCTATCGAATCCAATAAAAGATCTCAAACCAAAAAGGTTTGGAATTACGTTGAGGAGTTAGGTACTATAACTTTACTACACACTACTTGGTATTTGTTTACCCAGGGAATATATACCAGAGAATATATCCAAGACGATTTATCTTCGTTATAATTTGGAAACAGTCTTGACTTTAAGCATAACTAGCAATGGATGCCTGTTTACGATTCTGAAAATTTTCAACATAATTATTAAGCCGTGCGTTATTATCTCCGTAAATAAAACCCGACTACGGAAAAAACGCGCTCTAAAAAGTATGAAACAAGAAAATATTCTCATCTAGAGGATAGCCGTGGTCCGTGTAGCTCTTTTAGGGCCAAATGGCATATGAACACGGACCACGGCTATCCTCTAGATGAAAATATTTTCTTGTTTCATACTTTTTAGAGCGCGTTTTTTCCGTAGTCGGGTTTTAGTTTTTAAACTTACTTTTTATTTGATTATTTTGGAGTTATAGGTAACAATATATATATATTTGAGATGTGCTCATCAAGCTCTTTCATTTGATACCCCACACGGTTTCATTAAAAAAAATTTTTTTTTTTAGATCATGACATTATGTCCTCTAGAGGGCGCCATATGCAATTTTATGTGACGTCACATAGCCTATAACCAGCGCGCCATTAAGCCGCTTCTGACGATACCTCATTTGTCAAATTACGACAAGTAGTTTAGAAGTTAGGTGGGAACAGATGCACATACATACATACATACATACATACATAGCCATTTTGTATATGTAATTCAAAATCTTAAATTATTTGAAGACTCTGCTTCTATGCGAGGACATGTATCGAGATTCACCTACACCCATTCGTTCAGGTACTTCCTTACGCCTATCAAATTGAGCATAAATTAAATTCACTGTTTTGTTTTCATTGCCCTCCAAATAGAGTTACACAATTCAAGGTTGATTAATCTAACAAGCCTCTTTGATCTCCGATTAATAACGCCTCGTTCGCACCTGCTGAGGTTCCGGGTTTCTCTAGTTTAGCATATTTGTCGGTCCGTATCGGGTGACAACTTTCATCATCTCGCAGCGAAAGTGCTGGGCGGGGTCAATGGCCCCGGTGCGATATGACACCTGCTACATTGTTGATATCATCGCAATTTTTTTCACACGGCTCATTTTGGGTCAGGTGCATTCCGAAGCCCGGCGGTTCCGTCCGAAGCATCTGGTCCAAAGCACGCGGAACTTGAAGAAATGAGACGCATCTCATCCAGTCCTTAACATGTAGGGTTTTTTATTTAGGGTTTTTTCCTGCGAGTTGATACAGGAGTTACATGTAGGGTTATATTTGTTGGGGTCCCGTACTTTAAAACTGGGGCAAATAGGCGAGCAACATCTTCGAGGACAGATTTTCTGAGCCTAGGGTAAGTACGAAACGTAGGTACACAGAAGTATTTAAGGAGACACTATACAACAATAGGTACCTCGAGAGGAGGCTATAGTTATGAAACATAATTTGAGCTAGTCACCATGCATTAAATTAAAACGAATAAGCAACTGGCCCAGAGTCAATTGGGTCCTCAAATAAAGCTAAAACACGATGCATGAAGTGAGACGTTAAACTGAGTACCAATCGGGAACTCAATCACTATCATATCTTGTTTTAAAAGACGTTGTTTTCCAATTTGAAGTCTGGGGGGTTACTTTGAAAACGAAACGAAAGCTCCGGCTGACGGATCGTCCGAAGTACGGATTCGATGATCGTGATTTGACGTTTCTTCTTTCGTGATCCTACTCTGAAAGTTATTTGACATTCACGATTTTAGCGTTTGACATGGTTTTGATCGTAAATCGAATCCGTACTTCGGATCCGTAACACTGTAAGAGTAGGAAATCGCCCGATAAGTCAGCCGAAGCTTTCGTTTCGTTTTACAAAGTAACCACCCTGATTTTGACCCTTTCATTATGAGACGAATGAAGCGTCTAATCGATTCTCTCCTGTCTCATACACATATGATGGACAAGCACGTTACGAGGTCATAGGTCGCTATTAAAAGTTTGATTGCGTGTCGATGCGTCTCCAAAAAACCCGAAACAAATGCGCCAAAGACACGAACTAATACTCGTTAATAAGAAACTTTCTACTTAATATCATTTAATAAGCGAGTTATAGCAACAATAAGTGAAATTGACGACGCCGACCCCATCAAGCTTTCAATGAAGATACTAAAATGAAAGACTTATATTTTACGATTAATTATCGATTTTAGAAAGCGTATTGATAGATCACGATTAAAATGTTAATCGTCCTCGTTTTCTAGTTTTAGTCTGTTCGCAAACGATATAATTATGTCCCTTCAATAGCAGAAGCCTCCTCTATTAAATTGGCAGTTAAGTTACCTCCGAAGAATATGATCTTCCTCCATCATCATCGACAGTATATCGTTACCTGCCGGGTATAAAGCCTCCTCCTAACCAATTGAAAGCCATTGGTCATTAGGGGCCATCCATTAATTACGTCACACGTAAAGGGAGGAGGGGGTCGACGAAATGTGACATTGTGTGACAAGGTGAGAGGGGTCCTAAGTTTTGTGACGTCACATTTAAAAATCTAATATATCTAAGTATTAAAAACGAAATTTGATTTATTAACGATTTTTTTGAAAATTTCTGAAAATTATAAAAAATATGTGACGCCACAAATGTGACCAGCTGCGACAAGGGGGGAGGGGTCCAAAAAATTTAGTGTGACGTAATTAATGGATGGCCCCTTATCTTCGTAAATTCTTCATTGTAAATCATAAATTCGCGGTCAGCAAGTTGTCGGCCAGAGGCAACATTTCACTCGCCAAAAATGTACGATTATAATGAGCAATGGTTTTTAATTGGTTGGAAATTAGCACACTTTGACGCCGTACTACTCTCATCAATTTTTCGCAAATCGCGATTCTCTTTCGTCGCCTCATCTAAGGGCCACCGCAGACTTGCTACTTTTAGCATCGGCGATCGGCGATTTTGATGCTGCGTCTCGCTCGTTCGCGCTCGAAGAAACGCGACGCAGCATCGATACGTCACAAAATCGCCGGTCGCCGATGCTAAAAGTAGCAAGTCTGCGGAGGCCCTAACTGGATAGCTTCTGCCATTCACTTTTGTTGTACATTGCGAATGCGTTGTCGCATGAATGGGCGGTTTTATCCGCCCTTGAACCGAATGAGAGAGAAAGTGACCTGGTCGCGGTCCGCCGGCGGATGGGTCGTCCGGTTATGACATGCGGAAGATTCGTTCCGCACGTGACTCAAGAATCTTTATGCGTCTGTATACCTACGTTTTAAATTTATTTATGCGTTGACTCAATTAAATTGCTGCTAGAGATTAATTCCAAAGTTTGATTAAACTGTTTTATGTATGTAGGGATGTAGTTATAGTATAAATAGTTCAAATATTTGCATAATAAATCAAAGGCATTTGTTTAATTGAATAAAATGTCATTTGTAAGTTATTACTTATATTTTAAAGAAACACGGGGAAAAAATCTTAGTTAAGTTTTACAAATCTACGGCGAAATTGCATAAACAGGGAGAAACAATTGGAAAGTTAATCTACTTATTAAATGAAATTATGATGTTCGGTCGGCTTTTGTACCCTTAAAGCTGCCTTTTAAGAATCCTTAAAAGTTAGCTAAAACCAAATTAGTCCGTCGTGATAAATAAAACAAAATTAACTCACCTTCCAAAAGTAACGTCACAACAATTCCAAAATATATAACTCCTTACAGTTCGTTCACTTTGAAAAAAATTATCCCAAAAATAATATTAATTAAAACCGGATCTATTCGTTGACTGAATCACATTTTTCGATATTTAAAAAAAATGGTTCAACATCGCACTGCAAACTAGCTTCAAGTTAAGCTTAAGGTAAGTTGATTGTAAGTCTGTTGTAAGTTGCGTGTTACCGTCGCGGCGGGCGCGCGTACACTGAGCAGGCCGCCGGCGACTTGAACGCAACTTAACTATCACTTGACAGGGGCGAACTAGTATACCTCATTAATATTGTGAATCAGAGCTTTTTGACGGATTTCGCGAAAACCAATTTGTTGATTGATACATTCCAATTTGTATTGTATCATTAATTAACTGATTATTGCGAAATTTTAAGACGGAAACGTTCAAAATTTGCAAATCGTCTATATTGGAACTGGATAGAGAACAGTCGTTCATCATTCTTCTTCTTAACGTTCTCAAAGCAACGTGCCTCTCATATCAGTCATCGTTGATGCTTTCAAACTTATAAGACGTGTCTACAACATGCACATGCCGCGCGAGGCTGCTCACACACATGCCTCGCGAAGCACGACGTTTGCCTTACTCGCATGCCGCGCGAGGCAAATGGCGAGGCAACTGACACTCTAGACAGGGAAAGGTATACCCGATCAATCAGTTTGACACGTTTGACATCGTTCTGTCTCACGAGTGCCAAACTAGGCGAGGCAAATGTGAGTGCTCAGGTGAGGCAGGGCGCGCATTTGCCTCACGTGAGGCAAGTCAAACTTGGCGAGGAAAATTTTCCTCGCGCGGCATGTGACACTTCTGGACGTAGCTATAGTTTAGTAAAATTAATACTTTCTTCTATCTATATTATGTCAATCCGTCCCTGTAAATTACCTGGACTTTTATTTTTTGTTTGCCTGTTAACTTAATAGCTACGTCCAGAAGTGTCACATGCCGCGCGAGGAAAATTTTCCTCGCCAAGTTTGACTTGCCTCACGTGAGGCAAATGCGCGCCCTGCCTCACCTGAGCACTCACATTTGCCTCGCCTAGTTTGGCACTCGTGAGACAGAACGATGTCAAACGTGTCAAACTGATTGATCGGGTATACCTTTCCCTGTCTAGAGTGTCAGTTGCCTCGCCATTTGCCTCGCGCGGCATGCGAGTAAGGCAAACGTCGTGCTTCGCGAGGCATGTGTGTGAGCAGCCTCGCGCGGCATGTGCATGTTGTAGACACGTCTTATGATGTAGATTCGATAAGTTTTTGTGTCTTCTTCCTGTCTTAAGGAGCTTATAAGGATAGCTTCTCTTACAGGTAAAAATTCAACAGCTGCCAGATTTTAATACTATTTCTACCAATTTTAATTGACTAGTAATTTAATGCCCGATCGTAGGAGTTTATTATTTCGAAATTTAGCTCGGTCTGGATGTCACTGATCGCCTCAGACCATTGTACGAAACCCATAGTAGAAGGCCTGGTAAACTAAACATACGCACCAGACTAAATTACCAACTGTATGGTCCATACAGTTGGTAATTTAGTCTGGCGATATGCTTTTAAGCGTCGCAGACATTGCTTAACATGCTTCTATTATTATTACAACCTGTTACCCAATTAATACTGTAATTAATTGTATATCGATAGCTGCGTATTGCCTCTCTAGTCAAATTTCAGTTTGGAAATCAAATCCGCGAGTTACGTAATGTGTTACCGGCGGCCGTTCTAAGTATTGTGAAAGGGTAAAAGTGTGAAAATTTTCATAACTTTCATCGCGGCAGGCTCCAATTGACAAATATTATGGTATTGTGTGTCACTACTATTAGCGGCGCGGCGTCTGCGGCGCGGCAGTGAGACAACATTTATGTAGGTACTGTAATAAATGTATTACCTATGAAAAATGTATTATGAGGCCATCATAACCAGCTGCAATCGCTGATCGGTAAACGATCGGCGGCTGAAAAAGATGGGTGGAATGTGGAATGGTCCCATTAAGTGGCATTTGAACTGAGCGTCTCCGATCATCGGAGGGCACGTAAAGAGTCGGTCCCGGTTGTTGTCACCTAGGCAGCTCGCATATTGATGCGTATTATTCACTAGAAAGTGAAATTATTGACAATACTGATCCCATGGACTCTGATTATTAGGACAAACTGTCAACACTCAACGTTCACAGGTAGAAATGCGTATATTGTTATTTTTGTTTCCCGCTTTGCAACGGAGGGAAGTGGATAATCTTCTTCCAACTCCTCCTATCCTTTATTTTGATTAAATTCGTGCGGGTTCCAAGACAACTTAGCTTTTCCCCGGGACTCGTCGAGGGTCAAACCTTGGCAACATCGTTGGCCACCATCCTTCATCCTTCATCCTTCATCCTTCATCCTTCATCCTTCATCCTTCATCCTTCATCCTGCATCCTCCATCCTTCATCATTCATCCTGCATCCTGCATCCTTCATCCTTCCTCCTTCATCAGTCATTCTTCATCCTTGTCGATCCTGGCTTCAGGAGTAACAGTGGTGGGAGTGTGGTGTGTGGCGGTCCAAAAAAGGCTGAGATGCGTGCGCGCACGGTCTGTTGCGTTACGCAACGCACGCAGGCGCGGACGAGGGCGCGCCGAAGAAAGTTCCACCGACCATGTATTTACTTATACTTACTTATAAGTGGTGTCGAGTACTCGGTCCGGTTTGAAATAGTAATACATCATCGAACTACGCGCTGATTGCCGAGTGCGTGGTGGAGGAAAGCTGGATGTTATTAGTTCGGCGAAGTGTACTTAAACAGATGGCTTAAGAGGAATTAGTAATACTGACGACCGCTTAATATCGCCAGACAAACACACCAACTGTATGGTCCCAAACGAACTAAAGCTTGTATCTACTATGGGTACCGTGCAATGGACTGGGGGCGATCCCAGTGACACCCAGACCAAGGTGGTTACTTTGAAAAACGAAACGAAAGCTTCGGCTGACGGATCGGGCGATTTCCTACTCCTAAAGTGTTACGGATCCGAAGTACGGATTCGATTTACGATCAAAACCATGTCAAACGCTGAAATCGTGAATGTCAAATCAAAGTCAAAGTCAAAGCGTTTATTTTGTTTAGGCCTACGGGGGCACTTACAAATTGTCATTTTACATATTTTTTTTTTTTTTTTTTTTTTAATAACTTTCAGAGTAGGATCCACGAAAGAAGAATCGTCAAATAACGATCATCGAATCCGTACTTTGGACGATCCGTCGGCCGAAGCTTTCGTTTCGTTTTTCAAAGTAACCCCCAAGGGCAAATTAGGAAAAGGCAGTTTCCGAAATTTTCCTCTGGCGGGAATCGAACCCGCAACCACCCGCACCACTGCACCCACACGACGACCGCTTGGCGCAGTCCCCGCCAGAGGCAAATAGGAACCGTAGGTATTTGCCGTAGTAAACCTAGTGAGCCCTGCTGGCCTACTCCGAAATACGAACCTAACGTTTCGGCTGACGGATTGTCATGATTTGACATTTCTTCTTTCGTTTTTCTCTACGATTTGACATTGTTTTGATCGTAAATCGAATCCGTACTTCGGACGATCGATCCGTCAGCGACGTATTTCGGAGTAACCCCCCTGTGACTATAAAGCGACTGGAGGAGAAAACCCAAAGATCCGAGAACTGATTATTACTAGTGGCCCCCGAGTGGTCGAAATTCGACCATTATTCATTTAAATTGGAGGTTGAAACGTTAGTAAGGTTCTATTGCCAAAGACTAAACTTCGATTAAATCGTCCCTCCTCCGAAGAATAAAACCTTTCGTAATGTTTGAAAAAATAAATGATTTAAAAAATTAAAAACACGACTGCCCTGGGGGCTTACCACAAGCTCTTATTGCGATTCAATTACAGGAACGTATTAACGTTTCAGCGACTTTTTGTGCAATGACGTACCTTATTGTCATGACAATAAGAAACGTCATTAAAACGTCGTTAAAACGTTCCTATAATTGAATCGCAATAAGAGCTTGTGGTAAGCCCCCTGTTTATGTGAATAGGTGAAACGTCAAACTAACGAATTTCCTTGACCGAAGGGTGAAATTGTATGTAGTGTGAGTAACGTTTTATTTTAATAATTTAGTGCACTTATAATGCACTTTTTATTAAAATATAACGTATTCGCACTCAATCGGCATGTAAACTTTTACTATGCCAAATTTCATACTCCTCCGTCCACGCATCTTCGCAAAATTGGTACCGAACGGATTTGCTTCACGTATTAATACTATGATGATGATAATAGGCGCACAAACAGAGGGCCTACTCTGTTTCAAAGAAAACGAAACTTCCGACGAAATTCGCGTATTTCCTACTACGTTTCTCATTGATTCCGACGTTTCTTACGAACGAAAATTTTATGACGTCTTCGTCGTCGTCGAATCTAAACGTCAAACAATTTTCGTTCGTAAGAAATGTCTGAATCAATGAGAAACGTAGTAGGAAATACGCGAATTACGTCCGAAATTTCGTTTTCGTTTGAAACAGAGTAGCCTCTCTGTAGCTTCATTTATACTGACCCTTTGCGGAATAGAAGCGATAAGCCTCCGTAACTCCACTTGCGTAATACAGTTTGTAACACAACTCCCAAATACTTTTCCTACGCATCGCGAAACTACATCACTACCTACCTACTATTACGGTGAAGAATGCGAGCGGCCCGCGGGCATGAAAGCTCCGTCGGCTTCTGCACACCTGGTACCAGCTAGTCCGTGATGTAATACCATTCATACTCTGCCTATCATTAAATTATGAGATCCCATTAATTTTATACGCACTTGTTACCATAATGTTGACCGGTTGTTTTACCATACGTTTGCTACGTAAGGGCGAGGCCCCACTAGCGCGTTGCGTTGCGTCGTCGGATCAAAGAGTCGACGGGCGAGAGACGAAGCGGGGGAGGGTGATGCGCCGGTACAAAATCTTGCGACGACGCAACGCAACGCGCTAATGGGGCTCACCCTAAATTGCACGTTGTTAGTTCCTCGGGTGACCGATAGGGGCGCTGTACAATGTGCCATACCGCCATACGAATATTTTTATCTCAGGAATTCAAATCAGTTTTCTAACAAAAGCCGCGTTAAAATGCAGACTAACAGTTATCTATTCTGTGCTAACAGACAAAGGGGTGAAACTTATAGTAGCTATAACATTGCGTTTTTTATAGGACTGCGACAAGCGTACGGCCTGCCTCATGTTAAGCAGTTACAGTAGCGTGTAGATGCTTAAAATCGTTAAAAGCAGCATTAAAAGCAGGCGATACGGAGGGAAATGATGGGTACTATTCAATGGTGCCCATTCGCTTATTTCTTCATGAGTGATCATAAAAACAAATTATTCCATGTTCCATTACAAATGCCTGCGCAAGTTGTAATTGCCCGAAATGCCAAAAACAGCGTAGTGTGGTGATGGCCACCTTGACACGTTCGCTACGCATTGCGCAAGGTACGGCGCGGTTCAACTGTGAAGACTGCGCGGTGTGACTGTGAACTGTGAACTGTGGTTCGTGTGTGTGTGTGAACTGTGTGTGTGTGTTAACAGACGGGAGGTGGCGCGGCGTCGTCGTCGTGATACTCGCGAGATGATTGTGTTATAATTTGACGCTACTATACTCTATTTATTATAACATTAGAAATAAGAGGCTCGTAGAAGCAGGGATGCAAAACATTTTATTTCAAAGTCAAAACAACTTTTATTTAGAGTGATTACATTAAAATTGTTTTAACATAAAACAGTGCTAAATACTTCGATAAACAAAATAAAAGTACTTTTTAAACCGACTTCAAAAAAGGAGGAGGTTTCTCAATTCGACCGTATTTTTTTTATTTTTTATTATACCATCTTTTATTTATAATAACATCGTATCACACATTTTAAACTGACAACAAAAAAATAATCTAAAAAATGAAGGTATTATTTACGTCAATTTCATAGACAACATAATCCGACAAAATTAGAAATACCCTGCTAGAACGGATAAGGTAATATTTCAGATTTGTTAGGATTATAGTGGAACGAAAAACGTTCCTGGTATGTTCACCCCTGCTTCTTTTAGGTTTTTAGCATCGACACGAATTTTAAATTAGACTGAAATGATATTATTTAAATGAAAGGCAAAATTTATTTTATAAGATAGGTAAATAATTAAAATGCTTACAGTTAGGTGTGACAAGCTGGTATATAAATAGATAATAAATGCGACGTCAATCGTAACTGTGACATGTTAAATTGTACTGTTGTTACAAAGTGGACATTAAAAATAACCTTTTTTAACTTCTGTCTAATGCTATAACGAATGGAGTATAGCTATTTTTATTTTTTATTTTTTTCCCCTAATGGCACGCTACTAGCTGTGCACGAGACTTCGTACGCGTACATTTTACAAAAAAATAAATAAGTATTCTCATCTAGAGGATAGCCGTGGTCCGTGGTCATATGCCATTTGGCCCTAAAGGACCTACACGGACCACGGCTATCCTATAGATGAAAATACTTATTTTCTTGTTTCATACTTTTTAGAGCGTGATTTTTCAGTAGTCGGGTTTTAGTTTTTAAACATACTTTTAATTTAAATATTTTGGAGTTATACTTATAACAAACAAATATATTTTTTTGAAATGTGCTAATTAAGCTCTTTCATTTGATATCTGACACGGCTTCGTTAAAAAATATTAGTTTTTTAGTTATTGACATTATATCCTCTAGAGGGCGCCATATGCAATTTTATGTAACGATACAGCACCAGCGGACGATTAAGCCGCTTCTAACGATACCTCATTTGCCAAATTACGACAAGTCGTTTGGAAGTTAGGCAGGAACAGATGAACATACATACATACATACATTACGGGTAAAATCATAATCCTCCGCCGTAGTCTGGTAAAAAATTACCCGCATCCGTCATTAAACCTGTTTCCCGAGGAACCGTAACTTTTTTTCGAAAAAAATGTAGCCTCAGTTACTCCTTGTTGTAACAGATATAGAATATTATGACTTTAGACTTTAGTAAGATATAAGTAAACTTAATCAATAAAATAATAAGAGCGATTTCATCAACCAAAATGGTGTACGTAACAAGGAAATACTTTTCGACAACAGGTGGCGCTGCTTTACATTGTAATTTTATAATTTTTTTAAGTATTAAGTATCTCAAAAGGACAAAATAATACTTGGAGGTGTGGACGAGTATCGAGAATAGAATTGGATACTATAATTTTTTTTTCGATACTCGAATACATTTTTCCAAATTTATTTTTCCCTCCAATTTTGAAAAACTGTTATATCTCAAAAACTATTTCTTGAATATTAGTGGTTGCTACTCCTGAATGCTGTTTACACTGGTTCCTATGCCATTTGATGTGTTATAAGGCTGCAACACGGAAGTTGTCACAAATATTCGAAGGCCTGTAACTCAGAAACTACTACCTAGGTATTGTAGTTACGTATAGCATGTCTTCATTATGCCTCTAAATATCAGGTACCGTATACGTATTTTAATTATTATTTCGTACTTTTGAGACTCTCGGTATATACGTAGTGTATACCTATTCCACTCGCGTCTACACATAATCATCGTTACATTTAGCATGTCGTAATGTGTTACGTGAGTTTCACACTGGCGCTAGTGTCGCGGCGGCATCGTGATGGATATCACGATTCAAATCACGCACAACGTAATATAAGTAAACACTCGTTACTTGTAAGTTTTCGTCGTTATGTGGTGTAATTGGTGACATCTGCGTTTGAACGTGAAAATAAGTGGATCATGACATACTTTCGCTGAAACACGAAAACATTTAGCAAAGTTTACAACACTTAGGTTTAAGGTTTGTCATCGTAACTGTAGACCTGTCTACTAAGTAATTGAATAGTTAGTGTTCAATGGTCGACCTTTAAAGATTATTTAATGCATTTTATTTAATAATTATGATATTTTGGTATATTCATTGTAATAAAATAATTGATGTGGACTGTGGTCATAGTAGCGCCATCTGTTGTCGAATAGATAATAAATATACTACATGTGCCATCTAGAGGCCAGTAGCAGTACTAATGTGTAATACGAACATGTAGCTTTACTTCTGCTATCGTATTGAACTCATAGATGGCGCTATACTCAATTATTATAGTTTTAGTTACTATAACGGATAAGAGATGGCAGCAGGGAAAGAACACAAGAAAAACCAATATGTTGCCTCATCGGTAATAGCAGCGGCTGGGTCGTTTGGCTCATAGTTATATTAGGTTTAGCTGATACCCAACGCGTTTATTGTTTGTTATTTATCTAATTTCCATTCTCAGAACGTTTTTTTTTGTCTTCCCATATATTTTACTAGTAGCGCCCCTATCGGAAAATTACAGCTTTATTAAGAATCGACAGAAACTTTTAAATCCCCAGCAAAAACGATTTAACGTAAGTATGTAGGGACGTAGATAACTTATGTTTGGTCTAAAACGAGCACAACTCTATTTTAGGTACATTATATAAGATTTTGAGATAATAGATAAATTATGTTGCACGGTGCATCATACATTGTCCCAGTCCAGAATTGTGTGGTGACGTCATAATGGCGGAGTCGTGTCCGGCGCGTCCCCGCGGGCCCCGCCCCGCTCCCCCCGCCCCGCGGCCGCGACGCCAGGGCTGCCACCTCGACTAATGGACGTTCCTTGTACTTCAATATTGTAATTATTTCACTGTCTTTTCTTTACGAAGGGGAGAGTTTCAGAGGTGAAACGTACTTATAGGTTTTATATGATATTTCAGAATATAACATGGGCACCTACTGCTTTATAGAACGTATAGAAGTTCATGATGATGTACGAATTATGGCAAATTGTCCGGTACTTGACAAAACTTATAATGCCAGTGTCATAAGAGTCACAGCACGCGTCATCGTGACATGTACTGAGTAATTATCGTCAATGCTTATCCCCTATTAGGTATACATAGCGTAAAAAGCATAGTTTATGTTACTCAGGGATAACGTGGCTTCCAATTGGTTAAAATCTAAATCGGATCACTAATTTCAGAGATTACCCCCTACATAAAAACTTACGATTTTTATCTGTTTAATACTTTTATTAGTGTACCTATTGTAGATGTAGGTTTAGATGTGTACAAGTAGGTATATAGATATCTGCTATCGATATTGGTGTTTATTCTATTGACACACGACTAATCCTGACAAAATGATGTCATCATGTTTTCATTTTCATTTTTTCATCCTTGTCATGACCGTAACGTTTGAGTGAGACGGATTTTTTTGTGTCTAATTCAGTTTATTTCTGATTTGACAGATCCGGCATCGCTGACAACCCTAGGGACCGCGCCCCGTAGAGAGCGCTACATTCGTCTCGCGATGCACTGCACTGTACAGTGTCGTGCAAGTTATTAGCTACACGGAAACTTCATTAGCAGGGCGTGTTGTTTTGATGATCGCACTTGTAATGTCTCTGATTGTTGGCGTAGGTTCAGAATAGATTCTAAGGTACTAGGTACGGTACCGTAATAACGTACTACTAGTGTACATACACCAAGCCCACTAGACACTCGGGTATAAATATCAAATGATAATGAGGCAATGATTCCGCGGTTCTTCCACTACGTAGTGGGATCTAGTGCCAGCGAAGTGCCCAGGCATTGGCCCAGGCTCACTACGTTGTGGATGGACCGCGGAATCATTGATATTTAAATATACCCGAGTGCCAAGTTGGCTTGGTAGAGGAGTAGGTACCTTAATAGCTAAAACAATACCTACCGTAGGTATTAAATTCTCGTATCTAATTAAATTTAGAGTTTGCTACCAACGAAATGGTAAGAGAAATTCGTTCTTATAGTATTAGAATATTGCTACACAAAATTACCCCCAAAATAGAAAGTTGTGATGGATTTACACTAGCATTACAAATCACTTTTGTTCCTAGAAATGTATGGTAAAGCAATTGTAAACTGGCGAAAGATCTATAGATCTCTAGTCTTCTGGTGGGTTACGTAACGTAACGTGGTTGGACAAATGTTAGACAACCTTCCGTTATAAAAGTCAAATAGACAAACGAGAACAAGGTGTTCTTTGTCCATTTAGAGAACAATCCTATGGGAACATGTTCATTTACTTGTCTACTTAATACCAGTTATGACATTATAATAACTATTTTTAAACCGACTTCAAAAAGGAGGAGGTTTCTCAATTCGACCGTATATATTTTTTTTTTTTATGTGTGTTCGCGGATAACTTCGTCGTTTATGAACCGATTTTGATGATTCTTTTTTTGTTGGAAAGAAGATATCCCAGCGGTGGTACCATGATAAGGAAACCAGGATCTGATGATGGCATCCCAGAGAAATCGAGGATAACCTTCGAAAATCGTAGGAGCGACTAGTGCGTTTGTAATTTTTTTCATTAAGTATTTTAAAGCACTACTTTTTTATGAAGGTCTGGAGTCGATCTGATGATGGAGCCGAAAGACAGTCGAGGGAACTCCTCAACGATTTACAACAATTACCTGGTGTTTGGGCTTGATTAATTTGTATTGATGAGAACTTTACACCTAGATGGGTTGTGACTGTCATTAGGGGTCTGTTGATGAAGACGAAGTACAGTCAAGGGAACTCCTCAACGTTTTACAGTAGCTACCTTATGTTTGGGCTTGATTAATTTGTATTGATGAGAACTTTACACCTAGATGGGTTGTGACTGTCATTAGGGGTCTGATGATGAAGACGAAGGACAGTCAAGGGAACTCCTCAACGTTTTACAGTAGCTACCTTGTGTTTGGGCTTGATTAATTTGTATTGATGAGAGCTTTACACCTAGATGGGTTGTGACTGTCATTAAGGGTCTGATGATGGAGTCAAAAGACAGTCGAGAGAACTCCTCAACGATTTACAGCAATTACCTGGTGTTTGGGCTTGATTCATTTGTATTGGAGAGAACTTTACACCCATATGGGTTATAAGTGCCATTACAGGTCTAATGATGGAGACCATAGACAGTCGAGGGAATTCCTCAAAGATTTACAGCAGTTACCTTTTGTTGGGCTTACTTCATACGGTTCAATGTGCCAAAATGTTCATTGGTATGGCGCCACTAAAAATCGTGAAATAAAATTATTTTTATAAAAAAAACAAACCGACTTCAAAAAAACCTGGATCACTAAAAAGCCTGAAATAATATTTCTATTACCACCTCTGCCGTACCCTTCGGGAAAACCAGACGTGATGGTGTGTTATCGAGTATTTGGAGTCGGTGCCAATCTTGGTATGCCAAGTCTACCTACTATAAAAGTAAGAAGATAGATTGGCACCGACTCCAAATACTCGATAACACACCATCACGTCTGGTTTTCCCGAAGGGTACGGCAGAGGTGGTAATAGAAATATTATTTCAGGCTTTTTAGTGATCCAGGTTTTTTTGAAGTCGGTTTGTTTTTTTTATAAAAATAATAGTGGTTATCGCTTTGTACAAGTACCACACGATGTAAAAGGTATAATTCTAAACGAAATACCGTTTCCGTCCATGGGAACTATAACTATGGAATTGTTCATTGATGGTGTATTTCCACTATAAGCTATGCTATAATTAAGCTATACTATAGTAAGTTTACCATAGCAGTATTTATCTTCTTCTTATCATATGGTAAGTGGTCAACCTAGTGTCAGAGTTGTTCAAGCCGCCCGGAAGCCTCTGACATGACTTAACGACTGCTGCCTAGATGACAACAACCGGGACCGACTTATCACATGCTCTCTGAAGCACGGAGACGCTCAGTTCAAATGCTGCTAAATGGTCACCATCTCTGACTAACCTTGCTTACATTGTCGGGTCGGCAACGTGCGAGTGATGCTTTTGGTATTGCAAGCATCTATAGGCTACGGTAACTGCTTAACATCAGGCGCCCGTACATTTGCCATCTTATTCACATTAAAAAAAAACTCGTCGTGTTCCGTTCAGTCCAAGCTATACATATATCGCTCGCGTCGCTCGCACTGCACAGCAGCTGTACCGACATAGTCCCCTCAATTAGCACACCAGTGTCACGCTAGCATTGTTTTAACGCCTCCGTTGTTTGCGCCGGTCCAATCTCCAGTTGTCAACCGCCTTATGTGCGGCTGCAAATGGCCAGAACAAACTAACTATCCTCGGATTGATCTGTTAATAGGAGCATTTCCTGCTCTTACGTTAGAGCGGATGTTTGATTGCCAATACCTCGATTCTAGAATTAGCGTTTAAACCATTGATATATTATTTTAGCAGGTATGGTACCTCCAAACATTGCAATCACGAGACTTGTGTTCAACGCACATTCACACATCTGTTATCGTACTCGTATGATGCGTATTATTCACGAGAAGATGACCCGTATTGGTATAGGTAGGTATACCGCAGGAGCCGTACCGTGCCTTAGGTACGCGAGCGGCGAGATGGGGGGGCTCATCGCTCTCGCCGTCCCACTCCCCCACCCGTCATCGCTATCGCCGTCCCACCCTCCCACCTCCCCGCGCATACCCAAGGCGCGGCACGGCACTTGCGGTATACCTTATAATACCGACATGTTTTCAAGATTATTGTCCGCGAACGACTGAGTCGTACTATGTCCATGGACTCTGTTTAGTACGGCATACTATTTTGGATAGTCACATGTGTATTTCTTGGTATGGATCGCCTGGAATATTAAAAGTGGATGACGGCAGTGCTTCTTTATGTTGTACTCGAACATTTCTGTTTGTATCTGGAACTCCACATGTCATAGTGTATTTATATAATACATTTCCAACAATTGTTGATTCGGTGCGATCCATTGGCGGCTTTTAGCGGTACGATCACGCCGCGGTGCGCTAACGCACAACACAAATAAAAAGCTGTTTGCTGATGGAAACCGGAGCACTCGCGAGGAACTGTCGGCTCGCCACATAGTAACAGTAATGGTACCGGTCAGACGGTTACTGTTAAGTCATACGCACACGGTACTACTTAAAAGAAACTGGTTACTAACTTAAATTACTGATTCGTTACTAGAATTCAATAGCAGTAGTATTTCTTTGGCGGTTCATATACGACGCTACTCATAAGAAACTCAGTATTTAATTAGTAACGCGCGCAACTGGTTTCGCAAAACTTTTCTGCACCGCGTGCTTGACTAATTGTGTTTTGTTTTTCTTGTAAGGAGGTCGGGGAGTTACTAGGTTGCGTTCTTTTTGAGTAGCGTCGTGGACGAATAGCCTTAGTAGTGCTTAAGGTGCCTCTAGCATTACCGTATTTCATGTAATTTCAAGTTTGTCGGAGTTTCTTCTTCTTTTGTCCGAAGACCCTTGTCGGTGTATATGATCTCTCTCCATCGTTCTCTATCTGAGACAGTCTCTTATAGCTCCTTAAATAATAATATCCTGGGACATTTTTGTACACACGGTTACCTGATCCCAAACTAAGCAGAGCTTGTACTATGGTAACCAGACAACTGATATACTACATATACTACTTTTTTATTTGTAAATACATACTTAATATACATATACACCCAGACTCCGGACATACAGACATGTTCATGCACACAAATGCATGTCCCGGGTAGGAATCGAACCTACGACCTGCAGCGTGAAAGGCGCCTCCGCGCCAACCACGCTAACGGGCCCGTCAAATGGTCAAATGGAATGGTCTTCACGCTCTTCTAATTTTCTGAAATTATTTCCCTAACAGTATTTCAAGCTGATTTTTAGTTTTAATACATTATGCGTGGTTCTTTATGTTCCGTAGGAGTATGCGGAGGTGAATTGTCTTCTTTGTAGCTTGTTCCCAATTTCGCTATAGCGTTGACACTCACGCTTGATTGGCTGAGGTGCAAATTACACGCCCTATGTCCTACTTACTAGTATATTCGAGTTAAAGAAAATTGAAACCAAATTAACATTGAAAATACGAGATCAATTGATTTGGTTTCCATACATCGCCAGAGAAACACACCAACTGTATGGTCCAAAATTAAGCAAAGCTTGTATTATGGGTACCGGACAATGCACTGGGGGCGATCCCAGTGACACTCAGACCAGGGCTAATTACGGCAAAGGCCGACGCCTGACTATGCCTGATGGAAATGGAACTCGCGACCACCAGATGTAGTGTGGTGAGCGGCCTACGCTCGAACCACTGCGCCAAGCGGTCGTCGAATGGAACTAACTTATCACTGACTGAATTAAAAGGTATTCAAAGGTATTTCAAGGTATTTCAAGGTATTTATTGTGAACAGAAATAGAAAAATATAACAAATTACCTAGTGAGCCCCAAACTAAACCGAAGGTCTGTATCTTGGGGCTCGAAATAAAATTAGACTAGAATAAATAGAACAATGAAACAACAGTAAAACAATGAAAAAAGTGAAATCAAAGGATGGTTGAAGTTCGAGAGACCTGAAGATTGCTGCACCGATGAGAGCAACGTTCTTTGGAACTTTTAACCAATTCGATTATTATCACAGCCTGCGATGAAGACCCCTGCACCAACTCAATCATTCACTTTCATAAAGTTTAATTTCAAAACTTATTGCGAAGCATCTTTTCTTATTCTGAAAGTCAGAAAATGTAAAAGTATCAAAAGGGAATGTGGTAAAAATTCCCCCGCTGCCGCTCGCAGGCAATTTACCCGCGGATGACTCGCGATGGCTTATTAGCAATAAACAAAACCGGGGGGTCGGTGCCACCGGCCCGCCAACCGACGGGTTAAGGCGTAGGAGGGAGCGGTAAGCTGCCCTCAGACTTTGATGGACTGTTCGCAATGGGTAACGACCGCCAAGAAAGACAAAAAAAGCTGACTGGAAGTTAAAGATTACGACGTTCTTCTGCAGACGCGTCGGCAATAGTCGACAGAAGAGGACAAAAGGATAATTGCCGACAGCGTTGATTAGTCTTCGGCGATATGGGCCGCACCTAAAAAATATAAAGCTCTTTCCACTGTTAATACAATTTTACAGTTTGTGGGGTAGTACCACCCTCTGTAAGGATATTGGCCTAAAGTAGCTATAGCAAGTACAGCTGCGTGATACGATGCATGAGAGATCCGGAAACCCGTCACTTTACATATTTGCATTTGAATGTATGAGACGAAGAATCAAGAATCAAATGATTGATTGCAGTAATTGCGGTTATACAATAATTGTGGTCTTAAAATTAAAGAAGTACTGCACAATTTACCTAAAGAGGCATGTAATAAGCATGCATAGCTAAGGTACAGATGCATCAGAGTTGAAAGGTTTGAGTCATTGTCTTGTGCGATTATAGTTTTCACAAATGCCAGCAAGTGATCACTTTTCACTACTCCAAGTGCTCAAAATTGTGTATGCATATCGTCAATGATAATTCTCGCGTTCTTTCAACGCTTAGGCCACACTCAATAAATCACTAAGGTTAAAACATCATTAATATTAAATCACGGTGCCACTGATTTATAAGGCGAGGGGCGGACGGACCCCACGCGCCGATGCGCCGATTTGTTGCGTTAATCTAGGTTTAACGGCTGGGTTACTGCACACAAACTGTTTGCGGTGACATCGCACCAGTTATGCACTTCTTATGAATTTAGAATCTACTATTGTTAGGCGATCACTTGATCGTAATTTCAATTTCAAATAGTAATAGAACTCCTGACCGAATTTCGGTCACAGCCGCCTAGAGATTAGTGCAGTGCGTGTGTGCGAAAATTTCTATAAAATAGTAACATATTTTGGAATAGCTGGGGCCCGTTAGCGTGGCTGGCTTGATGGCGCCTTTCACTCTGCAGGTCGTAGGTTCGATTCCTACCCGGGACACGCATTTGGGTGCATGACCATGTCTGTATGTCCGGAGTCTGGGTGTATATGTATATTAAGTGTGTATTTACAAATAAAAAGTAGTATATGTAATAATATCAGTTATCTGGTTTCCATAGTACAAGCTCTGCTTAGTTTGGGATCAGGTAACCGTGTGTACAAAAATGTCCCAGGATATTATTATATTATTATTTTACGCCATTCGTGGCCATTTTACCGAAATTTCTGCTAGAAAATCCGAGAAATAAATTGCATTGGCAATGTTGCTATGTAGCGTCCCCCCCCCCCCCCCCTTGTACTAGGAATTGTGTAAGGTTAGTAGATGAGTCAGCTCCGAATAGCTAAAAGCCAGGTATTGTGTGAGGAGCGGGAGCCGGTGGGGGGAGGAAAATACCCTCACGTGAGCCGGCGACGTGTGAAAACAGCCGGCGTGCGCGGCCCATTTGCCGATGTACAGGATGCTACGGAACATTGTACCCGGAACAAAATTAAACTAGTCCAAGAAGAGGGAAACACTGACATGACTGTCTAAAATAGTTTGTCCTCCTAAACGGAGCCCATGGACATAGTACGAATCAGTCGCTTGCGGAAAATAACGTTGAAAACTTGTTGGTATTGCCAATACTGTTCTTTCGGTGAATAATGACTCCTTATGTATTTAATCGAATTGCAAGAGCGATAACAGATGTGTAAATTTCGCTGCATTTAAAGGTGCACTGAGAAACAGAGAGTTTTATGATTGTGATGTTAGAAAGGATCATATCTGCTAAAATAAAACATCAATGAACAAGTTATATTTCTTGACTTTTAGGGCCACCGCAGACTTGCTAGTTTTAGCATCGGCGGTCGGCGATTTTGATGCTGCGTCTCGCTCGTTCGCGCTCGAAGATACGCGACGCAGCATCGATACAGTCGCAAAATCGCCGGTCGCCGATGCTAAAAGTAGCAAGTCTGCGGTGGCCCTTAATTCTCGTCGAGAACATACGAGAAAGGCTGAGGACTATCGTGAATACGTGACTTCATATAAAGAGCGAGATACTGGTTCTTGCCCAATTTCATTGTAAATGATTAAATTGGTATGAATGTTGTGAGCTTTAAGAGGATAGGTACACTCTCGCTGAGTGAGTTGGCTAAATAACATAAAAGAAGTTAAATAACATAGTAGGTAGGTAAGTGTACTTGCATTGCGATTTCATATTGGTCAAAGTTCTTGCTTGGTATTCTTGGCAAAAATACATGACATGGGTGTTTTAAAAATTCTTACGTTTCCACAGAATTATAATTGCAAATTAATCGAATCAAATTGTATGAATTTACTGCTTTAGCAATATTGTGTCTCTAGGCTTTTTATTAAAACAATCTAAGCTCTGTTATCAGGCACAAACATCGCGCACCCTGTACCGTTGGCCGCAGTTCACATAGAATTTTGACATTTACACGCTAATTGACGTATCAGCTCGCTGCTACCGTGCGCTGCGCCCGCGCCGCTTCCGGTAGCCATTGCTCATTCCAATTTCAAAAATTTTCAACGACAATCTATCGCGTGGGAGGTCGATACACTATATAATTTTAAAACCCTTTCCGTGACGTCATAGGGTCCAGTTTTATTTGTTCACAGAATGTTTTCTCTCTTTGTGTTTTAGAGTTGGACAAATAGCTTTTGGCTGTCTGTTTATGAGCGCGGTTCACACGAGAATTGGTTTATGGTTTTCGACGGTTTGTCCTGGAAATTGTATTGAAATTATGATATTTTATGACGAAATACACCGAGAAGTGTATTTTCACGTCGCTCTGAAATATAGCCTAGCCGCTAGGCTGAACTCGCTAGGCCCTAGCGAGTTATTCAGGGGTGTGATTCTCTATAGGATATTGTCATATTGTATGGAAGATCTGCCAAAACGAGATTATGAGACAGCTTTTTTGCTAAGAATGTACTTGAGAATCACTTGACTATACAGGGTGAAATCGAAATCGTGGGCAATATTTTAAAATATGACTCAACACATGATTCAGAATATTTTGGCAAAATAAATAAAAAATCTATTAATAAAAAATATTGCTCGGGTAAGCAAATAAGCAAACCATTTAACTGTTATACCTTACCTGGGTAATATCTATCAATTGATTTGTTGATTAATATTCCCTAAATATTCTGAATCATGTGTAGAATCACCGTTTAAAATATTGCCCACGATTTCGATTTCACCCAGTAGATGGGGCTAGAATTGCCTCAACTTCTCAAATAGCGAATATCCACGCTTCATTGAGATACCTATTAGATAAGGTATACGATTGATCTGTATTTATTAGCTACTTGCAGCTGCAGATATACTACCTACTCCTCCAAGCCAACTAGGAACCTGTCAAATGTGACATCACCCGCGCAAAAGGCGGTGGTGGTGTGCGGGAGGTGTGGCGGGCTAAAGAGCTTATTACACCTTCCTAAATTTAGGATACTTTATTTAGTCGTGACAGAATTTAGGCAAGTGTAATCGCATTTAGCAAGTTAGAATCCTAAATAATCAGAAGCTTTCTAAATTAGGTTCTAAATTTAGTGACTAAATTTAGCAAGGTGTAATAAGCTCTTAAGCCGCAGGCGGTGGCGAGTGTGCGGGCGGTATGCGGGCGGGGAAGCCGCATTCCGTCCGAGCTCCTAGTTGGCTTGGTGGATTAGTACATCCTCAGTCCAAGTGCCATTGATCGCTCGAGTGTCAAGGGTGCTCGGGACACGACCGACAGGAGACACTCCTAGTGTAGATGACACAGGACTGTTGCTATGATACTGAACAACTTGATACAACAGAGATGTTCTACTACGTACTTCCTCCTTACTGAATTGCAGACTTAAGGTTGGCACCACAGAGTAAAGACTAAAGAAAGAGGTGCCCTTATTAGATATATGTATGAAAAAAAAACGT
This sequence comes from Drymonia ruficornis, assembly GCA_947859195.1. Taxonomy (NCBI): domain Eukaryota; kingdom Metazoa; phylum Arthropoda; class Insecta; order Lepidoptera; family Notodontidae; genus Drymonia; species Drymonia ruficornis. The sequence goes on from OX401927.1 coordinate 9,250,456, forward strand.
GGTCATTGTTTTTTCATTTTCATTGTTCTATCTACCGGTAAATAGTTGAACTACTCGCTTCGTTTTATATCGATGTTAGTACTAGGCCGACCACTCGGCCGAGTTGCTTAGTGCCATTCCCCTTAGTAATTGGTCCATGGTTGGCACTCATCTATCAACTCGGTATCCAACCAGCACCGCCTCGCCGCTCGGCGTCCACTCCTTGTCGACAGGTGGTCCGCGGGCGGACGCTGCTTTTACACCATAAACGTCACATGATCGCCCAGTGGACCGCGCGTGGTTCACGAGTGAACGCTGCGTGGTCAGCTCGTAGTCCACTTATTTCCGGTTCAGTTAGTGGATGCCGACCGACGAGGCGGTGCTGGTCGGGTGCTAAGTTGATAGATGAGTGCCAACCTTTAACATGTATCGGCACCATAGATATGGATATTAGGATAGCAATTCATTATAGGTGTGCAACTGAGACGCAATTAAAATGATGCTAGTTTGGCGGTACGAGCCATCGAGCTAACTATTAACAGTTTAAAAAAATCCTCTAAAAAGAAAAAAATAATATCTGAATATTTTCACCCAAGCGTCGTTGCGTCGGGGGACCGCTAAGTACATTACATTTAGAGTAACCTGTAGATTATGACCATGACCGGCGTACTTAGCGGTCCCCCGACGCAACGACGCTTGGGTGAAAATATTCAGATATTATTTTTTTCTTTTTAACCCCCGACGAAAAACGAGGGGTGTTATAAGTTTAACGTGTGTATCTGTGTATCTGTGTATCTGTGGATCTGTGTATCTGTGTATCTGTGTGTCTGTCTGTGGCATCATAGCGTCTGAACGGATGGACCGATTTGGATTTAGTTTTTTTTGTTTGAAAGGTGGGTTAATCGAGAGTGTTCTTAGCTATGTTTCAAGAAAATCAGTTCAGCCGTTTGAAGACCATCAGCTCTTTTCTAGTTGATGAAAAGATATAAACAACTTCCACAGGTCTGATCGATACGAAATTTGAAATCCTGTCACTTGTCAATGATATTACAAAGTATGACAACCTTGACCTGGTGCGCAGGCATCATCAGAAGAACTCCTCAACGGTGTACGGCGTCTACCTTGTGTTTGGGCTCATACGATGCGTTTTGACGAGTACATGCTAATACAAGTTGGGCAGTTAGTACACCGGTAATATAAGTTTAAAAAAGCATGAAATAAAAATTAAATTAAAAATTTTAAAAACCCCCGACAAAAAAAATATCCTTTAAAAAGATAAAAATAATACCTGAATATTTTCACCCAAGCGTCGTCGTTGCGTCGGGGGACCGCTAAGTACGCCGGTCATGGTTATAATCTACAGGTTAATCTAAATTTAATGTACTTAGCGGTCCCCCGATGCAACGATGACGCTTGGGTGAAAATATTCAGGTATTATTTTTATCTTTTTAAAGGATATTTTTTTTGTCGGGGGTTTTTTATTAGAGGATTTTTTGTGTCGGGGGTTTTTTAATTTTTAATTTAATTTTATTTCATGCTTTTTAAACTTATATTACCGGTGTACTAACTGCCCAGCTTGTATTAGCACGTGCTCGTCAAAACGCATCGTATGAGCCCAAACACAAGGTAGATGCCGTACACCGTTGAAGAGTTCTTCTGATGATGCCTGCGCATCAGGTCAAGGTTGTCATACCTTGTAATATCATTGACAAGTGACAGGATTTCAAATTTCATATCGATCAGACCTGTGGAAGTTGTTTTTATCTTTTCATCAACTAGAAAAGAGCTGATGGTCTTCAAACGGCTGAGCAGATTTTCTTGAAACATAGCTAAGAACACTCTCGATTAACCCACCTTTCAAACAAAAAAAACTAAATCCAAATCGGTCCATCCGTTCAGACGCTATGATGCCACAGACAGACATACAGATCCACAGATTCACAGATACACAGATACACACGTCAAACTTATAACACCCCTCGTTTTTCGTCGGGGGTTAAAAACTACTGGTTTTATCGGCCATCTGATAGCAGTCTTCTGGCTATCGCTTCGACAACTAAGAATTTATAATTGACAATGATGAATTAGACAATAACAATTACAATAATAAGTCGTTTTCCAATGGTTCATAGTTGCAGAATCGGGTTCCAGAAGGGCTAGACAAGTGGCTGACGTCTACAAGCGTTCCTACAAATCGCTACGCTTCATGTATGGAAATGACATAAGTCGCGTGATTTACATAGCGACTTGTTGTTGATTTACATAGCGACGTTTGCCATTTCCATACATAAAATAATAATAAGTTAGCCCATTTAACGTCCCACTGCTGGGCACGGGCCTCCCCTCAATGCGAGGGGGATTCAGGCCATAATCCACCACGCTGGCCCAGTGCGGGTTGGTGGATTTCACATGTCTAAAGACATGCAGGTTTCCTCACGATGTTTTCCTTCACCGTAAGCAAGTGATAATCATATTAAAGTTATGATTCACACATAGATTTCGAAAAATCCAGAGGTGTGAGCCAGGGTTTGAACCCATGACCTTAAGCCCGCAAGACGCGTGCTTAACCAATCGGCTACCACTGCTCCATACATTCCATACATTGTGAAGTCTATTCTATTCTATTCGATTAGCGTTCATGCCACTTGTCTAGGGGGGCAGGGCCTTTCTTTTATTAAAATAGCGAAAAAAAAACAAATTAAAATCGTTCATATCAGGTAGATAAAGGCTCGGTCCATATAATTAAGATAAATAACATCCCCCCATCCCTTATTAAACAATCTTCCGCCCAATAAATACGAACTAAAAATTCATAAAGCCGTGTTCACACCGGGCGGGCGGTAACTGCGGCGCGTGCCGGCGCGTGCCGCCGACAGCGTTAATCTCCTAATATCTATTTATTATTGTTGCGCCTGTTTGCAAGGTCATTAACGCGGCGGGGCGCCCGCTGCGTGTACACTAGCCCTTATGCAGTTTGTTTAAACAATAAAGGTAAGGAATGAAAGTCATGCCTGATATATTATACGTTGAATATGTTACACTTGGGTACTTAATGTTTCGATTTTTAAATTTAGTGACACAAGTTTAGTGATTGCGATGTTAGATGGTACCATTATCATTTTCATGTCTTTCATAGAGTAATTATTTATTTCAGCAGTTTACGTTTTAAGTAACCAAGCTAGACGATCTCTATTGAATTCCTCCTCTACGCAGTCAGAGCAAGACTGCAGTAGATATTGCATGCCCTGCCAATCAGAGATCGCAATAAAACGGTTTCACGTCACATGCGATAACGTCATCGGGCGATGCGCAGTGATTAAGCGTTCTCGTGAGAACTATCATCGGAACAGATGACACCGTACAGAAACATAGGTAGGAAAGCAGTAGGTAAGCTGCAGCGACCTCCTTCCAGAAGAATCATCAAGGTGGCGCCACGTTACAGTGCGGTGATATTGACACTTGACAGTTCTGACAGTTTCTATTGAACCTCGCGATAATATTTATAGTGACAGATAACGTGACAGATAACGCGATGTGAAGTGACAGATAACGTCATTCCAGTCCAATTAAGCGCCATCTGGTGAGCTGAGTTTTTTTTACTCACTCGGCAAAATCAAAGTACAGAAACAAGCTCGTCATAACTTCATTGATTCTCAAGGTGGGAGTTGGTTGCCGGTGCCGTCGTGCCGTCGCGGCACATGTAATCGTGACAATTTTGTATGAAACTGACGGCGACAACTGCCGTCGGCCGTCGTGCCGCCCGCAACCAGCTCCCACCTTTAAAGGCGACTGCAGTGCAAGTCGATATCGCCATAAAAGAAGAAGATATTATGATGAGAAGGAAAAGACAAGATATAGTTAAGCTCATTATGATATTTCATGTGCGGGCAGTTTGAAATCTTGCGGTTAGGATGATACGTATTGAAATTGCCTACAGGTTGAAACGCTTAGGTACTGCGGTTATTTAGAGAACTGCCTGCATTTCTGAAGTAGCAATAAAATGTGATTCTAAAATACCAATGATTTGTTCGAACTTAAACTACTTCGCTTCATCTATATAAGAACAATCAGTACATCGGCACACCTATGAATAAACACCAACTTATTTTATCGGCTACTATCAGAGTAAACAGCTATAAAATGATCTCTATTGCTATCACAAAGAGCTGATGCTGTTAATATGACAGCAGCAGATATACCGTGGTGCTGGAGGTTAAATTGTAGTCACCCCTCCCCAATAAACATCAATCAAGGTACTATTAAATGCACCTTTGCTGTATGAAATGAAGTGTTCCGCTTTGATCTGGGTCCGTGTTCATCACAAATGTAACTTATGTATTTTAAAATACTGCTTCGTTAGTTCGCCTTTCCTGCACTTTGTGTATTTAGGATGTTTTGCCACCAGGGTGGCGCCTTTTTTCAGTGGGGTGACATTGACACTACTACTCCACCAAGCCAACTAGGAGCTCGGATGGAATGCGGCTTCCTCGCTCGCATACCACCCGCACACCCGTCTCCGCCTGCGGCTTCCCGCCCGCTACACCTCCCGCACACCGCCACCGCCTTTTTGTGCGGGTGACGTCACATTTGACAGGCTCCTAGTTGGCTTGGTAGCATTGATAGTTCAGAAAGTCTCTCCGTCCCCCGCTCTCTCAGCAGGGTGACAGATTACACACCTTATAGTGTGTAAGGTTATGAATACATTAATTCCTAGGTACAAATCAATGGCTCCAAGCGGCACACGCCTTGCGCTGGCGCACGCGTGCATCACCTGGCCGCGCGGCCGGCACGCGCCGCGCTGACATCGCCGATTTAATAACAACCCTGTTTGATGATCTCATGATTGTTATTGACGTGTCTTTGTGCATTCGTTTAACGGCTTATGTAACTTGTCAGGGTAAATTGTAGTCTGCTTTGGCGGGATATCAATTAGACCGGACATATAGCTGGAGGGAACTTTACGCACAATGTATTATGCGGTGTTTTCTATGGTACCCTCGAATGAACTATCTACCAACTTCTATTTGTTGAGTTTTTCTTGGATATTTCGGATTCGTCCCGCGACGGTGTTCGAACTACAGAACTCTCGCTTCGAGAAATCTCTCTCTCTCATTAATCATTGGTTAAATTTTGACGACCGCTTAGCGCAAATGTTCGAGCGTAGGACGCTCAGCTCACTGCGTCGGGTGCTTGCGGGTTCGATACCCGCCAGAGGAAATGTTGGGAACGGCCTTTTCGTAATTTTCCCTGGTCTGGGTGTCACTGGGATCGACCCAAGTCGATTGTACATGCTTTGCTTAGTTTGGGACCATACAGTTGGTGCCATGTTGGTGTCTAGGTCTGGCAAAAAAAAATGTGGATATGTCTCTGTCTACCTTTATTTTCCAAAGAGCCAAATCTGACCCACCTTCTCTACATTTTAGACTAAATCGATTGATCATCCTAGTTATTTTATTTACGACAGTATCCATATTCCAGTGGAGTTTCCACAAACGAACAGATAAATCACGAGCCTCAACACTGTATATCCAGCAGCTTGACCTAATCCAAACGGCCATTACGCCATCATAAAACCCCGACGAGGCGTTGCGAAAATCGCAATTTTTTCTCCCATTCGGTGTTCCAAAAGCCGTTTTATAAATCAGGAGTTAATGCAGTTTGAAATATGTTTGTTCCGCGGCTAGTTAGAGGCAGTTTGTATTCGGGCGGGCGTGTTTACTGGCTGGATCACGCGGCTTATGTGGCGGGGCTTACGAAAAATTGCGCAACGACGATTTGTAGCGCGGCGGGACACTGCGCTGTCTCTACGGCCGGGATCTGATCGGAAATGTAGAGTTTAATTTTACCACTATAACAGCGGTGCGTATTGGTATAATAGTGGCGTCAAGTTGCTTTATAGTGGCATCGCAACGATTTATAGTAACGTGGCGGTGCTTTCATAGTGGCGTCACGGCGCTTTTATAGTAGCGTCACGGCCGCTCTTATAGTGGCGCCCCGGCGCATTTATAACGTCGTCGTGACGCTCATACTATACAGAAGGGCTAGACAAGTGGCTGACGTCTACAAGCGTTCGTTCAAATCGCTACGCTTCTTATATGGAAATGACATAAGTCACGTGATCTACATAGCGACGTTTGACATTTCCATACATTGTGAAGTCTATTCTATTCTATTCGATTAGCGTTCATGCCATTTGGCTAGCCCCTCTGGCGTCGCGGCGCCCTTATAGACGCATCGCGGCGCTCAGAAAACAGTGTCCCGGCGTACTTATAACGTCGTCGTGGCACCCGTATAGCGGCGTCTCGGCAATTTTGTTACATATTCTACAATCTAATCTACAATCCACATTAAAGTTTTCAGTGCTGAAGTGTCGAGGGTGGCGAGCTGCGGCGGAATAGCAGCGAGTATCCGCCGGTCGGTCTTTCAGTTACAAATAACAATATATTAGTTCCCGAGGGAGCGAGAACAGGGCTTAGCTCTTACGGCCCCGAGGCAGGGATGCACAATGTGTAGGTATAGATATCGATGTTGGACATCTTTAAAAAAATTGAGTGTATTCGAAAATATTGCTCCGTTTATAACAAGGCTGTTCACATCAGAACGCTCTAATTTAAACCATTTGCACGTTAGACTCTAGTGAAGCCAGTGTTTTGCAACTTACCTACGTGACTATATTATATTCTTGAATTGCATTATTAAAATTAAACACTTTATTTCGAGTAACCGAAAAACGATGATGATGACGATGATACATTGATGTTAATTAACAACTACCATTTTAAATTTAAGGGCTTTTCTTATTGTTCACATTTCCTAAAATAGTGCAATGTAATGTCGAAAAATTCGATGTCGATGTGGTAACATCACTATGCGGTAAAGTTTATGCGGAGCAGAGCGATTTAAACGCCGTCGGAAGAAGTATGCATTTCGAAATAAAATATTCTGTTGCTCTCATTTTAAATTCATCCCCTTTGTATTTCACCTGCATGTTGAGTGCACGTGCACTTAACATTACACAATGTACTGCAGCTTTTTTTTGGCGTCAAAATTTAGCACACATTTGAATTAAGATCATCAGAACTTTGCGTTATACTATTTCCAATTCCAATTAAATGTTCAATGATTATGTAGGTAAGATATTATCAAAACTCTCCTGTAAGCCAAGATCGGCGATGATCGCCAAAGAAGACACCTTGACCCTCGATGACTTGGAAAAGACTAAAGTCAATAGGGGTAGTATGTGTATTGTATGGAGCTGCATTATCCCGTAACCCGCTGCTCACAACTAAAAACCGTGAAACTATAATACAATGCGCGAGTTAGAGAAGGGTGGGCCGTACAATCGCATGCATGATATTTAGCACACCCTTTTGTTAAGGAAAATTATAATAGGTACATCTCACTCCGCAATGTGATTCGCCTAACCGCTGTCTAAAGCTGTTTTTGTTCTGACGCGCCATGTAAGAATGATATAATGATTTCAGAAACAGCTACAAATGTGCTACAAACTTATGTGGGCCAGTGGCCAAATAAAACCTAAAATTTAAAATTGTGTAACTAGCGACGTTCTCAGCAGCTCAAGATATGTTTGTGGATTTGTAAGTGGGACTTAATCATCAGGGTTTAAGTATTCAGCCATTAGAACTCTTTTGAAACGGTGTAAAGCATCAGCAATACGACGACGGCATCCAATATCCCATATTGGTACTCGCTTAGGAAACGTCATTCTGAAGTTTAAGCGTCAAAACTGTTATATTTGAATATCGAACCGTTCTGACTTGCACAGCTTATTGTTCTGTGCCCATTGGCCAGCAGTGTATAATAAGCTATCTGTGGAGTTAAGGCGGGTGCGTATTAACTTATAATAAACTGTTGCCATGCGTTACCCCATGACTCCGTTCATAACCACTGCATGCCATTGAAATTTGAATTTTATGCGTATTATTAGAAACATGTATTTTCATCGAATACATATTTCAGTTATCGCACTGTTAACCAATGAAATAATTTTGGGATCTATTATGTGGGTTTAAGGTGTAAATTCTAATGGAAATTTCGTGGCAGTTAGGCCGTTGTGGAATGTTGTGCAAGAGATACGCGGCATATCTGATATTAAACGGAGGGTATATTTTTTATTAAAAATCATCGCTTAACATTATCACCTCCGTGCAGTATTAATGGTGTTTTTGTTGGTTTATTTGTTTGCATAACATTTTTAATGTTGATATTTTGTTCCAGACATGCTTCGATTACCCTAAATTATAACAACCAACTGAAGATGAGAAACGAAGTGAGAAACCACTTACTAGTCTTTTGTGTACAAAAAAGTAAGTTTAACAAGCTCTTTCATTTGATACCCCACACGGTTTTATTAAAAAATGTTTTTTTTTTATTTCGTGACATTATGTCCTCTAGTGGGCGCCATATGCAATTTTATGTGACGTCACATAGCCTATAACCAGCGCGCCATTAAGCCGCTTCTAACGATACCTCATTTGTCAAATTACGACAAGTAGTTTGGAAGTTAGGTGGGAACAGATGCACATACATACATACATACATACATACATACATACATACTTACATACATACATACATACATACATACATACATACATACATACATACATACCGGTCAAAATCATAACCCTCCGCCGTAGTCGGGTAAAAACTAAAACCCGACTACTGAAAAATCGCGCTCTAAAAAGTATGAAACAAGAAAATATTCTCATCTAGAGGATAGCCGTGGTCCGTGTAGGTCCTTTAGGGCCAAATGGCATATGAACACGGACCACGGCTATCCTCTAGATGAGAATATTTTCTTGTTTCATACTTTTTAGAGCGCGATTTTTCAGTAGTCGGGTTTTAGTTTTTAAACTTACTTTTTATTTAATTATTTTGGAGTTATAGGTAACAATATATATATTTTTGAAATGTGCTCATCAAGCTCTTTCATTTGATACCCCACACGGTTTTATTAAAAAATGTTTTTTTTTTATTTCGTGACATTATGTCCTCTAGTGGGCGCCATATGCAATTTTATGTGACGTCACATAGCCTATAACCAGCGCGCCATTAAGCCGCTTCTAACGATACCTCATTTGTCAAATTACGACAAGTAGTTTGGAAGTTAGGTGGGAACAGATGCACATACATACATACATACATACATACATACATACATACTTACATACATACATACATACATACATACATACATACATACATACATACATACCGGTCAAAATCATAACCCTCCGCCGTAGTCGGGTAAAAACTAAAACCCGACTACTGAAAAATCGCGCTCTAAAAAGTATGAAACAAGAAAATATTCTCATCTAGAGGATAGCCGTGGTCCGTGTAGGTCCTTTAGGGCCAAATGGCATATGAACACGGACCACGGCTATCCTCTAGATGAGAATATTTTCTTGTTTCATACTTTTTAGAGCGCGATTTTTCAGTAGTCGGGTTTTAGTTTTTAAACTTACTTTTTATTTAATTATTTTGGAGTTATAGGTAACAATATATATATTTTTGTAATGTGCTCATCAAGCTCTTTCATTTGATACCCCACACGGTTTTATAAAAAAATGTTTTTTTTTTATTTCGTGACATTATGTCCTCTAGTGGGCGCCATATGCAATGTTATGTGACGTCACATAGCCTATAACCAGCGCGCCATTAAGCCGCTTCTAACGATACCTCATTTGTCAAATTACGACAAGTAGTTTGGAAGTTAGGTGGGAACAGATGCACATACATACATACTTACATACATACATACATACATACATACATACATACATACCGGTCAAGATCATAACCCTCCGCCGTAGTCGGGTAAAAAGATACTTGTCTTTTGTCTACAAATTGGTGCGTCTGCATGAGCCGAGCGGCGCGCGCGAGCAATCAGTTTTTACCCGACTACGGCGGAGGGTTATGATTTTGACCGGTATGTATGTATGTATGTATGTATGTATGTATGTATGTATGTATGTATGTATGTATGTGCATCTGTTCCCACCTAACTTCCAAACGACTTGTCGTAATTTGACAAATGAGGTATCGTTAGAAGCGGCTTAATGGCACACTGGTTATAGGCTATGTGACGTCACATAAAATTGCATATGGCGCCCTCTAGAGGACATAATGTCATGAACTAAAAAAAAAACATTTTTTAATGAAACCGTGAGGGGTATCAAATGAAAGAACTTGATGAGCACATTACAAATATATATATATATTGTTACCTATAACTCCAAAATAATTAAATAAAAAGTAAGTTTAAAAACTAAAACCCGACTACTGAAAAATCGCGCTCTAAAAAGTATGAAACAAGAAAATATTCTCATCTAGAGGATAGCCGTGGTCCGTGTTCATATGGCATTTGGCCCTAAAGAACCTACACGGACCACGGCTATCCTCTAGATGAGAATATTTTCTTGTTTCATACTATTTAGAGCGCGATTTTTCAGTAGTCGGGTTTTAGTTTTTACCCGACTACGGCGGAGGGTAATGATTTTGACCGGTATGTATGTATGTATGTATGTATGTGCATCTGTTCCCACCTAACTTCCAAACTACTCGTCGTAATTTGACAAATGAGGTATCGTTGGAAGCGGCTTAATGGCGCGCTGGTTATAGGCTATGTGACGTCACATAAAATTGCATATGGCGCCCTCTAGAGGACATAATGTCATGAACTAAAAAAAAAACATTTTTTAATAAAACCGTGTGGGGTATCAAATGAAAGAGCTTGATGAGCACATTTCAAAAATATATATATTTTTACCTATAACTCCAAAATAATTAAATAAAAAGTAAGTTTAAAAACTAAAACCCGATTACTAAAAAATCGCGCTCTAAAAAGTATGAAACAAGAAAATATCCTCATCTAGAGGATAGCCGTGGCCCGTGTAGGTCCTTTAGGGCCAAATGGCATATGAACACGGACCACGGCTATCCTCTAGATGAGGATATTTTCTTGTTTCATACTTTTTAGAGCGCGATTTTTCAGTAGTCGGGTTTTAGTCTTTATTAAACTTACTTTTTTAAACTTACTTTTTACCCGACTACGGCGGAGGGTTATGATTTTGACCGGTATGTATGTATGTATGTATGTATGTATGTATGTATGTATGTATATATGTATGTATGTATGTATGTGCGTCTGTTCCCACCTAACTTCCAAACTACTTGTCGTAATTTGACAAATGAGGTATCGTTAGAAGCGGCTTAATGGCGCGCTGGTTATAGGCTATGTGACGTCACATAAAATTGTATATGGCGCCCTCTAGAGGACATGATGTCATGAACTAAAAAAAAAACTTTTTTTAATTAAACCGTGTGGGGTATCAAATGAAAGAGCTTGATGAGCACATTCCAAAAATATATATATTGTTACCTATAACTCCAAAATAATTAAATTAAAAGTAAGTTTAAAAACTAAAACCCGACTACTGAAAAATCGCGCTCTAAAAAGTATGAAACAAGAAAATATTCTCATCTAGAGGATAGCCGTGGTCCGTGTTCATATGCCATTTGGCTATCCTCTAGATGAGAATATTTTCTTGTTTCATACTTTTTAGAGCGCGATTTTTCAGTAGTCGGGTTTTATTATAACGTCTGAATATATAGACATAATGTCATCATAACTGAAGGCTCAGCTGAACGTTACTTGTAGACACTGCTCTTTACTAAACTTTTGACATGAACTAAACAATATTGTTATCTGGTTCATGGTTTAAACCATGAACAAGAAAAGGACAGCTATTTCGAAGCTTGCAGAAATTACACACACACCTACATCGCCTAATCAAATCATACAAATCCCAAATCAATCTTCAGTTAACTAAACACAAGTCGTAACTACCGCCGTCTCCCTCTCACTTGTACGTCCGTCTCTATCCCCCGGCGTAATTGCATTAGTTTTAAGTAAAGACGCATTACCGCTAATCTGATGGGAACGTCTCGGCGACCAGTTAACTGATTGTTTCCACAGAGTGTTTGGTTAATGCACGGATTAACGCGTCGCTGTTTAACTTTCTTTTATTTTCTTAACGCTCACGAGGTTTTATTTACGTTATCAATATTTACGTGACCATAGCCACCTGGTACCTGGAGTACTTACTATAATAATAATTATTTATTTATTTCGGAATAATTCCATATCGTGTTAGTAACAATTTTTATCTTAAGTTATTGTTAGTAGATAATTATAATAATAATTAATTAATAATTAAAGCTCAGTGTGGAGTCTCATACATCTCTGCAGCATGGGAGACTCCCACCGGTCTGCGAAAACACTCAGGATAGTGTTGGTGCTGCCGCGGGTGCGGGTGAGTAGGGAGGTGCACTATTAAATGCGTTAAATTATTTGAAGATCTCATGGACTATTGGGCCAAGTTCACCAAAACACTAATGGACTGTTAGAGCAGTAACCGATTGTTTCATGTGCTGGTGACAGTCCGTTAGTATGTTATTGAACTCAGCTCTTATAATGTACTTATCTGATACCAGCCCGTTACCATAATTACCCGACTACGGCGGAGGGTTATGATTTTGACCGGTATGTATGTATGTATGTATGTATGTATGTATGTATGTATGTGCGTCTGTTCCCACCTAACTTCCAAACGACTTGTCGTAATTTGACGAATGAGGTATCGTTAGAAGCGGCTTAATGGCGCGCTGGTTATAGGCTATGTGACGTCACATAAAATTGCATATGGCGCCCTCTAGAGGACATAATGTCATGAACTAAAAAAAAAACATTTTTTAATAAAACCGTGTGGGGTATCAAATGAAAGAGCTTGATGAACACATTTCAAAAATATATATATTGTTACCTATAACTCCAAAATAATTAAATAAAAAGTAAGTTTAAAAACTAAAACCCGACTACTGAAAAATTGCGCTCTAAAAAGTATGAAACAAGAAAATATTCTCATCTAGAGGATAGCCGTGGTCCGTGTAGGTCTTTTAGGGCCAAATGGCACATGAACACGGACCACGGCTATCCTCTAGATGAGAATATTTTCTTGTTTCATACTTTTTAGAGCGCAATTTTTCAGTAGTCGGGTTTTAGATTTTAGGTCTGCAACTATAGTGTATTGAAACTAATTAGGTACCTATTTTACTTAATTTTAAATTATGAAACTGACGATGTCAAGATCCTTATTGAAAAATAAGATTTAGGAATACATTCCTTTGCTTATTAAACATGAATGAGAGTATTATAGAGACAAATAATAATTTAGCCCTTTTAACGTCCCACTGCTGGGCACGAGCCTCCCCTCAATGCGAGGGGGATTCAGGCCATAATCCACCACGCTGGCCCAGTGCGGGTTGGTGGATTTCACATGTCAAAAGACATGCAGGTTTCCTCACGATGTTTTCCTTCACCGTAAGCAAGAGATAATCATATTATTAAAGTTATGATTCACACATAGATTTCGAAAAATCCAGAGGTGTGAGCTAGGGTTTGAACCCAGGACCTTAAGCCCGCAAGACGCGTGCTTAACCAATCGGCTACCACTCGGGTAGCACTCGGGTATAGAGACTAGGTATTTCCAATTTTAACTCAACTTCTCGAAATGGTATTTCGATCAGCACGGTTCTTGAATAGTATAAAATCCCCATTCAAAGGTTACTTTAGTGCTGTGTACCGCTGCTTGCCCTTCAGGGAATAGAAGCGTGATGGTGTATGGTGCTGTGACATCAAAGGGATGTACGGGACTCAGTATTATATGAAGAGGCGCGCGCGCGTCGCGAGCGTTTTATTACGATTTTGCTACCTGTGTATTGCGCGATTCAAAATTTGAGGAACTGAACAACCACAATAATTTTAGGGAAGGCTTGAAACTCTGACACCAGGTTGGCCACTAACCATATGATAAGAAGGGCAATGGTAAACTAAGACACTTGGACTTGGCCACCCACTTTCCACGCACTAAGCGCCTCCGCAGACTTGCTACTTTTAGCATCGGCGACCGGCGATTTTGTGACGTATCGATGCTGCGTCGCGTTTCTTCGAGCGCGAACGAGCGAGACGCAGCATCAAAATCGCCGATCGCCGATGCTAAAAGTAGCAAGTCTGCGGTGGCCCTAAGCTGGCGTAATGTGGTTGTCTATTTGTGGACAGAACCCGCAGAAGAAGAAGAACTAATATACTTACGACCAGGCAACATAAGGTCCATATTATATTTTTAATATGGAGTAGCCTACGTATAGACCGGATAAGAGAAAGGGAGATAGATGTAGAAAATGTGTACCATCAATAATTGCGAGGAGTGAATAATTAAAACACCTTCTTCAACTTCTGCTCATTACCCGACTACGGCGGAGGGTTATGATTTTGACCGGTATGTATGTATGTATGTATGTATGTATGTATGTATGTGCATCTGTTCCCACCTAACTTCCAAACTACTTGTCGTAATTTGACAAATGAGGTATCGTTAGAAGCGGCTTAATGGCGCGCTAGTTATAGGCTATGTGACGTTACATAAAATTGCATATGGCGCCCTCTAGAGGACATAATGAAATGAACTAAAAAAAAAACATTTTTTGATAAAACCGTGTGGGGTATCAAATGAAAGAGCTTGATGAGCACATTTCAAAAAAATATATATTGTTACCTATAACTCCAAAATATTTAAATAAAAAGTAAGTTTAAAAACTAAAACCCGACTACTGAAAAATCGCGCTCTAAAAAGTATGAAACAAGAATATATTCTCATCTAGAGGATAGCCGTGGTCCGTGTAGGTCCTTTAGGGCCAAATGGCATATGAACACGGACCACGGCTATCCTCTAGATGAGAATATTTTCTTGTTTCATACTTTTTAGAGCGCGATTTTTCAGTAGTCGGGTTTTATTTTCCATTTGGGTCGATATCTTTCCTTTCTATTAAGTACTTGAAACGTCCAAATGAGTGAGTTGACTAATAAGCAAATGCCTCCTCTGCCATATGAGACCCAAGTAGTGAGATTACCAGTACAATATAAAGATCAGAATGACCAATTTTAGGTTTCTAATGATTCGTGATGTTAGAATAATAGCTTACTGAAAAAAAAAAAATCTCCTTTATATTTCCGTCACCAATAAGTTTAAAAACTAAAACCCGACTACTGAAAAATCGCGCTCTAAAAAGTATGAAACAAGAAAATATTCTCATCTAGAGGATAGCCGTGGTCCGTGTAGGTCCTTTATGGCCAAATGGCATATGAACACGGACCACGGCTATCCTCTAGATGAGAATATTTTCTTGTTTCATACTTTTTAGAGCGCGATTTTTCAGTAGTCGGGTTTTAGTTTTTAAACTTACTTTTTATTTAATTATTTTGGAGTTATAGGTAACAATATATATATTTTTGTAATGTGCTCATCAAGCTCTTTCATTTGATACCCCACACGGTTTCATAAAAAAATGTTTTTTTTTTAGTTCATGACATTATGTCCTCTAGAGGGCGCCATATGCAATTTTATGTGACGTCACATAGCCTATAACCAGCGCGCCATTAAGCCGCTTCTAACGATACCTCATTTGTCAAATTACGACAAGTCGTTTGGAAGTTAGGTGGGAACAGATGCACATACATACATACATACATACATACATACATACATACATACATACATACATACATACATACATACCTACATACATACATACATACATACCGGTCAAAATCATAACCCTCCGCCGTAGTCGGGTAAAAAGTGCCTCCACATTCGTACCGCGTTGCATCGAGTGCTCCTCCCTCTTCTACCATTGCAATATGTTGCAATTACGAGCGCCGAGTGACGTCACCGGTGCGAGTGACGCAAGCGGCTGTGACGCGCCACGCGCCGCCAATTAACAGAGACAGAAGCATGTAATCAACCAATTGGAATGTTGTAATTGTATTCTGTTCCTTTCTAAGTGGAACATTAAGACTTGTGGACGCAATTTTCTGAACACTTGAGGGATTATGGCCTGTCATGCCAGTTCAGCGATGATTGGAGGGATTCGTAAGTCTTTTAGTTCTTTTAATATCCCACTGTTGGGCACGGGCCTATCCTTAATGCGAGGGGGATTGGGGACCTTTAAATAACTGGTTGGGCTTGGTTTCTTGGTAATATAACCATTTAATCTCATGGTTGAAGCGTGTCATCGCCCCCAGTCTATTGTACGGCACCCATATTACAAACTGCTTAGTTTAGGACCATACAGTTGGCGTGTTAGTCTGGCGATAATTATTTTATTATTTTCGTCTTCTTTGAAGAATCGTCTTGTTCCTAAGTTCTGCACCAAATTATGAGATTCGTAGCGCTACGTTGCTACGCCGTAGTCAGCATACCAACCCCTGCTACGGTGTAATTACGTGCCCTGTTGGTTAACTGTGGAATTTGACATGCCGGCGATACATAGTAGGTAATTATTAATATTGGGCTCTGAATCATCTGCTATACTTGAAATTAATTTGTACCACATATAATGTAGCTTGCTTTACAATAACATGTTTCATATTTAAACCTTTTGGTGGTGCAGGAAGATTTGATACTTTTGTTAATTTTGACACGTAATTATTAAAATCTGCACTAACTTTGGACGAAAAGTGTTGAAAATAGTTCAATCCATGGACCAGTTACTAAGGGGACTGGCCTTAAGCAAGTCGGCCGAGTGGTCGGCCTAGTACTAACATCCACATAAAACGAAGCGAGTAGTTCAACTATTTACCGGTAAATCCTACTTATCTATACTAATATATAAAGAGGGAAATGCTGACTGACTGACTGACTGACTGACTGACTGACTGACTCATCAACGCCGAGCCGAAACTACTGAAGTTAGAGACATGAAATTTGGATAGTAGATATATTTTGTGACGTAGACAAGCAATAAGAAGCGATTTTGGAAAATTCAACCCCTAAGGGGGTTAAATAGGGGATGAAAGTTTGTATGCAAGTTCGTCATTTTTCAAGTTAGAATTATGAAAATTTGTGTTGAGGTGTCTTTTTAAAAATAAAAAATATGGTTTTCGGCGTTTTTGAATATTCAACCCCTAAGGTGGTAAAATAGGGGATGAAAGTTAGTTGGGAAGTTTGTATAGATGTTCGTCATTTTTGAAGTTAGAGTTATGAAAATTGGAGTTTAGGTTCCTTTTTAAAAATAAAAAACTTGAATTGCTGCGTTTTTGAAAATTCAATCCCTAAGGGGGTAAAATAGGGGACGAAAGTTTGTATGGAAGTTCGTCATTTCTGAGGTTAGCATAATGAAAATTTGTGTTTAGGTTTCTTTTTACGTATTAAAAATAATAATTTCATCTTTTTTGAAAATTTCAACCCTAAGGGGTTAAAATAGGGGGTGAAAGTTTATATGGACGATCGTCATTTTTTTAAGTTGGAATTATAAAAATTGGTGATTAAGTGACTTTTAAAAGATAAACAATATTAATTTCAGGGTTTTTGAAAATACATCCCCTAAGGGGGTAAAATAGGGGATAAAAGTTTGCATGGAAGTTCGTCATTTTTGTAGTTAGAATTAAGAAAATTGGTGATTAAGTGTCTTTAAAAATAATAATAATAATAGCGTTTTTGAAAATTATACGGGGTATGGGATACGGGATACGCGATATGGGATACGGGATTTTGTATATGGGATACGTGATACGGGATACGTGATACGGGATACGGGTAACGGGATATGGGATGCGGGATGCGGCATACGGGATGTGGGATGCGTGATACGGGATACGGATACGGGATACGGATACGGATACGGATACGGGATACGGGATACGGTATACGGGATATGGGATACGGGATATGGGGTAAGGAATACGGGATACGGAATGTGGGATGCGTGATATGGGGTACGGATACGGGATACGGATACGGGAAGTTTGCATGGAAGTTCGTCATTTTTGTAGTTAGAATTAAGAAAATTGGTGATTAAGTGTCTTTAAAAATAATAATAATAATAGCGTTTTTGAAAATTATACGGGGTATGGGATACGGGATACGCGATATGGGATACGGGATTTTGTATATGGGATACGTGATACGGGATACGGGTTACGGGATATGGGATGCGGGATGCGGCATACGGGATGTGGGATGCGTGATACGGGATACGGGATACGGATACGGGATACGGGATACGGGATACGGGATACGGATACGGGATACGGGATATGGGATACGGGATACGGGATATGGGGTAAGGAATACGGGATACGGGATACGGAATGTGGGATGCGTGATACGGGGTACGGATACGGGATACGGGATAGGAATACGGATTCGGGATACGGGATACGGATAAAGGATACGTGATACGGGATACGGGATATGGGATGTGGGATGCGTGATACAGGATACGGATACGGGATACGGGATTTGGGTTCCAGAAAACGGAAACGGAATTTTTTAAATTTATTATTCTGCGCGGACGAAGTCGCGGGCAAAAGCTATAATATTATAAACGCGAAAGTAACTGTGTGTGTGTGTGTGTGTGTGTGTGAATGTTTGTTACCACGTATCTCCATAACCACTGCACCGATTTTAATGAAATTTGAAACGTAGATAG
Organism: Drymonia ruficornis; assembly: GCA_947859195.1. Taxonomy (NCBI): domain Eukaryota; kingdom Metazoa; phylum Arthropoda; class Insecta; order Lepidoptera; family Notodontidae; genus Drymonia; species Drymonia ruficornis. The sequence continues at coordinate 9,269,008 of OX401927.1, forward strand.
TGTAAACTCTGGAAGGAGACATAGGCTAATCATACCTATAAATTTCAACCCCTAAGATGGTTAAATAGGGGATGAAAGTTTGTATGTAGGTTCGTCATTTTTGAAGTTAGAATTATGAAAATTTGTGATTATGTGTATTTTAAAAAATAAAAATTAGTAATTACAGCGTTTTTGAAAATTCAACCCCTAAGGGGGAAAATGGGGGATGAAAGTTTTGAATGTTATATTTAATGGATATTTGTCAGTTTTGAAGTTAGAACTGTGAAAATTGGTGTTTAGGTTTCTTTTTATATATGAACAAAAATAATTTCAGGGTTTTTGAAAATTCATCCCCTAAGGGCGTAAAATAGGGGATGAAAGTTTGTATGTTATTTTGCATAGATGTTTGTCAGTTTTGAAGTTGGAATTGTGAAAATTGGTGTTTAGGTTTATTTTTATATACGTAAAAAAATAATTTCAGGGTTTTTGAAAATTCATCCCCTAAGGGGGTTAAATAAGGGATGAAAGTTTGTATGCAAGTTCGTCATTTTTCAAGTTAGAAGTATGGAAATTGGTGATTAGGTGTCTTTTATAAAATGAAAAATGTTAAAACCAGGGTTTTTGAAAATTCAACCCCTAAGGGGTTTAAATGGGGGATGAAAGTAAGTTATTTTTGATAGTTAATAGTTGTTTTGGTTTCTTTAAATAAAAATAATAACAATTACAGGGTGTATGAAAATTCAAACCCTAAGGTGGTAGAATAGGGGATGAAAGTTTGTATGGGAGTTCGTCATTTTTGAAGTTAGAATTAAGTGTGAAAATTGGTGTTTACATGTCTTCTTAAAAATATAAGTCGGTTTTGGGATACGTGATATATACGGTAAACGGGATCCGGTATCAGGGATACGGGATATTCGGGATACGGGATATCCGGGATACGTGATATCCGGGATATTGGGTCTGGTATCCGGAATCAAGGATTATGGGATAAGGGATCCGGCAAATGCGATCCGGGATCCGGGAAACGAGATCCTAGATACGATGTCCGTGATCCGGGATCAGAGATACGGGATCCGGGAAACGAGATCCTGGAAACGGGATCCAGGATACGGGATCTGGGATATGGGATCCGGCAAACCGGATCTGGGATCCAGCAAACCGGATCCGGGACCCGGGAAACGGGATTGAGTCCGTTCTTTTTAAATTTTAATTTTGCGCCGACGAAGTTGCGGGAAAAAGCTAAATAAGTGTATGTGTCTGTATGTGTGAATGTTTGTTGCCACGTCGGTATCTCCATAATTACTAAACTGATTTTAATGTGAAACGCAGATAGTGTAGGCTCTGGAATAAGACAGACTAATCATAAACATCAATTTCCACGCGGGCGAAGCCGCGGGCACAGCTAGTAGTATAATAAAAATGAAAAAACAATGACCACGTTTTTTTTCATACAAATATCTAATAAGGGCACCTCTTTCTTTAGTCTTTACTCTGAGGTTCAATCACTAATTAATAAAATTATGCTTTCAAAGCCCAAGTTAACTTGATCTCTTATATTTTAGTTTTACCCTTATTAGACTATCTTTGAGAAAAAAATAACATTTGTGTATCGCCCGTTGTCCACGATTCAATAACTGAGTTGTATGTGCAAACCATTTATATTGTTAAGGTGGATATTTTCAAATTACATTCCGCGGCCGTGTGTCTGACTACTTGATGCGGGGGAGTGGGTGGAGTGGGTGGAGTGGATGGAGGGGGTGAGACTCGCGAGGTACGGGCGTACCTGGTAATTGTTATACAGGATGTTTTGTCGAATGTTGTTGAAACATTCGACATAGGATTGAAGGTTTAATTTTCACGCCTCATACGAAATACCTTATGTTAATAATGCAACAATCAGCAAAGTTAGCTGAACGTAAATATTTGACTAGCTTTTTGAGTTTTTGGTAGTTGAATTCAACGCTAAGAATAAGCAGATCAGCCCCATCTAGACAAGTGGCTGCCGTCTACCAGTATTTCTACAAATCGCTACGCTTCATCTCTGGAAATGATATAAGTCATGTGATCTAATTATCGATTTGTAATATCATTTACATACATTTAAGAGTAGCGATTTGTAGAAACGCTCGTAGACGAAGCCACTTGTCTGAAAGGGCAGCAGAGATAATATTTAAAATTTCGAATATAATCCAATTGTCCAGTGGGACAGCAAAGGTAAAAAAAAAAAAAAACAAAAAATACAGTTTGAACCAAATCTAAGTACAACTGCATTAAATTTCATCCTTTGTAGCAATCTATGTACTAATGTAGTTAACGTTTAAAATAATTATATGTAGTTAATTCATAGATGGGGAGCCGTAGAAGGGGTTTCTGGATTTGCACGAGCGCGTCAGATTAAGATAAGAGAGATAGCTTACATATTGATAAGAACCTCAAAAAATTATGAGCCCTTAATATTGGTGGGTTTGTGCAGGGGAACCAAAAAAAAAAAATAGTTCATCTTAAAATACTCGAACTCGTCAGATTAAGATAAGGGGGATTCATTACTAGCTAAGAAGTGTCAAAAGTGTCAATTTTGCTACTTTGATCGTCAGTCTAAGAAATGAGAGCATCTGGAAGTTTCACTTTTTACCCGACTACGGAGGCGTTATGATTTTGACCGGTATGTATGTATGTATGTATGTATGTGCATCTGTTCCCACCTAACTTCCAAACTACTTGTCGTAATTTGACAAATGAGGTATCGTCAGAAGCGGCTTAATGGCGCGCTGGTTATAGGCTATGTGACGTCACATAAAATTGCATATGGCGCCCTCTAGAGGACATAATGTCATGAACTAAAAAAAAAACATTTTTTAATGAAACCGTGTGGGTTATCAAATGAAAGAGCTTGATAAGCACATTTCAAAAATATATATATTGTTACCTATAACTCCAAAATAATTAAATAAAAAGTAAGTTTAAAAACTAAAACCCGACTACGGAAAAAACGCGCTCTGAAAAGTATGAAACAAGAAAATATTCTCATCTAGAGGATAGCCGTGGTCCGTGTTCATGTGCCATTTGGCCCTAAAAGACCTACACGGACCACGGCTATCCTCTAGATGAGAATATTTTCTTGTTTCATACTTTTTAGAGCGCGTTTTTTCCGTAGTCGGGTTTTAGTTTTTACCCGACTACGGCGGAGGGTTATGATTTTGACCGGTATGTATGTATGTATGTATGTATGTATGTATGTATGTATGTATGTGCATCTGTTCCCACCTAACTTCCAAACTACTTGTCGCAATTTTACAAATGAGGTATCGTTAGAAGCGGCTTAATAGCGCGCTGGTTATAGGCTATGTGACGTCACATAAAATTGCATATGGCGCCCTCTAGAGGACATAATGTCATGAACTAAAAAAAAAACATTTTTTAATAAAACCGTGTGGGGTATCAAATGAAAGAGCTTGATGAACACATTTCAAAAATATATATATTGTTACCTATAACTCCAAAATAATTAAATAAAAAGTAAGTTTAAAAACTAAAACCCGACTACTGAAAAATCGCGCTCTAAAAAGTATGAAACAAGAAAATATCCTCATCTAGAGGATGGCCGTGGTCCGTGTAGGTCCTTTAGGGCCAAATGGCATATGAACACGGACCACGGCTATCCTCTAGATGAGGATATTTTCTTGTTTCATACTTTTTAGAGCGCGATTTTTCAGTAGTCGGGTTTTAGTTTTTAAACTTACTTTTTTAAACTTATTCACCCCCTCAGTTTTTTTTTTAATATAGGACTGCGGTGCCAAAAAAACGTACGCCCGCCTGATTTTAAGCAGTTACCGTAGCCTATAGATGCTTACAAATTCTGACGCGCTCGAGTAATTATTTTTTTCAATTTATCATGTTGGAGCATGAAAAGTATCAATATCTGACACGCTTGAGTATTTTTATGTCATTGCTTTTTATACTAAAAAAAAAAAACATGTATACGCTTCCCTCACCGCTGAAAGTGGAATGATCTAGAACAATGTATTCTTCCTATCATCTCATCTACCGAATCTACTAGGTTTGGACGACGCTCGTGCAAATCCATGAATTGCACGCTCGCCTCCCCATCTATCACTATAAGCTATGAAATTTCTTGCAGAATAATGGCATCGAAATACACTGTAGGTAATGTCTGTGTCTTCGAGTTTAAAATAAAATGAAAACATCCTGTATACGTTGTCTGTTTCAAATAATATGCGTTGAAAATGTGAAGAATTTTTCAAAGCAGGAAGTGGGCTTTATATTGAAAAATTTTATGAAATTCTTTGTCTGTGTACAAACGGCAGAATACACATATTTGTAAAATGTCTTTTTATAGCAAACATTGTACCTAGCTTCACATAATTTACTGTAGGGGCCTTTGTGTATTTCAGCAGGTTCTCTGAGCTACCTTGATATTGTAGCTTTTGGTTTTCAGACATTTGTGAATATTTTTTTCTTTAGATTTCGTTCTTATCCAACAATTGATCGTTCTGTAGATGGACGCCCTTTTCTAATTTCGATCACTGGGTTCTACCGTTACAGTTGAAACCACGTTTCATTGGCTGCGTCTACATCAGGCGCATGCCGCACCCGAGCACTCAGTTTTGACGTTGGAACGCAAAGACATAATTACATCATAATATTAGTGCTCGCGTGAGGCATGCGAGGCATTTGGATGCACCAAACTGGTTTCAATTGTCTCGAGTTGCCAATATAAATTAAAAGGTGTATCAGCTTCTTGAACTACATTTTTATGCCCATTTTTACCAAGGACTCCTTATGATATTTCTACTACGGGCTACTTAGCTTATAAAGATCTGAAACAAACCTGTAACTTCAATTACATGTTCGTGACTGTGTCCCCTAAACATTGGTAAAATCAAAACTGTCACTGAGGATACTTAAAGGACATTGACAATCTATGTATGGATGTTGGACCAAGTGCTGCCCAGAATGAACACATAGTGCATTTTGTTCCATACGTCAATACTAACCTATAAACCGAAGCGCTTCAAATTCTGTTCCGGGAGTCAAGAGAAAAACAAGTTTTTCGTTGTGAATTATGTATGGAAGAAATGAACTTGAAAACAAAAATTGGGCTATTTGTTTATTATTATTGATAATAAACTAGGGGAGAAAAGGAGAGGCCTTTTTTCAGCAGTGGGGCAGTCCTATGAATAGGCTATTAAAAAAAAAACTAGACAAAATCCTACCTAAAATCATAAAAAATCCCAGATGTGTTTTTTTAAATTATTTTTTGTTAAGTAATTTGTTCTAGGAAATCATTTGCAAACACTCCCATGTCTGAGCAGGACTTGATCCAAACCCTGTCAATCTCCTTTTGGTTAAATATCGCCAGACGAATTACACTGACTGTACCTATAGTCCCAAACTAACCCACGCTTGTACTATGGCTACTATACAACAGATTGGCGGCGATCTCAGTAACACCCAAAACAGGGCAAATTACGAAAAGACCGTTTCCGAAATTTGCCTCAGGTAGTAATCAAACCCGCAACCCGCAACCAACTGATGTAGAGATTCCCTAAACAAAGCACAACGAAAACATTAACGGAACTAGGAAAATAAAACAGAAAGAAATAAAACGGTCCGCTCCCATTCCGTCAAGTGGCCATCCCAGCATTCCTTATTCAGCGACGGACGAAAATTAAAGGCGCTTTTACAAGAAATCGCACTCAGACTGCGACGTTTCCGAACGCAGCCTGAAATATGTCCAGCGGAGCTCATCGAGTACTCTTATTTACCTCTCAACACAGCTATAGCGCGTATACCCGGCACACTGCCACTATTTGTTTTTTCCATTACAAAAGAACGGAACGCCCTGCGCCCGCTATAGCAATAATATTTCAATATCGCCGCTGGGTGCCAGCCCTAGACGCTCTTAAAGTGATTTCCCTGCGCTCCGATTGGCTGGCGGACACTAGCGAGGAATGCGTTCGATACCCGAAAGCTGCGCGCGATAGAGACAGAGGCTCCGGAGCGCCGTTACGAACGGTACAGTCAGAAAGAGACGAGTATAGGTATGTCGGTAGGTGAATATTGTATGAATGGGAAAGGTCCGTATCAATAATACGTGCACGAATGAAATAATAGATTATTCGTTTGTTCAAATCGAACGTAAACAAAATGTAAGCATCCATTACTGATGCACGACTGGGAAACGAGCGAGAAGCCGATGGTTCGGCGAGTGCGAGAGAGGGACAGGCGTATTTCTCGTCGTAGAGCTTTCCTCGCCCAGGGCCGGCAGCAATGTAGGCGCTATCTGTTTTTGTAGCAGTCGTCGGTCGGTATCCACATTAAACGATCATTTTAAGGGCGAACCAATCAAACTGCAAATTTATACAAATTGATACTAAACGGGTTATATTAATTTTATAACAAAAATTAAGTGTGTAAATAAGTTTGAACGGAGGCGTAATTAAAACTAATTGGGTTTAATATAGCGCTAATTATTTTGTATTAAAGCGGGTTTTCGCTGGAATTTCGTCCTTTTTGACGGTTTCGCGGGAGTGTCGTTGGATTTTTATTTTTTATTTGTGCAATAAGGAAGTGGACTCGTGTGGTAGAGTAGAATGACAGTATCGTGAGTTGCGGCGCCGCTGATATCGAGGATTGTGTGTAATGTGCAGCTGACACGAGTGATACGATAGTTTTAAGGGTTCTGTGTTCATAGGCAGTAGGTAATGTTAGTGCGGTGTTGTGGGAAGATGCCGATATAGGGGGCGGCCAGGGTTGGCCCCTAGAGGCCATGCTCAACAATCTCACCGCGACTGCTTTGGGAGGTGAGAACAATATCTATATTAATACACTCTCTTATTTGGGCAGCCCTAGCAAATACTGCTTAGTAAAGGGAAACTTTGAAAATATTATTTTCCGGAAGGTACCTTTATCTGTGTACTTACTTATACGGTCGAGATTTGTATTTCCGCCTCCATCAATCAGTTCAATATTGACATTGTAAGCATGTAACTATTCAAAACAGACCGATAAACACAGTAAATACAAGAATTTAAATTTCTAAGATTTAAAACAAATAACTGCTAGGAGCTATTGAAACATAAAATAAACATATCGACCAATTGAAATAGCTAATGAAGGCTGTACGATAAGAAATAGAATGTTCAAAATGAAGCCTTTAAACTTCCTACAAAATAGCCAAAAAATATCCCTGTCAGGTAATATCTGCCGATATGAATTTTGCTAATCATTAAAATTTAGGTAAGATGTTGAAGTTGGTGAAAAGTAAATGATAGGTATTATTTATAAAATCTAGGTATATCTACCGCTTTTGAAACTTTTATAAATCTTCAACCTAAGCTTTTAGACGTTATTCAGACTTCGGTTGACCGGGTCTGGACCTGAAACTCATTGCATACCTACTGGCAAAGGTTTACCTATCCTATACTGTGAGAACCTCCTTGCCAAAGCCAACTTTCATAATATAAACCTGAACCGATTTGAAAAGGTACTAATGCGTATGAGGCTAAATACATGCCTATTAAAGTTATGTAAGGCAGCTGATCAAAGAGCAAGCAAAATTAGATTTTTCGTGTTGCGACATGCGACGATACCAAATGGCCTAGACTGTATTTAGGAGTAGCTACCACAAATATTCAAGAAACAGTTTATTTCCATAGTTTTTGAAATATTCATATTTTTTGTTAAATTGGGGGAAAGGCATATTTGAATAGAAGTGTGGGAATTCAATTTTTTTTTAAATATCATTTGATCCTGTTCCCAATACTCATCCAAACCCCTAAGTATTATTTCGCACTTTTAAAATAGTCTTTATACCATGAATATTCGTTGATCCGCTAGTGACGCCATAACAAATCCCATCCCAATATCAGCCCGCTAGCAAGAAGCAGTTAGATCATAATAAACAGTATCACCACAAATTCATGCGTCCCTCGCCGCGGCAGGGGCGCCGCGCCGGGCGGCGACAGTTCTGTTTTACGGGATTCAATTCCATTAAAGCCTGTTTATGAGCCGACCCTAATCCCGCTGAGCCGACGGGTGAGCCCGCTAAGATTTTATTTGGGGGTCGCGACTTGCCACCTAACATCAGCTAGATCGTGCCAATATTGTGTTGATGCCGTTTTCGTTTACGAACATCGATTTAAACCCAGTAACGTTTGAATTGCATATTTAGGAGATGTTTCTCTGCCGTAATATGATTCTGGATGTCAGTTCGCTCTCAGCTGCTTTTGCTTTGTTAATTTTTTAGTGTGCATTTAGGAATTTTTCATTAAAATGTAGATGTTTTAGATCACCATCTGCTTTACCTTTTCCCATTATCTGTGGTCAGCGCAGTATGTCTTATTCTTCCATTCATCGCGCTTTGCTGTCATACTTACATCCACTCCGACCTCACTCACATCACTATACAATCCATACACCTTTCTTGGGTCTTCCTCTCGCTTTGTATCCATCCACATTCATATTCGTCACTCGTTTGGTCACATGCTTTTCATTTCTTCTCATCACATACTTGGGGTATGTGATGAGAAGAAACATTGGAGAAGAAACAAAGAAACAAACATCTAGGAACAAAAAAAGAAACATCTAGGAGGTTGGGATGGTTTGGACCATCCCAACCTCCTAGATGTTCTAGATGATTGTCGATGATAAATCGAGTTAGCAGCAATTTAAGAACCTGTTTCAAAAACAATTCTCGTATTGATTCTGTGATTTCCATCAATCTCTCATCTTGCCCTTGATAGGTTTGAAATTGTGATATTTAAATACTGCATTTAAAAAATATCCTTGTTGCTGATAGGATGGGTATCCTGTTGTTGTCATTCTTTTGAAACTGGAATAGCCTTATAACCTGCTCCAAAGTGTTCCAATAAAAGGCATTACCTCGTACACTTTTACAACTTGTATCGCAAGTTTTATGTTTGAAATTTCCCAATTTGTTGGCAAATAGAAAATCCCGGGCATCGTAAAAGTGCTTCGGCGGGATCGCGCCACTCGGCGGCGAAACTTGGCCAATTTCACGCATTAACACTGCGCCCGCCGCGTATTGGATGTATTAAACTGTGTAGTTAGACTTTTGTTGTATTTACTATTTTCTGACGAACAATTTTGATTTTCTTAGATTTCGGTATCTTTTATTCTTTTTTCTACCTAGCATTTAATAATGGCTGAAGAAATGGTATTAATTATCTTTACGTCTTTGTCTTTATAATGAATACTTAAATCTATATATAAAGACTTAAATCTTAATAAATACTTTTTTTATTCTTATAAAAATGTAACAAATTCATTGGATCTAACTTCTTGCCGTCGACTTCTGCGAAGCAACGATGATTTACTATGTGGGGAACTTATTCGTCTTTGGTGTTTGCACATTTTCTTCACTTACTATGTCAGTCAGCGCATTGAGAATGTCCTAAAATCCTTGCTTCTACCAGCTTGCCTCAAAATTGTTGAAGCTTGCTCGACATATATGACTCTGTCTCCGTCTATCCGCAGGTCACAAAGAGTCGTGCGCGGAGGACAGCAAGCAGCACGAGATCAAGCCGAACCTCGAGCGGCAGCACCATGCGCTCGGCGCCAGGCTGCACATCGCGCACAACATACGGAACGATCACTTACAAGGTGAGAACACTAGTTTTAACAACGTCAATAGATGCTTTTGAGCCTGCTCAATCAACGCATCCAGGATGTTTTTGCTACCAAATCTGCTCCGGGTGTGTCACTTTGGAGTTCTCTGACATAGACACTTGATAGGTCCGACAGTCTCCCTCTCTGACCTCGGGATGATAAGTATTTGGTGTGTGAATGGGAAATTTGGAAGGGCATCCGCAATAGTCGCAATCGTCAAAATTGAGGAAACCAGGGAGAAAAATAAGTGTCACTGACTGAAATGAAGTGACTGATAACGTGAGCCCTGCCCAATGTAACCTCATCTGATGAGTTGATTTTTTTCCTCATTGTCATGTCTTTGTGTTAGTTTCCCTCGATGGCAATACTACATTCCCCAGACACAATTATAAAACAGCTCTGACTCAAATATTGACATCCGATTGAATTGTTGTAGGGGTTCTTGCATTTTTCATTGCGTTAAAATTAAGGATTAAATTTAAGTTGCGTTTGAGAATATTGAACTTGAAGATAAGACTAGAGTTTACAGCTCAAGTGTAGCTATGTGTATCTTAAAAAGTCGAGTGTTTTAAAAACTATTATTTTTGCGGATAATTCATTTCTGAGAATCTCAATAAGCAGTCATCTATTTGCCGTCTGTACTTACTGTATTGATTTATTGACTGACAAAACATGAGAACCGAAGAAATGACACAGAAAATCCGTTGCACTTACGAATTTTACAATTTGGCCATGAATCATAAGTCATACAATCTTGTCATCAAATCTTTGCAACTCGTCATCCTCATGATAAACTTACTCAACGCACAGTTATGGGCAGCCAAATCTCGAACATACATTATTCCTTATTTTTGAGTAGACTATAATTATTTCTATTTCTACATACAGAGAAAATACCAATATGTCTCCTCTCAGTATTCATCTTACTTTTCTTTCCTCCGCTCACACTGTTATTGACCTAAAATAATTTGAACTACATTTGTTTTCATCACCATGAGCCATGCTTTTACACAACCGTCCAAAAAAGGTTCATGTATGTATGTAATGATGTATGCATTCTTGAAATTATTTCGTCTTAATCAATTTTATAGTATAATGTATGATTCCATTACAGCAATTGATATAACATAATGAATGTAACGGTCGTGTGCAGGTGGCATCCACCAACAGCACGGCGGGGGGCACATGGCGACAGTGCCGGTCAGCATGTCGTCATCAGCGTCCGACAGCGACAAGCCCGCCAAGCAGAAGAGGCATAGGACGAGGTAACCCACTAGAATTTTATTTAAGGGACACAATAGCAAAACTACAACACAAACATTCCACGACGATTCCAAACATTTAACATAATATCGATTTTTTACCTACATTTGAAACTTAAAAGTGATCACTTAAGTTTGCTTACATAATGCAATTTGTACTGTTTATACAGGTTTACACCCGCACAACTGAATGAGCTGGAGAGATGTTTCTCAAAAACACACTACCCAGACATCTTCATGAGAGAAGAGATCGCGATGAGGATCGGCCTCACGGAGAGTCGAGTACAGGTGAGTTATAGACAGATATTAAAGTGACTATTACAATATTTGTTACGTTTAAAACTTCAAGCAAACCTCGGCAAGTACCACAGGTGACATAATTCTGTAAACAAATCAAAACCGTGTCCCCAAAACCGTTATTCCTTTACCAACATCCGCTGAAAAATATTGACATCAAATAAATATGGCACGAAATAATAATGGTCCCAGGCGTTCACCTTGCGCGACCCCCTCTTCGCACGTTCCATACAAAAGTTGCACGGCTTTGATACATTTCACGGGATTTTCTACCTGATTCAACCTTCATGTTACACGTATAAATTCATTTTACGTTGGAGTTATGCTTCTTTAAAAGCCCCTTGAATGGGTGGTCGATCGTGTCGAGCGCTTTTGTAAAAACTTCATAGTCAAAAAGACTATATTAATATTTTATGAGTCTTAAACTCAGTGTTTTCAGCTTTATGGACCTCGCCTTCCGATTCCTCGGTAGCTGCGTTTCCTTTGTATTGTCGTAGCAATATAACTGGTTATTTCGTTTGTATTCATTGTTTTATGAGTACGTGTATGCTTAAATCGATTTCTCATAAGTTTACGATCGTGCGGCGATACAACATGTAGGTATTACGATGACCATTCTTTTATGAAATTAGATATATTTCTGTCTATTATTTCGTATGTTAGAAGGTTTGTTCTGTGAATATAACAAGTGATACTTATGAAGGTGTTAAAATGACTTCTGGAACTGCAAATGAATCGTTCTTTAACATGAATTTTCACTTTCAAATCCTAACTCATCAACGCGCCATAAATAATAACGATTTGTGTTGTCAGAAACAAATATTGTCGTTGACTTATTTGATGGTATGAATTGATACCAATTCACACGCTGATTCGTGTACAAAACGGCGGTTTAACGAGTGCTGTAAAGCTTCTAATATTAACGACTAACCCATGGATGGTAATCTGCTACTGTCACTTTGTCCAAGCACTTAGTTTCAAGTTAAACTATGCTTTACATTAGACATTAGTCTTAATTTGTGTCGTGTGTTGACTAATATTTGTATTTCGTTAACACCGGTGACACACTGCCGCTGCAGATGAAGAGCTTTACTAAGCTTTGCTACGAACGAGCAAGTATAAAGGTTGTGTGTGGTGGATAAGAACCATTTAATATTGACTTGACATGTTTTCCTGATTATAAACTCCTATAGGTAAACGTATTTTAATTAGCAAACTACTTATAAACACTGATTTTAAAAATAGAACTTATAAAACATTGAAATGTTGCCATGATTAGGTAGTAATCTCATTTAATTAGTTTTTAGTACTAGAATATATCAACAACATCCTTATTTACATAATTTATAACTGTTAAAACACTCAATTTCTTTAGCCTGGCTATGTTACATGTTTCTCAAGCAGTAGCAACAGCCTTTCCAAGTTCTCAACATCAGTTTAGCGTACATGCTCGACTAACAATATATCTGTATGTGTATCACTAAGAAGGCAGTTGTAATCCGTGAAAATTGCCGGTTTAACGTCACCGTTATTAACTTTAGTGATTTGTGAGTTCGCCGCGGCTGTTATCGGGCGCGTGTTATTGCTACCGGCTCAATGGACACATCGCTCATTGATTGGAAGTTTACTGATGCATCTTAATTTACACATTTTATTATGTAACGCGGGTTTATAGTATCTGCTTTAGTTAAATTTGATTTGTTGTATTAAGTATATTTTCATATATGTTATCAGAATCGATGGTTACAGAAATCTTAGGATAAGTTTAAGTTGTTATTGTCTGGGTAATTTTAATATTGTATTTTCCATCTGGTACCTCATTCTAACTTTGAAAAAATCTACTTTCTGAGTTCTTCTTATTTACCTACCCAGTCGACGAGTTAATCTTTAAAATCTTTTTCAATGATCACATGATAATGTTGTTAACAGAATAAATAATCTTTTGGTTAGTATGACGCTAATAACTCAAATTATTTACTTACGCTCATCAAAGTTAGGTATAACTTCAAGACTACCCAGCATTTCAACAAAAGACCAGAAAATACGTGATTTATGAATAAAAACGTCGAACGCAAAAAGCAAACATCACTAACCTTTACACCTCGCTCGGAGTTTTTAAAAAGTAGCGTCCACAAAAAAATTGATGCTATGCTACGCTCAATAAATAAATAATAAAACGCGTACGAAGAATCTCGCAGTATGGCGCGAAGAGGGAACGGACAGAAATACACAAAAACGAATAGAAATCGTGTTTGTCAGGGCGAGCGTGTCTGTGTGGCCGCTGGCTGGCCGGCTCGAGGCACCTCGCTCCAGGCAGACAGGCGGCTACTGTCCGCCGGTTTTAATTATAGTGGAGTGAGAAACGTTTTATTGCTCCTATCTCAGTTTGTATCGGAATCATTGTACTTGGGCTCGAGTTCGTTGATCAAACGCATGATGTATCCGATTCAATATGTAATCATTCGGTAAAGATTTGGGGAATTACGTAACCTTTTATGATCACCTCTGTTGCCATCAAAATCAGCTTTAAAAGAATATAATACAAGGCAATTCTGACAAAAATGTTATAGGTACATTGAGTTGAAGAGTTAGCTCAGTAGCGAGGAGGAAAAGGCTATGTTCAATTGGTTCTATATGTTGGATTTACGAAACTTTAAAGAAACTAAATCGTGATTTGACGGCCGCTTGGCGCAGTAGAACTTAGGCCGTTTGGCTTACTGCTCCGGGTGGGGTTCGATTTTCGCCAGAGGCAAGTTTCGAAGACGGCCTTTTCGTAATTTGCCCTGGTATCGGTATCACTGGGATCGCCCCAAGTCCATTGTACTGTGCCCACAGTACAAGCGTTGCTTAGTTTGGTACCATACTGTTCGTGTTTTGGTCTGGCGATATTTATTTGATATTTATTCGCTTTCCCTAATATGAATTCGATGCATTACATTAGAAACATTTCAGACAATGCACATCATATACATACACTGTACCTACTTTGTTTTCCTACTAATAATAATAATAATAATATCCTGGGACATTTTTGTACACACGGTTACCTGATCCCAAACTAAGCAAAGCTTGTACTATGGAAACCAGATAACTGATATTACTACATATACTACTTTTTTTATTTGTAATTACATACTTAATATACATATACACCCAGACTCCGGACATACAGACATGTTCATGCACACAAATGCATGTCTCGGGTAGGAATCGAACCTACGACCTGCAGCGTGAAAGGCGCCTCCGCGCCAACCACGCTAACGGGCCCGTCAAATATAAATACTAATATGAATATTTTGAAAAATCTACAACAACTTTGCCGGTGGTAGACGTTTTCTTCCTCTATTTCATTAACTCTTTTGTTCCCTTTAATATGGATCATGCAGACGACGTCATGCATCGCACTGTACCCGACGCCACTATTGACGTTCTGTTTCCATATTATTTGTTCGCGTTTGGAGTTAGGACCGCGACGGTTTATATAAATACGCAGCCGACGGCGCTTGGCAAACATTGCCTCTATACATGGGAAACCTGGCCGAGTAGACTTGTCTGATATACTTACTTTGAAATGAAATGCTGGAATAACGAGCCGCTTATAGGAAAGATTTTGGTTTGTAGACTCACCTTTTATAATAGCAAGCATTATAAATTTTGATTCTTAAAATTATATTGTAGAATCATTGTTGTCATTTGTACAAAGCAATCTCAACTGTCTAGCTAAAGTTGAGATCGATCTTAAGATGCAGTTCTGAAGTTTAATGTATGGAACATCTGTAAAAAATAGCGTCTAAAGATCGATCTCAACTTTGAGATGCATTTATTAATACGAGCCTAAGTCTGAGTTTTAAAGCAGTCGACTTAAATAAATTGAAAAGGCTATTTAGAGTACCTTAGCTTTGTGAGAAGTATTATAAGTGAGTGGCTTTCACGTGGATTTGAGGTGGCTAGGCAGTCTTAGGGCCTCCGCAGACTAGCTACTTTTAGCATCGGCGATCGGCGATTTTGATGCTGCGTCTCGCTCGTTCGCGCTCGAAGAAACGCGACGCAGCATCGATACGTCACAAAATCGCCGGTCGCCGATGCTAAAAGTAGCTAGTCTGCGGAGGCCCTTACAGATGAAAGACCACGTGTCGTTGCTTTGGCAACAAAATATGTAGTAAATTCATCACTTATTGCTGTCACTTTATTATTTTATAGTTACTAATGTGTAGTTACTAAACTCCAAGTGTTATTTGCTGATTTCACTAGATCGTGACCAGACGAATCGCTAACTAGCCGGCGCCCGGCTAGGCGCCGCACAGAAAAATGCAAATTAACATCAACAATATGCAAACAATATTGTGTGGCAGCGCCAAGCAACCATCAGTGTTTGTGCTTGTAATAAGGATCAGTTTAAATTGGACAGTGAATAGATTATGTCGTCCAATGTTTCAGCAGTGTTAGGATATTTTCACAACGCTTTAATACAAATTACACTTAATATCGGTATTAGTCAAACATCATACCTACTAATCCAACAAGCCAACTAGGCAATCGGGTATAAACATCAAATAATAATAAGTCAATGATTCCGCGGTCCCTCCACCACGTAGTGGGGGCTAATGCCATAGGAATGCCCAGGCATTGGCCCAGGCTCACTACGTTGTGGTCGGACCGCGGAATCATTGACTTATTATCATTTGATATTTATACCAGAGTGCCTTACTTGGCTTGGTGGGATAGTACCTATACAACCTTAGCGGTACTACCGAATGCAAAAGTGGAGCGTATCTCACACAACAAACTTTATGATGTCAGAACAAAGGGGCATCGGAAATGTTCGGAGCATGCGCGTTTTAGCACAACCATAAAAATATTACACGAACCTCCTGCCGATAGCAACCACGTTGTGATGCCTCGGGTGCTGCAGCGGTTTATATTTTAACATCTTTGATGAAAGCAAGATTGTCTTCACCTTTTGCGTTAAAAGAAAGTGGTGCAAGGGTTTTGGTGTTAGTCTGAATTTGGGGATAATGGTAGTAGATTTTGCGTAAGAAATTGGCTGTGTACTTTATTAGTACCTAAGTAGCTTAGATCTTTAGCAATAGCTAAGTTGCCTTAAATGTCATGATTCAAATAAAGATAATTTTGTAAACAGAATGATCTCAACGCCAGATCTACTATGTCTTCAGCCTTCGTATCACGAACCTACGTACCTTTAATTTATAACATTTCAGTTACGCAACTCGCATTATTTAATTCATGCAATACACAATTTAAAAGTCACGATATTCATTTAAAATGAACCACATCATCGCTTTAGCTCTGCACTATAAAATAAAAATAAATAAATGATAATATCGCCGCCCCTCGCCCGTGATTCGCATTTTGTTTACCAAATCCTTTCATTATTAAAAAGATGTATCGTCGTAGTGATGCGACACGGCGCGACATCGATAAAAATAAATCTCGCTCGGTCCCCTCATTCGGTATTCTCGCCGATTAGACAGCTAAAATGGTCGCCGGGCCGTTACATGGGAAATCTTTTTCTATCATTAATTATTCGGATGCTTTTTTCGCGTATTACTTTTTCAGTAGTTTCCGAATGCGAGATGCGTTAATTGGGTAATGGGATTGACAATCCTAAAATTGTGAACATATTTATTGCTATTTGCTTTCAGATTTTTCTCGTTTTCAATAAACATAGTACCGACTCTTGAATGTTTAATTTTGTGGAGTTTTTAAAACTTAATAATCTGCTTTATATTTTAGTTGAGCAAACTTACGCTAACATAGCATCTATGTAAACTAAGAATATTTTAACGTGGCAATAAAAAGCTTTGTGTAAACTTTTAAATAACTTAAGTTCTTATGCAAATTGTAAATTTTCATAGGTTTTCTCTGTAACCAAAAAAATATAATTAGTTGTGGGCGCGTGTGGCGCCCCTGCATTAGGGGGCATTAGCATGCCCACCGCAGCGGCTGTATTAAGATTTATTAACGCAATAACTCAGGGTCTAGTCCCGGCGCTTAACTTCGCAGAACGTGTAATGTTTGATTATTCTCATATTATAAGAACATTTTGTATCATATTTTGAAACACACCCTTTGAAAAAATTAACCGTTTCGATATCATGGACGCTTGTCATCGCCAAAGTTACACTGTAAAACTTCGTAATTGAAATTTTGCTACCCAAGAACAGAGAAAGAATACGATACAATTGGCCCAGTGATAGCATAAATCTTATCTTTCAAACTTTGATAAACTTGCTAATCTAGAGACTTACTTTGCTATAACTAACAACAAAGTTGAATAAAATATTATAATCACGTCTTCAATATTAAATGATGAATCACGACACTCCCTTGTTGGATGATACGTACAATAAAAAGTTATAACACCTGGAGCAAGTATCGATCGACAGGTGAAGCGGTCGATGTATCGATAATCACCCTAAACGGGTGTGGTTCATCATTAATGTGGTTAACATATTAGTTTTATTATGCGATCAGCTTCAAAAGTCACTTGTTCCATATACATATTCTGTAGACCACTTATTAACTTGTGTGCCGTGTCGTGTATGTCGTATACCTAGTCAAAATTCAACCATGGGAAAAGTATTAGAAGTGGCATACAGATACAGCTATACTTAGGATAAAATTGTTATGATATCCTACATTAAACAGGCAATGTTGCAGTGTTGTATAACAGCCAAACATTGCATTGTTAAAATAGATCGCTAACGTTTGCACAAGTCAAGTTTTAGTCAGCTAGGTAGCTATAGCCTGGGAAATGTCTACACCAACCGCAACGTGGGATGTTTAAATATGTTACAAACTAAAAGGTGTATGAAAGTTGGTAAACATAATAATATTACAAAATGAACTCGCTAAAATTATTTAAAGCAAATATTATTCATAACACATTAACAGAGCACCGCAACACTTATCACAATAAAAGATAATGTTGCCATCGGAAAAAACATACCCCAAAACCGTGGCCCGTATTATGGGATTTAGCTGTGATTTAGCATTATTCGGTGCCATTTGCAATAAAATTGTATTGAGGATCAACGGGAGTTAATTTGGCTGGCAACACTGTTATTAGCTGGGGTCAGCGGTCCCAGGTGACGCCAGGGAGGTGAGCTACCATCATTAGTTTTGTTGATAAGTAATGCCAAAGAGTGTGGTTTTGATGAAGGGTCGTTTCTTGAAATCTCTATTCGGGATGAGATTTTTGCTGAAACGTAATACTAACATAGACATGTTTCGATAAAGAATAAGGACATAGTATTGTTTTCTTCTACGGTGTAGGTAATTAATCTCATTTTACAGAATTTCAGGCAGTTGTCATGGCGAACTAAGTTATTAAATAAACATCGCGGGCCAAACACACCCACTCTATGATCCCAAACTAAGAAACGCTTGTTTTATGGGTACCATACTGGGGGCGATCTCAGTGACAGATCCCAGACCAGGGAAAACTAAAAAAAGGGCGTTTCCGAAATTTGCCTAGGAGGGAAATCGAACCCGCAACCACACGATGCAGTGAGCCTAGCGGCCTACGCTCAAACCACCGCGCGGACATTATTGATATGTAACGTCACGACTGTTATCCCCATTCGGGGGTAGTCAGAGGCTTGAGTGGCCATACACCACCACATTGTCGAGGTATTGACCAACTCAAAGCCCACGTTTCACCAGATAGTCAGAACCCAACGTGACGGGTGGTGAACCTTGTCGCCGTGTATACAGGAACTGACTATTACCTAATCCCGAGGGATAGGTAGGTTTCCTCACGATGTTTTCACTCACCGTCAGCGAACTGTATATTATGCACATAGATGAAAATTCATCCATTGGTGCATGCCCCACCGGGGATCGAACCTGGGACCTGGGACGTGTTGGTTTGGGGTCTATGAAATTCATTATAAAGAACGCAGAACGATGAACACTCACGTCTGTCTTGACTCCTCACTATATTAACGTTGAATCAAAGCAAAGTAAGGTCAGTGCACATAGCTGGGGTAGCTCCTAATTATCCGGCCCCCGTCCGCCGGTAATCCCGCTGGTATATTGACTTTTAAATCTGTACCATCACGGAGGGGCGCGCAGCTGTTTTATTATTAACACGGATTACGACGCTCAATTAAATCCGTGTTTGGGTTTATGCATTGCTAATGTTATCTAGTTTCCACGATAGTATTGGCATGCGAGTTTTGTGGCTGTTTTCTGCTAGTTTTTTATCGTTTCTTCCTAGTATTTCTTCCTATTTGATGATGTATTTAGTGCGAAGTGACTTTCGTCTGCGCTCAGAGACACAGGTGGGACTCCTTGTTTTGTAAGAGCTATGGGTTAGGATGGTTGTCAGATCTTCTATGCTTTAAATCATTCATCGATTGAATAAAATCCATTCCAAATAGTACTTAGCATGAGTAAAATCGAAGGGTGTAAATAACTCACAACGACTTATTCAGCTATTCAGCTTAACGCTACGGGATGTCTTGATGTTATTTATTTTTGAAATTTTACAAAAAACTTAAATGCTTAGAGGTTGAATCCCAACCTCAAAACAACCTTCTTTGCGAGCTTTCCCTCGCTATTATAATATTACCATTATTTATATCAGCGATTGCTACTTATAAATAATTTTACGAACACGTTAGTCCTTTTATAACGCACCCCCATCCAAAAGACATGCACCATTAGCGTACTGACTGCAACGGTGGTCGGACAGCTACACGCAAACGAAATTAAACCTCCCGCGGGACAACCGCCGTCGCGTTCTGATGCCCTGGTACTTCTGATACAGATGCCATGATCAAGGGTAACTTTGGGGACTGCCATTGATGAGGTTATTTGTTTCTTCTCACTGTAAGGGCCTCCGCAGACTAGCTACTTTTAGCATCGGCGACCGGCGATTTTGTGACGTATCGATGCTGCGTCGCGTTTCTTCGAGGGCGAACGAGCGAGACGCAACATCAAAATCGCCGATCGCCGATGCTATAAGTAGCTAGTCTGCGGAGGCCCTATAACCCGACTACTGAAAAATCACGCTCTAAAAAGTATGAAACAAGAAAATCAGGAAGCCATGTTGAATTCAAGAAAATTCCTAATGCGCTGACCTGAGACAAACGTTAAGATGAGAAAAGTCGTTGACTTATTGGAATTGCTGTTATAGCAGAGAATAAATATTTTCAGCCCATGTTGCCTGAATAAGAAAAGCTAGTATCGGTACTAATCTAGCTATCTAGATATCGGAAGAATGTGAGTAGTTGCTGGAATAGATACAATGCAAAAACTTTAGGGAAATTTGCAGAGATATTCTTTGTATTTGATTGTGCTACGGCAACGACAATATCATTATCAACCAAACGAAGCAGATAACATTACCAATCTACCAATCTAGCCGGTATATCGAACGCATGTTGTTGCGAGATCAAATTGAATCATTATGTAACCGAAATAAATATCAAAATCGCAGTAAGTGTTCTATTTGTCTTTTACCAAGGAAGTCATAACATAAACTCAGATTTCGTTGTCACCAACAAATATTATGCTGCAAAATGAAGGCGCAACGAAGAAAGGGTTGAATGTTAATATAATTGCTAATGAAACGCTCCGGAGAGGTTCCATTCAATTTGGCGGCAAGTCCCGATCCGTTGGATTAGTCGGCGGCACCTCGCTCGTCACACGGGCTTCATTAACATTTCATAAATGTGAACTTCGTCGCCGAGTTACTTCGCGACGAGAATTAATCAACAGTCAGGACTGCTGTTCTAATGCTTGAACAATGTGAATTGCAGTGTTTAAATTCGCCTTCATCTTTTTCTTATCGTACGGTTAGTGGCCAACTTGGTGCCAGACTTGTTCAAACCGCCCGAAGGACTCTGACATGGCTTGCCCGGTTAGGACCGACTTTTTACGTGTCCTCCGAAGTACGGAGACGCTCAGGTCGAAATGCTACCAAATGGTAATTCATCTTTCACTGACCTCGCCAAGCGTTGCTTAATCTCCGATTGTTAACCGATCAATGATTGCAGCTGGCTATGAGCGCATCGCTAGGCTGATGGTACGTTAGGATGCGTTATTGGCGGCGTCTTCATCAGGCGCATGCCTCGCACGAGCACTCACTTTTGTCGTCGGAACGCATAGACGTAATGTCATAATATGAGTGCTCGGGTGAGGCATGCGCGCCATATGGACACATCTATTGAAAGCAATTTGTTTTATGAGTTAGTTAGTTAATCAGGCAAATTGGTCTGGATTTCTCTTCCACCGTACCAAAGCTAGTGGGGCATTGGTCATTGGCAAAATAAATTTAGAACAGAACCAATTCGATTGTAGGATTGTACTTTACAACTGTTATACAACTGTTTTATTTCTAACAATGATAGCACTCTTAAATCTAAAGTCCTTTGTAGAAATATGTATAGAAGAAGCCTTAGTAATTAATTTGCTTTTGGTACCCACCTTGTCTTAATTTCCAACGGTAGAATGTCGAATTCGTTGCTAGAAGCCTTGTACCTTTCTTTGGCGTTTCGCTTAAAATATAGAAGTAAAGATAGGTAAAGAAATAATTTACAAGCACACACACATACATGAAGGTACGGCCGGAAGCGCAGCGGGCGGCGGGCGGCGGGCGGAGGCGGGCGGGGCCTGTCCGGTAGGGGTTCGCTAATGTCGATTATTGTATCGATAATTTGTTTTAATTAATTGTCGTTTTCGATATTTGATAGGTTGTTCAATTATGTTTTTTGATCGAAACAATATTGAATGAATGATATTGCAACCCGATGAGTGTATCTACCATACATAGCCGATTTCCATTTTAATAATTAACTATCGATATAAGACATCAAACAGAGTAAACGCCTTGAAATCTGGTTTAATCGTTTGGAACACGATGCCACAGATTGACAAAGGGGATTGACAAACTTTTCTTTACATTGCGTCAAAGGTTAAAACTGTACCGTCGGGAACCATCTTCAATGGAACCTTTAAAGAAGCTAACTTCTTGGTTGGACACGAGGAAATCAATTTGTTTTCAATTTTTATCTCATTACGTCATGTCAGTCATCATAGATGGCATAAATAACCAATGTAACTCATAGGTATCTTACCTACATCTTGTAATGTCATAATTATTTTCAAACCCACATGTTTGAGACCCTCCTTCGATAAATTAAATATTGCACACTTCCATTTTCGAATTTCTTTTAAAACTATAGATAAATGGGTTCAAATTATCCGATTGGACGAAAACCTTTTAATGAATAGATTATCGATAATCTGGCATCACTAGTTGTTCCCCGGGCGTGTACGCTTGCGCGTATATGTATCGAGCGGTGTCCGCGGCTATGTATCGTATATACCCACCGCCTCCACTGGGGAGAGCCTCCATTCAAGACATAAGGAAGGATTCCCCTATTTCTTCTGTACATAAAACTCTGTGAAATTAACTGAAAGCTTATTATTTAAGTGCAATTGCTACAAAATTGCTAAGAAATGTCAAAGAAATAAGATTTGGTCGTTTATGAATGTTATGCGAGCGACTGTAGCCTAGGGGTGAACAGGTTGGGCTAACAATCAGAAGGTCCCAGGTTCGATCCCCGGTGGGGCATGCACCAATGGATGAATTGTCATCTATGTGCATAATTTACAGTTCGCTGACGGTGAGGGAAAACATCGTGAGGAAACCTACCTATCCCTCGGGATTAGGTAATAGTCAGTTCCTGTATACACGGCGACACGGTTCACCACCTGTCACGTTGGGTTCTGACTATCTATTGAAACGTGGGCTGTGAGTTGGTTAATACCTCCACAATGTGATGGTGTATGGCCACTCAAGCCTCTGACTACCCCCGAACGGGGATAAAAGTCGTGACGTTACATGAATGTTATCCCATTCCTGAAGTACAAATGATTTAGGCAGTGGGCTCGCTAAGTGGGCGTCTATTGCTACATTGGGTTCAAATACCGTCGCAAAAATGTTAGTGAATAGCAGTGCACTGCTGCCTAACCCCTGCCATATCTGTGTTACACTATCTCTAGTCGTATATGTTTACGTCATAACAACAATCTTAAAAGTTGCAGTAGCAATCAACTTTTGCACCGATATTCTACAGATTTGGCCTTCTATATCTGTTACGAATCTATAGATGTACCCATCTATGGATAAATTGATATTTTTAAAGCACATTATTATAACTTTAGCGAATCTACATAACACTTTTATGGCAGCATCTCGATGATAGCTCGATAAACCGCTTCGGATCTCCCCGCGCGTAACGGCAGCGATTCGATCGCGACCATCGCAAATTGATATTTACGACATAAACGCACACGGAATAAGGATGTAGGGGTTGCGATTGGAACTACCTACTGGGTGACTGCTAGAAGGCTACTGGAAGGCTACCTACCAGTAAACAAAACGAGTGCTGTGCAGTGGGTATGCGTGAATCGCAGTTGTCAGTCATCATGGAGCTGAATTTAACGTTGTATTATAGACAAGTCTGTGTAGACTTATATGACTATCCTGAATATACATCTATTTCCTGCAAATCCGGAGCTTCCTTTCTTTTCCAATTTCCTTGTATCATTCTGAATGTCATTACATTCCATGATGATAAGTCTATGTTATAATCATCAGACAGTCGTTACGGACAATCATATTTTGACAAGTCTTAATTGCAAGAGCAGTCAAAATAAAAGTCCCACAAACTTAGCTGGCCCACTAAGAGCCTCGCTAGTGACTATAATACAGTATTGTCACAATGCGACAAAACAATTCTAGTATTAATATTTAAAATGTTAGTTCCTCTAATAGGCACCGGGCTAGATAAAGTCGTACTACTTCCACTCCTTCTGGTTCTACTTGTAAGTATACTCAAGCTGTTACTTGCGCTGAAGAAGAGAATTAACGACAACAGAACTGCCTTCAATAGACAACTTTTAGTTAATAAACAGCGAAAGGCTTCTGAAGGCAGCATGGTGAGGCACCGGACCCGTGAGTGGAGCCACACGGCCGCTACCGTGAGTGGTGTGTTTGTTCTATGTATTAGCGCTTCGGCAAAACGCTGGCGTAATTTGTAAGTGCCAGCGGGGTGCGGCGTTGCTAAACGAATACTATAATGCGAGCACACCTATAATCGTTATTAGGTACTATATCGCCCGCCTTACACACCAACTGTATGATTCCAAACTAAGCAACGCTTGTACTATGGAGCCTGTATAATGGACTCAGGTCGATCCTCGTGGCACTAAGGATAAATTACGAAAAGCCCGTTTACGCTTACGGTCGAACCACTGCGCCAAGCGGTCGTCACACATTTAAGTACGTTAGTGTATTACGTGACATTAATCTCAGGTTACGAGACAGATTTTTATACATAATTCTTATTTGAGCCTCTAGGTATCGCGAGGCAAAGACAGAGAATCAAGTCAGTCAAGCAGACAAGAACAGTTTGATGACTGATGGTGTCATAACGCTACTCGAACCGAGGAAAACGTGACTCGCGCGGTTGCTCTGTGGACGCTCCAAATGGCACGATTACTTTAAAATCTTATGCTCAAAGGGCAGTTGGTAAAGCGGGCCCGCAGCCGCTCCCGCTCCCGCTACCGTCTGTGCCTTCCGCCCGCCCGCTCGCTGCACGCTCGCGCCCGCTAGCCGCACGACGCGCAAACACCGCCCGCTAACCGCCAGCTCACGACTCGCGCGCACCGTACGCTTGTGAAACCGCACCGGCCACGTCCTATCACACGGGTTGCGATGGGATCGATTGCACAACTACCCGCGACCATGCCACCATGGTCGCAGGAAATTGTCACTGATTTCGTTGTGATTGTCACCTTCGCATTTTTGACAGGTTTTAATTGAATGTTACCTTAGGCAATTGCTGACATAAATGCCTAAAATTATTTTATATCAGGTTCAGCTACTTACGAAACAGTTACGCGTGGAATTGATTTCTCCATTTTTTCATTGACCTTGCGACTATACTAAAGTGGCCTTAGTCTGGATTTATTTAGCCTGGATTTGATATTAATTTTCTAGGTCTTAACTAACGTATTAGGTAATATCTCGCAATATCCATAAGATTCGTCGTTTAAAATGTCAGCAGCAGGCATTGATGTATTATTTTAGCAGATGTGGCACCTTCTAAGATCGCAATCGCAATAATTGTGCTCAGCGCACCACTATAATATCGCGAAAGTCACAAATGTTATCGGACTCGCAATTAAAAAATTCACGTATTCAATACATAAGAAGACATTACCAGAAGATGAACCGTATTGGCAATACAGACATGTTTTCAAGATTATTTTCCGCAAGCGACTGAGTCATACTGCGCCCATGGACTCGGTTTAGTAGAACCAACTATTTAGGACAGTCACCACTTTAACACCCACTTTCTTGGTCATGTCTTCGACAGCAGGATATTTTGTCACAAGTTTCGTTACGATATTGTGCTAAGTATATGGCCACAGCTCACAGGATACGGTTGCATTGTTTTAATTTAAACAATTTCGTCACATCCTTTTCTTGTTAAAGACTGATTGATTTATCAGGTTAATGCTAACCAAGTCTTCTACGGTTTTGCTGTGTCCCAATTGGGAATTGAGCTACTTTGTAATTAGGCCTTCAAATCCTAGTGTACTAACATTCCAGTGGATCCGTCGTACGCTAATAAATACGGTAATTTCTTCATATCAAATTAAAGACGCATAACTTCGTATCTAGGTTCTATCTATCGTACCTATTCTATCTATCGCATCAAGGTTTATTGACAAGATATTATTATGATAGCTTTTTACAAAAACGGTAATTTCCCGTCTTGTGTACGGTAGCCCTAAAATAGCTGGCACCAACACTAGTGTAATCAATAGACAGTAGTTTTTTTATGAACTTAGGTCTTGACATCCAAAAGACCCCTACACTTTCCAGTAGTTGCTGGGCTTATCCCAACATCAGCCTCGGGTAACTGATAGTATGGATCGAACGTCCCTGGGGAGGCCCAGACCGCAGTTCCACCTCCCAAGACGAATCGCTCAACTTATATGCTTGAGTGACGCTTTTTGTTTCGAGACTTCTTTACTTCAAATTTTTGCTATTTTAAATGTTGCTAAACATAGTCTTAGCTATCTGTACGGTAATTGGAAGCGATTGTCGTCTGCCTTTGTCTTGGAAAAGGAAGGAAGGAAGGCAGATGACAATCGCTCCAGGTCAATATCAGTAATCAGCTAAATGATGGTAAACCGGAAACCAAGTCCGATAATTAAGCTTAGTATCTTCTTTATAGAATTTATTTTTTTATCACCACAACCAATGATGTATGATTTTAGCAGATATGGTACTTCCTAACATTGCGATCACAAGACTTGTGCTCAGCGCAACATTACATGCAACGAAATTCACACATCTGCATTCGCAATTCGACAACCAAAATATTATTCACCAGAAGATGACCCGTATTGGCAATACCGAGATGTCCTCAACATTACTTTCCGAGAACGACTGAGTCGGACTGTGTTCATGGACTCCGTTGAGTGCAACATATTATTTTGAACAGTCACATATCCCTCTTTCTTGATTCTTTGACCAAAACAGACATTTTTATGCGTGATTGCGGGTTGGCTCATAACTACAACGTTGTGCATGCTCGTTCAATTGCCAAGGATGCGCTTATGAGCGGTAACTCGGAATTAATTAGCCTACTTAATGATAGTAAACGTTACACTATTAGCAGTTAGGTACAGCCCTAATAGTTTCTGCTGCCTCTGCTAATGTTGTACGTATAATTTTAGTGTCTTACATGCGTAAATAAATTAAAGGTATTAGATACGTCCACATGAGCTGAGCGACCCGTTCAAGCAATCAGTTTTGTCGTCTTACCGTGTAGACATAACGATATGATTGCTCGGGCAGGGCTGCTTAGGGCTTGTGAACGCACCTATTAACAAAGTTATTTCAATAAATATTAGTATGCTTCATTGGTGAATTTAAAGGCACAGATTAAAAGAAGTAATAGAAGTAGGCAGATGTAGTCTTGGCAACAAACGATGTGAGGCCGGGTAGTATTTTATGTGTGCGTGACAACTAGGAGCGGCACTAGGGACACATACATCTGTGTGCGTGTAAAGTTGTGTAGTTATAAGGCGAGCTTGTATTCGCTTTCATGTTTTGTATTTGCTTTGGTGGCCACACTCTCGTGTTCTATGCAGACCATCTATGGTACTAGGTACCTGTTGGCCTACTCCAAAATACGAACCCAACGTTTCGGCTGACGGATTGTCGTGATTTGACATTTCTTCTTTCGTTTTTCTCTACGATTTGACATTGTTTTGATCGTAAATCGAATCCGTACTTCGGACGATCCGTCAGCGACGTATTTCGGAGTAACCCCCCTGATTAATCTTAAACGGTCAAAAATGTTAAAGAATTGTTTAGTGAGTATACTATTCATTATGTCTTAGTAGGACAAGTGTATGACAAATGTAAAATAATGCATTACTTAACCGACTGCAAAAAGAAAGAGGTTCTCAATTCGCCTGTATGCTTTTTTCTAAATAGATGGCAATCTAGGAAATTCACAACAGAAACAAAAGGTCCTCTCCCGACCGCTGACACTATAAATAATGGAGCGCTGTCGGTGACAGTTGCCAAATGAGTACGTCCGTCCCGCTCGCACGCCCTCCCCTTCACACATACGTAGTAGGTAATGCGCAAAGATGGGAGCCTTGAGCGAAAGCGAAATAAGATTGCAATCTTGCATCCTGCTGTCATGAAAGAATCGCTAACGCTTTGTTCTTGATTTGACATAAAAGCGGTTATCCAATGCATCGAAATAAATGACTTAATTGTTAATGAAACCATTCTCGGAGGCAAATCTGACGCTTTTAGTATCAAGCCAGAATACGCGACCATATTTTTGACGCTTTTAAAATTAGCTGTTGGTGAAATGCATCAAGCGTGGAATTATTATTACATTTAAAATTTCAGAATTATGATTATAATTCTGAAATTTTAAATGCAATATTTTGTTCATCCACATATAGATGAAGTTAGGGCCACCACAGACATGCTACTTTTAGCATCGGCGATCGGCGATTTTGATGCTGCGTCTCGCTCGTTCTCGCTCGAAGAAACGAGACGCAGCATCGATTCAGTCGCAAAATCGCCGATCGCTGATGCTAAAAGTAGCATGTCTGCGGTGGCCCTTAGCCGTGGATGAATGGCAGCCTCTGGTAATACCTACTATTCTAGACGGTTGGATCTCAAACATCCATCACTTGTGGGTATTCGACAGCAGAATACAGCCTACAAATGTTGGGACCAAAGTCAAATATTTGCACAAAAGTTCACCAACTCGTATTTTATTAATTTTCTCAAAAGTCTTCGACAACCCCCAATATCAACGTCTAATAAATATCAATCCATGTATTATCTGAATCAATAACTGCGTGCGGTGCGGAGTGAGGAGTGACAAATGACGTGCGATCTGCGGATAATCCCGCGGCGACGCGACCATCCATCGCGCGGTCTTTGACAAATGGAGATACCTTGGAGGGTTCAGTTACTGGTCACCCCACAGGGTCACTGATATAAGGGGTGATGGTTTGGTCACTCCAGTAAACAATACGAAATCATGTTAAGATTCTGGAGTTTCGATAGATATGTCGATATCAAATGCCCTCCTGTCGCGAAGTGATTAGATGTGTCCATATGCCGCGCATGCCTCACCCGAGCACTCATATTATGACATTACGTCTATGCGTTCCGACGTCAAAACTGAGTGCTCGCGCGAGGCATGCGCTTGATGAAGACGCAACCAATAGATGTGTCCATATGGCGCGCATGCCTCACCCGAGCACTCATATTATGACATTACGTCTATGCGTTCCGACGTCAAAAGTGAGTGCTCGCGCGAGGCATGCGCCTGATGAAGACGCCGCCAATGAGTATTACTACTGGTAGTATTTTTGGCATATTTAAAGGACACCGCAGACATGATACTTTTTGCATCGGCGATCGGCGATTTACTAAGCGCCGCCATACACGGACTGCTTGTAGGTGTCGGAACCGACAGCTCTAGCTCAAGCAGTCGGCGGGCGGTCAATGCGGTCGACTGCAACCAACTGCTCTAGAGCTGCCGGTACCGACAGCTACAAGCAGTCCGTGTATGACGGCGCTTAGTCGCTTTTAGCATCGGAGCAGTCGCTGCGTCCGACTGCAGAGCAACGCCAAAACGCGATGCAGTCGCAAAATCGCCCATCTCCGAAGCAAAAAGTAGCATGTCTGCGGTGCGATGGCCCTAACGTCATAACGAGAATGATCCCGACCGGCGCAAATGAATATTTTGCATTAGCAACTAAGTAACCTTTTGATGCGCAGATGTTCAAGATCTTACGAGGGTTATTCATCCATATCCCTACTCATAAATCCCGCCATAGGTAATAAAATTTATAGGACAATCTAGGGCTATGAACCTCTAGATTTTCCTTCAGCTTTCCCAATATATATGCTTCAATGTATTTAAGAGTTAGCTAAAAGTCTCCTCCTCCCGCAGGTGTGGTTCCAGAATCGCCGCGCCAAGTGGAAGAAACGCAAGAAGAGCACCAACGTGTTCCGGTCCCCCGGCTCGCTGCTGCCCTCCCACGGCCTGCCGCCCTTCGGCGCCGGTGACATGTGCGGGCCCGGGGTCTTCGCCGACAGGCCCTGGTCCATGCCCGCCGGTGAGTGGCACGTGACACGTTAAAAGTGTCCCAGTTATTGTCATCTAGGCTCGTTAAGCCTTGTGAGGCCTTCGGGCGGATTGAACAACGCTAGGTTGGTCACTAACCATACGATAAGAAGAAGTGGAAAACAATAGAATAACGTTTATTTGTGGAATAGGTAAAACGCTTTGAGCACATGGGTGTCTTATTTAGTAGGTACAAAAGCGAGAATTACAAACTTAACGAATTTGGCTTGTGATACGGCCACCGACAGCATCGCAATCGCCTTACCAGTGCCGGTACATCTAAGGTACATCTAAGGCCGGTAAATAAATCCTAACCGCCGCAAATTACTATGAAGTCTGGGCTAAATTATAGTCAACAGTGATAAAACCCATGCCATTTCAAAGTTTTTGGGGATTTGATTTTTTTTTGCCAGTTTACAATGGTTGTACAAAGCAGTGTAAGTCTGTCATATCTTTCTATTTTGGGGATTACTCTTAAAGCTAACTTGAGCAACTATGTTTGAATTGTTGAAACCGAGGAAGGGTTTGCCATAATATAATGTTGTGATGTTGGCAACCCGCACCAACCCGCACTGGGCCTGTAAAGTACTCTTGTTGGGTACTCTAATTTGTATGGTTTTGGTGGTAAGTAACTAAAAGTCACTGGTTGGTAGTAATTATTTGGTTTATTGTTCAAATGTTAATTAAATACTAAATGGTATGGTTAAATGGTTGGGTAATGGTTAATGGTACTCGCGCACGCGGTGGTTAAACGTGTACTAGTCTATATAAAGTAAAATCGCCTCGCGGTAGCGTGTCGGCAGCAATCCGCTGACAGTACAATAATGTACTCCGTACATATTCCCGGGCGAAAAAAATTAAGATGATAAAAAATAAGATGAAAATGAGATGATAAGATGAAAAGATGATGATGGTACAAGGTGATAGAACAATGATTATATATTTAACTTAAAGTCTTTCGGAATCCATAGGCATAGCTAGGGTACTCTTAAATTGGTTACGAATACAAGGTGACGTTGCCTTGTCAATACGCGCACTATATTTAGCGTTATCTTCGTCAACGCTGACGTAAACTACTTTTGCCATATCGCTCGAATGCGCGATATCATTATGAGACTGGCTTACACTGACACATCGCACATTATCACTGGTGTCTTTGACGAAATCGCTGCGGAGAGCAGCCGCGGTGGCGCGGCGAGATCGCACGTGGTGCCACAACCACGCCAACCCCACGGCTGCTGCTGCACACATCAACACGTAGATGGCGGCGTAGTGATGTACGTCATGGTTAGAAATTCCCTCTATGATGCCTTCTTGTGACTTCATCTGTCGTATCTGGTCGCCGATCTCTTTAAGATCATCATTGAAGATATTGCTGGTATTGGTGGCCTCAGTATTGCCATATTGCGCAGTTGGTATGGAGATATTTATTACGTGGTTTATTGGTGGTATCAGCGGCGTCATGGTATCAGAGCGAATATTCACATTGGAGGTGAAGGATTTGTGTGCTGTTATAGTGAACGTATCGCCTTTGATGAGACAATACTCTTTCAGCTCAATAATACCGGCACCAGTAAATGTTTCAGCCGTTATTGATCGACCGCATATTATTCGCACAGAGCACTGGCCGCAACAAGAGTACAAATAAGTGTTGACCGTACTCAGTTGAGTCCATGTTTGTTTACAAGCGGCGATGCTGGTTTTACACGCCTTGGTTGTTTGATCCTTGGTACTCAATCTCGCTAACAAATGGGCGCCGCAGAGCTCGAGTCTTGGTAAGGTAATAATCTTGCTTGTAGGTACGAGTCGTGCTTTGGCAACCACTAAGATGACTGATGATTCCTGCCCTTGGTTAATCTTGCAGTATATCACACATGCGTATGCCTTTGTCGAGGCGTCACAAAATCCGTGCAGCTCAATGGT
The DNA here is from genome assembly GCA_947859195.1 of Drymonia ruficornis. Taxonomy (NCBI): domain Eukaryota; kingdom Metazoa; phylum Arthropoda; class Insecta; order Lepidoptera; family Notodontidae; genus Drymonia; species Drymonia ruficornis. The sequence goes on from OX401927.1 coordinate 9,300,845, forward strand.
GTCATTCTCTTTTGTACCTATCCATCGGGGTATCTGCAGGTGCTCAATTTGGTTAATGTCAGTCTTGACCTTTCTCCACTCTTCTTGGATCCCTTCTGGTAAATTGTCATCCCAATTCATGTTTAATTTCCAAACCGATTGGAATAATAATTTTAATTTGGTTGTCACTGGCGATAGCCAACCCGACGGATCGAATATTTTCGAGACATCTGATAGCAAATTTCGCTTGGTGGGATGAGTTATTGTTTGATCGAGTTGCGAAATAAAAGTAAAGTTATCTTGGTACGGATCCCAGCGCAGACCCAACGTTTTGGTTGATTCGACCTGTTTAAAATCGAAGTGTACTTGCTTATCACTCACTCGATCTGGTAGTAGTTCTGGTGCGTTCGATTTCCATTTCCTTAAATTGAATCCCCCTGATTTTAAAAGCTGTATAAGATCCAATTGTAATTTTTTACCGTTAATTAGGCTATGGGAACCGTGTAAAAGGTCGTCCATATAAAATGAGTCCTTCAGGACCTCTGGTGCGTTGGTATCAGAGTAGTTTTGTTCCTCATCGAAAGCTAGCTGTCTCAGGGTCATCATCGCGAGGAATGGTGCCGACTTGGTGCCGTAAGTAACTGTGGTGAGTTGGTAATCTTCAATTGGTGAAGTGGGGTTGTCCCGCCAAACTATTTTTTGTAATGGTTGGTCATCCTTATTTATCCAGATTTGACGGAACATTTTCTCAATATCTGCACTAAATGCATAACGATATTGCCTCCATCTGGTAATTAATGACAACAAATCCTGTTGTAAATTAGGACCCGCTTCCATCTGGTCATTTATACTTACGCCACTCGACGTCCTTGCTGACGCATTAAAAACAACTCTAAGGGCCGTAGTCGTTGAGTCGGACCTTTGAACACAATGGTGTGGCAGATAACATTCCGGTGTCTGGTTACCGACCGCGGGAATCATATGCCCTAAAGAGATATACTCATTAATGAATTGTTTATAATCGTGGCCTATTTGTTGGTTTCGGGAAAACTTTCGTTCTAGTTGTCGAAATTGTGCGACCGCCATTGGTTTTGATGTGCCTAATTTTTCTTCGTAATTTGGTTTAAGTGGAAGTCTGACGTTATAACGACCGTCCTTGTCCCTTTTGGTAGTAGATTTATAAAACTCCACACATTGGTCATCACAGCTTGATAAAGATGAATCTTGGGCTATATCTTCAATTTCCCAAAATTGTTGGATGTCCTCAAGTTCATTTATGACGACATTGCAGTGGAATGTTTTGACGTTTCCGCACAAAATCCAGCCGAATTGCGTTTGTTGCGCAACCGGCACCAATGAATCTGTCTTTATTATGCCACCCAAAATAATGGCTGCGTAGACGTCTGCTCCTAGTAGCATATCTACTGAACGACTCTTATTAAAGTCTGGGTCGGCTAGCTGAATGTTGGTAAAGTAGGGCCATACTGGCTTTTCAAAGGAATGGTTTGGTAATCTGTTTATTAGGTTATTCATGATATACACGTCTGTGGTATGCGTAAAATCATTATGAAGAGATGACATGGTTATGTTGATTGCGCCTTTACAGTTATTCTCCCTTGCACCTACTCCAAAGATGACACCCTTGCAGCGCTGCCTGGGCAGCCCTAACTTCTGTGCAGCATTCTCGGTAATTAACGATGTTTGGGAACCTTGGTCTATAAGGGCACGCATGCGGTGTGAACTACCATCGGCTCCTTGAACGTTCAACATAGCGGTTGCCAGGAGGATTTCGGCCATGTTTTCCTGTGACACGTTGCAATTTTGCCGATTGGTTTCGTAGTTGGTTGCGTTGGTGGCGGGCGATGACGTCGTTAGCGCATCGTGTAACAAGGAATTATGTTTCTCATTGCAGTGGCGGCACGTTTTGTTTGACTTGCATTCCTTGCCTTGGTGACTGACCAGGCAATTGCGGCATACATTGAGTTTCACAATGGTTTTGTATTTCGACTCTGGTTTGTATTCACGGAAAGACTTACAAAAGAATAAAGGATGGTTTTCGCTGCAGAGTGGACACTTTTGTGTTGTCACGTTGAGTGCCTTGTATGACGGCTTTCCAGAATTCTTATTGTAATAATTATTCGGAGGATTTTGAGGAAATGGTTTCTTGACACTGGTTTCATGGTTTGGTGGTTTGGTTGCATCCTGCTTCCTCCTAAACGCCTCTAAAGATGTAAATTTGGTCTCTAGGTAACCAAGAAAATCTTTCAGCGTTGGGAGCTCTCGAGGCTTTTCTAGTGACTCTATGTAGTCATTATGAGATTCTGCATCGAGTTTTTGCGACAATAAATGGACGAGTAATGGGTCCCAAGACGATGTGTCTGCCCCTAGTTTTTGAATAGCGTTTAAGCATTCGTGGGTCGTGTCATGTAACCTTTTAATGGAGGCTGAAGCCTGGCTCTGCATGACTGGTAGATTTAAAAGCGTGTTTAGATGCGATGTCACTATCAATTTGGTATTATTGTAGCGATGGTTAAGAATGTCCCACGATATTTGGTAATTTTCGGAGCTAATGGTTAGATGTTGAATAAGTTTCTCCGCTTCGCCTTTCAATTTGCTTTTCAAAAACTGTAATTTTTGGGCACTAGACAGAGATGAGTTATTGTGTATGGTTTCTTGGAAAAGGTCTTTAAACGAAGTCCATTGCTGGTAGCTTCCGGAGAAGTTTGGTATCTCCATTTTTGGTATTATCTTGTCCCTGTGCGAGACGGACCACATCTTAACATTAATAGTCCGCTTCAAATTGTTGTAGGTTTTTTCATGTTTTGAAAATTCTTGTTCATACATTGCATAATCGCCGTTGAGCTCGCTATCAATTTCCCAGTGCAAGGTATCGATTACTGACCAGCGAGACTGGAGCGTTTCGAGAACGTCTTCAAACTCCCATTTGGCGTTCAAGGCATCTATGTCGATATTGGTAACTGTTCGAGAGAATGCTTTGAAATTGCTGGATTGTTTTCGCAGCATTTCATCCAGTTTACTGGTTGTCCCTTCTGCCTTTCCTGGTGTCGGCAAGTTGAGAGCTGGATTGGTGGTTGGGAAGTTAAGTGGCGTTGCTGGTTTAATAAGTGGTGTGGTCGGCCTACTACCTTCCGGTTGATAGGTCTGGATTAATTGTCTTGCCTGACTATAAAAATCCTTGGTTTTCTCATATTCCATGTCAGTGAAGTATGAGATGCTTTTGTCACCGAACGCACATAGCTGCACATGATTAGAATTGAACTCATTCCAATAAGAGTCCAACTTGTCTAGCAGGCGTCTTAGGTAATCTGGTGTCTTACGGTCACGGCTATCCTTCTTGAAATTCTGCAGAAGGTTGTTCATGCCCCCCATAAGTTGTTGCTGAGAATCTAATAAACCCTCCATGGTGCAAAATTTGGTTTGGTAGGTATTGGTAAAATAAAAGACCTTACTTGAGGTACTGGTTACGTACGCTGCTGTGAATCAAGCTGACTCACAGCTCCCTTGGTGTGGTGCTGGTTGACTGGTGTTGGTTGACTGGTGCTGGACTGGTGAATTCCACAGTGCTGGTATGGTTCAGGAACCACTTCGCGACAGAGTTCAGTTCTAAATCCTTCTACACTGAATATAGTCTCACAAACACTAAACACTCACGAATGGTACCTTTACGCTCGAAGGACCATGTAAAGTACTCTTGTTGGGTACTCTAATTTGTATGGTTTTGGTGGTAAGTAACTAAAAGTCACTGGTTGGTAGTAATTATTTGGTTTATTGTTCAAATGTTAATTAAATACTAAATGGTATGGTTAAATGGTTGGGTAATGGTTAATGGTACTCGCGCACGCGGTGGTTAAACGTGTACTAGTCTATATAAAGTAAAATCGCCTCGCGGTAGCGTGTCGGCAGCAATCCGCTGACAGTACAATAATGTACTCCGTACAGGGCCAGCGTGGTGGATTATGGCCTGAATCCCCCTCGCATTAGCCTCGGGCCCGTTAGCGTGGTTGGCGCGGAAGCGACATTCACGCTGCAGGTCGTAGGTTCGATTCCTACCCGTGACATGCATTTGTGTGCATGAACATGTCTGTATGTCCGGAGTCTGGGTGTATATGTATATTAAGTATGTATTTACAAATAAAAAGTAGTATATGTAGTAATATCAGTTATCTGGTTCCATAGTACAAGCTCTGCTTAGTTTGGGATCAGGTAGCCGTGTGTAAAAAATGTCCCAGGATATTATTATTATTATTATTATTATTATTGAGGGGAGGCCCGTGCCCAGCAGTGGGACGTTAAAAGGGCTAAATTATTATTATTATGTTGGCAGGGCTGGGCCAGCTGTCGCAGGGCGGCGTGTCGATGGGCGGGTTCGGGGCGGGCGGGCTGCCGCAGCTCGCTGCCGACCTGAACCCCTCGCTGCCCATCAGCTCGGTCGCCTCCACGCAGTCCTACCAGGGACACTACCCGCTTAACTCGCTCGGTAAGTACCTACTTCTACTACTCTGTCGAGAGTATAGCGACGAAGTATTACTTCAGTAGTGACGGTGTATTCTTCAAAATTTTATGAGACTGCCTTTTATAACGTCACGACTTTTATCCCCATTCGGGGGTAGTCAGAAGCTTGAGTGGCCATACACCACCACATTGTGGAGGTATTAAGTTAACTCAAAGCCCACGTTTCACCAGATAGTCAGAACCCAACGTGACAGGTGGTGAACCTTGTCGCCGTGTATACAGGAACTGACCTAGACTTCCATTCTATAGGCTTATATCATTGGGTGTATCACCCCTGTGGTTACATTGCAATCCTATTCTCACAATATCATAAATTCAAGTTTCATGGAATACGTAAATCGCCTGCACGGAGTACAATCGAATGTGGTGCAGATGCTATTTTTTCTTCGAAAGTATTATTTTGAGTGTACCGTATGCCATCTGAAGTGCAACTAGTTGTCAGACCATTGTCAGAATTTTTCTGACTTCTGAATGCCACCACTGTAAAATTGCTGTTTGAATGCAGTTAATATTACTGCTAACCAATTGCAAGCGCATTGTTCGCCAACTGCATCCGGAGTCCGGCCTTCCAGTGCGTTTTCAGTTAGTGTGCAAGTGTATGCAAATTACAACTTTGCAGTCTAATTGCTGTCTAGAATTCTGGATGCGTTTCATCAGAATAGACTCTTCTATGTTAAAACTACCACCGGGACTGCTAAACGTGCGCTTGAAGTACCTAGGGGTCCACATGTCAACGGGGAATAAGTCCTCATGTATCTAGCGACGTATCGCGTTGTTGCAGGCGATACAATGATGTCGTACTGCAACAACATCAGCGGGCAGCAGGCGGGAGGCGGCGGGCCGCTGGAGGGCTCGCCCACGCCGCCGCACATGACCCACTGCGCTAACAACGCATCGCCCACCGCTTCAGGTAAACAAAACACTGTCACTACCAACAAAGCATGCCAGAGATTGGAACCATGACACCAAGTTGGCCACCAACAATACGATAAGCACCAACACTTGACGTGCGATTGACGACCGCTTGTCTAGTGGTCGGAGCACAGGACGCTTGACTCATTGCATGATTAGGGGCAAATTTTGGAAATGCGTTTTTAGTCATTTGCCCATCTTCAGTCTATTGTATTGAACACATAGTGACCCCCGCAAATTCGACGTTTGAACGCATAGACATAATTACATCTGGCCAATTGACGGAACGTAATAATTAAGTACTTAAGGACTCTACCCACTACAACGTATCATACCATGACCGTGCTATGAACGTATCAGACACGACAAGCAACACGATACGCTCTACTATGCCCACTAGAGCGTATCAATTACGTATGAAAGTCGTATGTATCGGCTTTAATGTCATGCACAGAGCGTATCGCCACCGGCAAAATATTCTCGCCGACAATACTTGCCGCTCCGTGCATGGCACGCTACGGTGCTGGTCGGTAACGGAACGGGCTAGTGGGCATGGTCTCATACTTTTTAATACAGAGAATATATTTTTGCCTGACACGTTCATAGCACGGTCATAGTATGATACTGTGTAGTGGGCAGAGAGCTTTAGGGCCACCGCAGACATGCTACTTTTAGCATCGGCGATCGGCGATTTTGCGACTGTATCGATGCTGTGTCGCGTTTCTTCGAGCGAGGACGAGCGAGACGCAGCATCAAAATCGCCGATCGCCGATGCTAAAAGTAGCATGTCTGCGGTGGCCCTTGTCGCATTATGATAAGATTGTTTCACACGTGTGTTGTGTGTGTGCGTGCAGGCGCAGGCGGCGAGGCGGGCGAGGAGGAGGTGTGGCGCGGGCACAGCATCGCGGCGCTGCGCCGGCGCGCCTCCGAGCTGTCCGCGGCCATCCCGCCCTACCTGCAGCTCAACTACGACGCGCACAGCCCCGTCTACTGACCGCACTATACACACTAAACATTGTATCCATTATCAGAATCAGTAATGCTATTCTGTAACAACTAACTCATATCTCACGCGCGAATGCACGGGGTTGTCAAATTTTGTATTGAAATTTGACATTTCACCAGCCGATTCACGCGTGGTATATGAGTTTGTCTGTTATAGAATAGCTACCCAGCACAAGTGCCCAAGTTAAATTCCTACCTGGGCATCTATTTCATACCAACCCGGTACGAAAGCAATAATCCGTTTCGTTCGAGCTTCGAATTTTAATTTTGACACATTTCTGTACTAAATTAGTGTCAAAATTTCAAACGAATGAACGAACGAAACAGATGGTCCAGGTTCGACCTCTGGTTCTTAATTTGTCACAAACTATAACTTGTGGATGTGCAATAAGTATTGCCCAATTATTCAGTAAGTAATTATTGGAATATTTAACGTGATCCAAAGTAATTTTCAAAAGAAAAACCCTTCTATTCTGTCCATGCTTTTCCAAACTAGGGTGACCTTCATAAAGTATAGCGCGAGACATTTTGCTACTTACGATAAAATTGTGAGCTGTTTTCGAGAAAGTACATGTATACGCATTCGTACAATAATAAATTATAGTTAATAATAAGCTATTTATTGTTTAAGTAACGATTATAAAGTATTAATAGGCAGTTTAAATAGGCGGTTATTATTGATGTATTTATGCGAGCTCGCGGTAATCGAGCTTAGATTGTAGGTATTGATTCAAAAACATTCCAAATCTAAACGTAGAATAACTGTCATAGATAAAATAAACTTTGAGTTTTTTTTATGGGCTCTGTTTTACTTTTAATTTGTGTCATAATATTTTGTTATAATTTATTTAAATAACAAAAAATACTTTTAAAAATATTGTTTTACATGCACAGGTATACAGAGCTCATTATGCCAACATCAAAATGCATTTACAAGTGATAATTAAGTAACTATACTACAGCCAAATATAATACAATACTTGGTAAAAGAGTGTAAGTATGTGATAGTAACTGTACGATGTATACCACTTGTAAAGCTGTTTACAAAAGCTGAAGCTAGTGTACGAATAGGTAAAACTCAGTTTCTCCTCATTAGGTTTAGACTACATTTTATATCACGAAGATAATACATTTTTACCATGTATCCATCGTTTTATTGTAACCTTTGTATTTCTTTTTTTAAGAATTCTTCATATTTTATTCTAAATCAATTTTATTATTTGTATAGATTTATTTTTTACTTGATCAAAAATATATTTACTTATTTCTTATTTTTCCACAAGGTTTCAAAAAATACACGGTATACAATGTAAATTAAAATAAAATAAAATAGTAACGCAGTCTAGACCTTACGTCCTTGCGGTATACGGTTTTCAATCCAAAGTAAGTTTTATGTGTGTAAATGTATAGCTAGGTATATTAAAACTGTAACGGGGTGTAGCTATTGTCTGTAAATTTTTTTTTTTTGAAAATAATAATGATTCTTGGTGATAGCCTGTGTTTGGACTACTAAACTTTTACTCTGGGAAATGCAATGGTTCTCAAAAGAGTCAAAAGACATGTGCTCAGGCGAACAATCGCGAGCACAGCTAGTATTCAATAGATAATGGAAATTGGAAACTCGCGGCCACTGTATTATTAATATTTTTCTATTATTTAAAAGTGGTTGATAGTTCCTATTATGTTTTTAAAGTAAGGCCCCAAAATTTATTATTATTTTTATTAATAAACATTTTATTGTGTTTACTCAGAACAAATTTTCCGTCCGTTTATTTTATATGCGTAAATAATGCTTGATATTATTATTTTAGTTAAGTATATTTGGAGCCTTTACACTAAATGGAATCTCTTAATTGTAAGTCAAAAGGAACTTGTATACTACATTCTTTAATTTAAGAACTTACAAACACCAAAGGAACGTTGTACGAAATTAAAATTTTGTTTTAATTTTTGTTATTAAAGAACTGTCCCAAAAATGTATGGTCACACTAATAATTTTGTTCAAACTAAATAATTGTAATTAACGTTTTTAATCCACTTTGTATAAGTAAAGGACTGAGTGATTAGTAATGTTTAGAAAATGAATATTTTAATTGATTACGGTAACTCGCTCGCCCGTGTATTGTATAGCCTACGTTTTAGTATTAAATGCTAGTTAATAAGTATTATTATATTATACATACAATAAAATAGACAATGTTCACTGTGGTGTTTCATTTTGCAAGGAAATTATGGTCATCCTTACATTAGGTAACCCAACCAATGATACATTTAAAACCTTACAAAAATCCTTGGTACCTATGAGGGGCAAAGAAAACAGCTGTATTATCTTATCATGAAGGTACCTACATCAGTTTAGTCGTTAAATAAGCTCATAAATGCATTTATAAACATTTCATAATTAATTAATTAATTATTTTTATGGTGGGCGGGTAATTTTCGTTAAACCGTCAAGATTTTACGAACACCTACCCTCAACACGAAAAATCTGGAGATGAATATGTTAAACCATTCAAATCAAGATTATAATTATTTTAATAGTTAAATTATGCAATTAATTTTCAATGATTAAATTAATTTTTAATACTTCATTGATTATCGACTTAGCTCTATGATAATTAGTAAAATAATCTGTGGTTGTGTTTGCAACGAATGCCCGTTGCATACGATGGACAGTAATTCGTGCAAGTATACGTATACGTTTAAACGTAAACCACTTTCACATGACCTAATCTAAATTCTAATTGAGCGAGAGAGACAGATACAAAGAATTAAGACACTCGCCCGGATACTTATACGACACTCAAATATTTAAGTTTCGACGCAATCCTACTCCTCACTATCCTATCCTACTAATATTATAAATGCGAAAGTGTGTGTGTGAATGTTTGTAACCACGTATCTCCATAACTACTAAAACGATTTTACTGAAATTTGACACTTAGATATAAGTGTGGGCTCTGGATTAAGACAGGCTAATCTTAAAAATAAATTTCCAAGAGGGCGAGGCCGCGGGGCACAGCTAGTATAGTTATATTTCAATTTACATAGGTATGAGGCGTACCTACATCGGTTTTGAGTTGCGTTTGAGTAGGTAGGTATGTACCTGCCTATTTCTAGATGACCTCCTTTTGAGTAGGTATTCGCAGGTACGATAGCTAACGCTCAATCCACATAACCTGACCTGAAGTCCGATATAAAAATACGGAGCTATAGTAGAAGCTGATAGTGCATTCGAGCGTAAGCCGCACGGCTCACTAGATCGAGTAGTTGCAGGTTCGATTCCCGCCGTGAGCAAATTCTGGAAATTACCAGCATTTGTCCAGCTCAATGGCATTGCCCCGAGTCCATTGTACGGACTACGGTACGGGGTACCCATAGTATCAGCGTTGGTTAGTTTAATTCCAGACAGTTGGTGTGTTGGCTCACGTCTTATTTACAATTTATTTACAGCTCTATCCCCCATCATCCCCCATCAGATCAGTCCGAAAGGGCAAGTATAAACGATGAAATACCTGAACAAAGAAATAATAAATTATGTGTAGTTAGCTTACTTGCTCCAGTAACTGTGCATCGTGTAAACAGACCTCCTAGCCAGCGCTCGTCTCGCCGGAACACCCCTCACTCGCCCATTTGCGCAGCGATATCACAGCAAATACCGGTCGCCTCGCGCGAAATTTGTTTTAAAATGTTTAAATTGATAACTTCGGGTTATTTTCGCAAAATCAATAACAATTTCACATCAATAATTAGTATTAACTATTATTTTTCTTTGTGGAACGTAATCCCAGTTAGGATCGCGAGAATATTACCAGATTAACATCCTTGCGCGTGATGGCATCAGTCCGCGTGGAGTCAAAGGTGAGATTTGCCGTTATTTGTTTGAAAATTGGTGTAATGATCGCGGCAAAGCTGGAAAACTACACATTTTGTGTAGAACTGGGCCCACGTGGTGGACAGTGGGCCGAATTCCCATTGCACTGAGCGGAATGCCCGACATGATGGTAATACAGGCTCCGGCATAGCACCGGCATCGGCAAAATGTGGGTGCACGTGTCTACCTTTTCGGGGAATGTAGCCATGATCTTCTTCTTATCGTATGGTTAGTGGCCAGCCTGGTGTCAGAGTTGTTCAAGCCGCCCGAAGGCCTCTGACAAGGCTTAACGACTGCTGCCTAGATGATAACAACCGGGACCGACTTTTAACGTGCCCTCCGAAGCACGGAGACGCTCAGTTCAAATGCCACAAAATGGTCGCCCATCTGACCTCGCCGAGCGTTGCTTAACCTCCGATCGTTTACCGATCAGTGATTGCAGCTGGCTACGAGCGTCTCAAAGCGTAGCGTAGCGTAGCCGTGATGATGCTCGTTGGTCATAGCCACTAAAAATTTCTGGTGTTATCCACTTCTTGACAATATTGAGATTTATCCGCTTTAGTGATAAGTTTCGCGGTTTGCGTTTTGTTTTTGCAATGATTTATCAATTTATGTATTTCGTTTAAAGTTTCCGTCTATAGTGGTGATGTAGGTAAGTCTTAAATGTGGTAGGTACCTTTGATTGCTGGCTATTGTCTATGAGATATTTTGAAATGGATTTTTGAACGACTATGTTCATGTTTGACGACCGCTTGGCGGCAGTGGTTTGAGCGTAGGCCGCTCGGCTCACTGCATCGTTTGTTGCGGGTTCGATTCCCGTCAGAGGCTAATATTGGAAGCGACCTTTTCGTTATTTGCCCTAGTCTGGGTATCACTAGGTTCGCCCTAGTTAATTGGTAATACGGTAGGTACCCATTGTAGAATCTTGCCTTACTTTGGGACCATAAAGTTTGGCGTGTTCACCTGATTATTTCATGAAAAAAAAAAAAAAAAAAATCATTTTTCAGTCATGAACATCAAATATTATGTTTGTAGTATCGTTACCACTAGCGCCATCTTTGTTTCATAAATCAACACCAATACACTTACAAATACCGCTATTGCCCAACAGATGTCACTAGATAACTAATTATACAAAATCAGAAAGACATAATTAACTAACTATAGTAAGTAGGTTATGAGTATGTACAAAGTTATAAATATTTATTTTTTTATTTACTTTTGCGCATAAATATAAAAAGAATCGAAAATTACATTGATATTCAGATAGTGTCTCTGTCTGCATTTCTTTACAAAATACTTCGATTATTTGCCAATAGATGTCACTGCCATAACACAGTCTTGGCGGGCGACTTGTTGCAACCAAAAGTATTGACAAAACAAAACACAACTAGGTACCTATTTCGCTAAAAAACTAATGCTAGTGCAAAAATGTCTATAAAATCCCAGAAATCATTAAACGACGAGTGTTCAGAGATATTTGAGAAGAGTTATTCCGTACCCAGCGCGTCCGACGAGAGTTTATCATGGTTTGAACTTAACCTATAATATTTAATTTTAACAAATGAGCATTTATAATCGAAATTAATATCCAATGTAAGTACCTAGGTACTTTTGTGTTCGTATCCACTTCATCACAAACTTACTAGAACTAACGCGTGTCGTTATCCTCATACGAATACTCGCGATCAAACATTTGATTGAGTAGGTAGGTACGTAAGTACCTGCTTACCTATTTAAAGTTTGTGTTGAATTGAATCTATTGAGTAGGTACCTACCTACTTCGAGTATTTTATTTATTTATTCATTTATTATTTATTTTATCGTAGGTAATCTGTTAATCCTGAATAACTTGTAGTTACTTCTTTAGTATTACACAGTGGCAGTAGCATGTTGTTTAGATACCGTCAGCAGTGTGCACCGTGTAACCAGGGCGCCGAGTCTGGTCGCCACTGGAAAACTACTGGTCTCTAGGTTATATTATTATCTTCGTTAATTCTTCACCATAAATTGTAAATTGTTGGTGGTCGACATGTCGGCTATCTGTTAGCAGTCCTCTAGCCGACAACATGCCGACTGGCAAAAAAATAATCGATTTACAATAATTTCACGAAGATACCTATTAGAGACCAGTTGTTTCGCAATGGTTAATTGTTATGGGACTGAGCTTAGTTGTTTGATTACCTAGTAAAGGTGCGATTTCGCAAGACGCGGCAGACGACGGCGACGGAATAGGTACCTATGCGGTAACGTTAGACGGCATTACTTTGCGGTACTTATTCATGTGTATGAGACCGATTCCGATATACCTATGACTGAAACTGCTGGAGCGACATACGCGGCAGTTGCAATCGTATATCGGAATCGGTCTCATACACATGAATACTGCAAAGTAATGCCGTCTGCCGTTGCGACACACGCCGTTGCCGTCTGCCGTCTGCCGCATTCTTCAAAATTGAGTGTTTTGGTATGTTGTTGTCCAGTGAGGATGAGGACGAGTGCCTGGCGCTGGAGCTGATGGGCAAGCTGTCGCCGGCGGTGCTCAGCGCGCTGCGCCGCTGCTTCCGCAACAACCGGGAGCGCAGCCGCGCACAGGACATTGACAGGTCAGTGTAGATGCAGTAGTCGACCTGGGGTTGGGGATTAGGTATTTCCTGTAGGTTAAGGTACATAAGACACACACATACACATATACCCAACACACACACACTTCGCACACACACACAAACAGACATCGCACACGTACAGACATCGCACAAACACACACACAACACATACAAACACGCACACGCACACGCACACGCACACGCACACGCACACGCACACACACACGCACACATCGCACACACCCGCATCGAAATTTTTCACCCTAGATTGTTCGTACCGGCAGGCGTGTAAGTAGCTGGCACGGTGGATAGCAGGGCAAGTAGGTACCTCACAGTGGACTAGGAATCTCACAGGGCTACGTAGCTCACAGTGCTAAGTACCTCACAGGGCTAGATATATCACAGGGCTAGGTACCTCACAGTGTTAACATACCTATTAGCTGTGAGGTAATGGTAGGGGTTCGATGTAAGCGGCAGACGGCAAACGTCAGTCAGTCTCATACAAATTGTGGCGATGACATGTGCCGCGACGGCAGACGGCATTACAATTTGAATGAGATCGACTGACGTCTGCCGTCTGCCGCTTGCATAGAACTCCTACCTTAATAGGGCTAGGTAGCTCTCGGGGCTAGGTAGCTCACAGTGTGTGTGTGTGTGCAGGCGCGTGGAGGAGGTGATGCGGCTGGCGGCCGCCGAAGAAGGCATCGAGTTCTCATCGCCGCCGCCCGCGCCGCCACAAGACGACGCGCTCTGGCTCGACCAGAACGCGTTCGTCGCAGCACTCAACAAAATATTTGGTAAGAACACAATTACTCACACACACACACACACACACACATCACACACACATCACATCATAACACATCACATCACATCGTGAGGAAACCTACCTATCCCTCGGGATCAGGTAATAGTCAGTTCCTGTATACACGGCCACAAGGTTCACCACCTGTCACGTTGGGTTCTGACTATCTGGTGAAACGTGGGCTTTGAGTTGTCTTAATACCTCCACAATGTGGTGGTGTATGGCCACTCAAGCCTCTGACTACCCCCGATTGGGGATAAAAGTCGTGACGTTACATTTTTTAGTTACACCATCACTTATGTGTCAGCTAAGCCTTGTGTTAAGCCGGAAACTCACAGCGGCGCACGAAGAGGCCACGCACACGGCCACGGCTACGTTTTGCAAGAAAATGTATGGATGACGTTATTTCGTGCGTGGCCTCTCCGTGCGCCGCGGTGGACACACGCCGTGGGCTTACAGTTCTCACACTCATCGTACGAAACGCAGCTGTAATAGCTGCTTTTCGCCGATCTTCTGTGAGAGGGTGGTACTACCCCGGTCGAGCCAGCCCGTATATGAGCTGCAGTCAATTGGCTACAGCTTGGCTCTACCACCTTGCTTAATGAACAGGTCACCACAAGTACTCGACGCACGCTCAGAAGCTGTTCCAATTACTGGACGCGTTTGGCACTGGTAGGGTGTGGTGGCGGCAGCTGGTCGCGAGGCTGGTCGCCGTGGGTGCCAGGAAGACGCGCTCCCGGGCCGAGGTCTGGTCGCCGGTCACAGAGGCAGCCATCATAAGACTCGACCATTGTAAGGTAAGTCAACGACCATAACAATTCTGAAATTAAAAAATTAAAAACACGACTGCCCTGCCAAAAACGAACTAAAAAGTATAAAACAAGTGCAGTGTCATTGCAGTCAGGGGACCGTTCTGTGGAACATATTTAATCTAAGAGGGCCCCCGACTGCAATGACACTGCACTTGTTTTATACTTTTTAGTTAGTTTTTGGCAGGGCAGTCGTGTTTTTAATTTTTTAAATTATTTATTTTTATTTTATGCATTTTAGTGACAGCAGCCAAAAATGATATATTTGTTTTGCATGTACACCCTACCTATGTTAAATTATGCCTATAAATTCTACAGTTTTGGACTGTACTCATCAAGGCCTTCAATTTGATACCCATATTGTAATAATGGAAGAAAAAATTTTTTTTTTCACATATTAAAGTTGAGCCATAATGCCGTAATTTTGATTTTTTTCAAAAATATTATACCCAGTGTTACCCGGAATGATGTAAGGATTCTAACGATACCCCATACATCGAAATCCGTTCAGGCATTTATAAGTTATGGTGGAATAAAGAATCTCACATACAAACATACAAACATACAAACATACAAACATACAAACATACAAACATACAAACATACAAACATACAAACATACAAACATACAAACATACAAACATACAAACATACAAACATACAAACATACAAACATACAAACATACAAACATACAAACATACATACATACATGAACCTTAAACACATATACACTCTTTTTTTTTTGGGCAGTCGTGTAAAAAATCTCAGTTGATGCGTTCAGATGCCTTGCATGCCTCGCCCGAGCACTCGTTTAATGTGTATACGTTCCGACGTCCAAACTGAGTGCTCCGGCGCGGTATTATTTTTAGGGTTCCGTACCCAAAGGGTGCCGACGGGACCCTATTACTAAGCCTACGCTGTCCGTCCGTCTGTCTGTATGTCTGTCAGCGGGCTGTATCTTACGAACCGTAATAGACTTGAAATTTTCACAGAATGTGTATTTCTGTTGCTGTATTTCTGCTACAACAGCAAATACTAAAAATAAAATAAAACTTAAAAATAAAGGGGTCTCCATACAAAAAACGTAATATTTTAAACTGGTTCTTATGGTCGGTTTCCAAACAAAAGACTTCAACGTGTGACTCTAAACATCACAATTTTGTGGATGTTTGTTTATATTCTACGATGGTACGGAACCCTTTAAGTGCGAGTCAGATACGCACTTGGCCGGTTTTTTTAGACAGTTGGCAAATAAGTATTTTAAGCAGTGGGAAACGTGAGTGAAGCGAACTTAACATGAGAACGTTACGTCATTACGGGAGGCTTTTGTTTTATTGGTCTTATGTCAGCTGATGTATGGATATACAATACGTTAAAAAAAACCCTGTCCGAGCCGAAACCGGTAATTAGGTTTCCCAATCACATGACCTAATAAAATAAAAAAAAATAAAAAATATTCATGATAGTAAACATATTAATGAAAATTTAAAATGCCATTTTGTTTTTCCTTTTCCCCCAAAATGTAACAAATTTTAAAAATATGACAACACCTTTACCGGCTGTAATTAATTATGTTAGATCGTGTGGCGGCACCTCTGACCACAAAGTACGTAATGACGTCATTTTATGAAAAAATAAATTATGTAAACGGGGTAATTGTTTTCCAAAAAAAAAATGGGGAGGCATTTGCCCAGCAGTGGGACACTTACTATGCTAAAAAACCCCCGACAAAAAAAAAACCTTTAAAATGATAAAAATAATACCTGCATATTTTCACCCAAGCGTCGTCGTTGCGTCGGGGGACCGCTAAGTACGCCGGTCATGGTTATAATCTACAGGTTACTCTAAATGTAATGTACTTAGCGGTCCCCCGACGCAACGACGACGCTTGGGTGAAAATATGCAGGTATTATTTTTATCATTTTAAAGGTTTTTTTTTGTCGGGGGTTTTTAAAATTTTTAATTTAATTTTTATTTCATGCTTTTTTAAACTTATATTACCGGTGTAGTAACTGCCCAGCTTGTATTAGCATGTACTCGTCAAAACGCATCGTATGAGCCCAAACACAAGGTAGATGCCGTACACCGTTGAGGAGTTCTTCTGATGATGCCTGCGCATCAGGTCAAGGTTGTCATACTTTGTAATATCATTGACAAGTGACAGGATTTCAAATTTCGTATCGATCAGAGCTGTGGAAGTTGTTTATATCTTTTCATCAACTAGAAAAGAGCTGATGGTCTTCAAACGGCTGAGCAGATTTTCTTGAAACATAGCTAAGAACACTCTCGATTAACTCACCTTTCAAACAAAAAAAACTAAATCCAAATCGGTCCATCCGTTCAGACGCTATGATGCCACAGACAGACACAGATCCACAGATCCACAGATACACAGATACACAGATACACAGATACACAGATACACACGTCAAACTTATAACACCCCTCGTTTTTCGTCGGGGGTTAAAAACGTAAAAAAAAAAGTTTTTTTTTTTTTTTTTTACAAAAATAGAATCTAATCTCGATACCCAACAGTACGTTTTCGGATCGGACAGGGTTTTCTTAACATATTGTATGTGTATTCCAGAGGGAAACGATAGTGAAGATTGTGTGCGTGGAGAGGCCGGACTCGTTCTGCTACGTGGCGGTGTCGAAGGGCGGCCGCGTCGGCGTCTACAGCGGCCATCTCCAGCTGCTGCACTCCTACGAAGTGAGTATGGACCTTTTTTTTTTATAGGACTGCGGTGGCAAAAAAGCGTACGGCCGCCTGATGTTAAGCAGTTACCGTAGCCTATAGATGCTTATAATACCAAAGGTATAGCTCGCACATTGCCGACCTGAAGGGGAGTGGGATGGAGAGAGGGGGAGGGGGGTGGGCTTACGGCTCTCTCACTCATCGTACGAAACGCAGCTGTAATAGCTGCTTTACGCCGATCTTCTGTGAGAGGGTGGTACTACCCCGGTCGAGCCAGCCCGTTTATGAGCTGCAGTCAATTGGCTACAGCTTGGCTCTACCACCTTCAAAACATTCACCTGTTTATCATCTCACTCTCTCAGCTAACGTACTGTTTTACCGTCTTGCTTTACCAATATTGTACCCTAACCGTTTTACCTGTAAGCATAATTAACCTTAAGTGATAATTAACCTTAACTTTCCTTCTCTGTTTACGAATGCATCTTTGTTTATTTTAAGCTCAACTTTATATTTAACCTTGTACTTTTAAATAAATAAATATATACTTAAAAAAAAAAAAAACACTGGATTGAATTACATTACACACTAGAAATATGGGTGCCTGTTCCGCATATGATAATGTCCAATTGTCGAAATGACCAATTGTTAAGATGTCCAAACATTTTCCTACCGTCCATATGTCAACATGTCCAAGTGGAAAAATGTTTATGTATCAAAATGTCCAATAAAATCTTAATGTCCAAGTGCCGAAATGTCGTTGCCGTTGGTGTTGGTCTACCAACTTAATACTGTCTTATAAGCAGACCCTTTAACTATGGTAACCACAGAGTAAAGACTAAAGAAAGAGGTGCCCTTATTAGAGATTTGTGTGAAACAAAACGTGGTCATTGTTTTTTCATTTTCATTGTTCTATCTACCGGTAAATAGTTGAACTACTCGCTTCGTTTTATGTCGATGTTAGTACTAGGCCGACCACTCGGCCGACTTGCTTTGGGCCAGTCCCCTTAGTAACTGGTCCATGACGGTAACCATGTAATAGACTGGGGTCGATCTCAGAGATACCTAGACCAGGTTAAATCACGAAAAGGCCATTACCGAAACATTTTTTCCCTTGTTCTTGCAGATGTTTTATCAAAGGACGGGGATGAGTCGTCGCGTCAAGAACCGCTGGATCACGGACGCCGTTTACATGTCGGTGAGTGCTTGTGTGTGTAGTGCTTGCGTGTGAGAAGTGCTTGTGTGAGTAGTGCTTGTGTGTGAGTAGTGCTGGTGTGTGAGTAGTGCTTGTGTGTGAGTAGTGCTTGTGTGTGAGTAGTGCTTGTGTGTGAGTAGTGCTTGCGTGTGAGTAGTTTTTGTGTGTGTGTAGCGCTTGTGTTTGAGTAGTGCGTGTGTGTGAGTAGTGCTTGTGTGTGAGTAGTGCTTGTGTGTGAGTGCTGCTTGTGTGTGAGTAGTGCTTGTGTGTGAGTGGTGCTTGTGTGTGAGTGGTGCTTGTGTGTGAGTGGTGCTTGTGTGTGAGTGGTGCTTGTGTGTGAGTGGTGCTTGTGTGTGAGTGGTGCTTGTGTGTGAGTGGTGCTTGTGTGTGAGTAGTGCTTGTGTATGAGTAGTGCTTGTGTGTGAGTAGTGCTTGTGTGTGACATTATTATTTATACCTGCTGCATTCTCATAGTTGCGTTGGAAGACACTCGAACAGAAGGTCCACCTGATGGTAAGGCGTAACCGCCGCCCAGCACATCTGACGCGGCGTCAACATTTTAGGGACATTTTGTAGTGTAAAGAAATGACTTCGGCAGGGAGGTCATATTGTTCTACCTACAGCCTATACAACAAAGGTGACCAACAAGCGTACGACCCGCCTGGTGTTAAGCAGTTACTATAGCCTGTAGATGCTTGCAGATACTTGCAATACCAAATACATCGCTTGGTGCCGACCTAAAGAGGAGTGGGACAGGGATGGGAAGGAAGGGGCGATTGCTACTCATCGTACGAAATGCCACTTTACGCCGATCGTCTGTGAGAGGTTGGTACTAGCCCGGTCGAGCCATCCGTATATGAGCTGGTACTACTGTTTTTCTAGGACGTGCAGTACATGCTGATGTGTGCGTCGGACCGCAGCCTCTCTATATACGACGCGACCACCGTGGCGCACTCGCTGCTCTTCTGCATCTCGGGACTGCCGAATATTCCCACGGTAACTATTATACGAGTTCGTTGTATGAGCTAGCTGCTAACTAAGCCAAGATGATTCCTATAAGTGTTGCTACAATTTGTCCTTTTTAACAACCCCACTGCTGTGCACTAGCCCTTAATGCGAGGGAGATTCCAGGCTATATTTCACCACGCAGGCCCAGTTCGAATTTGTGGGTTGGGTGGAATTGGTTAGATTTTCTAAGATATGCAGGTTTCCTCACGAGATTTTCCTTCATCGTAGGCAAGTGATAATAATGATGATCATGATCATCATTTAATTGACTGATTAAATCATCATCATATTGAATTAATTATCTTCTTATCGTATGGTTAGTGGCCAACCTTGTGTCAGAGTTGTTCAAGCCGCCCGAAGGCCTCTGACAAGGCTTAACGACTGCTGCCTAGATAACAACCGGGACCGACTTTTTACGTGCCCCCGAAGACGCTCAGTTTAAATGCCACTAAATGGTGACCCATCTCTGACTGGCCTTGCCAAGTATTGCTTAACCTCCGATCGTTTATCGATCAGTGATTGCAACTAGCTATGAGCGCCTCAATAATCATGATTCACACATTGATTTAAAAAAACCCAGAGGTGCGAGGGTTTGAACCATGGACGATAAGTACGCGAGCCGCGTGCTTAACCAATCGGCTATCACTGCTGCTTCTTGATTATTCGAAATTAAAGTTATGAGTTATGAACTGACTGGCCTGTTGGCGTAGTTGGTAAGATTCCACCTATCACGCTGCAGGTCGTAGGTTCGATTCCTACCCGGGACATGCATTTGTGTGCATGAACATGTCTGTATGTCCCGAGTCTGGGTGTAATTATGTATATTAAGTATGTATTTACAAACAAAAAGTAGTATATGTAGTATATCAGTTATCTGGTTTCCATATTACAAGCTCTGCTTAGTTTGGGATCAGGTAACCGTGTGTACAAAAATGTCCCAGGATATTATTTATTTATTTATTTATTTACTACTCCGGTCGAGCCAGCCCGTTTATGAGCTGCAGTCAATTGGCTACAATTTGGCTCTACCACCTTAAAACGCAAGCCGCGTGCTTAACCAATCGGCTATCACTGCTGCTTATTGATTCCTCGAAATTAACAGTTATGTTCGTGTGTAGTGCGTGGCGTACTCTCCGTCGCTGCGCGCGCGCGGCGGCTCGGAGCTGGCGCTGGGCTCGGAGCGCGGTGACGTCACGCGGCTGCGCTTCCTGCGCCCGCGCCTGCAGCTGCTGCACGTCCACACTACTGACGCGGTCAACCACTACTACTGGATGGTGAGCATGTTAATAACTACTGACGAAGAAGGCCCGTGTACATAAATCGATCTCAAGATTGAGCTCGAACTTAAGATGCTGTTTTTGACAGATGTTTCGTCAAAACTGCATCTTAAGTTAGATCTCAACTTAATACGGGCATAACACACCAACTTTGACGATCGCTTGGCGCAGTGGTTTGAACGTTGGCTGTTCGGCTCACTGCATCGGGCGGTTACGGGCTCGATTCCCGCCAGAGGCAAATTTCGGAAACTGCCTTTATAATAATGGGGATCATTAATAGATCGACAAATCAATTCAAACGCTATAGTAAGCTAAGCTTTCTCATCAACATAATTTTGAAATCGTCTAAAACGGGCCATCCGTTGCAATTTTTAAACCGACTTCAAAAAGGAGGAGGTTTCTCAATGAGGATCAGTAATAGGTCAACAAATCAACTCATAACCAACACTAACAGTTAAAACTAAGCTTTCTTATCAATATAGTGTTTAAATCATCGAAATCGGTCCATCCTTAGCGATTTTCTAACACATTTTAAATATCCAAAATTTATCGACGGGCGGCTAGTGTGGCCAACGCGCGTGACGTCACCGGGTCGCGTCGTTGAATTCGCGCTGTGCCCGGTGTCCCGCTCGCGCCGCCATTCACTATTTTATGTGTTATTATCAGGGCTTGGAACCGGTTTTGAAATACCGGTTAATATCGTTCATGAAACCGGTTTAATTCCGTTCGTTGATTAACCGGTTAAATACGAAACCGGTTTTAACTAAACCGAAAAAAAATTGGTTACCGGTTATGGCAGCGAACGGAACGCTTACCGATATTAAGACCTCAATTAACCGGTTAAACTCAGACGCATGCTACAGCCGACTAGCGATCAAGGTCGAGTTCCGCACATAAGATGCGCTCACTATCCTTTTCTAGCACGCGCGCTTGGTTCGTTTGTCTCATTCACACGCTTTCTGGTGTTTTCTTTCGTTTTCGCCGCAAAGGGAACCGAGTTAGCATCTTGCATTGCATCCTTTTCTTTATTCTTGCTGTGGCGGCTAGCGGCCGAGTGATCTATACTACCGCCTGATGTTAAGCAGTTATATTTTTATGGGACCGAGGTGGCAAACAAGCGCACGGCCCACCTGATGTTAAGCACTTTTTTATGGGACTGAGGTGGCAAACAAGCGTACGGCCTGCCTGATGTTAAGCACTATTTTATGGGACTGAGGTGGCAAACAAGCGTACGGCCCGCATGATGTTAAGCACTATTTTATGGGACTGAGGTGGCAAACAAGCGTACGGCCTGCCTGATGTTAAGCAGTTATTTTTATGGGACTGTGGTGGCAAACAAGCGCACGGCCCGCCTGATGTTAAGCACTTTTTTATGGGACTGAGGTGGCAAACAAGCGTACGGCCCGCCTAATGGTAAGCACTTTTTTATGGGACTGAGGTGGCAAACAAGCGTACGGCCCGCCTAAAGTTAAGCACTTTTTATGGGACTGAGGTGGCAAACAAGCTTACGGCCCGCCTGATGTTAAGCACTATTTTATGGGACTCAGGTGGCAAACAAGCGTACGGCCCGCCTGATGTTAAGAATGTTTTATGGAACTGAGGTGGCAAGCAAGCGTACGGATCGCCTGATGTTAAGCAGTTTTTAATGGAACTGAGGTGCCAAACAAGCGTACGGCTGGCCTGTTGCTAAGCAGTTACCATAGCGTAGCCTAAGTATACATGCTTGCAATGCCTTTGGCATTGTCCTTAACATCAGGCGGGTCGTACGCTTGGTTGCGACCATAGTCCCGTAAAAACCTGCTTAATATCAGGCGGGCCGTACGCTTGTTTGCGACCACAGTCCCATAAAAACTGCTTAACATCAGGCGGGCCGTACGCTTGTTTGCCACAATCCCATAAAAAGTGCTTAGCATCAGGCGGGCCGTACGCTTGTTTGCCACCTCAGTCCAATAAAAAAGTTCTTAACATCAGGCGGGCCATACGCTTGTTTGCCACAATCCCATAAAAAGAGCTTAGCATCAGGCGGACCGTACGCTTGTTTACCACCTCAGTCCCATAAAAAAGTTCTTAACATCAGACGGGCTGTACGCTTGTTTGCCACAATCCCATAAAAAGTGCTTAACATCAGGCGGGCCGTACGCTTGTTTACCACCTCAGTCCCATAAAAAAGTTCTTAACATCAGGCGGGCTGTACGCTTGTTTGCCACAATCCCATGAAAAGTGCTTAACATCAGGTAGGCCGTACTCTTGTTTGCCACCTCAGGCCCATAAAAAAGTTCTTAACATCAGGCGGGACGTACGCTTGTTTGTTACCTCAGTCCCATAAAAAAGTTCTTAACATCAGGCGGGACGTACGCTTGTTTGTCATCTGTCCCATAAAAAAGTTCTTAACATCAGGCGGGCCGTACGCTTGTTTGTCACCTAAGTCCCATAAAACGTACTTAACATCAGGCGGGCCGTACGCTCGTTTGCTACCTGTCTCATAAAAACTGCTAAAAACATTTATTATTATGCTATTGATAGCCCTGTCGATATCCTAAGTGATTTTCAAGGTCAACTATCGATAGTGTACTATCGATATTTTGGCTTCACTACTACCGGAAAGCATTATAATAATATTCGTTTGCAGCGCGCGAGAGCTTTTTATTGGAAAGAGATGAAGCATTCATACGTCATAACTCGATAGCTCGCTAATACAGCCAAATCTCAATTTAACCGGTTAATTTTGCTTAATGGAACCGAAATTTGTGTAAAACCGGTTTCATCATACCGAAACCGAAACCGAAACCTTAACCGCAATCCATTCCGGTCTGGGTTCAATGGCCGAAACCGGTTTGAAAAATTAACCGGTTTCCGAGCCCTGGTTATTATCTCGTTTATGTGGTTAAATTAATTTAAAATAATGTCGTATAAGTATTGTATTGTTCCTAAATGTACTAACACTTCAATAAAAACACCCGAGAAACTATTTTTTCAAGTGCCGCGTGATCGAAGAATCCGCAAAAAATGGTGTGTTATAATGAAACGGGTCAATACTCAACTTTCGTCACAAACTAACAGATATTGCTGTGAAGATCATTTCGATGTAAGGTACCTATACCTACCTACCTACCTAAACACTTTAACACAACAATACTTACTTATCTTATGACATGACCTAGGTACTACTTATTTAACTAGTAGGTAGCGAAGTACGAATATGATTAGAATGATTATATACCTACCTAGTAGGCTTACTAGTAGGTACCTAAGGTACCAAGGTAGTACCCAAGGTGGTAGAGCCAAGCTGTAGCCAAACTGCAGCTCAAAAACGGGCTGGCTCGACCGGGGTAGTACCACCCTCTCACAGAAGATCGGCGTAAAGCAGCTATTACAGCTGCGTTTCGTACGATGAGTGAGAGAGCCGTAAGCCCACCCCCCTTCCCCCATCCCACTCCCCTTCAGGTCTGCAATGTGCCAACAATGCCTTTGGTATTGTAAGCATCTATAGGCTACGGTAGGTAACTGCTTAACATCATGCGGACCGTACGCTTTTTTTCCACCGAACCTAACGATAGTTTTTTTGCGGACTTAAGGAGTCCCAACTTAAATCACGTAGGTAGTGATAGGTACCTATGCTGGAAACTTTTCCGTATGTTTACCATTGATCATCGTGTTAGCATCGTTATAAAAATTTAATATTTCGATTATTATTATTATTTTATTTCCGGGCGTACGTGGCAACAATGGCGACGGCGATTCGAGAGGCACCCCATGGGTGAACCGCAGCAGGGTCGTACTCAAACTAAAATAATTAATCTAAAGTATTGATCATTCACTCTGATGTTAAGTAGATGCAATATTTTTACGTAGCGTAATATTAAAAGGTTTTCTATAACTTGCAATGTATGTAAATGGTATGTATGTACCTATGTATGTAAAGTGGAATCATGCAACTCAATTTTGAAGCAGATATCTTCAACCGATTAAGCTGAAATTTTGTATATACGTTAAGTTTGGATGACAATGCATGGTTAGCTGTGTAACGTCATTCTAAATCCAACATGGTGGAACACCCAAGATGGCGGACTAGATTTTTTTAATGCACTGAATATGGGTATCAAATGAAAGGGCTTGCTAAGAATAACAAAATAAATAAAGTGACGTCACTCTAAATCCAATATGGCGGACTTCTAAAGATGGCGAACTAAGTTTTTTGTGCTTTCATACAATATGGGCAGGTATCAAATGAAAGGACTTGCTGAAAATACGGAGCTAAAAAGTAAAAAAGAAATTTAAATAAAAAAAAAACTTAAAAAATAAATAATTTAAAAAATTAAAAACACGACAGCCCTACCAAAAAACGAACCAAAAAGTTTAAAGCAAGTGCAGTTTCATTGCAGTCGGGGGACCGTTCTGTGGAACAAATTTAATCTAAGAGTCCCCCGACTGCAATGAAACTACACTTGTTTTAAACTTTTTGGTTCGTTTTTTGGTAGGGCAGTCGTGTTTTTAATTTTTTAAATTATTTATTTTTATTTTATGCATTTTAGTGACAGCAGCCAAAAATGAAATGTTTGTTTTGCATGTAAACCCTACCTATGTTAAATGATTCCTATAAATTCAACAGTTTTGGAATGTGCTCATCGAGACCTTCAATTTGAAATTTTTCAATTTCAATTTTCACTTTTCACTATTCCTCATACTTTCGGATTTGGCCATCCACGCCCACTTGAAAAATTCACCCTGTATACCTATTACCTGTTGGAATTTCGAACAAAAATACCTATAAGTATAATAATAACACAAAATACCTATCAACTTAATTCCAAAAAGACCAAAAAGAAGTTAATTCGTTCACAGTGCTTTTTTCATTTAAAGTTAATAATGTCCGAGTACGTCCCTGTTAAGTTTTTCGTTCGTACGCCTGCGCGCCTGGTTCAAACACAACTTCTACTTACATTTTATTCCTTAGGTAGGTTGATGGGTAATATAATATTATGTTAATATAATGTTAATAGTACACGTAGTAGTAGTACCTATGAACGAATAATAAATATCGCCAACCAACACACCAACTCCAAACTAAGCAACGCTTGTACTATGGCTACAATACAATGGACTGGGGACGATCCCAGTGACAACCAGACTAATGCAGATTACGTTAAGGCCTTTTCCGGAATTTGCCTTTCACGGGAATCGAACTCACAACCACACGATGCAGTGAGCCGAGCGGTCAAAACGCTCTAACCACAGCGCCAAGCGGTCGTCAAAAATAAACAGGAATAAAAATAATAGTCAATAGGATAAACACCTAATCTACCTATTCATGACAGGATACCTACTTCCTAGGTATATCTACTAGTACTTTGGGTAGGTACTTATTACACTTAAGATACACCGAACCTTCCCTTGTGGTAAAATAATGGGTTTGTTTGTATAAGTAGTATTGTTAACAACACACTTACCTTTTCAGTTTCCAACCACGTATCTCGGCGCTGGTGTATTTTAGATTATTGCTGAGGAAGTCGAATACCATAAAAGTATCGACTTTTGGCAGGTTATCCGACTTAGCTTGTTGAAAACCGTCCTGTAAACTCATTTTGAGGCTTAAAACACGCTGCGCGCGAACAAGACAACCGAACCCTAGCGGTAGCCGAGCGCGTGTCAGCCCGCGTGACGTCACAGCAAGTGCGCCGGCCGGCGCGGCCCGGTCAAGAAACCAGTTAGCGATTAGTCGTATAGCTTCGTTAATTTTTGTCGTAGACCAAAAATTTTTGCGCTGTATGTTATAGATTCCTTAGCTCTATAAATCTGCAGTCTCACCTAAATTCGTTACGGTAATTCATTCGACCGTATATATATATATTTTTTTTTATGTGTGTTCGCGGATAACTTCGTCGTTTATGAACCGATTTTGATGATTCTTTTTTTGTTGGAAAGGAGATATCCCAGCGGTGGTACCATGATAAGGAAACCAGGATCTGATGATGGCATCCCAGAGAAATCGAGGGGAACCTTCGAAAATCGTAGGAGCGACTAGTGCGTTTGTAATTTTTTTCATTAAGTATTTTAAAGCACTACTATTTTATGAAGGTCTGGAGTCGATCTGATGATGGAGCCGAAAGACAGTCGAGGGAACTCCTCAACGATTTACAACAATTACCTGGTGTTTGGGCTTGATTAATTTGTATTGATGAGAACTTTACACCTAAATGAGTTGTGACTGTCATTAGGGGTCTGATGATGAAGACGAAGGACAGTCAAGGGAACTCCTCAACGTTTTACAGTAGCTACCTTGTGTTTGGGCTTGATTAATTTGTATTGATGAGAGCTTTACACCTAGATGGGTTGTGACTGTCATTAGGGGTCTGATGATGAAGACGAAGGATAGTCAAGGGAACTCCTCAACGTTTTACAGTAGCTACCTTGTGTTTGGGCTTGATTAATTAGTATTGATGAGAACTTTACACCTAGATGGGTTGTGACTGTCATTAAGGGTCTGATTATGGAGTCAAAAGACAGTCGAGAGAACTCCTCAACGATTTACAGCAATTACCTGGTGTTTGGGCTTGATTAATTTGTATTGGAGAGAACTTTACACCCATATGGGTTATAAGTGCCATTACAGGTCTAATGATGGAGACCATAGACAGTCGAGGGAATTCCTCAAAGATTTACAGCAGTTACCTTTTGTTGGGCTTACTTCATACGGTTCAATATGCCAAAATGTTCATTGGTATGGCGCCACTAAAAATCGTGAAATAAAATTATTTTTATAAAAAAAACAAAACGACTTCAAAAAAACCTGGAGCACTAAAAAGCCTGAAATAATATTTCTATTACCACCTCTGCCTACCCCTTCGGGAAAACCAGACGTGATGGTGTGTTATCGAGTATTTGGAGTCGGTGCCAATCTTGGTATGCCAAGTCTACCTACTATAAAAGTAAGAAGATAGATTGGCACCGACTCCAAATACTCGATAACACACCATCACGTCTGGTTTTCCCGAAGGGGTAGGCAGAGGTGGTAATAGAAATATTATTTCAGGCTTTTTAGTGCTCCAGGTTTTTTTGAAGTCGGTTTGTTTTTTTTTATAAAAATAATTTTAGAACACATTTTTGTATAATGTGCGGCATGCGCGTGTGACTTCACATGGCCGATCGGCTTGAAGGCGCGCTGCACCCGTGCTGCTCGCGGCGCCATTCACTACAAAGCGCGCGTGGCCCAAGTGACGTTACAACAACCGCGCGCGAATTTCGCTAGTAATTTGATCATAACTTCGTAGTTTTCTGTCGTAGAATAAAAAAAATAGCACTGTATGTTATGGATTTCTTAGCTCTATAAATCTGCATTCTCAACTAAATTCGTTACGGAAATCCATTCTGGTCAAACTGACATTTTTTTGCCCTCATTTGACGGTCTTTACTCATACCACCACCTCTTGGTAGTATTATTTTAACCTTACAGCGACTTTTTGTAATTTGACGTCCCTTATTGTCATGACAATAAGGGACAATAAGGGACGATAAGAGGACAATAAGGGTCATGACATTACAAAAAGTCGCTGTAAGGTTAAAATAATACTGCTATAAGAGGTGGTGGTAGGGCCCCTTGTCTCTGTATGGTGCTAACGGGAAGACTGTCTCGAAAGTGAACGCAATTTGGTTGGTCCAGGAGTTGTCGTCGGCGCCGCATACATCGTACTGCAGTATATCAGTGTGGCGACGCGTGCACGCGCGCGGCGTGCGGCGCGTGCGGTACTGCCGCGGCGGCACGCTGCTGGTGTCGTGCGCGCGCCAGCGCGGCGCCGCGCTGCGAGCCCGGCACCTGCCCGGCAAGATGGACGACCTGGTCTTCAAACTACACGCGGTCAGTACCTTACCCAGATCTATACTAATATATAAAGAGGGAAATGCTGACTGACTGACTGACTGACTGACTGACTGACTGACTCATCAACGCCGAGCCGAAACTACTGAAGTTAGAGACATGAAATTTGGATAGTAGATATATTTTGTGACGCAGACAAGCAATAAGAAGCGATTTTGGAAAATTCAACCCCTAAGGGGGTTAAATAGGGGATGAAAGTTTGTAAGCAAGTTCGTCATTTTTCAAGTTAGAATTATGAAAATTTGTGTTGAGGTGTCTTTTTAAAAATAAAAAATATGGTTTTCGGCGTTTTTGAATATTCAACCCCTAAGGTGGTAAAATAGGGGATGAAAGTTAGTTGGGAAGTTTGTATAGATGTTCGTCATTTTTGAAGTTAGAATTATGAAAATTGGTGTTTAGGTTCCTTTTTAAAAATAAAAAACTTGAATTGCTGCGTTTTTGAAAATTCAACCCCTAAGGGTGTAAAATAGGGGACGAAAGTTTGTATGGAAGTTCGTCATTTCTGAGGTAAGCATAATGAAAATTGGTGTTTAGGTTCCTTTTTAAAAATAAAAAACTTGAATTGCTGCGTTTTTGAAAATTCAACCCCTAAGGGGTTAAAATAGGGAGTGAAAGTTTGTATGGAAGTTCGTCATTTTTTGAAGTTGGAATTATAAAAATTGGTGATTAGGTGACTTTTAAAAGATCAACAATATTCATTTCAGGGTTTTTGAAAATACATCCCCTAAGGGGATAAAATAGGGGATGAAAGTTTGTATGGAAGTTCTTCATTTTTGTAGTTAGAATTATGAAAATTGGTGATTAGGTGTCTTTAAAAATATATAATTAATAGCGTTTTTGAAAATTATACGGGGTATGGGATACGGGATACGCAATATGGGATACGGGATTTTGGATATGGGATACGTGATACGGGATACGGGTTACGGGATACGGGATACGGGATACGGGATACGGGATGTGGGATGCATGATAGGGATACGGATACGGATAAGGATTCGGGATACGGGATACGAATACGGGATGTGGAATGCGTGATACGGGATACGGATACGAGATACGGGAAGCGGGATACGGGATGTGAGATGTATGATAGGGATACGGATACGGGATACGGACTACGGGATACGGGATGTGAAATGCGTGATACGGGATACGGATACGGATACGCATACGGGATACGGGATGTGGGATGCGTGAGATAGGGATACGGATACGGGATACGGATACGGATACGGATACGGGATGTGGGATGCGTGATACGGGATACGGGATATGGATACGGTACGGATACGGATACGGATACGGATACGGATAAGGATACGGATACGGATACGGATACGGATACAGATACGGATACGGGATACGGGATATGGGATACAGAATCAGGGATATGAGATACGGGATTCGGGATACGGGATTTGGGTTTCAGAAAAAGGAAACGGAATTTTTTAAATTTATATTCTGCGCGGACGAAGTCGCGGGCAAAAGCTAGTACCAAATAATGCTGGCGTCGAAGAAAAAAAGACGTCAATCTAAGCTCAATTTAGGGTCAGTAACGTAAACGTACGTCTTTATGAGGAAGATTGGCTAGGTAGCCAGTGGTGGGAGTGTGTGGCGGGCAATGTCCCATTTAAAAAAAAATCTTCCTCATAAAGTCGTAACAGTGTTAATACCAGGTGGGTATTAACACTATTCATATAACACAACTGTAACACGATCCAATTAGTAACTAGCTGTGCCCGCGGCTTCGCCGGCGTGGAAATTGATGTGTAAGATTAAATATCTATATATATAAAAATGAATCCCTATCTCATGTCATTACTTGACGCGAGAACGGCTGGACCAATTTAGATGGTTTTTTTTTTAGATTATTCCGTAAAGTTCAAGGAAGGTTCATACATTAAAAAATATGGAAAAATGGCCCGGAAAGCGCTAAAAGCCCATATTTTACGTATGATTCAAATTACTTTCAATAGATGGCGTAATGAACGCCGGTGTCAGATGGCGGATGGCGGCTATAAATTTTTGAAAATTTATTTCATGGGCAATTCATCACAAGAAATAGATCCGCGTTGTGCACATAAAGCCGAAAACCCACCGCGGCGCACAGAGAGGCCACGCACACGCTACGCACGTGGGTCAAGCTTCGCTTTGCACGAAAATGTATGTCACTGTGTCCACCGCGGCGCACGGAGAATGACGACATCCATACATTTTCTTGCAGAACGTAGCCGTGGCCGTGTGCGTGGCCTCTCCGTGCACCGAGGTGGGTTTCCGGCTTAACAGTTCAGTGTCGAAAAATAAAGGGATGAATCGCTAAATTTGTTGCTAAGCGCAAAACTCGA
Organism: Drymonia ruficornis; assembly: GCA_947859195.1. Classification (NCBI taxonomy): domain Eukaryota; kingdom Metazoa; phylum Arthropoda; class Insecta; order Lepidoptera; family Notodontidae; genus Drymonia; species Drymonia ruficornis. The sequence continues at coordinate 9,331,762 of OX401927.1, forward strand.
GAACGACTATACCATTTTTTTCTTAATAACCTACTGTATCCCACTGCTGGGCAAAGGTCTCTCCCATATTCTTCCATCCATCGCGGTCATGGGCTCTTTCATACCACCCGTCTAGATGAGCGTCGAGGTCATCGTGCCACCGTTTATGGGTCTACGTCGGCGATGACGGTCGTGCTCTGGGACCGCACTCGGTGATCGCTTTGGCCTACCTTTCTGAGCACATTCGGCTCAGGTGACCCGCCCAGGTCCACTTAAGTGTAGCTGTTTTCACTCCTACATCCGCCATAAGGGTTATGGAACGCAGCAAGGTGTTCCGCACCCTATCAGTGTGTTTTACACCCAAAATGCTGCGCTCTAATGCTCTATGGTAAACCTTCAGTTTGGACTTCAGAGCCTCGATTACTGACCATTTCTGGGCGCCGTAGGTGTGAACGGGCAGGATACACATGTCGATGGGTCAGTGGAAGGTTGCCCTTCATGATGGACTGTTAGCGGGCTGTATCTCACGAACCGTAATAGCTATAGTTGAAATTTTCACCGAACGTATATTTCTGTTGGCGCTACAATAACAAATACTAAGAATAAAAAATAAATATAAAATTAAGGGGGAGGGGGGACTCTATTACTAAGCCTACACTGTCTGTCCGTCTGTCATCGGGCTGTGTGGCGAACCGTAATAGGTAGAGAGTTAAAATGTTCACAGAAAGTGTATTTTTGTTGCCGCTACAACAACAAATACTTACTAAAAATAAAATAAAAATTGAAAACAAAGGGGGTCCCCATACAAGAAACTTGATAATTTTGACGTTTTTATTCTACGGTGGTACGGAACCCTTTATTTGCGGGAAAGGAGAAGAACAGACGACGAACGGGAAAACGGGGGGGGGGAGTTAGTTCTTTTTCGGACAACATTAATTCTGAGGCGGTACGAAGTTCGCCGGGACAGCTAGTATACATATAAATATATAAACGTCACGACTTTTATCCCCATTCGGGGGTAGTCAGAGGCTTGAGTGGCCATACACCACCACATTGTGGAGGTTTAACCAACTCAAAGCCCACGTTTCACCAGATAGTCAGAACCCAACGTGACAGGTGGTGAACCTTGTCGCCGTGTATACAGGAACTGACTATTACCTAGTCCCGAGGGATAGGTAGGTTTCCTCACGATGTTTTCCCCTCACCGTCCACACCGTGTAAGACACCGTGTAAGATTAACCTTTGTCTTATTTCAGAGCCTACCCTATCTACGTTTCAAATTTCATAAAAACGGTGTAGTACATATAATAAGTTTAAAAACTAAAACCCGACTACTGAAAAATCGCGCTCTAAAAAGTATGAAACAAGAAAATATTCTCATCTAGAGGATAGCCGTGGTCCGTGTTCATATGCCATTTGGCCCTAAAAGACCTACACGGACCACGGCTATCCTCTAGATGAGAATATTTTCTTGTTTCATACTTTTTAGAGCGCGATTTTTCAGTAGTCGGGTTTTAGTTTTTAAACTTACTTTTTATTTAATTATTTTGGAGTTATAGGTAATAATATATATATTTTTGAAATGTGCTCATCAAGCTCTTTCATTTGATACTTACCCCACACGGTTTCATAAAAAAATGTTTTTTTTTTATAACATGACATTATGTCCTCTAGAGGGCGCCATATGCAATTTTATGTGACGTCACATAGCCTATAACCAGCGCGCCATTAAGCCGCTTCTAACGATACCTCATTTGTCAAATTACGACAAGTAGTTTGGAAGTTAGGTGGGAACAGATGCACATACATACATACATACATACATACTTACATACTTACATACTTACATACTTACATACATACTTACATACATACATACATACATACCGGTCAAAATCATAACCCTCCGCCGTAGTCGGGTAAAAACTACATGGTAACAAAGATTCTCTCACACACACGCATTTAAAATATTAGTAGGAAGTAGGATGTTCTCATGTAGTGTTGTGGTTCGATTCCAGGGCGTGTCGTGCTTCCACATGGTGATGGCGCTGCAGCTGGTGGCCACGGGCAGCACGGACGGCGCGGTGCGGCTGTGGGGCAGCACACACGACCAACCATTCGCCACGCTCCGCGCGTCGCCCGCCGCGCCAGTACTGGACGTGGCTGTGATACCGCCGCAGGAGATTGTCATCGCGTATTGTAATAATTGCGTGAGTACATCTAATATTACACGCATTACATGTTTAGATAAAAACCGGCGAATTGCGTGTCGGACTCGCACATAAAGGGTTCCGTACCACCGTAGAATAAAAACGTCAAAAATATTTACTGAATTTTATTTTATTTTTAGTGTTTGTTTTTGTAGCGGGAACAGAAGTACATATTCTGTGAAAATTCCAACTCTACCTATTACGGTTCGTGAGATACAGCCCGCTGCCAGACGGATAGACGGACAGCAGAGGCTTAGAAGGGTTCTGTTGGTGCTCTTTGGGTACGGAACCCTTATAAAAATAAAGACTACCAATGGTTCTGCAAGCCAAATAAGCCGTTGCGCGAGAGATTTTTTTGTTACATTAATTATTTTATTATTGTTTGCTAGTCGCAATAAACTCTTTCTTTCTCTCTTTTTAGGGTTCCGTACCTCAATAGGAAAAACGGAACCCTTATAGGATAACTTTGTTGTCCGTCTGTCCGTCTGTCAAGACATGCACAGCCCAAACAGCTGGTGTTACAAACATGAAATTTAAACCCAACCTATATTAACCTTTTACAGCGTAGAAGACGAGCATAGCAAGGATTTTGGAAAAATCCACTCCTAAGGGGGTAAAATAAGGGGTGGAAGTTTATATGGGGGTCCCAATTTGTACGGAACCCTCAGGGCGCGAGTCCTACTCGCACTTGTCCGGTTTTTTTTCTTAGAGATTAACTTAAAAATATAAGTTTGAGGTGGCTGGTAATACGGACCTGCACTTCGATCCAGGGTTTATCTTAAAATTATTATTATTGTATTTTTTTTTTTTTTTATAGGACTGCGGTGGCAAAAAACCGTACGGCCCGCCTGATGTTAAGCAGTTACCATAGCCTATAGATGCTTACAATACCAAAGGTATTGCTCGCACATTGCCGATCTGAAGGGGAGTGGGATGGAGGGAGGGGGAGGGGGGGTGGGCTTACGGCTCTCTCACTCATCGTACGAAACGCAGCTGTAATAGCTGCTTTACGCCGATCTTCTGTGAGAGGGTGGTACTACCCCGGTCGAGCCAGCCCGTTATGAGCTGCAGTCAATTGGCTACAGCTTGGCTTGACTGGTCATATGTTGGTTCCAGACGCTGCATATATGGGACCTGTACGAGGAGTGCTTGCTGCAGACCGTCAAGATCAGGTTCCCGTTCCTGGGAGTGCTCGGCAAGAAGTTCGAATTCGGGACCTACTGCATACACCCAGGTAACATTGAACAGCTATTCTGTCTTTAATGCCAAGTTTCCACTGACAAGCAATCTTGCACAAGTTAATAATAACAATATCCTGGGACATCTTTTACACACGGTTACCTGATACCAAACTAAGCAGAGCTTGTACTATGGAAACCAGATAACTGATATTACTACATATACTACTTTTTTATTTGTAAATACATACTTAATATACATATACACCCAGACTCGGGACATACAGACACGTTCATGCGCACAAATGCAAGTCCCGGGTAGGAATCGAACCTACAACCTGCAGCGTGAAAGGCGCCTCCGCGCCAACCACGCTAACGGGCTCGTCAGTTGACTAGCGCAAGCGACTTCCAATGTGTAAACGCTCGCGCAAGTGGACTTCTGCGACTTGCCGAACTTGCTGCAAGTCCCACATGTACACGGTTTGGCTTTCGGTGGGCTTTCTGCTCTCACTCATCGTACGAAACGCAGCTGTAATAGCTGCTTTACGCCGATCTTCTGTGAGAGGGTGGTCTCTACCACATTAAAAAGCTGATGATAATGAAAGTGATGGTTGTCGGTAGGACCCGCCCGCAGGGAGGTGGAAGAGGAGCGGGAGCCGGGGGAGGAGGGTGAGGGGGAGGAGGAGGCGGGCGCGCGGCGCGCGTCCAGCGTGTACCAGGGCAGCACGGGCGGCCTGCAGCTGCTGCCCGAGCCCGCCCACACCGCGCAGTGTCGCGGAGAGGACGACCCGTCAGTATACACTTCTGCCAAAGTATCTTTATTGACCAGTCTCGTGTTGTATACTATACATACACTCGGGTGTATATCGGACGATATACATTTTTGAAGTGAAAACTTCTTTAGCGGCGTTGTGCACTTTTCTTGAGATGGGTAAAATATGTTAAACTCGCGAGAGGGTCACGTGTCCTGATCGAAAAATTCGAAAGATTGCGCAGGGCGCTTGCGCGAATTTCCGTGTGTGTTTGTGTTACAGCGTGCCACGCGCATGGATGGTGACTGCTGATAGCTCGACTGTCTATGTAGTGGCCAGATCGTGGGAAAAAGTTACCCTCACTTTACGTACCTTTTTATACTGAAGAGACTCCCCTCTCTCCCCCCTACCCTCTCTCCCCCCTCCCCCTTCCCCACTCTCCCCCTCTCCCCCACTTTTTCCCCCTCCCCCACTCTCTCCCCCGCCCCGCACCAACCCGCACTGGGCCAGCGTGGTGGATTATGGCCTGAATCCCCCTCGCATTGAGGGGAGGCCGGTGCCTAGCTGTGGGATGTTAAAAGGGCTAATATTTATTTTTTTAGGCCTTTTGAAAAATCACTCTTCACTTTTAATGTGTGTTGTTGTTTGTTACAGTACGACTAAGCGACAGTAAGCGACTGTAGCCTAGGGGTGAACAGGTTGGGCTAGCAATCAGAAGGTCCCAGGTTCGATCCCCGGTGGGGCATGCACCAATGGATGAATTTTTCATCTATGTGCATAATTTACAGTTCGCTGACGGTGAGGGAAAACATCGAGAGGAAACCTACCTATCCCTCGGGATTAGGTAATAGTCAGTTCCTGTATACACGGCGACAAGGTTCACCACCTGTCACGTTGGGTTCTGACTATCTGGTGAAACGTGGGCTTTGAGTTGGTTAGTACCACAATGTGGTGGTGTATGGCCACTCAAGCCTCTGACTACCCCCGAATGGGGATAAAAGTCGTGACCTTACATTACATTGTTTACATTTTTGTTACAGTGAGTACGTGTTGTTCAGCCGGTCGGAGTTGTTGTTGTCGTGCTGCGAGTGCGTGTGCGTGGTGCGGCTGCGCGCGGCGCGCGGTGACGTCACGCCGCCGCCCGCCGACACGCGCCGCGCGCGACAACCCTCCGCCTGGCGACTGCCCGACCACCCGCTCACTGGTAACCTCCTAACACTTCTTATTATCGTATGGTTTCCTGGTACTTGGTGTCAGAGTTGTTCAAGCTGCTTAATGCTGCTGCGACTGTTGGCTAGATGACAACCGGGACCGACTTTTTTGTGCCCCTGTAGCACGGAGACGCTCAGTTGAAATGCTATTAAATGGTCACCCATCTCTGTCTGACCTTGCCAAGCATTGCTTAACCTCCGGTCGTTTTCCGATCGGGGATTGCACAGCACTCATCTAAGGCTTCGCTTGGACTTCCAACTCTTGATAAGTGGCATATGCAACCGCAACTAAAATAGCTACTTAAGAGGAGGGTTCGAAATTTGGTTGATTTTCTATTCTACTTTTTCTTTAAGTAAGTATGTGGACTAGGAATCTTATATTTAGATGTATGATTTTTGACTATATTATCTTGAGTATCTTTAAATCCAAATCACGATTTGATGAAATTTTCTCGATAAAAAAAATTTATGAAATGAGCTCTAATTATTTACAATTTTCCTTGCTACCACGATGTTTTTACGATTTAGATCACGAAATTATTTCTAAAACATAGCAAATAATGATATCTAAACTACCCTTCAACCATATTTTAATTCATGAAGTAGTTTTTTTTTAATTCAAGTAAATGTGGTTTGGCGCTTACGTTGTTTATTTCCGAGCGCGCGCACAATATCGCCATCTCACATTTTAAGTACTTGAACTAACCATGTCTCTCTCTAACTTTGTATTGTCAGTGTCCGCTCGGACTTGTTCGACGTCGGACCTGTGAAGGATTTTTTAAAAAATATTACGAAAAAATATTACGGTCGTGCCACATTACAGGTACAGTACAGTATTTACAGTCCGCCGACGCCTATGATAAATAAATAAATATCCTTGGAAATTCTTTTACACATGACTACCTGATCCCAAACTAAGCAGAGCTTGTACTATGGAAACCAGATAACTGATATTACTACATATACTACTTTTTGTTTGTAAATACAAACTAAATATACACTTAATTACACCTAGACTCGGGACATGCGGACATGTTCATGCACACAAATGCATGTCCTGGGCAGGAATCGAACCTACGACCTGCACTGCAGCGTGATTTTCATTTGCTTTTCCTTGTCTTGTGTAATTTCTTTTCATCTCTTGTCATTTTGTGTCATCTCTTGTCATTTCATAGTTATTCGTGTCATTTCTGTAAAAACTCCCTATTTCGCTTACTGTTATATACTTGCAGCATGGTCTTGGGCCGACAGTGGGAATACATTGCTTGTCAAAACAATGGAGTCGCTTTATTGCGTTTGTTGTAGGTATGGATGGGCAAGTAATAAATATATCATACATCAATAAATTATCGTAAAAAATAACATTACAGATATGGATAGGAAAATGTTTGTCCGTCCTATTCAATCTATTATATTATAAACGAAAGTAACTCTGTCTGTTACCTTTTCACGGCTAAACCGCTGAACCAATGTTGATGAATTTTGGTATGGAGATAGACTGGGTCTTGGCGGAGAACATAGGCTACTTTTTAGGGTTCCAAAGGGTGCTAACGGGACCCTATTACTAGGCCTACGCTGTCCGTCTGTCTGTCTGTCCGTCTGTCAGCGCGGGCTGTATCTCACGAACCGTAACAGGTAGAGAGTTGAAATTTTCACTGAATGTGTATTTCTGTTGCCGGTGCAGAACAAATACTAAAAATATAATAACATTTAAAAATAAATATCAAGTCTCAAACTTGATATTTTTGATGTGTTTATTCTACGGTGGTACGGAACCCTTTATGTGCGAGTCCGACGCCTTCAGATCTTATGAATGTTTTCTTGAAATAAATATAGTGTATTTTAAGTAATTAACTGGCCAACCCTCAGGTCCTACCTACCATGTTAGGATCTTTTTCGTTCTAGCGGGTGTAAACCGTGATTTAACGAGTTAATGTGATAATTTTTGTATTTAAATTATTCAATTCAATGTAATTGTTTCAGACATAGTCCAATATTGATTATTAAAATTATTATAATTTCACAATAAATATAAAACAATAAATAAAAGTAAAATTAAATTAAAAAAAATAAAAAAATATTTTTTATTTTTCATGTTTTATCATTAAAATACAATATAATATAACATAAATTAAAATAAAATACAATAAAATAAAAACCTACCCCTAATTAAACAAATACCGTCCGCGTGGGATACTGGCTGCATGTCCTCCCTGTATTCAAGCTGTTCCTGTTGTCAAGCGAATTTTTTGAGCAAGGAAAGAGCCAGCCCTCTTGTCACCTGTGGCGGTAACCAGTCTAAGGGTGATTTTGATAGATAAAAAAATAAAGATAAAAAGATAAACAATAAATAAATGCATGGTTAAATCAATAAAATTAATAAAAACTGAAAATTAAATTAAAAAATAAATTAAATATGGTAAAAATAAATATTATGACACCACTGATGACTTCATGATCGGCATCGAAGTTAAGTACCAAAGTATTCCTTTGCCTACGAAACATGAAAAAGATACTCATATCCGGCAGTCAGTCACTGACACAGAGTATGTACATTTTTACCCGACTACGGTGGGCGGAGGGTTAGGATTTTGACCGATATGTATGTATGTTCATCTGCTCCCGTATAACGTCCAAACTATTTTTATATCATAATAATTTGACTAATGAGATATCGTTGGACGCGTCTGGATCGTCCGCTGGTTATAGGCTATTATACGATCGAAATATTGTTATACGTATCTATCAGCATATTGTAGGTATCGTTTGTCTTCTTTTGACTTACTTTGTCTTCAGCAATAAAAACAACATAGAAATTAAATTATTTTTTTCAAATACACTCGACATAAAAATCCCATATAAAACGAAAAAAATATATTTGAATATTTTCATCCATTTCATCTATTTTAAAAGGTGCACTGGGACATATTATTTTAATTGTACGAATTAAACAATATTGTTCCTTCAAAAAATAACTATACTATAGTCTACTCCATAGCTGTTCTGTCCTAGCTAAGCGAGAGGGATATATCCTTCGGCAGCTCACGCGACGCTAGCCACACCCCGAAACTAAAATTCATTTTTTTCTTGTATCGTCTTAACGCTGATCTTCTGTGAGATGGTGGTACCACTGCAATCGAGCGAGCCCGTAAATGAGTTGCAGTCAATTAATAATAATAATATCCTGGGACATTTTTGTACACACGGCTACCTGATCCCAAACTAAGCAGAGCTTGTACTATGGAAACCAGATAACTGATATTATATTCCCACCCGGGACATGTATTTGTGGGCATGAACATGTATGTATGTCCTGAGTCTGGGTGTATATATAAAAAAAGTAGTATATGTGATACTACTTTTTTATTTGTAAAAAATACATACTTAATATACATATACACCCAGACTCCGGACATACAGACATGTTCATGCACACAAATGCATGTCACGGGTAGGAATCGAACCTATGACCTGCAGCGTGAATGTCGCCTCCGCGCCAACCACGCTAACGGGCCCGTCAAACGGGCCGGTAACCTCCTAACACTTCTTATTATCGTATGGTTCCCTGGTACCTGCTGGCCTACTCCGAAATACGAACCTAACGTTTCGGCTGACGGATTGTCGTGATTTGACATTTCTTCTTTCGTTTATCTCTACGATTTGACATTGTTTTGATCGTGAATCGAATCCGTACTTCGGACGATCCGTCAGCGACGTATTTCGGAGTAACCCCCCTGGTGTCAGAGTTGCTCAAGCCGCTTAACGACTGCTGGCTAGATGACAACCGGGACCGACTTTTTATGTGGCTCCCGAAGCACGGTGAAGCTCAGTTCAAATGCCACCAAAAGGTCACCCATCTCTGTCTGACCTTGCCAAGCACTGCTTGCAAGCGTTGCAACTGGCTATGAGTGTCTCAAAGACACTTCTTATTATCGTATGGTTCCCTGGTACCTGGTGTCAGAGTTGTTCAAGCCGCTTAACGACTGTTGCCTAGATGACAACCGGGACCGATTTTTTATGTGCCCCTGTAGCACGGAGACGCTTAGTTCAAATGCTATTAAATGGTCACCCATCTTTGTTTGACCTTGCCAAGCGTTGCTTAACCTCCGATCGTTTACCGATCAGTGGTTGCAACTGGCTATGAGTGCCTCAACGACACTTCTAATCGTATGGTTCCCTGGTACCTTCAAGTCGCTAACGAAAGTGACAAGACTTAACGAATGCTGTCTAGATGACAACCGGGACCGGCTTTTTACGTGCCCCCCGAAGCACGGAGACGCTCAGTTCAAATGCCACCAAAAGGTCACCCATCTCTGTCTGACCTTGCCAAGCACTGCTTAACCTCCGATTGTTTTCCGATCAGTGGCTGCAACTGGCTATGAGTGCCTCAAAGACACTTCTTCTAAGCGTATGGTTCCCTGGTACCTTCAAGCTGCCCGAAGGCTGACAAGGCTTAACGAATGCTGGCTAGATGACAACCGGGACCGACTTTTTATGTGGCCCCCCGAAGCACGGTGACGCTCAGTTCAAATGCCACTAAATGGTCACCCATCTTTGTTTGACCTTGCCAAGCACTGCTTAACCTCCGATTGGTTTCCGATCAGTGGTTGAAACTGGCTATGAGTGCCTCAAAGACACTTCTTCTAATCGTATGGTTCCCTGGTACCTTCAAGCCGCCCGAAGGCTGACAAGGCTTAACGAATGCTGGCTAGATGACAACCGGGACCGACTTTTTATGTGGCTCCCGAAGCACGGTGAAGCTCAGTTCAAATGCCACCCAAAGGTCACCCATCTCTGTCTGACCTTGCCAAGCACTGCTTGCAAGCGTTGCAACTGGCTACGAGTGCCTCAAAGACACTTCTTATCGTATGGTTCCCTGGTACCTTCAAGCCGCCCGAAGGCTGACAAGGCTTAACGAATGCTGGCTAGATGACAACCGGGACCGACTTTTTATTTGCCCCTGTAGCACGATGACGCTCAGTTCAAATGCCACTAAATGGTCACCCATCTTTGTTTGACCTTGCCAGGTGTTGCTTAACCTCCGATCGTTACCGATCAGTGATTGCACATTACTCATTTAAGGCTTCGCTTGGACTTCCAACTCTTGATGAGTCGTTTGCAAACGCAACTAAAACAGGGTTGTTAACGAAAAAAACATCTTGTTTTAAACATTTAAACACAATGATTTTTTTTCCTCCTGTTTTAAATCAATGATTTAAACACGTTTTAAACAGTTTTCATTAAAAATTTCCTGTGTTTTTGCCACTCTGAACTAAAATAGCTACGTAACGCCGATCTTCTGTGAGATGGTGATACTACTGCAGTCGAGTCAGCCCGTAAATGAGCTGCAGTCAATTCGCTACAAAACTACCATCGTTACCCGTACTTCACCCATGATAGTTTCGTCTGAAATAGCCTATCTTGTATTATGTGCCAAAATGAACTGTGCTGGTGTTGTCATAGATGTTATTCTTCTATGTAAGCAGCGTCGCCGGCGCGGTCCGCGTCTCCGCTGCCGCCGCCGCGTGCGAGGGCGGCGCCGCAGCTGCTGTCGCCGGCAGCCGCGTACTCCGCGGAGCTGCCCACCACCGACCTCGACACACTGCTCGACAACGCAGGTACATCATCACATTGTACTCTATTCATCATCATATTGAACGTAGCCACGTCGTGGAAGATTTTTGTAATGGCCTATTCTTAATTTGCCCTGGCCCCCTTAGACGAGTGGCTTCGTCCTTCGATTTTTTCGTCGTTTCTACAAATCGCTACGCTTTATGTATAATGGCATAAGTCACGTGATCTACTTATCGACTTGTAATGTCGTAGCGTTTTGTGAACGAAGCTACTTGTCTAGAGGGGCTGGTCTGAGATTGCGATTAGGACCCTGTCCATAGCACGGTAGCCATTATTAGTACAAGCGTTGCATAGTTTAGTTAGAGCCATACAGTTGGTGGATTAGTCTGGCTATATCTATTTCATACTCCAGCCAAGGATTCGTTCATCACCTTTGAGCGTATTAAATATATTACAGCCATAGAGTTTGTTTCCTCTATAGGTTTAAAAGGTATATTGGAGAAAGATTTCGTGCTGATGCAAGGTTTGAAGAACGATTTGAACAGGAAGCTCGCTGATATCGAGGCCAATAAAGATGTGGTAAGTTCTGGCTTTCTATGTAGACTAAGAGCGGCCGCACACTGGGCCACTAGTAGCCGTTTTTAATCGTTGAACATCTTTAGGGTTCCGTAACCAAAGGGTGCCAACGGAACCCTATTACTAAGATTCCACTGTCCGTCTGTTAACAGGCTATATCGCACGGACCGTAATAGGTAGAGTTGAAATTTTCACAGAATGTGTATTTCTGTTGCCGCTACAACAATAAAAATAAAATGTAATAATAAAGAGGTCCCCATACGAGAAACTTGGTATCGATAGGCGATGCTTAGTTTGGGAGCATACAGTTACCCCCTTATTCATAGAGATTTTGGCCAGTTTGTAATGGTTTTGAAAAGCATCTTTAGGAACACATGTGATTTGTAGGTAATTCCACTGCAGGTCGATCATAAATTTCTATGAATAAGGAGGTATGTGTGTAAGTCTGGGGATAGTGATTGATTGTTTCGACTTGTGTGTGCGTCCAGATGGAGCGCGCGGTGATGTCGGGCGCGCCGCACCGCGCGTTGCTTGTGGCGGCAGCCGCCGCGCCGCGCGCCGCCGACCACTTCACCGACCGCTACCGACGAGTCATGAGGTACAACACCATACACCATTCCTACCAGCGCCTCTAGACAAGTGGCTGTCGTCTTAAAGCGTTTCTACAAATCGCTATGCTTAAATGTATGGAATTGACATTACAAGTCGAGAAGTAGATCACGTGACTTGTAATCATTTCCATACATGAAGCGTAGCGATTTGTAGAAACGCTTGTAGACGAAGACATTATCTCGGGGGCAGGATACCTACCTAGTACCTAGAGTATATTCATGTCTATTCATTGTCTGATTGTTTGTTTCACCTTAAATTTAACTTTACCGGTAACTTATGAGTAGCGTCGTGGACGAGTCACGCGTGTCCAAGGTTACTAAGTATGAAACTGATTGCTCACCAGTTGCGTTCCTTTTGAGTTGAGTTGAGTTGTAAACGAATTGAGTGGCGACCACGTACCGGAAGACGTAGCGAGAGTGAGCCTCCACAAGGTGGACCGACGACCTAGTGAAGGTCGCGAGAAACCGCTGGATGCAAGTGGCACATTACCTGAAGAAGTGGAAAACCTTGGGGGAAGCATTATGTCCAACAGTGGACGTCTTTTAGCTGACATGATGATAATAATAATGATGATGACGATAATGAAGATGTGATGGTGATGGCGATGATAATGATGATGACGATGTTTGTGATAATAATGACGATGGTGATGATTATGGTGATGTGATGATAATTATGATAATGATGGTGCTGATGCTGATTATGTCGATGATGATGATGATATTAATGATAATGATGATGCAGCATTGGAATGGTTGCAGGTTATTCCCCGGATGCAGCGCGGCGGGTACTCCGAGCGGCAGCGGGCGCAGCAGCCCGCGCGCCGCGCCGCGCCACAATAACACACTACGGTTATGAGACGGTAAGAATTAAATCTCAGGCCTAGCATAGCCACCTGTAACGAGACTAAATATGAGATACATCAATTTCTTCGCATGCTTTATGTAAGATATAAAACTCACCCTACAATAACTTTTTACAATATCTGTATGGCTCATAAGCGACAATGTTTTCATGTGAGCAGAACACGGCAGAATATTTCGCAATACTGTTCCGGTGCAATAAAAAATATGGCGTAATAAACATTACACTTGTTCAAACTTTTGTTTAATCACTGCGCAATCTTCAATACTAACCCTAGACGTCATAAACATTGCACAATTCGTTATATTGTGCAATATAATTACATTATCCATGATAAAAGTTTAGGCGCGCTTGCTAGTCCTGTTGTTAAGTACTACAAACACTTGATTAATACCCGACTTTACGTGAATATGTTTTAAAATCGAAGTAGGTATTTGTGATTCGTTGCTCGTCGAGGAACTCCCGAGATTGTTCTCATATGTTTTTGACCTTACAATGTTGTTTTTCGAGTTTTGTCACCAACAACCTTCGGGCGCCCTGAGTTCGTTATTGTTTTGGATGCGTTTATGCATCAGATTTTATAAGATTCTGAAACTATTGATCCGCCGCGGTTTTGCTTGCGGCAAAGATTTTATTATACCCCTTTTAGAAAACAACTATCTATGCTCGCAGACTTCGTACGCGTACATTTTTGAAAAAGAATACCCGTGACTACGTTCGCCTGGAATTTAATGGGTTTTTATTTTCTTTGCGCGGAACCCTAATTATTTTTCTTTCTAAAATAAAATTAGCCTAAGTTACTCATTATAACATCAACTATCTGCCAGTGAATCCCTTGTTCGGATTCAGTGTTCCCGTCAAAATCGTCAATCCGTTTCGGAGATTAGCCGGAACAAAGATCCAGACAGACATATTTTTTTTATAAGTACCTACTGCATATACGTTCATAATTAGGCATTAGCTGTTATTTTGACATTAAAAACAGACAAATTAAACAAAGTAGATAAATTGTATAACCCCTCGTTAACATAAACGTTGTCTTAACACAAAACTCCTCAAGTGCTTAAATTCATATACTTTTGACAACAACTTTTGACAACATTACTTTTGACAACTGACAACAGACTGCAGATTTATGAAGATGACGCATTATCTCTTTTTGAGATTTATAATAATAAGTGATTTAATTAATAATTAAATTATGTAGTTATTACACGATAGCGTTATCACATAATAACGTCCATATCACTGAACTTTTTAATCTCACCGTCATAAGAGCGAACACTGATTTGGTTGTATTTCGGCTCTGCACTCCGCCGAGTGCGCCAAAAACCGGGTTTAAAAGAAAATTGTTTTCAAATATAGAATTCGCAATTTTTAAAAAAGTAATTAATATTCAAATTTAATTTAAATTAGGAACTCTGTGTTTAATTTCAAACATGTTTGTGACGACGAAACTCGGTAAAATTAACAGTGAAATTACAAAGAGACTATTGGATAACCGGTGGTTGTTACTCGTCGCGAGGCAGCAGTACTCGCAGGACCATGGCGATATATTCAAGTTCTACGACGACGTCCCTCTCGAGGACAGGTACAAGCCACTAACGGAGAAAGATTACGATAGATTCATTAGCAAGAGATCCGCGAGACGGGAACCCGCGATCACACGGCAAATGAGTGAGTCCTACAACTAGTACTAGTTACCCTATATTTTACGCTGCTGTCGGCACTGACTGCTCCAAGCAGTCCGTCTATGGCGGCCCCGACTGCTCCCAGCAGTCCGTGTGCGGTTGTTTGTATTAGTATGGAACAGTAATAAATAATAATAAATAATATCCTGGGACATTTTTGTACACGGTTACCTGATCCCAAACTAAGCAGAGCTTGTACTATGGAAACCAGATAACTGATATTACTACATATACTACTTTTTTATTTGTAAATACATACTTAATATACATATACACCCAGACTCCGGACATACAGACATGTTCATGCACACAAATGCATGTCCCGGGTAGGAATCGAACCTACGAACTGCAGCGTGAAAGGCGCCTCCACGCCAACCACGCTAACGGGCCCGTCACAGTATTTTAGTTCTGCTACCAGTCTACCCGCGGGCGGATTATGAACTGTTGTGCTATAAATTTGATAGGTTTTGTTGTTGTTTATTATGGTCTTCGCGCTTCGTGTATGACGCGCGCTTGGCTATTTCGTCTTGAGGTTGATTTGTTATAAACTCCCACCACTTCTATTCCTGTAGCCATAGTTGTTTTGTGTGTAACGTAACGTCACGACTTTTATCCCCATTCGGGGGTAGTCAGAGGCTTGAATGGCCATACACCACCACATTGTGGAGGTTTAACCAACTCAAAGCCCACGTTTCACCAGATAGTCAGGACCCAACGTGACAGGTGGTGAACCTTGTCGCCGTGTATACAGGAACTGACTATTACCTAATCCCGAGGGATAGGTAGGATTCCTCACGATGTTTTCCCTCACCGTCAGCGAACTGTAAATTATGTACATAGATAAAAATTCATCCATCGGTGCATGCCCCACCGGGGATCGAACCTGGGACCTTCTGATTGCTAGCCCAACCTGTTCACCCCTAGGCTACAGTCGCTTTTGTGTATTGTTTCGTATTTCGTTCTGTGAGAAATCTGGAGTTGTTAGTCGAATACCAATTTGGTTGTCATTTTCATGAAACCATTCAATTATCTGAATATGAGCGCATTATGTTGCAAGACAGGTTGTTGATTACAGAGCTCGCCAGGTCATCTTCTTTCGAAACCAAGGTAACTGATTATAATGTCAAACAAACAATAAATTCGATTCATTAATATTCAGTAACAAAGATATAGAGCGTATGTTTTTGGATACTTAAAGACATTATCGCGGACTGGTTGTCGAAATAACAATAATATTATTTTTTTGGATAGCCACATTACATTGCTTATTGCATAACATTGCTTATTAAACGACTTCAAAAAAGAAGGAGGTTCTCAATGCGACTGTTTTTTTTTTTTTTTTTTATGTTTGTTACCTCAGAACTTTCGACTGGGTGAATCGATTTTGATGATTCTTTTTTTATTTAAAAGCTGGTGCTTCCCTTCTGGTCCCATTTCCAGTCGGTGCCAATACTAGTATGCCAAAACTAAAAAGTAAGAAGTCTAAAAAGTAAGAAGTAGCCAACTATAAAAGTAAGAAGAGATACTTGGCACCGACTCCAAATACTCGCTAACCCACCGTCACGCCTGATTTACCCGAAGGGTTAGTCAGAGGTGGTAATACAAATATTATTTCAGGCTTTTTAGTGCTCCTGGTTTTTTGAAGTCGTTTTTTTTTTATTAAAATATTTTTTTTTAACACAGTAACTGACCTAAAATAAGCATTGTTATGCCTGAACAGTATATTAAAGTGGCGGCGATATCAGGGCCTGGCAGGCTTCAAGGGGCTGGGGTTACAAGAAACTCATTATTGGAATTAATGTTGTGCCTCTGGCGGGATACGAACCCATAACTACCTGCCCCCCTAGCCAAGTGTCTTCGTCAACAAGCGTTTCTATAAATCATGTATATTAAGTATGTATTTACAAATAAAAAAGTAGTATATGTAGTAATATCAGTTATCTGGTTTCCATAGTACAAGCTCTTCTTAGTTTGGGATCAGGTAACCGTGTGTAATAAAAAAAAATACCGACTTCAAAAAAACCTGAATCACTAAAAAGCCTGAAATAATATTTCTATTACCACCTCTGCCTACCCCTTCGGGAAAACCAGACGTGATGGTGTGTTATCGAGTATTTGGGGTCGGTGCCAATCTATCTTCTTACTTTTATAGTAGGTATACTTGGCATACCATGATTGGCACCGACTCCAAATACTCGATAACACACCATCACGTCTGGTTTTCCCAAAGGGGTAGGCAGAGGTGGTAATAGAAATATTATTTCAGGCTTTTTAGCGATCCAGGTTTTTTTGAAGTCGGTTTTTTTTTTAATAAAAATAATTTTATTTCACGATTTTTAGTGGCGCCATACCAATGAACATTTTGGCATATTGAACCGTATGAAGTAAGCCCAACAAAAGGTAACTGCTGTAAATCTTTGAGGAATTCCCTCGACTGTCTATGGTCTCCATCATTAGACCTGTAATGGCACTTATAACCCATATGGGTGCAAAGTTCTCTCCAATACAAATTAATCAAGCCCAAACACCAGGTAATTGCTGTAAATCGTTGAGGAGTTCTCTCGACTGTCTTTTGACTCCATCATCAGACCCTTAATGACAGTCACAACCCATCTAGGTGTAAAGTTCTCATCAATACTAATTAATCAAGCCCAAAAACAAGGTAGCTACTGTAGAACGTTGAGGAGTTCCCTTGACTGTCCCTCGTCTTCATCATCAGTCCCCTAATGACAGTCACAACCCATCTAGGTGTAACGTTCTCATCAATAGAAATGAATTAAGTCCAAACACAAGGTAGCTAGTGTAAAACGTTGAGGAGTTCCCTTGACTGTATTTCGTCTTCATTATCAGACCCATAATGACAGTCACAACCCATCTAGGTATAAAGTTCTCATCAATACAAATTAATCAAGCCCAAACACCAGGTAATTGCTGTAAATCGTTGAGGAGTTCCCTCGACTGTCTTTCGGCTCCATCATCAGATCGACTCCAGACCTTCATAAAATAGTAGTGCTTTAAAATACTTAATGAAAAAAATTACAAACATACTAGTCGCCCCTACGATTTTCGAAAATTCCCCTCGATTTCTCTGGGATGCCATCATCAGATCCAGGTTTCCTTATCATGGTACCACCCCCGGAAAATCTCCTTTCCAACAAAAAAAGAATCATCAAAATCGGTTCATAAACGACGAAGTTATCCGCGAACACACATAAAAAAAAAAAAAAAAAAAAAAAAAAAAAAAATATACGGTCGAATTGAGAAACCTCCTCCTTTTTTGAAGTCGGTTTAAAAATGTCCCAGGATATTATATTATTATTATATTATGTATGAAATTCTCCATGTATGGAAATGACATAAGTCACGTGATCTACTTATCGACTTGTAATGTCATTTCTATATATTTAAGCGTAGCGATTTGTAGAAACGCTTGTAGACGAAGCCACTTGGCTAGGCTGGTGCAGTGAACCTATCCTCGAAGCACTAACGGTAAAGTGCGGCAATAGAGCCACAATCGAATGGGACGTAGTAGCTCGATGTAATTAAAAAAAGTAAGTTTAATAACTAAAACCCGACTACTGAAAAATCGCGCTTAAGTATGAAACAAGAATATATTCTTATCTGGAGGATAGCCGACTACGGTCCGTGGTCATATGGCATTTTGCCCTAAAGGAGCTACACGGACCACGGCTATCCTCCAGATAAGAATATTTTCTTGTTTCATACTTAAGCGCGATTTTTCAGTAGTCGGGTTTTAGTTATTAAACTTACTTTTTATTTAATTGTTTTGTAGTTATAAGTAACAATATATATATTTTTGAAATGTGCTCTTCAAGCTCTTTCATTTGATACCCCACACGGTTTTATTTAAAAATGTTTTTTTTTAGTTCATGACATTATGTCCTCTAGAGGGCGCCATATGCAATTTTATGTGACGTCACATAGCCTATAACCAGCGCGCCATTAAGCCGCTTCTAACGGTACCTCATTTGTCAAATTACGACAATTCGTTTGGAAGTTAGGCGGGAACAGTTGCACATACATACATACCGGTCAAAATCATAACCCTCCGCCGTAGTCGGGTAAATAGGAGAAATTGGTTAGTGATTGGTTTAGTTAAGTACATGTTGATAGTTTGGTATATATTCGCAAACATTACAATGAGGTCTCAAAGTGCGCGTGAAGAGACGCATTGGGAAATGTCATTTGTATAATATTGGTTCGCTTACGTAGACAAGTATTATTTGAGATTGTGGCTGTAAATCGAATCGTTCGTTTCACATGTAGGCACACAACAAGTCCTCACTTTTATCTTTTCGGAAACAGCATTTTCGTGGCTTGTTTCCTTATCGCATAGCATGTTTCCTGTTCACGAATTTACAAACACATGATTAGAATTAGATAATTGAGGCTTATCATTTGTTGTATGATGATTGTATTAAATTCGTTCGATATCGGCTACTGGGTTACCGTTCTGATATCTATGAACTTGGCCTTTATTTCCTACACAACATTCGAGGTCGCAATTAAGGGGAGTTATATTACATCATCGATGTATCATTTAACTGATATCGCGAGCTATCGCGATCCAAATATTGACAATCGTGATTTTTGTGATATTACTGACAGTGTAATACCACCCGGTGGTATTGTCTTATTAACCAGTTGGAAGCAGTTCTTGAGGATATTTTTCTGGTTATCTGTAATCGCTACAAGTAACCTTTATTATCCCGTGTGTCCACTGGCAAGACAACTTACACAACTTTACTTGCGCAAGCGACTTCCAATGTGTAAACACTCACGCAAGTGGACTTCTACGTCTTGCCGAACTTGCTGATGCAAGTCCCACGTGTACACGGTTGTGTAAAATTGCAGTCAGTGGAAACACGTCGCCAAGTGACTACTGCAAGAAATTGTGGAAGTTACTTGCTAGTGGACACACCGCATAAGATCTTATAAATCCGTCCACCCGTCCGTCCGTCCCAGAGGGCCTACTCTGTTTCAAACGAAAACGAAATTTCGGACCAAATACGCGTATTTTGACGTCTTCGTCGTCGTCGAATCTCAACGTCAAACAATTTTCGTTCGTAAGAAATGTCGGAATCAATGAGAAACGTAGTAGGAAATACGGGAATTTCGTCCGAAATTTCGTTTTCGTTTGAAACAGAGTAGGCCCTCAGTTCGTCACAGTGCCATAACTTCTACAGTTTTTGACGAAATGTCCAGCCTCCCCCAATGATTTCCACACATTCCGGCCCTCCGACGCTCGCATCCACCGCAACCCCGCGCCGCGTGCGATGTCATCGGTCCACCTTGTGGGGGGCCGTCCTGCACTACGTCTTCAGACTATTTCCAGAACCTATCTAACCTTACGGCCCGGCCACGACTTCGGTCTTTAGCGGCAAGCGACAGCGGGGTACTAAAATGTTGCATCACGCCACGAGCTGCCGCTCTCGGTGGCAACGCGTGCGATGCAACATTTTAGTACCCCTGCGCTAAGCTGTTGCTAAGGTCGTAGCCAAGCCGTTAGGGCACAAAGATGCCTTTTGAAGAACCTCATGTTAGAGTACAAAGGGAAGAATTATTTATATTCCAGCGTCCCTCGCTTACAAAGTGGGCAAGGAGATGATCTCGCTGGCAGAGGGCATGCCCAACGAGGAGGTGTTCCCGTTCGATAAGCTCACGCTGCGCACGCGCGCCGGCACCAGCATCGTCATGGAGGGGGCCGACCTCGCCGCCGCGCTGCAGTACGTGCCCTCGCAAGGGTAAGACAAAGATGTTTTGTTTATAATTTCATTCGACTTCTTCCTATCGTATGGTTCCCTGGTACCTGTGTCAGAGTTGTTCAAGCCGCCCGAAGGCCTCTGACATGGCTTAACGACTGTTGCGATGACAACAACCGGGACCGACTTTATACGTGCCCTCCGAAGCACGGAGTACCTCAGTTCAAATGCCACTGGTCACCCATCTCTGCCTGACCTTGCCAAGCGTTGCTTAACCTCCGATTTACCGATCAGTGATTGCAGCTGGCTATGAGCGTGGTATGGTGATAAGAAGATAAAACCATTTAGATATAATTATGGTTTTAATCGGCTAAAATAATAAGACTATGTGACATGTAATGACAGAATGTCAATTATAAAAAGAACAATAAAAAGCATAGTGAAGACAGAAACTGTAAGAAGTTTCTGTATCACGTCATTCTTCCTCGCTAGAGAAAGTTCCCGTAGCGAGTCGGTGGTCTTCGGTCCCTAGTTGATCTTCGTGGAATCTCGGCTTCTGGAACTGGCGGTTCTGGCGTAACTGCCGGCTCTGCTTCTAAGTCCGAGTTTCGCGAATCGTAGAATACTGCGTCGTCTTCTGCGTCTTCATCATCTCCATTCAACGTCTCAGGCGTTTCCGGGATCATCTCTCCATCTCGCCCCAACGGCGCCAAGTGGCGGTTCGAGACAGTTGATTCTCGGCCATCGGCTAGGCGAACATACGAGTAGTCCGGATTCACATGCAGCAAAGACACTTCTTCCACGAGTGGTTGATACTTATTCGTGCGGTTAAATTTGCGCATCAACACCCGCTCGGATTCAGTCAACCAGGTGGGTATAGAGACCCCGTTCGAGGAGCGCCTTGTATACGTAAACATTCGTTCATGCGGCGTACAATTTGTGGCTGTGCATAGTAGAGATCTTATTGAATGTAACGCTTGGTCAAGGACTTTTTCCCAGTTTTCTATGGCTAAATTTTGTGAACGTACTGCTAGCTGAACTGTTTTCCAAAAAGTTCCATTGAAACGCTCCACTTGTCCGTTCCGTCTTGGGTTGTAAGGTGTGGTTCTGCTTGAGGCAATCCCACGGGAGTTCAAAAAATTATTTACTTCAGCAGATATGAATGAAGTTCCCCGATCCGAATGCAAGTAAGCTGGCATACCAAACAATGTGAATATCTCGTTCAGATGTTTGATTACGGTCGCAGAGCTAGTATCGGCGCACGGGAATGCGAACGGGAAGCGAGAATATTCGTCAATGATAGTCAAAATGTATTTATTCCTCGTGTTGGTAGGTACCGGTCCCTTAAAATCCATACTCAATCGTTCCATAGGCGAAGTAGCTTTTATTAAAACTGGGTCAGGCAAGGGAGGTCTGTAAAATCTTGGTTTTATTTCAGAACATATTCGGCATGAATTAGTCATACTTCTTATATCTTCTGTAGAATAAGGTAAGTTTTTCGACTTTATCCAATGGGTCATGCGCGCCACGCCCGGGTGACATAGAGCTTCATGTAATGATACCAGTCTTTCTGTTCGTATTGGCACTGAAGCACATACCCGCGAGAGCGCGTCGGCAACGTCATTCAGTTTCCCTGGACGGTACACAATGTCATATTTAAATGGTGCTAACTCCAAACGCCATCGCTGTATTTTTTCGTTCTTGATTTTACTCGTCTGCTTATTGTTAAACATAAAAGATACCGATCGTTGGTCAGTAATGAGACGAAATGGTTTGCCAATGAGGAAATGGCGCCATTTTTGCAACGATTCTACTATAGCGTACGCTTCTTTTTCTATGGCTGAGTGGCCATGTTCGCTGCTGTTCAGCATTCTGGAAAAAAACGCTATCGGTCGACCAGCTTGCGACAAAGTTGCTGCGATAGAATGATCAGATGCATCTGTTTCCACGGTTATTGGTGCATTGTTATCAATAGCATGAACAGCAGATTTCGAGATGTCAGCTTTAAGTTCTTCGAAATTACTGACGAGCTCATTGCTTAATGGAAATGTTTTAGTGTGAGAAAGGGCGTGGATTCTTTCAGAGAAGTTTGGGATCCACTTGCTATAATATGCAAACATTCCTATCACCCTTCTTAATGATGGTAAATCACCTGGTGGCGGCAACTACTTGCTTCGTTTTATGTCGATGTTAGTACTAGGCCGACCATTCGGTCGACTTGCTTAGGGCCAGTCCCCTTAGTAACTGGTCCATAGTTAATGGCCAACCTGGTGTCAGTGTTGTTCAAGCCGCCCAAAGGCCACTGACAAGGCTTAACGACTGCTGCCTAAATGACAACAACCGGGACCGACTTTTTACGTGCCCTCCGAAGCTTGGTTCACTGCACTGTGGTTTCGGGTTCGATTCCCGCCCGGGAGATGGGTTTTTACCCGACTACGGCGGAGGGTTATGATTTTGACCGGTATGTATGTATGTATGTATATATGTATGTATGTATGTATGTATGTATGTATGTATGTATGTATGTATGTATGTATGTATGTATGTGCATCTGTTCCCACCTAACTTCCAAACGACTTGTCGTAATTTGACAAATGAGGTATCGATAGAAGCGGCTTAATGGCGCGCTGGTTATAGGCTATGTGTCGTCACATAAAATTGCTTATGGCGCCCTCTAGAGGACATAATATCATGAACTAAAAAAAAAACATTTTTTAATGAAGCCGTGTGGGGTATCAAATGAAAGAACTTGATGAGCACATTTCAAAAATATATATATTGTTACCTATAACTCCAAAATAATTAAATAAAAAGTAAGTTTAAAAACTAAAACCCGACTACTGAAAAATCGCGCTCTAAAAAGTATGAAACAAGAAAATATTCTTATCTGGAGGATAGCCGTGGTCCGTGGTCATACGCCATTTGGCCCTAAACGACCTACACGGACCACGGCTATCCTCCAGATAAGAATATTTTCTTGTTTCATACTTTTTAGAGCGCGATTTTTCAGTAGTCGGGTTTTAGTTTTTAAACTTATCGTAATTTAGGTCTCTCTCTTTAGGTTCTCTTGGTGTCACTGGGACAGCCAACCATTACGCGCGTTTAGTTTGAGACCATACAGTTGGTGTTAGCTATATGCATTTATTTCTCACTCACACGTACATCGTACCCTTGACACAACCCTCGCAATTAAAAAAAAAAACAAAAACAAAACTCCTAAAATAACTTCTGTAATTGTGTGAAAAATATAAATTAAGTACTTCGCCATTGTATTTTGAGTCCTGTGATAATTTTAATTGTTTTGTTTAATTAAGAACGGGTAGATATTCTATTAATTACTGCCAAAACACCGCGTGTTCTTTGTTTTGTTTGTTCTCTGACGCGCTAACGCTAGATTATGTTCTGTAGCATGAACCCAAAAAAAAAAAACAAACCGACTTCAAAAAAACCTGATGCACTAAAAAGCCTGAAATAATATTTCTATTACCACCTCTGCCTACCCCTTCGGGAAAACCAGACGTGATGGTGTGTTATCGAGTATTTGGGGTCGGTGCCAATCTATCTTCTTACTTTTATAGTAGGTAGACTTGGCATACCAAGATTGGCACCGACTTCAAATACTCGATAACACACCATCACGTCTGGTTTTCCCGAAGGGGTAGGCAGAGGAGGTAATAGAAATATTATTTCAGGCTTTTTAGTGCATCAGGTTTTTTTGAAGTCGGTTTGTTTTTTTTTATAAAAATAATTTTATTTCACGATTTTTAGTGGCGCCATACCAATGAACATTTTGGCATATTGAACCTTATGAAGTAAGCCCAACAAAAGGTAGCTGTAAATCGTTGAAGAATTCCCTCGACTGTCTATGGTCTCCATCATCAGACCTGTAATGGCACTTATAAACGATATGGGTGCAAAGTTCTCATCAATACAAATTAATCAAGCCCAAACACAAGGTAGCTACTGTAAAACGTTGAGGAGTTCCCTTGACTGTCCTACGTCTTCATCATCAGACCCCTAATGACAGTCACAACCCATCTAGGTGTAAAGTTCTCATCAATACAAATTAATCAAGCCCAAACACCAGGTAATTGCTGTAAATCGTTAAGGAGTTCCCTTGACTGTCCTACGTCTTCATCATCAGACCCCTAATGACAGTCACAATCCATCTAGGTGTAAAGTTCTCATCAATACAAATTAATCAAGCCCAAACACCAGGTAATTGCTGTAAATCGTTGAGGAGTTCCCTCGACTGTCTTTCGGCTCCATCATCAGATCGACTCCAGACCTTCATAAAATAGTAGTGGTTTAAAATAGTTAATGAAAAAAATTACAAACGCACTAGTCGCCCCTACGATTTTCGAAGGTTCCCCTCGATTTCTCTGGGATGCCATCATCAGATCCTGGTTTCCTTATCATGGTACCACCGCTGGAATATCTCCTTTCCAACAAAAAAAGATTCATCAAAATCGGTTCATAAACGACGAAGTTAACCGCGAACACACATAAAAAAAAAAAAAAAAAAATATACGGTCGAATTGAGAAACCTCCTCCTTTTTTGAAGTCGGTTTAAAAAACAAATAGTTTTTAAAAACCCGAGGAAGAAGGAAGGCGGAAGTTACCCGACTACGGAAAACTGTCAAAAAGTCAAAAACTAGTTTGAGCAATTTTTAACCGACTTCAAAAAAGGAGGAGGTTCTATGTTCGGCTGTATGTATGTTTTTTTTTTTTTTTTTTTTTTTTTATGTATGTTCACCGATTTCTCCGGCATTTATGAACCGATTTGAAAAATTCTTTTGCTGTTCGGTAGATCGTAGCTCCAAGTTGGTCCCATAAAAAAATAATTCCTAGAATCAACCCCTAAGGGGGTAATTTTGGGGGGTGAAGGTCGTCTGAAAAAAAAATTTTTGTCCGATTGACTTGAAACTTAATATGTATATTTTGCATAAGAAATAATGAAACACATGTTTCAGGATTTTAGAAAAATCTCCCCCCAAAGGGGTAAAACGAGGTGTTGAAGTTTGTATGGAGAGTTACCGTTTATCTCTAACGTTTATGAACCAATTTTTCTTTTTAAACTGTTATTTGGTAGGTGACTAAGTTGTTTTGGTCCCATAAAAAAATCATTTCGGAAATCAACCCCCAAAGGGGGAAACTAGGGGTAGAAGTACGGTAGAAAAATATATTTGTGTCCGATTGACTTGAAACTTAGTATGTATACTCCATATAATAAACTAAGAAACTTTTGTTTTGGAATCTTGGAAAAGTCACCCCCCAAAGGGGTAATTTGGGGTGATAAAGTTTGTATGGCGCCACTAAAAATCATGAAATAAAATTATTTTTATAAAAAAAAAAAAACCGACTTCAAAAAAACCTGGAGCACTAAAAAGCCTGAAATAATATTTCTATTACCACCACTGCCTACCCCTTCGGGAAAATCAGGCGTGATGATGTGTTATCGAGTATTTGGAGTCGGTGCCAATCTTGGTATGCCGAGTCTACCTACTATAAAAGTAAGAAGATAGATTGGCACCGACCCCAAATACTCGATAACACATCATCACGCCTGATTTTCCCGAAGGGGTAGGCAGTGGTGGTAATAGAAATATTATTTCAGGCTTTTTAGTGCTCCAGGTTTTTTTGAAGTCGGTTTTTTTTTTTTTATAAAAATAATTTTCTTTACTTCAACTCTGCCACAGTTGGGGGACCATTTAATCAAGGAAACATATTGTTTTTAAACCGACTTCAAAAAAGGAGGTTTTTTTTTTTTTTTATGTGTGCGCGGATAACTCCGTCGTTTATGAACCGATTTTGATGATTCTTTTTTTGTTGGAAAGAAGATTTTCCGGGGGTGGTACCATGATAAGGAAACCAGGATCTGATGATGGCATCCCAGAGAAATCGAGGGGAATCTTCGAAAATCGTAGGGGCCACTAGTGCGTTTGTAATTTTTTTCATTAAGTATTTTAAAGCACTACTATTTTATGAAGGTCTGGAGTCGATCTGATGATGGAGCCGAAAGACAGTCGAGGGAACTCCTCAACGATTTACAGCAATTACCTGGTGTTTGGGCTTGATTAATTTGTATTGATGAGAACTTTACACCTAGATGGGTTGTGACTGTCATTATGGGTCTGATGATGAAGACGAAGGACAGTCAAGGGAACTCCTCAACGTTTTACAGTAGCTACCTTGTGTTTGGGCTTGATTAATTAGTATTGATGAGAACTTTACGCCTAGATGGGTTGTGACTGTCATTAGGGGACTGATGATGAAGACGAGGGACAGTCAAGGGAACTCCTCAACGTTTTACAGTAGCTACCTTGTGTTTGGACTTAATTCATTTCTATTGATGAGAGCTTTACACCTAGATGGGTTGTGACTGTCATTAGGGATCTGATGATGAAGACGAAGGACAGTCAAGGGAACTCCTCAACGTTTTACAGTAGCTACCTTGTGTTTGGGCTTGATTAATTAGTATTGATGAGAACTTTACGCCTAGATGGGTTGTGACTGTCATTAGGGGACTGATGATGAAGACGAGGGAAAGTCAAGGGAACTCCTCAACGTTTTACAGTAGCTACCTTGTGTTTGGGCTTGATTAATTAGTATTGATGAGAACTTTACACCTAGATGGGTTGTGACTGTCATTAGGCGTCTGATGATGGAGTCAAAAGACAGTCGAGAGAACTCCTCAACGATTTACAGCAATTACCTGGTGTTTGGGCTTGATTAATTTGTATTGGAGAGAACTTTGCACCCATATGGGTTATAAGTGCCATTACAGGTCTAATGATGGAGACTATTAAATACAGAAAACCCACTTTTCGTCACAGCAAAAATTTTATTCAATTTTTTCCCAAATTGACAACATCAAAATCCAAAATTACACTCATATAAAAAATTATATTATAACGGCCAGTACGTCGCCAACACTCCACCCCAGTGATGGCTAACGGGGCTAGGCATCACTATCTTCTACTGGCGCGAGGAGGGCGACGCGCTGTACTGGCCGCTTAAGCGTCCCTGTACGCGTACGTACCTCTACCGTGCGGATACGTCCGTCATCCCCGGGTTATATTATAACGGCCAGTACGTCGCCAACAGAGACCATAGACAGTCGAGGGAATTCCTCAAAGATTTACAGCAGTTACCTTTTGTTGGGCTTACTTCATACAGTTCAATATGCCAAAATGTTCATTGGTATGGCGCCACTAAAAATAGTGAAATAAAATTATTTTTATAAAAAAAAAAAACCGACTTCAAAAAAACCTGGATCACTAAAAAGCCTGAAATAATATTTCTATTACCACCTCTGCCTACTCCTTTGGGAAAACCAGACGTGATGGTGTGTTATCGAGTATTTGGAGTCGGTGCCAATCTTGGTATGCCAAGTATACCTACTATAAAAGTAAGAAGATAGATTGGCACCGACCGCAAATACTCGATAACACACCATCACGTCTGGTTTTCCCAAAGGGGTAGGCAGAGGTGGTAATAGAAATATTATTTCAGGCTTTTTAGTGATCCAGGTTTTTTTGAAGTCGGTTTTTATTTTTTTGTAGATTGCGATAAGAAGCCAAAGCAGAGAAAATTGTTCACATTTGTTTTTGACTTTTAAATCACTTTTTCCGTCAGAATACAGCTTTGTCTCCGTAATGTGATGTAATGTAACGGCACGACTTTTATCCCCATTCGGGGGTAGTCAGAGGCTTGAGTGGCCATACACCACCACATTGTGGAGGTATTAAACTACTCAAAGCCCACGTTTCACCAGATAGTCAGAACCCAACGTGACAGGTGGTGAACCTTGTCACCCGTGTATACAGGAACTGGCTATTACCTAATCCCGAGGGATAGGTAGGTTTCCTCACGATGTTTTCCCTTACCGTCAGCGAACTGTAAATCATGCACATAAATGAAAATTCATCCAATGGTGCATGCCCCACCGGGGATCGAACCTGGGACTTTCTGATTGCTAGCCCAACCTGTTCACCCCTAGGCTACAGTCGCTTTGTTGTCTCCGTAATCGGGTTACAATTTTGTCTTCGTAAACGGGTTACAATTTGTTCTCCGTAGTTTGATTACAGTTTTTAGGGTTCCGTACCCAAAGGGTGCCAACGGGACCCTATTACTAAGCCTACGCTGTCCGTCTGTCTGTCTGTCTGTCTGTCTGTCTGTCTGTCTGTCTGTCTGTCTGTCTGTCTGTCTGTCCGTCTGTCTGTCCGTCTGTCTGTCAGCGGGCTGTATCTAACAAACGGTAATAGCTAGAGACATGAAATTTTCACAGAATGTGTATTTCTGTTGCCGCTACAACAACAAATACTAAAAATAAAATAAAACTTAAAAATAAAGGGGGTCCCCATACAATAAACTCGATATTTTTGGCGTTTTTATTGATAACTCATAAATTAAACAATATATAAAGAGAAAACTAACATTTTAACCATGAGTGATCATTATGACATATTTTAGATAAATTGTTGACAAAAAAAAGAAATGTAAAACTACATTTTTGACCCATAAATAAGTTTTAAATTAATAGTACCAGTCAAAGTAGCGCCATCTAACATCGTTATGATATCATTGGCATTACAGTGTCATAAGTAGTATAATAATTCGAGTGCAATACTAGAGATCATCTTAGCCGTATAGTTAAGGCGTTAGTCCACGTGTATGTGGGTATTAGGTTCGAATCTTACTATGAGTTGTTTTATTTTTGAGTAATTCGCATTTTTTTTGTCGCCCACAGCTTAAATTAAAATAATGTTAACACTAAACTGATTTGTGCAAATACATTGTTTACGTACGTAAACATATTTGTAAATCAAGTTTCAAATGCATTCGGAGTTTCAAGCACAGAGTATTAGAACTATAGATGGCGTTGTAATAGTTTTTCACAGAATGTGTATTTATTTATTTGTGTACTTTATGTACCTATTATTGCAGGTGTGTACTAACAATTATGGGACTGAGGTGGCAAAAAAGCGTACAGCCCGCCTGATGTTGAGCAGTTTTTTTTTATGGGAGTGAGGTGGCAAAGAGTAAATAATTGTTGCTATAACAAAGATAATATAAAATAAGAACCTCATAATATATAAAATAATAGTACCGCTACGCACCACTAGATGACGCTAGATGAGCTCCTAGATCGCGCTATGGTTTCGTTTTTCAGATCGCAATATAGTCACGACCAAAATTCGCCTGCTATTGACAAGTTTTGCGTTATCTCTAGGTTTCGATCGATTGGAAATTGTTGTATTGCTTTCATAGTGTCATATTTGATGGCAGAATACTCCCGTTGCCTCCGACTATAGTGTGCGGGGATTTTAATGTAGACTTACTGGAATCTAATGAGAATGCACCTTTAAAAAAATATTTTGACCATATTGGTTTAAATTCAAAACTTCCTCGTGTTGTTACCACAACGGGTTATACTCAAATAGATAATGTGTTTATCAATATTGACTTGAATGCTGGCACATACTGTGCACTCTTTAGTTACCATAGCCCTTTATGGATACAATTTCGAATTGAGCAATAGATTTTATCAAAACTATCCGAAAAGTCAGAATAAAATTTGTATTTCTGTTGCCGCTGTAACAACAAATACTAAAACAGAATAAAAAAATATTTAAGTGGGGTTCCCATACAACAGACATGATTGCCGTTTTTATAGAATGGTACGGAACCCTTCGTGCGCGAGTCCGACTCGCACTTGGCCGGTTTTTTCAGTAGTCGTGTTTCAGATTTTCTCCATAGTCGGGTTACAATTTGTTCTCCGTAGTTTGAGTACAGTTTTTTCTCCATAGTCGTGTTTCAGATTTACTTCATAGTCGGGTTACAATTTGTTCTCCGTAGTTTGATTACATTGTTTTCTCCGTAGTCGGGTTACAGTAGTTTAAACGTTATTTCTTCGTGGTGTGCAGGTTGCCGTCCCTGGTGTCCGAGCTGCGTGTACTCGAGCAGGAGCTGCATCGTCCGCCCGCACTAGCAAGCGGCGTGGCTCGCGACGTGCTGGTGTCGAGCGGCGGCCAGCACGGCATCTACCAGTGCGCGGAGCTGCTGCTCGACCCCGGCGACCCGCTCATCACCACACAGTACGCATACACCGGACTGCACAGCGCGGTCAGTACCACCACATAGTATACAGGGGGGAGGGATTCTTTCCGTGAAATGGTCAAGGATCGTGGACATTTTGCGGAATTGATTCTGCTAGAAAATTAGAAAAAACTAAGTCCGTGTCGGACTCGCACGGGTTCCGTACCACCGTAGAATAAAAACGTTAAAAATATCAAGTTTCTTGTATGGGGACCCCCTTTATTTTTACATACATATTATTTTATTTTTGGTTAATACCTCCACAATGTGGTAGTGTATGGCCACTCAAGCCTCTGACTACCCTCGAATGGGGATAAAAGTCGTGACGTTACATTTTTTTTTTAAATATTATTTGTAGTAGCGGCAACAGATATAGACATTCTATGAACATTTTAACTCTATCTATTACGTGAGATACAGCAGTCGCTAATGAAACCATCTTTTACAGTTGAGGCCGTACCACCCCGAGATCATCGGCATCCCGGAGGACGAGCATGGGCTCGTGCCGTCTGCACTGGACGCGGCGCTGCACGCGCGGCGCACGCAGCGGCAGCACATGCCGCGGCTGCTGTACACCACGCCCACCGGCAGCAATCCCTCGGGCGCTGTGCTGCCCGCGCAGCGCCGCCGCGAGATCTACCACCTCGCCTGCAAATACGACTTCATCATCGTAGAGGACGACCCCTACATGTTCTTGAATTATACTGAGGTTAGCGACGCTTTCTTGGTCGTAAACAAACATTACATAGCATCAGCATATACGGGTTGACTCGATCGGGATAGTACCACCCTCTCACAAAAGATCGGCGTAAAGCAGCTATTACAGCTGCATTTCGTACGATGAGTAATCGAGCCGTAAGCCCAATCTCCCACCGTCACCTCTCCATGTCTATTGTATAATAATATTAGCCCTTTTAACGTCGCACTTCTGGGCATGGGCCTCCCCTTAATGCGAGGGGATTCAGGCTATAATTCACCACGCTGGCCCAGTGCGGGTTGGTGGATTTCACATGTCTTTCAAATTTTTTTTAGATTTTCTAAGACATGCAGGTTTCCTCACGATGTTTTTCTTCACCGTAAGCAAGTGATAATCCAAAGTTATGATTTGCACATAGATTTCGAAAAATACAGGGGTGCCGGGGTTTGAACCCTGGACCTTAAGCCCGCAAGACGCGTGTTTAACCAATCGGCTTCTGCTTTTCTTTGTCCTTATGTCTATTATTTTTGCGGTCGTGAATGAAATGCGTGTTCTCCAGGAGGTGCTGCCGTCGTTCCTGTCGCTGGACGTGTGCGGGCGCGTGGTGCGGCTGGACTCCGTGTCCAAGGTGGTGAGCGCGGGGCTGCGCGGCGCCTGGCTCAGCGCGCCTTCACCACTACTGCACCGACTGGAGCTGCACGCACAAGCAGAGCTACTGCACCCTGCCACACTCACGCAGGTACACACATGAACCTAATACTATAAGTTCTCGCGTTATGAACTGAGTCGTGGGGCCATAAATGTCAATAGAGATAGGAATGTGCAGCGCGCCGGGACCGTTATCGATAAACGGCTACCTGCTCACGTGGTGTCCATGAGTCACTAACGATGTGTACGCTCCTGATTGGTCGTTACCAAATGCAATTGCAGTGCCCGTTTTTTTTTTTTGTATAAATGTGTTTACTGCAATTAAATAAATACATTCCCGTGGTACCACTCATTGCGCACTATGGATAGTTTATTTTCTAACGTTGATTTGCAGAAATTACATGGCGATATTAGCCCCCCAACTCGAACAGTTATTCACAACGTATTCCTGTTTGCCAATTAATTTAAAAGTGATCCGAATAAAATAAAATTAAGATAATATTTATTATTTTTACTATAAAGTTTAATATCAGAACTTTGTTAACTCGTTAAAGTTTATGAACAACGTACGATAATAACCGTTACTCATCGATATATTTCTTTCATTGTTACGCCCTTCACTAAGCGGCTCCATAAGGCCCGTCGAGATAGACATAGGGAAATGATTTATGGCCCGACAACTCAGTTCATAACGCGAGAACTTATAAAAGGACTGGGTCTAAGCAGCTCGGCCGCGTTGCTTAAACATCGCACAACTCGGCCGGTGACGTCATCACAGTAGGCGTGGCTTAAGTCAGTGTGCTGTTGGCGTTCGTCCTGTGCAGACGTCTTGCTAACGTTCGCATCCCATATATAATTATATTCGACACTAGATGGCGTCCCGTAATACGTAATTTTTTAACTCCTTTTAATTTTTATTATTATTTCATAACCCCCACCACCCGCGCCATCCCGCGCAAATTACTACGCGTTGTTTCATAGAGATATCTACTAAAAACGTCTCTTCTAATTAAAATCTCTATGGGTACACATCTCCTGTGAGAGGGTGGTGCTACCTCGGTCGAGTCAGACAATGGCCGTTTTCCACTAGCCGGGAAAGCTTTTTGCGGAGTGGTCATTGGTCAGTGACCCAGTTGTCATTGTTCAATGACAAAGCTGTCGCCGTGCCGGATAGTGGAAAAATGGCCCATTGGTTTTCCGTAACGAATTTAGTTGAGAATGCAGATTTATAGAGCTAAGAAATCCATAACACACAGTGCAACAAAAAATGTTCTACGACAAAAAATAACGAAGTTATGACCAAATTACGCGAAGTTCGCGCACTTTGTAATGAATAGCGGCGCGGGTACAGCGCGCCTTCAAGCCGATCAGCTATGTGACGTCACACAACAACGCTTGTACTAGGTATGGTTACCATACAATGGAATTGGTGGCGATCTCAGTGACACCTAGACCAGTGCAAATTACGAAAAGACCTTTTTTGAAGTGAAAACTTCTTTAGCGGCGTTGTACACTTTTCTTGGGATGGGTAAAAAATGTTAAACTCGCGTCAGGACACGTGACCTGATCGAAAATTCGTAAGACGGAGGGAGAGTAGACCGTCGGCGCGGCGTAGGAGAGAAAGTAATATCCCCCTCTTTTTCTACCGCGCGGCGAAAATGTATGCCTGCTCCTGCTGTTTCGTTTTAGCAGCGCAGGGCGCTTGCGCGTGTGTCCGTGTGTGTTTGTACTACATATAAATTGTCATGTTTGTGTACGATAGCGTAATAAATGAATACTGTATTTAACCACATAAATGATAGTACTTTTATACTGATAAATAAAGCAATTCGTGCGAAATTATTCCCTAACTATTCCAAAATATTTAAAAATGCACAACGTTAATGTTCAAGTTTTCACTTCGGCCGGCACTCCCGGAAGCAACCCGTTGTTTTTTTTATTATTTTTTTGTTAGCCTATAGGACTGTCCCACTCCTGGGCAAAGATCATTTCCGTAATTTTCCTCTGGCGGGTATCGAACCCGCGACCACCCGATGCAGTGATCGACTGTACCAAAGGCCGTGTATTTGCATTGCAGGCGATCCTACTACGCGTGCTGTCGGACCGCGCGTGGTTGGCGGGTCACCTGCGTTCAACCCGCGCGTACTACCGGCGGCGGCGCGACGCGCTGGCGGCGGCGCTGCGGCCGCTGCGGGACGTCGCGCACTACACGGCGCCCGACGCGGGACTGTTCTTCTGGCTGCGGCTGCGGGGTGTCGACGACGTCTACAATATGGTACGTACTTATACAGGGTGAAATCGAAATCGTGGGCAATATTTTAAACTATGACTCTATAGATGGGGAGGCGAGCGTGCTATTCGTGGATTTGCACGAGCGTCGTCCAAACCTAGTAGATTCGGTAGATGAGATGATAGGAAGAATACGTTGTTCTACATGTTTCCACTTTCAGCGGTGGGGGATCAGCTATACATGACGATTTTTTTTTTAACCGACTACGGAGGCGTTATGATTTTGACCGGTATGTATGTATGTGCATCTGTTCCCACCTAACTTCCAAACTACTTGTCGTAATTTGACAAATGAGGTATCGTCAGAAGCGGCTTAATGGCGCGCTGGTTATAGGCTATGTGGCGTCACATAAAATTGCATATGGCGCCCTCTAGAGGACATAATGTCATGAACTAAAAAAAAACATTTTTAATGTAACCGTGTGGGGTATCAAATGAAAGAGCTTGATGAGCACATTTCAAAAATATATATATATTGCTACCTATAACTCCAAAATAATTAAATAAAAAGTAAATTTAAAAACTATAACCCGACTACGGAAAAAAACGTGCTCTAATAAAACTGGCCAAGTGCGTGTCGGACTCGCACATAGAGGGTTCCGTACCAACCACCGTATAAATATTATTAAATTTTTAGTAGTTGATATTCATTCTGGGAAAATTTTAGTTTACATATATGCGACTAGATGGCGCACTACTACTGTCGCTTAAAAGTTAATTAATTGGTAAAGAAATGTAGTTTTACAATATTTTTTGTTAAAAAATTATGTAAAAGCTGTTATAATGATCACTAATGGTTAAAATATTAGTTTTCCCTTTATATATCGTTTAATTTAGGAGTTATAAATAAAAACGTCAAAAATATCGGGTTTATTGTATGGGGACCCCCTTTTATTTGTTGATGTAGCGGCAACAGAAATACACATTCTGTGAAAATTTCAAGTCTCTAGCTATTACGGTTCGTGAGATACAGCCCGCTGACAGACAGACAGACAGACGGACAGCGTAGGCTTAGTAATAGGGTCCCGTTGGCACCCTTTGGGTACGGAACCCTAAAAAGTATGAAACAAGAAAATATTCTCATCTAGAGGATAGCCGTGGTCCGTGTTCATATGCCATTTGGCCCTAAAAGACC
This sequence comes from Drymonia ruficornis, assembly GCA_947859195.1. Taxonomy (NCBI): domain Eukaryota; kingdom Metazoa; phylum Arthropoda; class Insecta; order Lepidoptera; family Notodontidae; genus Drymonia; species Drymonia ruficornis. The sequence continues at coordinate 9,367,002 of OX401927.1, forward strand.
TACACGGACCACGGCTATCCTCTAGATGAGAATATTTTCTTGTTTCATACTTTTTAGAGCACGTTTTTTTCCGTAGTCGGGTTATAGTTTTTAAACTTACTTTTTTATTAAAGCAATGACATAAAAATACTCAAGCGTGTCAGATATTGATACTTTTCATGCTCCAACATGATAAATTAAAAAAAAATATACTCGAGCGCGCCAGATTCTGTAAAAATCTATAGGCTAGGGTAACTGCTTAAAATCACGCGGGCCATACGTTTTTTTGCCACCGCAGTCCTATATTTAAAAAAAAAAAAAACGGCTGAAAAAGTGAAACTTCCAGATGCTCCCATTTCTTAGACTGACGATCAAATTAGCAAAATTGACACTTTTGACACTTCTTAGCTAGTAATGAATCCCCCTTATCTTAATCTGACGAGTTCGAGTATTTTAAGATGGTCTATTATTATTTTTTTGGTTCCCCTGAGCGAACCCACCAATATTAAGGGCTCATAATTTTTTGAGGTTCTTATCAATATGTAAGCTATCTCCCTTATCTTAATCTGACGCGCTCGTGTAAATCCAGAAACCCCTTCTACGGCTCCCCACCTCCTACACATGATTCAGAATATTTTGGGAAAACAAATAAAAAATCTATTGGTAAAAAAATATTGCTCCGGTAAGCAAATAAGCAAACCATTTAACTGTTATACTGGGTAATAAATTTTTATCAATTGATTTGTTGATTAATATTCCCTAAATATTCTGAATCATGTGTAGAATCACCGTTTAAAATATTGCCCACGATTTCGATTTCACCCAGTATGCATGTATTTTTTCGTGTGACATAAAATTACGTCACACGAATTTTATGTTTTTTTTACCCCTCCCCCTTTTCACAGCTAGTCACATTAGTGAGACTCCCTCTCCCTAGTGTGACGTCAGATATTTTTTTAAATTTTCGGAAATATTCAAAAAAAATCTTAATCTCTTCAAATTTCGGTTTGTTTTAATACTTAGATAGGTATATTAGATTTTTAAATGTGACGTCACGAAATTTAGGACCCTTCCCATCCCTTGTCACACAATGTCACATTTCGTCGACCCCCTCCCCCCCCCTTTAGGTGTGACGTAATTTATGGATGACCCCTAAGGTGGCAAACAAACGGTCGATCCGCCTGGGCCCGAAGTTGCTTATCCATTGTCATTGAGTTGCGTTAGTGATCTGCCTCTGATAGGTTGGGCAGAATCAACCCACCAATCGGAGTGTTGATCACTATAGCAAAACGCCACAGTGGTTAAGCGACTTTGGGCCTCCGGCTCTCTCTCTTCGTACGACACGCTGCTATAATAGGTACTTTACACCGATCTTTTGTGAGAGGGTGGTACTACCCCGGTCGAGCCAGGCCATATTATGAGCTGCAACCAATTGGCTACAGCTCTGTTTCATTAAATAACATTATCAGTGACATCTACATTTTACAGAAACAAATTATTTAACCTTCTGACGACTGCATGGCGTAATGTTTCGAGCGTGTCGCTCGGCTCACTACATCGGGTGGTTGAGAATTCAATTCCCGCCTGAAGCTAGTTAAGGAAACTGCCTTTTCGTAATTTTCCCTGGTTTAGGTATCACTGAGATCGCCCCCACTTTGTATGGCAGCCATTTAAAGCCAAAATGTTTTATTTTATGTAAGCTAGAGAAAGAACTTATGAATCGTTAACATCAATTAATTTAGCGTTACTGCCGGTTCGTTATGTTGTTGTGCATGCGTGCGTTGCTTAGTTTGCGACCATTGTTTGATATGTGATATTTATTTATTATCATGAACTTGTGAAAAGAAAGAAATTCTATAAATTCCAGGTATTCAAGACAGCGTTTGAACGCGGGCTGATGTTGGTGCCGGGCCACGCGTTCCAGTACGACAGCAGCGCCGCCTGCCGCCACGTGCGGCTCGCCTTCAGCAAGGTACGGATTGAAGACATGGACGCCGCCGCGCGACATCTAGCGGACATCGTGCGCGAACAGCAGCTGATCACCGCAAGCAAACGAAAGAGATTAGCTACTGAAGGATAGATGGCGCTGTCATTTTTGCTACTGGACGATAGATGGCGCTGTTACTAGTTTTGGCTACTGAAATATAGATGGCGCTGTCAATAGTTTTCGATAATGAAAGATAGATGGCGTTGTCTATAGTTTTGGCTATTCGCGGATAGATGGCGCTGTCGATATTTATACCAATTTTTGTATTGAGCTGTGGATTTACGTATTGTTTTAATTAGAAATTTAAGAACGAAAGATTTTACACATATTTTATTACAATCTTATCAACAGTGTAAGCGGTAGTTTTAAGATTAAAACGATTTTAAATTATTTTATTTACCGCCAAATTATAGAGTTCTTTACGAATCAGTTTTAGGAACTTAATTGATTTGTAATGCCAGTGTAAATCCATCATAATGTTTTATAAATTTGGCGGTTAGTTTGTGCGCAAAGAAGCGAATATTTCTTTGATGTGGTATCTCTAAATAAACTAGAATAATTTAGTTGTATTTAATAAGGAGTGTGAATTAGAATCAATTAAGCTGAACTACAATTACTTAGATTTAAGATTATGCGTCAATTATGATTTAATATTACTAAGTTACTCCATCTATTGATACTTTATATACCTACCGATTTTGTTTTATGGATATACAATTTTTATTTATTCAAAAAAACATTGTTATTTTACGATGTTTACGGTTGTAAAGAGATGTGATTTGTACGTATTCCACATTAGGAGTGTATTTAGGAATCTGGTTCAGGTTTCCTACAAGCGTATCGGCTCAAACAAGCATTTATATTTGAACACACTTTGATTTCTGTGCATTTTGAATACTTTATTCAATTTTATACGGCACCGCAAACATTTTGCGTTACACAGTTTTAACATTCTGCGGTACTCAGTGTTTACTATTTGCTTTACTTAGAATTTAATTTTCTGTGTTACACAAACATACTACGGTACTCGAAGTGTTTACTTTCTGCTTTACTCGTTTACTTTTCTGCTTTACTCGTTTACTTTTCTGCGTTACACAAAATAATATTCTACGGTACTCACAGTGTTTACTTTCTGTTTTACTCGTTTACTTTTCTGCGTTACACAAAATAATATTCTACGGTACTCACAGTGTTTACTGCCTGTTTTACTCGTTTACTTTTCTGCGTTACACAAAATAATATTCTACGGTACTCAGTGTTTACTTTCTGTTTTACTCGTTTACTTTTCTGCGTTACACAAAATAATATTCTATGGTGCTCACAGTGTTTACTTTCTGTTTTACTCGTTTACTTTTCTGCGTTACACAAAATAATATTTACGGTACTCGCAGTGTTTACTTTCTGTTTTACTCGTTTACTTTTCTGCGATACACAAAATAATATTCTACGGTACTCGCAGTGTTTACTTTCTGCTTTACTCGTTTACTTTTCTGCGTTACACAAACATTCTACGATATTCAGTCTGTTTTACTCAGTATTTACTTTTCTGCGTTACACAATGTAAAAATTCTGCGGCACGTGCAGTGTTTACTTTCTGCTTTACACACAGTTTTCGCTTTTCTGAATTACAGTGTTAACATTCTGCGTTATTCGCAGTGTTCACATGATTATTTAAACTTAAATTACCACTTTTTACCCACAACTGCCTTGCGCACGACTAGACTTCCAACTGAGAGGGACAGAGCTGTGAGAAGAAATAAGACACACTATCATTCTATTGTTTCTTTTTCTTTCTCGTGTTCTTCTTTTAAGTCTTTTTGAAGAATAAGAGTGTGTGTGTGTGTGTGTCTCTTAGCTTCCTTTTGCTATAGCTCCGTCTCTCTCTATCAGGTGACAGATTCGGGTTTAAATATAACGGCGTGTATTAGACGTACCTATCGCGAATACCTTTGATCAAGCGTATGGAGTTGCTCAAGATAGGCGCGTCTACAAGCCCCGATCATCCGCGCCCGATGACGTTGTCTCCGGGGTCAGATGTCTAAGCAGATTGCTCGGGCGCTGTTCGGCGTATGTGGATGCGTCTAATGGGTTAGTGCTTTTAATTCCTACTTTTATCACACCTCTGCGTGAAGTGCAAGAATATGAACATTACTTTTTAATCGTTTATACGGGAATTTTGTATACCTACTTATTAACGCGGTTTATTTACTCCCCGCTAAGGGCACTGCACCATTTCCCCCCCCCCCTGATTTTCAGTTGTTTTTACCTCGTGGTTCGGCGCCATAACGTATGGTTTTCATTGTCGTACTTATTTATGAAATCAATCATGTGCGTTAGTCAGAAAGGTCTGTAGGTTTTTGCGCCCTCCAAGTTTGAGCGCAGGTTGTCTCGGGTGGTGAGTCGTTGCACGCTTCTTAAGGAGTCCACTCTTTTTTAGTCTAAGCAAAACGCTTAGTGCCCTCCATCAGAGCTAGGCCCTAAGTCGCTTAGCCATTAAACTGCCATTGCCATTGAGCTGCTATAGTGATCTACCCTCTGATTGATCGTTTGATTCTGAATCAATCAACGGCTTAGCGATTTAGTGCCCTGTTTGTTTGCAAGTGCGTCGTTGCACACTCCTTAGCGGAGTTACACTTAATTGGGTGTATCTTAAAGACGCGAGCGGCACGCCCGAGCAATCATTTTATGACATTTTGTCCGTTCCGACGTCAAAACTGACTGCTTGGGCGCGCAGCTCGCCTAATTTAGCCGCACCCAATGATGAACCCAAGTGCGGTTCCTGTTGCGTCGCGGGAGACGCGCGCGGTACTTGCTCGGAACTCTTTCCCTTTCTTTCTTTCTCTTACGTTTTGATGAGCGACTGCTCTTGCAGCTTCGCTGCTACGTCAGCGTCAGCCATGATCCTATTGGGCTTTAGCTATTTTACATAGACACACATGCCTTCGTGAAGAAGTGTGACCCAGTCCCGATCATGAACTCGTAGGACTGAAATGTAATCATTATGGACTTAGGACTATAACTTGGTGAGAGGTCCACTCACCCGATCCTCTATCCAACCACACGGTGTCTTTTGGTCATAGATCATATCTCTGATTTGCGTGTGGTCAAGCGAGGCATCTACCCCCGCCAGACACACCTGTGGCAGCCACTTAGTGGTCTCCGTGACCCGAAGGGTAGGCGGCACGGGCTCCCGCAGCCGGCTCGCAGAGCTGGCGTTGGTCGTCTGCAGGACCACCCCCACGTTGCCCACTTTTCTCAGCTTATCGACCTGGATATTTAGGCTGACAGGGTCGACAGTCCTCTTTAATTCTTTCTTTGTCTCTTCAGCCGTCTTTATGGCCTCATTATCAGCCGCTGGGTAGATGGCCAGAGTGGGGCCCGTGGCAGCGGGCATAGGTACCGGCTCCTGTCGGCGGGGCAGTTTTAGTGCTGCAGCAAATGTGGGGGCCGCTGGTGCTTGAAGAGCCGGGGTAGTGCTCTGCTGTACCGCCATCCGCAACTCCATGGCTGAGCACTTCAGCTGCGTAGCCGTTATTCCATGCTCGGCGTCCGCTATTCTGATCTCCAGAACGGCCAATGCTGCGAGGACATCTTGGCTGTGGTTCGCGATTGCCGTCTTATCTGAGATGTTGAGTTTATTCGAGCTATTGGCGACTGCGGATATACCTTTCAACGCTACATGCACCATGTCTAACAGCTGTGACTTTGTTAGGGCAGCTAGTCCGGTCAGTTCTGCGTCGTCAGCTGCCGCATCCTGCTTATCGTATATAGCTTGTGCTCCTGGGGGGGGGGGGGGGGGGGGGTGTTATAGCTGCATGCATGTGCTGGGGCGGGCTGGGTTTCAATCCCCTCTAGCAGCTCTATTGACTGCGTTGCAGGTTGTCTGGCCAAGGCTAGGCGTCTCCTAACGGCCTCCTGGACCTCTTCCGGCGAGGTCAACGAGCGCTTCCCGGAGGCAGAAGCCGGCACGGGCACAATAGGTGCTGGAAGCATGCCGCACACCCCTTGGCTGAACCCGCTGGTCGGGGTTCTGATAGGCACTTTACTGGGCCTAAAGCAGGTTTCCTCCGTGACTGCATCCCCAAGGACTCCCTGCCCAACTCTAAGAGGACCTCCAGTTCCTGTCTGCTCCGTTCCAACTCTTCTTGTTTCCTGATCAGCTCGGCCCCTATGAGCGTTTGCTCCCGTAGCTTCGCAGCCTTGTCGGCGACGGCCATAGTGGCGTCAGCCATACCGGATTAGGTTGGCGGCTGGTCCAGGGTGTTATGGACCAGCAGCTGGCGGCTCAGAATGAGCCCTTCGACCTGAGCCCTACGGTGGTCGGTATCCGGCCCGCGCCCCATGTACTGGCGCCGGTCGCAGTGCCATATTGGAGAATGAGCGTTCGAGTCCACCCCAATAAGAATTGGGGTTTCAGGTAGTTGGTCAAGCACGCGGTTCAGGTGCTGCACGTGTACTGCCACGTTGTGGCTGTATTGAAAGTATGCGGAGATGATATGTATACTACAGCCCCGGTACTCGACGTGACCGACAACGCAATGATCGTTGCAAAGATGATGGACCAACGCACAGGTAATTCGTCTGTTTGGTATGAAGATGCCAGCTCTCGGAGCGGTCCCACATTGCAAAATGGAATAGCTGGTGGCCGCGGCGTAGTGTTGCTCCTGGACGAGAACTACGTCCAGACACCTCTCGCTGGCCACATGTGGGAGCTCGTGCGTGGCATCTTCTGCACAGCACTGTGCTTCGGACTTGCAGTCAGCCACACGATGCCCGGTATCCCCACATGGGCTGCAGGTGACGTCGGCTGCCCTGCAATACTTCTCCGGGTGCCCGTATGTCTGACATTTAGAGCAGCAGGTAACCGCCACCCAATCTGTTGGCTCAATGGCGTTCCATCCTATGTAAACTCTTGCTTTATCCATTAGTGCAGTCCTGAACTGCGGCGAGGTGTAGAATACAGCAGTCTTCTCGGGACGGTCCCTTCTTCCTTTCATGAATGCACCTTTCAGGTGCGTCCGGATCTTCGTCAGCGGTCAATCTGCGTCCTCACTGTAATTCTGCTCGTGGAGCATGCTAACTATCTCTTCATGATTGAGGTTGGAGTCAACCCCAGGCAGTCCGATTAGGGGGCGCCGCTGACTCGGCTCGGTGACTCGCAGAGTTGCTGGAACCGCCCCTTTCAATTTGACAGCCGACGCCTGGCTAGTGGTCTGTACCACAACCCCTGCGTTTCCCACCTTCCTCAGTTTGTCCACCTGGATGTTGAGCGTTGCCGGGTTGATCGATTTTTTAAGTTCGGCCTTTGTCTCCTCTGCGGTTGTGATGCTGTCATTCCCGGTTGCTGGATAAATTGCCATGACTGGTCCGCTAGCCGCTGGAATCGGGACTGGCTCCTGTCTGCGGGGCAGTTTCAGAGTGGCCGCAAACGATATTGGAGCCGGAGTTGCCATTGCTAGTGGTCCCTGGTTTCCTGCCGCCATAGCTAGCTCCATTGAGGCGCACTTCAGTCGAGTGGCGAGCACCTCGTGCTCACTCTCGGCCAACCGCAATTCCAGTGCAGCAACAACGGCTAGAACCTCCTGGCTGTGGCCGGCGATGCTAGTCTTATCGGCGATGTTAAATTTATTGGTACCGTTGGCCACTGCAGCAATCCATGGTAAACTGCTTGCATACTTCAGACGCGTTCTTCCCAAAATTCATTCCTCCCATTCTTGCGTGGATTCCGTCTCGGAATGGGACCCAGTTCACTCCCCGGTCCCTGTAGCGGACTGGCTCCCCAGCGGAATATGCTGGCATCCCCGCGGGCGATGTTACTCCCCCACCATAAAAGTGATGAGGCGATGATCGCTGGTACTGGCGCTCTCAACCACTTTCCAGTTCGCAACATGGCCACCCCTCGTGGATAACGTTATGTCGATGTTTGATTCACCGTTAGGTCCGCTAAATGTGTATGGTTGGCCGCTACAGTTGTGAATGATGAGCCCGTGGGTGGCGATGAAGCCCTCCATCTCCCTCCTGCGTCGATCCGCCTCCGGTCCCCGACCCGTGTAGTGTCGGCGGGCACTATGCCACATTGGCGAGTGTGCGTTTGCATCGAGGCAAAGTATCACCCTCTGTCCCCGCAGAGCCTGCAAGACCTTGTCCAAGTGGTTCAAGTGCAGCCCAATGTCCTCACTATACTGAAAGTAGGCCGATACCACGTTGTAGCACGGCGCAGGCGATGCCTCGCCGGTGGATGTAGAGGCCCGCCTTCGGCATGGGCCCGCACTGGGTGATGAACTGGGCCCTCGAGTATTGTTCTTGGACTAGAACAACGTCGAGGCCCAGCTCGCTGGCCAGCGCGGGCAACTCCTTCGTGGCGAGCTCTGCTCCGGCGAGGTTGAGCTGGCCTAAATGGATTACGGTGCCCGCTACTACCGATACTTAATCTGGCCTAGCTCGCGTTGCTCAGCATGCAGTCGCGCTGGGCAGTCCCTTGAGCCCGTTGTGTGTCTGGCTGTGTCTTTGCGCCCAAACTTTTTACATGTAGCGCAGCAGCGAGTGTCCGCCGCGCAGTCCGCCGAGTTGTGGCCATTGCCTCCGCATTTCCCACAAGTGGTCTCGGCCGAGCGGCAGTACTTGGCTGGGTGGCCGTAGAGCTGGCACTTGGCACAGCACGTGACGGCCAGCCAATCAGTAGCTTCCATAGATTTCCATCCTATGTATATTCTATCCTTTGATATCAGTGCCTCCCTTATTTGGGGAGACGCGTTGAAGACAGCTGACTTGTCGCTGCTGCCGCGTCGTCCCTTCAAGAATGCGCCCTTTAATTGAGACTTTATTTTCGACAGCGACCAGTCCAAGTCGTCAGCAAAATTCTGCTCATGGAGCATTTCTATTATTTCATCGTGGCTAAGGCCAGCGTCAACCTCCGGAAGGCAGATTAATGGGTGCCTTTGGGCTGGCTCCGTCACACGCAAAGTTGCCGGGACTGCTTTCTTTAGCCTGCCAGCAGATGCTTCATTGGTGGTCTGTACGACCACCCCTGCATTGCCAACCTTCCGAAACTTGTCGATCTGCAGATTTAGCTGCACCGGGTTTACTGCTTTCTTTAGCTCGGCCTTCGTATCTTCCGCCGTTTTTAGTGTGTCCTCGCTCCCCTCATTGGGGTAGATCGCTAGCACTGGCATCTCGGGACATTGCCCCTCCACCAACCCATGGTCCTACCTGCCTCGCGGCATACGGACCGAATCATGCATCGAATCATGCATCGGAGATGCACACGGTACTTGCGCTGGGCTCTTTCCCGCGTGCACTTCTTCGCTCCCTACAAATTTTCTTCTCGTCCCTGGTCCAGGTCTACTATCCAGCCCATCTATGGGGCGTACGGCACATTCACGGACTTCGTCGTCGAGCAGCTGGTCTGTACTTTAATCCATCAATCTGCGAATATCATGCCATCGGCGCGCGAATTTCTGAAATGCATCAAAACCCCCCCGCGTGCTGACCAACTCCCGGCAGTAGATAGGGCCCTCGGCCACCGTAGAGGCTCTCGCGTCGTCCAGCATAGTACAGCGATCGTTGTCGTAGAGAGGACAGTCCCACAGGGCGTGATCCCTGGTCTCCTCCGCAGCCCCACACGGGCAAGTTGGAGTATCGCATAGCGACATATTATGTAAGCGCTTCCTAAAGGAACCGTGCCCCGTCAACAGCTGTGACGTCACGTAGTCAGGCTCCACCCACACCCAAGACAGTCTTTCCCTCACGTCAGCGAAAAAGAGGTTAATATCACGGCCATCGAGACTGCTGGCCCAACGTTCCTGCCATATGACATCGACCTCAGCCCGTATCTGACGCTTAGGGTGGCTGGAACCGCCTCCTTAAGTTTGGCAGCTGACACCTGGTTCGTGGTTTGCACCACGACCCCTGCGTTACCTACTTTCCTCAGTCTGTCTACTTGTATGTTCAGGATTGCCGGATTGACAGATTTTTTCAGTTCGGCCTTTGTCTCCTCTGCAGTCGTGATACTGTCGTTGCCGGTTGCCGGATATATCGCCATGACCGGTCCGCTGGCCGCCGGGATCGGGACTGGCTCCTGTCTGCGTGGCAGTTTGAGAGTAGCCGCAAAAGACATTGGTGCTGGAGTTAGAGTTACGCTTGCAGGTGGCCCCTGGTTCCCTGCTGCCGCCATTGCGATTTCCATCGAAGCACATTTTAAACGTGTGGCTAACACCGCGTGCTCACCCTCTCGTTCTGGCATCTCGGGACAGTTGAAATCCCGGCAAAATATAATTCCTTTACATTATTATGTTGATAACCAATCATACTACTATTTTCGCGCCTACCTTTATCATGCCGTTTGATAGGAAACATATAAATGGAAGTAAATATTGATAACACTGACTTTGACTATCATATTCTCCTATTTGAAAGTATTAAGTTGCGTAGGAGCATAGTGGCCCGGCCTCAACCCGTACACAGCGTACACAGGACCCTGGGCGATCGCTCCACGGATCATCGCTAATGATATTGTTGCATACTTTACATGCATCTCGTAGAAGGAAGACGTTTGTGAATTCCTTGAATGCACGCGATACTTGCTCGGGACTCTTTCCCACATGCACGACTTCACTCCCTAGTCCCTACACATGAAATGCATTTGAAGGGCTCATCTGAAGGATGACCTTCCCAATTATGATCTCGCGAGACGAGGATATAATCATTATGTATTAACTTGTGAGATTTCCACTCACTACTTGGTCCTCTATCCACCACACGGGGACCACTTTGCGCCGGTAAATATTAAAGTCGTGCTTTCTCGATTTTAAACGAGGACTTGGGCTGCGTGAAGCGTCCACGCTTCATAACAACCTGGTTGTCATCTGATTGAAACTTGTCCAGTTCATGTGAGAACCGCGGAGCACCACTGAGACTATGTTTATGTAGGTGGACTCATACAGCCATATTTTTTTTTATTTGATTTTTGATTTGATTTTTGATACTACGTTTCTCAAGCTAGATGAAGATAGTCTAGAGGCGGCTGACCCAGACTACGTGCGCGTCAACGATCACCCACCCCCATACCACTCTTCGCAGCGATGATGTCCGGCTTTCCTAATCTTACCGAAGTTCTGATTCTTGGTTCCTTCTCCACGGATCACCCCTTCTTGACCAAATCGGAGGTTATAATGTCGATGACGCAGATGTGACGTTCATACCCGCCGCCGTATGTTCTGTGACACTATTAGATGGTATGGGCCGTTGTTTCCCTGACCATGCAACCTGCACGGCAGCTCAAACTCAAATATCCACGGAGAATTTTAGGTACTGCCAGTTAGCCCAACGCAATTTATTTCTGATCTTAAAAAACTGGAGGCGGCTACGGCTAACGTCCACCGGGAAGAATCCAACCGTCCGAAGCGTCTCAAAATTAGGTCCGGAACGGCGGTCCGTAACGATGGTATCGCCAGTCCGCCATCTTTAATAGATGCGTGGAAATACGCAACAGCCACATCCGTAGGAAGCCTTAACCAAGACTTCACGGACCTCCGGATCTGCACGTCGAGCATTCTTAACCTGTCATCCGAAATCGTCCCAAGCACGAATTCATGCAGGAACCACGAAATTTAACCCATTAGGATCTCGAGCTTCTACTGAAGCTTTAGAGGAATCTTTGTGATGTTGGTCAAGGCTAGTTTGATGTCATGCTCTAACGTGACGCATCCAGACGACTTAAAGTCAACGCCCAGGTATCGCCGTCGTTCAACCCAATACACCTACCTTATCCACCTCCTGCCAACTTTAAAAGTCGGTTCGGAGAGGTAATGCAGTTTCTTGCGCTTTTCGTCCGGCACCATCGAAAGAACAGCGCACTTCGCCTTGTTTAGCCGTAGACCTATTGTCGCACCGGTTGACTCAACACTGTCAATGGCGGCCCGCAATCCCGCTTTAGATCCTGAAATCAGGACAAAGCATAGACCAGGGCTGAGACACGCTCACCCCTAGCCTATACCCGACTTCCTTAGGCAAGAATGCAAGAACCAGTTCCATAGGCATGTTGAACAACCAGGGTGACAACGGATCTCTTTGACGAACCCCCTGCGCAACTTGGACAGGGTCGCTCCTCTCACTGTCTGCTGCCAGAATTGTTGACAACTTTACTGTCTTCGTATGCGCGGGCAAAATAACCACAGAACTCCTCCGGAAGTGTCAAACGCCTTTGAGAATTCGAGAATTGCCACATCTTTTCCGACTGTCCCCTACCACAGCGTCCAGTACAGCGGAACTTTCCAGTGTGACGTAGGCGCGGATAAAACCGCGCTGTCGTGCATCAGGGGGACAACAGGCTTCCAATCTTCGTGCCAGGACGCTATGCATGAGCGTCAGAGGCACCGACGCGATCGAGATCGGCCGATAGTCTCCGGGGCCCATAGCGTTAAGCTTCTTGGGCACAAAGATTGTTCGAATCCATCTTAGTTTTTCAGGGATTTCGCCAGTTGCCATTCAGTGATTTAGGATCATCGCCAGGATCTCAACAGAAAGGCTATTCTAATCCCCCGGGGTAATCCCATCGGGGCCAGGTGCCGAGTCTATGCGCGACGCCTTAACCTCACGCTACTTAGTGGCGTCCAAAGCTGGGAGTAATCACGTGCACCCCCGTACTGCTCTGAGCGTGATAACTGCCGCAGAGCCTCCGGTGTCCGACACAGCTTCCATTACCGGTCGCCGATAGGCTACGAGTTCCTGAAGACTGTGCCTAAGCTCCTGGCACGCTCCATCGATCACTTCCTCAACCGCGCGGCTCAGGAACTTCTGGAACTTTCAGAAAAAAAAAATCATTTTCATTTTCATTTCAAAAGCTCCTGCACCCTCGCATATTCCATTCTACGCCGGACTCTGGCGTTGATAAGCCTTGGTACAATATTGAACATAGTAGAACACCGTCGCCTCCTCCTGCCTCCACCAATCGCACTCCGCGCAAACCTTGCTTCTGCTCTCGCAATGAGATCATCAACAATGCTGACGTGGTCTAGCGCAGGTGTAGGACTACTGCTCCTCTGACTCGACACAAGAGTGACAACAGGGACTGCCTCCGGTTCACTCATAGGCAGCTCTGCGATGGTCGGGGCTGCGCGACCTGTAACACGGCTACATGGCTCAAGGGGAGCAGCATCGGCCTCCTCCTCCACCGGGTACTGTTGTACCATGGCTTTGTAGGTAGGCTTCCGTCTACACCCCTTTATTGCCTCTAGCGTTCGCCCTAAGTGGGGACACTCTCTGAGCAGGTCCTCATTGAGGAACCTACTACCCGACCTCGTCAGACGCGCCTCGGTCTTCGCCAGCAAAGCAATCTCCTCGTCCCTCCAACGTCGCTTCAGTTGAGGGGGGGCAGCTTCGGTGTTAGCCTCAACGGGATGGGCGCGACGACTGTGCACACCCAAACCCGTTTTGGTGGTAAAACTCCTGTCACAGATCGGACAAGTCCAACCAGCGACTCCCGGAGCCTGAATCGTGGCCTGACGGCCCCGATGAGTAACAAGCGCCCTCTCCGACTCCAGCGGGAGGCCGGAGGTACGCAAAAACAAATCATCATTTTCTGTACTGTAAGGAGCTACTTGTTACCCGGCAGAAGGGCTGCTAACCCATACAGCCGGTTTCGCCCGTGGCACTCGCTAAGTTCCCGCCGAAGTGGCCACTGGACTTGGGGATGAGCGTAAAGCTGTTCACCTACGGAACTGCTCGAGGATCTTCCCCCCGAGCCAACACTTAGTTCACCCCCAAGAAATATGCGGGTGAACTAATGATAAGCCTGACCGCTGTTTTCCCACTGCTCAGCATTATTACGGATTTGAGAGCAATCACAGAACTGCGGGGCGCCTCAAATAGCGCTTAACATTTTTTATTACTTTTGTGCATCTAGATAACAGCAGTCTTCCAATCTTTTTGCGAGGACGTTGTGCATGTTCTATGCGTCAAACTTTTTAGGTACGAAAATTGTCTGACTCTGTCTAGATGTTCAGGGTTGACTCTTTTTACTTTCCAGTTATTGAATTGTTATCTACCTGTATGTTGCAGAATTCAGTTCTCGTTTTCATTTTTGAAACCCGTTTTTGTGGTGAACTTTCTGTCACAAATCGAAAATGGTCACTCAGTGGCACCCAGCGCCGCCAGGACCATGGCTCGACCGTCCCGACTCCCCTGACTTCTGCAGGATGCCGGAATTACGCGGAATATTACAATTGTTCAGACTTTCTGTGCCAGTCGCTGCCTGACGGCCTCGATAGGAATTATACTCCCATTCCGGCTCCTGCAGGAGGCTGGGGGTTCGCAAAACATGAATATTTCTTGTACTTTTGGGTGCGTTATATTCCTCGGCGGTAGGGGTGCAAGCCCAACCGCCAGTTTCGCCCGGCGCTCTGGTAATGTTTCCGCCAAAACGACCACTAGACTTGAGGAATAGGCATATAGCTCTATTCAAGGATATTCAATGATCTTTCCTCTGAATCTCACTTGGCTGGGAGCCATCAGGCTTCCTGGGTGCGGCCCAATCAAGGTAGTTTTCTTAGCGGATTTTATCTTTGCAATAGGATATGTGGAAGATTACTCGTTAAGAAACGCAGATTGCACAATTACCCGTTTCTTTGCGACTACTCACTGTTGGGTGTCCGTGAGAAACTGGGGGCTTTCCATCACCTCTATTGCGACTCAGTTACAGACCTAAACTGAATAGCTTTCCTAACAATCTGTTCTAGCTATTTATTTTAGGTCTGCAATCGAGTCTCAGTAAGAGGTGATGATAAAACGGGGCTTAGCTGCTTCAACTGCAATGGTCTCGCGATAGGTGTACTACCGGTATAAGAGAGTAGTGAACTCGCTCTAGTATTCGCTGTGTGCTACTTGCTTGAATTTCGTCACGTTGTTATTCAGATCACTAGACAGAAACCACACTGCTGTTCTATTTAGATTAATTGCTCTCTCCAGAACGCCACGACGGCTAAAGAGCCGGTACGCTTCAGGAATCGCGTTCATAACCAACCCTTACCATTGCAATTTATGCACAAAAGGTGTCCTATACTGTGGAGTACGTACAGGTTCCCGAGCGTAGGTTTAAATTGAAACAAACTGTTGTAGATATTTTATGTAAATAGACATTCCTTCTAAAAAATAAAGCAGTTTGGTTATCGTGTAGCAGAAGGTATATTTTTTTAACTTAAAAAATCAATTTGCATTATTAAGGTTTATTGATGTTAACCGACTTCAAAAAGGTTCTCAATTCGACTGTTATATTTTTGTAACAAATGTGTGAATGAATTTACTGTTTTCCTTTAATAAACGGCACTGTTTGACAATTGTGTATTTTGTTCTTTAATAATAACTTCACCCATATTTAAAATCAAAATAGTAGTATGAATAGGTGGAAAACAGCAGTCAGCTTTTTTCCTGGCTCCCTTTGGTGTGGAGCTCCGTAGAGCTTGTTACTGCTTGTTGGCTCGGGGAAAATCCCTGAGTAGTTCCGTAGGGGGACGGCTATATGCCTATTCTCCTATTCGGTGCACAAGCGACGTTCCCATTGCCCATCCCGTTGAGACAAACACCGAAGCTTCCCCCCCTTTAACTAAAACTGCGTTGGAGGGACGAGGAGATTGCCTTGCTGGCAAAGACGGAGGCGCGTCTGTTGAGGACGGGAAGCAGGTTCCTCAATGAGGACTTACTTAGAGAGTGTCCCCACTTGAGGCAAACTCTAGAGGCAAGGGGTTGTAGGCAAAAGCCTACCTACAAAGCCATGGTGCAGCAGTAGGTACCTGGTAGAGGAGGATGCCGAAGCTGCAGCCCTTGATCCATTAATCCTTAATACATTACACGGCCACGACCATTGCAGAGCAGCCAACGAGTGAACTGAAAGCAGTCCCTGTTGTCCCTCTTGTGTCGTGTCAGAGGAGCAGAAGTCCTACACTTACACCGGCGGGGCGATTGCGTAACTTTTTCGTCAATGTTTCAATTGGTTTAGTTCATCCCGTATTGCATTTTCAGTTGAAATTAATTGAAATCCGGATGAGTCTGGAGTTCACTCTTCCCGATTTCAATAAATTTCAATTGGTAAAACAACACAGGATGAACGAAACCAACTGAAATATTGACGAAAAAGTTACGCAATCGCCCCGCAGATCACGTCAGCACTATCGATGATCTCACTGCGAGAGCAGATGCAAAAATGGTGCGGAACGCGATTGGTGGAGGCGGGAGCGGCGACCGAGAGTACCAAGTAGGCGTACCAAGAGCTGTTAACGCCAGAGTTCGGCGTAGATTAGCATATGCGAGGGTGTAGGAGCTTTTCCAGAAGTTCCTGAGCTGCGCGGTTGATGAAGTGGTCGATGGAGCGTGCCAGGGGGATAGGCACAGTCTTCAGGAGCTCAAAGCCTAGTGGCGACCGCTGGATGGCAACTGGCGAAATCCCTGAAAAACTAAGACGGAGTCAGAAAATCTTTGTGCCCAAGAAGCTTAACGCTATGGGCCAGAAGACTATCGGCCGAACCCGATTGCGTCGGTCGGTGCCTCTTGGGGCTCATGCATAGCGTTCTGGCGCGAAGATTAGCCTGATAAGGAAGCCTGCTGTCCCTCTGATGCGCGACAGCTCGGATTTATCTGCGCCGACGGCACAATGTGAAGTTCCGCTGTGACGCTGAGCTAGGGAACAGCCGGTAAAGCCTTTGTGAATGCCATGTGGGAATTCTCGACTTTTCGAAGGCGTTTGACACTATGGCGCACGTGGCACTAACAATGTTTTTGAGGCAGAGAGGCCTCCCGGAGGAGTTTTGTGGTTATGTTGCCCGCGCCTACGATAGTTCTCAAACAGTTCTGGCAGCAGGTTGTGAGAGGAGTGACACCCTCAAGGTTGGGTAGGGGGTTCGTCAAGGAGATCCTTTGTCGCCCTGGTTATGTGTATGGATCTGGTTCTCGCATCCTTGCCTAGGGAAGTCGGGTATATAGATGGTGAGCGTGTCTCAGCACTAGCCTATGCCGACGACCTTGTCCTGATTTCAGGATCTAGGGCAGAAATCAGGCCGCCATAGAAAGTATTGAGACAACCGGTGCGAAAATGGGCCTTCGGCTAAACACGGCGAAGTGCGCTGTTCTTTCGATGGTGCCGGACGGGAAGTGCAAGAAACTGCATTACCTCTCCAAACCGACATTTAAAGTTGGCAGGAGGTGGATAAGGCAGGTGTCTTGCATTGAACGATGGCGATATCTGGGCGTTGAATTAAAGTCGTCTGGATGCGTCACGTTAGAGCATGACATCAAACTAGCCTTGACCAACATTACAAAGGCTCCCCTAAAGCCTCAGCAGAGGATCCAGATCTTAAGGGGCACCTGATTCCGAGGTTTCTGCACGGTTTCGTGCTTGGGACAATTTCGGATGACAGGTTAAGAATGCTCGTTGTGCAGATCCGGAGGTCCGTGAGGTCCTGGTTGCTTCCTACGGATGTGCCTGTTGCGTATTTCCACGTATCTATTAAAGATGGCGTACTGGAGATACCATCGTTACGGACCGCCGTCCCGGACCTCATTTTGAGGCGCAGCGGACGGTTGGTTTCTTACCGATGGACGTTACCCGTAGCCGCCGTCAGGTCCGCCGCCAAAATAAATTGCGTTGGGCTAACTGGCAGTACCTAAAATTCTTCGTGGAAAACCTCACGACCAAGGAGAGTTCGGTGTCTCAGAAGGAGCGCAAAGATCTTCATGCTACGGTTCGAATTGCGCGAATCCTCCAGAGTCCCTGCATCCACAAAGTGGATCAGAGACAAGAGCAAGGATTTCCGGGCGGCACTACGTGCTGTTCGTGCACACTCATATTTATGCGTTCCCATCGCGGGTACGTAACTCGTGGGGGCGTAGGACTCGTGGGGGCTTAGGGCGAGGAGGTGGAGTTAAACTGCTCTGCAGGTTGCATGGTCAGGGAGACAACGGCTCATACCATCTAACAGTATCACAGAACACACGGCGGCCGGATTGAACGTTACAACTGCGTCGTCGAAATTTTAGCCTCCGATTTGGTCAAGAAGGGATGGTCCGTGGAGAAGGAGCCAAAAATCAGAACTTCGGTCGGACTCCGTAAGCCGGACATCGCCGCGAAGAGTGATGTGGGGGTTTTCGTTGACGCGCAAAATGGCTGGATGAGTGAGTCCACCTAGATAAACATAGTCTCAGTGGTGCTCCGCGGTTCTCACATGAACTAGACACGTTTAAATCAGATGACAACCAGGTTGTTATGAAGTGTGGCCTGATGACTCGGTTTTCGTGCGGACGGGTTGACGTCGGGCCCTTCCTCATACATTCTTCACGCAGCCGAAGTCCTCGTTTAAAATCGAGAAAGCACGACTTTAATATTTACCGCCGCAAAGTGGTCACCGTGTGGTGGATAGAGGACCAATTTGTGAGTGGAAATCTCAAAAGTTAATACGTAATGATTATACCCTTGTCACGCGATTTCATAATCGGGAGGGGCCATCCTTCAGATGAGCCCTTCAAATGCATTTCATATGTATAGGGACTAGGGAGTGAAGACGTGCATGTAGAAAAGAGTCCCGAGCAAGTATTGCGTGCATTCAATGAATTCACAAACGTCTCGTTTCGTTCTACGAAATGCATGTAAAGTATGCAACATTAACATTAGCAATGATACGTGGAGCGATCGCCCAGGGTCCTATGAACGGGTTGAGGCCGGGCCCCTATGCTCCCCACGCATCTTAATACTGTCATGCTGTGGATGTTCACTTTCCACATTTAAGAGGGATTGCTCCACAATCCGCCGGTGATTGTATTAGAGGACCACAGAGCACCGAGTAAAAGCTATTCCTTCGTTTGAAGAATATGCCCCATTGTTCAAACGAAGAAATATTTATTCATGACATCTGGCACGCGTCGGAATATTATGTAACGATTTTTTAAATGCAAGATGTGAAATAATCTGCGTTGGCTAACGGGTAATAGCAAGTATCTCAGAAAAATATTTCGCCAGAGAAAAGGCGGCGAAACAACACGAAACTTCTTTCTACCTAGTGAACCAGAGTAGACCAACATGCAAGTACCCTACAAATTAAGGCAATAATGAGCTCATATTAAATAGGAGAATATGATAGTCAAAGTCAGTGTCATCAAGATTTCTATTGATATCCCTATCTACACGATGATGAGGCGCGCCAGTCCGCGCCCGGGGAGTTGTTCAGGAGGAAACGGGAGTTATGGAATGGCGATGCATGAGTGGCAAGAGAGATGGCTGAGTGAGATGAATGGAAGAGAGCTATACAGGTATTTTCCGGATTAGTCCAGGCGGCTCGAGACCCATTGGGTCGAGCCAAATCATGTCATCTCCCAGATCCTCACGGGGCATGGGTGTTTCAGTAAACGTTTGCATGACATGAGATTGTCGGATGATAGTGTATGCGAATGTAGGATGGAAGATGAAGATCTGCACCACGTACTGTGAATCTGCCCCCTGTATGCGGGCATAAGGATGCAGATGATGGATGGGATCACTCGCGAAGAAGGGGGTCCGGTCTAATACGCAGATCTGGTTGGAACACGGGAATACTACGGTCGGCTCGCGGAGTTTGCCAATGAATGGTTTAAGAGAAGGCGGCTATTGGAACTAAACAGCGGAGGCGACGAAGCTGTGGTTGTATGTCTTGCCCCAACGGGGAGAGTTGAAACTGGGACACGGGAATGAGATAATTTGTAACTGCAAGCGGCCGTGAGGAGACGCCTGGAAAATGCCCTCGATACAACCCCGCCAACCCCGGCCCAGTTGGCCGCATCCACAGCACAGGCGAGCGCAATCCGGTCTCAACCAGCTCCAGTCCCACAACGCAAAAAGGCTGCTGCCACGGCACCAACCAGCGTACCAGGTGCAGCTGAAACTGCCGTCCTTATTGACCTTCAGGATAACAACTCCGGTCTGCACTGCCAAACTAAAGAGCAACTGCTTGACATGGTCCACATGTCACTCAAGGGTATTGCTGCAGTAGTCAATGCCACCAACAAGCTAAATATTGCGGACAAGACGAGCATCGCAGGCCACAGCCAGGAGATTCTGGCTGTCGTAGCAGCACTGGAGCTACGGTTGGCCGAGGGTGTGCACGAGGTGCTCGCCACTCGGCTAAAATGCGCATCCATGGAAATCGCCGCAGCAGCTAGGGGAAGCCTACCTCTATCTGCCCCCGGTCCAGTACAGCCGTCGTTTGCGGCGGCCTTGAAGCTGCCTCGCCGCGCTGAACCGGTCCCCATCCCTGCTGCAAGCGTACCAGTCCTTGCCATATACCCGACGGAGGAGAGCGTGGGTATACTCCAGACGGCTGAGGATACAAAGGTTGAGCTGAGGAAGGCTGTTAACCCGGTGCAGCTGGGGCTGCAGATTGACAGGCTGCGGAGGGTTGGAAATGCGGGGGTGGTTGTCCAGACTACTACTGAATCGTCAGCAACAAGGTTGAGAAGCGCGGTCCCCCCCACCCTGCGCGTGACGGAGCCAGCACGAAGGCAACCATTGGTGTGCCTACCGGAGGTAGATGCGGACCTTGAACATGACTCTATCATCGACATGCTTTATGAACAAAATTTTGTTGACGACCCGGACTGGCCCTTAACTAAAATAAAGATACATATGAAAGGCAGAAGTGGGGCGAGCGAGAAGTCCCGCCGTATTCCAAGCGTGGGGGACGCTTGGAATACGGTGTACTTCTCGCTGGATATTAGGGAGGCGCGGATGAGGAAAGAGAGAATTTATATCGGCTGGAAATCCATGGAAGCAACGGATTGGCTGGCAGTTACTTGTTGCTCAAAATGCCAGCTTTACGGACACCCAGCCAAATACTGCCGGTCTATAGAAATAATGTGTGGCAAGTGTGGTGTCGCTGGCCACAATGCGGTCGACTGCATCGCAGAAGTCAGGTGTTGCGCCACCTGCAAAAAGTTTGGCAGAAAGGATGGAGCTACCCATACAACCGGAGAGAGGGACTGCCCTGGTCGGCTCCATTCTGAGCAGAGGGAATTACAACAGTTAAGTTACCGGTAGAAGAGGGCCCTACACTACATCTAGGCCAGTTGAACCTCGCCGGAGCAGCGCTCGCCACTAAGGAGCTGCCCGCACTAGCCAACGAGCTGGGCCTCGACGCTGTTCTGGTCCAAGAACAGTACTCGAGGGCCCAGTTCATCACCCAGTGCAGGCCCATGCCGAAGGCGGGCCTCTATATCCACCGGCGAGGCATCGCCTGCGCCGTGCTACAACATCTGAACACGGCGCACTGCCTGGTGGCTCATCTGGCGGCAGCAAACCTGGCCGTGGTATCGGCCTACTTGCAGTATAGCGAGGATATCGGGCCGCACTTGCACCACTTAGACAAGAGAGCGCCAGTACCAGCGATCATCGCCTCATCACTTTTATCGTGGGGGAGTAACATCGCCCGCGGGGATGCCAGCACATTCCACTGGGGAGCCAGTCCGCTACAGGGACCGGGGAGTGAACTGGGCCCCATTCCGAGACTGAATCCACGCAAGAATGGGAGGAATGAATTTTGAAGGAAAGTGCACAGGCATGGAGTTGCGAATGGCGGTACAGCAGAGCACTACCCCGGCTCTTCTTCAAGCACCAGCGGCACCCACTTTTGCTGCAGCACTAAAACTGCCCCGCCGACAGGAGCCGGTACCTATGCCCGCTACCACGGGCCCCACTCTGGCCATTTACCCAGCAGCTGATAACGAGGCCATAAAAACTGCAGAAGAGACAAAGAAAGAACTAAAGAGGACTGTCGACCCTGTCAGCTTAAATATCTAGGTCGATAAGCTGCGAAAAGTGGGCAACGCGGGGGTGGTCGTGCAAACGACCAACGCTAGCTCTGCGGCCGGAGGCTGTTCCGCCTACCCTTCGGGTCACGGAGACCACTAAGCGGCTGCCACAGGTGTGCCTGGCGGGGGTAGACGCCTCGCTTGACTACGCGCAAATAATAGACATAATCTATGACCAAAACTTTGCAGACAATCCAAATTGGCCGCTCTCAAAGATAAAGGCCCAAATCAAGGGGGCATTTATGAAGGGCAGGCGTGACCGTTCCCAGAAGATTGCCGTGTTCAATGCCTCCCCGCAGTTCCGAGAGGCTTTGATGCAGAAAGAGCGGGTGTACATCGGGTGGAACGCGATTGAGCCCACGGACTGGCTCGCGGACACTTGCTGCAACAAATGCCATATGTACGGCCACCCAGAAAAGTATTGTAGGTCGGAAAGCTACATGTGCGGCAAGTGTGGAGAAACGGGCCATAAGGGCTCGGAATGTAAGTCCGAACGTCTTTGCTGCGCTACCTGCACTCGCTTTGGGCGAAAAGAAGCAACCACACACCTCACAGGCGCGCGTGACTGTCCTGCTCGCCTACACGCCGAAAACAGTGAGCTGGGTATGACCAGTTACCGGTAGAAGAGGGCCCCAGCATTATCATTGGCAGGTCTACAGGATCGCAAGAATCCAGGAGTGGACTAAGGGTCGGGCAGCTCAACCTGCAGGGGTCGGAGGATGCCACGCACGAGCTCCCACATGTGGCCAGCGAGAGGTGCCTGGACGTAGTACTCGTCCAGGAACAACACCACGCCGCGGCCAGAAGCTATTCCATCTTGCAATGTGGGACAGCTCCGAGAGCTGGCATCTTCATACCGAACAGACGAATTGCCTGTGCTTTGGTCCATCATCTTTGCAACGAACATTGCGTTGTCTGTCACGTCGAGTACCGGGGCTGTAGTATGCATATCATCTCCGCATACTTTCAATACAGCCACGACGTGGCAGTACACGTGCAGCAACTGAACCGCGTGCTCGACCAATTACCCGGAACCCCGGTTCTTATCGGGGTAGACTCCAACGCTCACTCTCCAGTATGGCACTGCGACCGGCGCCAGTACATGGGGCGCGGGCCGGATACCGACCACCGTAGGGCTCAGGTCGAAGGGCTCATTCTAAGCCGCCAGCTGCTGGTCCACAACACCCCGGACCAGCCGTCAACCTTTAGTGGACCCATTGGTGAGAGTAACATCGACCTCACGCTGTCCACTAGAGGTGTGGCGGTAAGCGATTGGACGGTGAGCGTTGGAGCCAGCGTCAGCGACCACTAGCTGATCACCTTCCTCGCACGCCAAACGGGCCACAACCTTCCACCGGTCACGCCGGAGGAGGCGCACGAACCTCGTTCATTTGACGAGCGCTCTGTTAACTGGGCCAACTTCAGAGCCCGGCTTGAGAGGAAGGTGGGACGGCTGAGGACCCGCGACGCATCGCGGATGGCCGCCGATTACTCTAGCATGCTGCAGCGCGTCGTGTCAGAGTCCATGCGGGACTCCAAGAGCAGCCGATCCAGAGGATATGAGTGGTGGACTAAGGACCTAGACGCGATCCGAAAAGGAGTGGGACTGAGGCGCCGGGCCTGGCAAAAGTCTCGTAAGACCGGAGGAGCCAGCGAGATCGAGCTCAGGGACCGTCTACGTTCTGCGCGCTTGGAATACAAGCGCGCTATGAGCAAGGCGGAACTTGAGTTCCATCGGCGCATGGCTGAGTCGGGCAACGACGACCCTTGGGGCTTGGCCTACCGGGCTGCCAGCGGCAGACACCGCCCGCCGCCACACGTGGTAAATGGTATCAGCCTCCTCGGCAACAGCATTAACACGAACACGGTGCAATCGACAGTTGCGACCTTGCTGAAGGAACTATGCCCCGATGACGACCCGGATAGGGATTTGCCCTACCATCGGCTAATTAGATTAACTGCAGCTATGACACCCAGCACACACAGGTGGGAGCCCCCAACCCTAGCGACAGTTGAACAGATTGTCAAATCCTTACCAAACACGGCCCCGGGACTAGACGGACTCACGGCCCGGATCGTGAAGAACGCCTGGAGGGCCTCCTCAAGCGAGATGTACTCGGTTTTCCGAGCGTGTCTCGCTGAGGGCGTTTTCCCGGAAGTTTGGAAGTCCGGCCGAATTATCGTCCTCCCTAAGGGAGGTGACCGGCCCCTCTCTGACCCGAAGGCTTATCGGCCAATCACCCTACTACCAATTCTTGGCAAAGTGTTGGAGAGAATTTTTGTATCTTGCGCCCCTAGTCTGCACTCTCTTTTGTCCAACAGCCAACATGGGTTCCGTAAAGGGAGGTCTACCACATCTGCGCTGAATGCGGTCCTCGACTTTGCTGCCAACTCGCGGGAGCAATACGTACAGGTCATCTTTCTTGACATCGCCGGCGCGTTCGACAACGCCTGGTGGCCGATGATACTCCTGAAAGCCGAACAGGGGGGCTTGCCCTCGAATCTCTACCGGCTGCTAGTCAGCTACTTCAACGGTAGGAGGGTTGGGCTATTCGTCGGTGGCCGGGTGGAGTGGAAGACGTCCACCATGGGGTGCCCGCAGGGATCTGTCCTTGGACCGACCCTGTGGAACCTCCTGATGGACGACCTGCTCAAGTTGCCGTTGCCGGACGGAGTCCAGATGGTCGCGTACGCGGACAACGTCACTGTGCTAGTAGAGGGCCCGTCAAGGGCGGCCCTAGAGCGTAGGGCGGTGGTGGCACTCGCATCTGCATCGGCGTGGGGAGCCCGAAACCGTCTGTCGTTCTCGGCGTCAAAGTCGCAGACGATGACGGTCAAGGGTCCAGAGGCCCCCGACCATCAGGATGGATGGCGGCTCTATCGCATCGGTCTCTAAGGCTCGCGTCCTGGGGATCACCCTCGACCAGAGCTTGTCCTTTGCGCCACACGCCGCGTATATAGGGGAGCGATCGACAGCATGTTTCGGCACGGTGTCCCGGATTTCGGCTTCTTCATAGGGCGTTAAATACCGGGCCCTCAGGATCATCTATGCCGTAACCTACGTGGCAACAGTGACGTACGCCGCGGCGGTATGGTACCGGGCAACTTCACGGTACATAGTCAAGAGCGCACTCCTGCGCACTCAACGACCAGCCCTGATCCTGCTGACGAAAGCTTACAGATCGGTGAGCACGGCGGCCCTGCCGGTTCTCGCAGGAGTCCTGCCAGCCGATCTGGAGGTGCTCAGAGCGGGTCGGGTTACGGTTGAGTGCGCGGGGCTCGATCCAAAGGGGCGTAGGGACGTCGAGCGCCGTATTCGGACGGAGATCTACGCCGTAGGGCAGGAGAGGTGGGCCATCAGCCTAGACGGCCGGGACGTCAACATCTTCTTTGCGGATGTAAGGGAGAGGCTGTCCTGGGGTTGGGTGGAGCCGGACTACGTTACGTCCCAGTTGTTGACGGGCCATGGTTCCTTCAGGAAGCGGTTGCACAAGTTGTCCCTCTGCGATGTACCAACTTGCCCGTGCGGGGCTGTGGAGGAGACCAGGGACCACGCCTTGTGGGAATGCCCACTATATGACGACGCGCGCTGCATCATGCTGGACGAGGC
The DNA here is from genome assembly GCA_947859195.1 of Drymonia ruficornis. Lineage (NCBI taxonomy): Eukaryota > Metazoa > Arthropoda > Insecta > Lepidoptera > Notodontidae > Drymonia > Drymonia ruficornis. The sequence continues at coordinate 9,392,396 of OX401927.1, forward strand.
AATGGCCTCTACAGGGGCCGAGGGCCCTATATACTGCCGGGAGTTGGTCAGCACGCGGGGGGGTTTTGAAGCATTTAGGAGATTCGCGCGCCAATGGCATGATATACGCGGATTGATGGATTAACGTACAGACCAGCTGCTCGACGACGAAGTCTGTGGACGTGCCGTACGCCCCACAGATGGGCTAGATGTAGACCTGGACCAGGGACGAGAAGAAAACTTTTAGGGAGTGAAGAAGTGCACGCGGGAAAAAGCCCTGAGCAAGTACCGTGTGCATCTCCCGATGATTCGGTCCGTATGCCGCAAGGCAGGTAGGACCATGGGTTGGTGGAGGGTAATGTATCTATACTACGACGTCGACCGCTGTCGAGGACGGATGTATTTCGTGCGCGCTACGCGAAATTTAATTTTATTTAAATATTTCTAAAGTGTTCCGTGCCTCTCGTTCTATCTTAGGGCAACTGCCATAAGACCTGGCGGCCATTTTAGAATTTGTTCCGCGAAGAGCGGGACAACTTCCGCGAGTGTGTGTGTAAAGTTGCGATCGTCGGACCCTCTCGTTTTGGTCTGGCAAGCAGCTCATATAGGCCCGCGGCCATTTTGTTTTTTTGCTCAGTGTTGAGCAGGCCAAACTTCTCGCGATGCACATAGGTGTGCATGTGTGAGTGAATCGCGACAGAGACGCTAAGTGTTGTGCGAACGGGACGCGCGACATCACGTCAGTGACGTAGGGGTGGAAGGCGAAACAGACGCGCGGGCTGTCACCGAAGTGACAGTGACATCGAAGTGAAAGGTGACACGAATGAAAGCGCCCCCTGTAAGTGGATAACTTTTAGTGCGAAAGGGACGCGGTGTAGTGCGAGAGAGACGCGGTGTTCTGTTTTACTAAATTACTAAATGATGCTCAATGTGGATTTAGAAAGAATCGATCCACTTCATTAGCTATTTTCAAAATATTAAAGGGGATACTCGATGCAATAAACACAAAAATGCCCGCAACTGCCATACTTTTAGACATGTCAAAAGCTTTTGACTGTGTAAATCACAAAATACTTCTTAAACAATTGGAACACATGGGTGTAAGAGGCATAGCGCTAAAATTAATGGAAACATACTTAACTAAACGAAAACAAGCAACAGAAATATCATACCGCGACATAAATACTAAGACTATTTTGCATACTAGATCTTCATACAGGGAAATAAAAGTCGGAGTACCTCAGGGAAGTATTTTAGGGCCATTACTATTCTTAGTGTATATTAATGAATTTCCAAAAATAATAGATGATTTGAGTGTATTATTTGCAGATGACGCTTCTATACTGATAACTGGTAATAGTATGACACAAAAAGAATATGAGGTAAAAATAAATAGCACAGTGACAAAGGTAATTGAATGGCTTAAAACACTAAACTTAAAAATTAATCTCGATAAAACTAAGTATTTACAATTTCAATCTTACCAGGCCAAACATAAAAACATTGATATAAATTACAAAGGAAATACTATAGAAGAAGTTCAATCGTCAATATTTTTAGGTTTAAACATAGATCATCATTTAAGTTGGAAACCACAAATAGAGAAACTAAATAATAAAATTAGGTCATACTGTTACACACTACAAATATTAATAAATACGACAAACATTGCCACGGCACAGTCGGCATATTATGCAAAAATATATTCACTACTTAACTATGGTATCTTGTACTGGGGCAACTCGGTAGACTCTTGTACTACATTTATATTACAAAAAAGATGTATCAGAATAATTCATAACCTTTTAAATGACACTTCATGCAGACCGACTTTCAAAAAATTTAAATATCTAACTTTAACTGGGATATACATCTTCCAAGCAGCCTTATTCATCAAAACAAACAGTACTTTTTTTCCTGACAATAATTCATTAGACTATAAGAAAAGATTACGTAATAAAAATAATTTGGTTCTACCTCAGACTCATAATGAAATGTATAAAAGAAATATGTACTACACATGTATAAAGATATATAATAATTTACCATATAACATTAAGTCATTAGAATTGCCACTTTTTAAAACGTCTCTCAAAAAATTTGTAATTGATAATTGTTTTTATAGTTTAAAAGAATACTTTGATTTTATAAAACCTAACTAAGTTAATTCATATTTACCTATTACTTAAGTACCTTAATATTATAAATACTATTGCATGCCTATTTAGGTAAATTGTGCTGTACCTACCATTACTTTTAACACCACAAATTATTGTATTACCACAATTAACGCAATAAAGTTATTTGAATTTGAATTTGAATTACTTTTAGCTTTAATGGCTGTTTTTCGACTGCACGGCACGGCACCGGCGGCGGCAACGGCAACGGCTGTCAGTGAAGGCGGTGCCGTTCTACGCTTTTCCACTAGCCGGCATTTTGGCAGTTGTCAGTCTTTGTCGCGTCATTGGCACAGACTAATAAGAGAACAAGTCTTTGGTCAGTAGGTATAGAGTAGTACCTATAAATAGGTGCGTAGTGTTAATATTATGCTCTTTGGGCAGTATTGACGGCACACACAGAACATGGTCTCCTCCTTTTTAATACTAGGGTTGCCATGCCACCCCTACTATATTTATTATAATGAGTGTCTCAAAAGTACGAAATAACTATACGTAACTATAATAGTTTCCGAGTTACAGGCCTTCGAACATTTGTGACAACATCCGTGTGGCAGCCTTAGAACATATCAAATGGATTAGGCACCTGTGTAAACAGCATGCAGGAGTAGCAACCACTAATATTCAAGAAATAGTTTTACAACATTGCACAATTTTTTTTTGAGACATTATAGTTTTTCAAACTTGGCGGGAAAAATATTTGAAAAGTACTCGAATTTAAAGAATTTTTGATACTATCCAATTCTATTCTCGATACTGCTTCAAACCCCAATTTTATTTCGTACTTTTGAGACACCTTGTAGTAGTAGAGTATAGAAGCACCATGATTATTTATATTTATTTATGAAATTTCAAGTACTCCATTAGCAATAATCTTGGTCGTTTTCATTAGCAAGATCAATGGTGTTGGCTTGTTGTGAATTTGAGAATGTAAATGTTCTTTTTGTATAGGTAATATAAACTTCATGCTACCTAACTTCAGTTAAGACTGGCTACTTTCATTATAAATAAAAAGTATAGGTAGGCGTCAGTGCCTTCTGTCACGATACTTTATTATTATTCTAGTGTCATGTCAGTTTACTTTTATATTAATGTAGGTATTTTTCTATAACAATATTTAAAAAATCCTGGTCTTCTTTACCATGGCTGTCGGATGATGGGGTACAGGATATTCACGGGGCATATGCAATCACAAAGCTTCGGTGTAAACGCAGGAGGCTGGTGCATTAGCAACTAATAATGGTGATGGCGATATTAATGACGCTGAATCTGATTATGAAGACTTATGAAGACTATGCTTCGCTATAATTGGTACATATACCTACGTGTTTGCTTATATGAAAATTTGTAAAATAAAATTCATATTGTCTACGTATTATATATTTTTTTAAAGCCTTGTCCCGTATTGGTTCGCAGGGATTTCTAAGAGTCTCTCACATTTACTTATTTTCTGATAATGTCACCTAAAAGATTTTAATTCTCAAATATCGTTAATAAATAGAATATCCAATCTTGCGTTGTTCCTTCTTCAACATTATCATAACTCGTCTTGAGAAACTCAAAAATTAATTTTTTTTATTTCGATGGTTTTGCCCCACCTCCACCCATCGACATTATAATTTCATAAATTCTTTTCCTTCACATCAATGAGAGTTACTACTTTTTTTCTAAGTCTATGGATAGGATGCGCGCGACCCCCACTTGGCGTCGTCGTATCGCGCACACGCACACTGCTAAGGTTACATAGATATGCAAAACACCTACATGTGCAAGTTGCCGGCCGGCGAGGAGTGGGAAGCTTGCTGTCCCGGCACGGCACCCATAGATATAGACCACCCCATAGAGATAGAAGAGACCACCCCATAGAGGTAGAAGATTACCATCCATCGACAACATTTATTTATTTTATTGCTTCAGTAGTTTAAATCAAGGTCCTTCGGGGGCTTGGAAAGTTTCGGGTTCCGATATCCTCAAGAACTGACACATTTTGTAGCTTGTTTATGAAAAACCTGATGATGAAAAATACATACTTCCAAATATTATTGATTCTATGCGTCACTAGTTTGTGCATTTACTGTTCTTATTATCCTGAAGATAAACCTCTTTCATAGACACAAAATTGCTCGCTATCTTTATGCTCTTTGTAGTGTCATCTAATAACTGTTTAATCTGTGGTGCCGGCGACGGCGCCGGCGGGAGTCATCGCCGTGCCGTCGCCGTCGCCGGTCAGTGGAAAAACGTGTAGTACATGTTCATACATTTATGCTTCACTGACAGCCGTTGCCGTTGCCGCCGCCGGTGCCGTGCCGTGCAGTCGAAAAACAGCCAATGTGTTATTTTTCTGACTTTTGACTTTCGACTTTGACTTGCGTTCTTTGACTTTGACTTGAACAACTTAGTGTCGGACTTTGAGACTGTGTAAGTGGTGTGGGTGTCGGCGCGGGAGCGCCTCTACACGGGTGCGGCACCGTCGACTGCAAGTGTCGGCGCCGCCATACGCACCGGGCTGCAACAACAGTCGGAACATTTTTCGTTTTGCGGTTGTAAGCTCTCTACGAAACTGTTCGTGTATTGACTTTCTATTTTCCTGTCTGTTGTACCTGTTCGTATATTGACATTCATAATTTGTAACTGTTCGTTGTACCTGTTCGTGTATTGACATTTGGTAACTTGTGTGCATTCCGCCATGGCGGATGATGCGGACAAGGCGGCTCGCCATCGCGAGCAGTGTCTGATCGCAGAGGAGCTCGCCCGCAAGGAGGAGGGATTGGAGCGTAGTCGTATGGAGGTCGAGATTTTACTAGAGCTTGGCCGTGAGTCAATGAGCGGCGGGACGACGCCGGCCACCGAAGAGGTGTGTTTTAAGCCGCGCAATGCACCAGTAAGGACGCCCCCAAGCGGATTTAGCAAACCAGACCAGCAAATGGGCAGCAAGGGCTCCGGGAAGCGCTCGCAGGATGTGCTAGCGAGCTCGAGCTCCGCTTGGCCGAGGCGGAGCACGGCATTACGGCCATGAAGCTTAGGTGTGCCTCCATGGAGCTGCAGATGGCAGCTCAGCAGTCTGGGATACATACATCCATCCCCGGTCCAGCACAGCCGACGTTCGCGTCGGCATTGAAGGTGCCTCGCCGATCGGAACCGGCCCCAATACCTGCGGCGAGCGGCCCGGTGTTGTCGATCTACCCGACTGCGGAGTGTGCGGACATTTTGAAGACCGCGGAGGATACGAAAACTGAGTTGAAGAAAGCGGTAGACCCGGTGCAGTTGGGGCTGCAGATAGACAAACTTAGGAGGGTAGGGAACGCGGGAGTGGTCATGCAGACCACCAACGAGGCAACAGCGACAAGGTTGAAGAGTGCTGTCCCGCCGACCTTGAGTGTCACGGAGGCTAGTCAAAGGCACCATCTAGTCTGCCTTCCTGACGTAGATGGACACCTCATCCATGAACAAATAATAGGAATGTTACATGAGCAAAATTTCGTAGAGGACCGTGGCCGCTTACTAAGATTAAGTCGCACCTGAAAGGTGCCTTTATGAAGGGTAGGCGTGGTGCTGAAGACAAGGCAGCAGTTTTCCATGCGTCCCCCCAAATGAGGAAGGGGCTTATGTCCAGGGACAGGATATACGTGGGCTGGAAGTCTATGGAGGTGACGGACTGGCTAGCAGTAACCAGCTCTTCAAAGTGTTAGCTATATGATCATCCGGTCAAGTACTGCCGCTCAATTCCGTAGAATTGACGTGTGGCAAATGTGGAGCCGCAGGCCACAGCATGGCACACTGCACGGCCGACACACGGTGCTGAGCCACCTGCAAGAAGTTCGGACGCCGTGACACCACGAGTCACACTACGGAAGCTAGGGATGTTCCGGCGAGGCTTCACGCTGAACAGCGGGAGCTACAACAGCACAAGCTACGATAGTAGCGGGCCCAACGCTCCATGTGGACCAGCTAAATCTCGCCGGAGCAGCGCTCGCCACTAAGGAGTTGCCCGCGCTAGCCAGTGAGCTGGGCCTCGACGCTGTTCTAGTCCAAGAACAGTACTCGAGGGCCCAGTTCAGCACCCAGTGCGGGCCTATGCCGAAGGCGGGCCTCTACATGCACCGGCGAGGCATCGCATGCGCCGTGCTCCAACACCTGAGCCGTCATATGATATTTTACAATTAGACGAGGACTGTGAGTGGATCTCTCACAAGTTAATCCATATTGATTATATTTTAATTGGTCTAGATTACACATTGAGTAACAGAATTTTATTGCCCGTACAAGATGAGTCCAGAACCTGCCATCGAGGGGCGACAAAACCAAGGGACACGGGACAGATACACATAATATGAAGAGAGCAAAAACGTGCACGCGGGAAAGTGCTCCGAGCAAGTATCGCGTGCACCTCCAGCCATTTGTCGCCCCGTGTGACTGGCAAGTTAGCGGGACCATAAGCAGATTGCAACTGTCAGCAGTGCAGAAACCTCCGGACTAGACGGGCTAACAAAGATGCAGCTACTAAACGTGGCGCATGGTGCCCTAATGGTGGGAGCCGAACACGTACACGAACAACGGCACCGTAGACGAAGACTGGATGAGGTCAGCGGTCGGCGACGAAGCTGTGGCTGTTTGTCTTGCCCTAACGGGAAGAGTGGCACAAGGGACACGGGTATGAGATAATTTGTAGGGAGCGAAGACGTGCACGCGGGAAAGAGCCCCGAGCAAGTACCGCGTGCATCTCCCGAGATTCGGCGGCCCGTATAACTGCGAGGTTGGCGGGGCCATGGGTTGGTGGTGGGTCATGTCCCAAGCAGCCTTCGCACGTAAGGCCACCAGCCGTTGCCTCAGTGTGTGGAGCCTCGGACAGTTTGTTATTTCAGCCGCCGAATGGCAGATGGTGACACACTATTAGATAAATGGCCATTTCGCCGAGAACATAACGAGAGCCACGAGCAAAACCACGGTACAAATAGTAGCGGAAATAGTAGAATGATTTGTTATCTATATAATAATGTAAATTAATGAATGCATATCAATATTTCCAATGTAATTGTTGAGACTACCATTCAAGATTTATAAACTGTCTATAGCAAGAGAATTAGAATGTACATGATTCAATATCGATATGAGTTGTTGTAAAAGTACCCGAGCCGCGCAACTGAGGCAGTGATCGATGGAGCATACCAGGAGGTCAAACACAGAATTCGGGAACTGGAAGCCTTTTGCCCCCAAACTACAGCGTAGATATCTATCAGCGTAGCGTACAATCTGCGTCGATGGCACACTTGAGAATTCCGCAGTGCTGGGGGACTGCAACCTACGAGAAGGTCATGAGGCAGTATCCGATTTCGTTAAGGCATTCGACGCCATCGCGTATAGAGCACTAGTTCCGTTATTGAGGCAGAGAGGCCCCCCCGAGGATTATGAAAGTGAAAACATGCACGCGGGAAAAATCCATGAGCAAGTACCGCGTGTAATTACTGTGATTCCTGACGTCTGGGTTAGTGGCGAGTTATGCCTCTAGTACGTCTCTGACCCGCCGTGCTGGGTGGCGGTGCATAGGACCGAAAATTGTCTTCACACGTATACTGCCACTGAATGAATGCATTCGCGCGCTAATAATATGGGAAGTATACGTTGAATGATTAATGCTGCAGCAGCTCGACAGCGAAGATCTATACCGCCGGTCCTAAGGAAGCGACGCAAGATTGAAATAACGGATGTAGAAATTTGTATGGAGTGAAGAAGTGCACGCAAGAAAGAACACTGTTAGTACCGCTTGCGTCTCCTACGATTTACATGACTGTCGCAGCCTCCTATTCAGCAGTTTTATTTGCAGCCAATGACACAGTAACCGCAGGAGTGGAAACAGCAGTAAAGCTTGTCTTGCTTGTGTGCGAGTCATCCGCAGGGCTAGTAAGCTAGCTATTTGAGGATTAGGGAAAGAATTCTGAACAGCCGCTATATGCATATTCCTCAAGTCTAGTGGCCGTTCCAGCGAGGGTGCTTACGAGTTTCATTAGTGGAACCGGGTGGCTGGGCTTGCACCCCGGTCACTAGGGCAGAAATAAAGCGCTTTAATCACGAGAAAAGAAATAAACCCACCAGGAACATTAACAACAACAACCAACAAAACCCACATCGACGAACGGTTCAGGCTATGGATATGAATGGCCATCTTTGATTTGTGACAGAAAGTTCACCACAGAAACGAGTTTGAAACTGCTGCTAGGAAAGTCGCTTTTCGATTGAATGCAGAGCTTGAAGACGAAGTACATTGATGTCTCCTCCGGTTATGCTGGAAACCCGGCCAAGATAGAGTGTTGAGACGCGTGGGACAGAGCCCCGTGCAAGCATCACGGGTATTTAGTTTTATCTCTAGTTCTTACCGCCCTGCAAAGCAGTTATCTCCCGAGCGGTGAGAGAAGAAAAATAGAATTATAATGCATTGTTTCTACATGGCGCTAGACGACGATAATGTAAGGACACGAGTTAAAGAAAGTCGCAATAAGTCAAAGCCTTAGACGGAAATGATAATTCACTATGTTACTTTCGTCTGAGGTCAAAGCCTTGTGAGAAAGAGCTCCGAGCAAGTATCGTGTGTATTTCTCGTAATGTGATACGCGGGGAATACAGTGGTTAGTTTTGTTTGTCAATAAATAATGATGATTGGAACTCACCTGCCCCCGAGCCAAGTGGCTTTGTCTACAAGCGTTTCTACAAAACGCTACGCTTCATGTATGGAAATTACATAAGCCACGTGATCTACTTATCGACTTGTAATGTCTTTTCCATGCAGTTAAGCGAAGCGATTTGAAGAACGCTTGTAGACGAAGCCTCTTGGCTAGGGGACTGTCCCACCCGTCTTTTCTATTAGACTCTAACCACACGCCACACACAAACGCCACACGCCACACGGAAACGGCCAGGTTGTCAAAACTCCTAACAATTGTCCATTGCAAAACCACTGGTCTCTAATATAATCTTCGTGAATTATTCATTAAAAATCGAAAATTCTTGGCGGTCGACATGTTGTCGGCCAGAGGACTGATAACAGATGGCTACATGTCGACCGTCAAGAATTTTCGATTTATAATGAAAAATGCACGAAGATAATATTTGAGACCAATGGTTTTGCAATGGACAATAACACTCGCGAGGCATCTGAAGGCAAAAATAATTTATTTCAACGTAATTCTCGGGTTCGTAGGCGTCGCTTGGGCTTACTTATGGACTAGGAATTATTTATTAATTTCTATCAAGGTATGAATATAATGCACCAAGTCTCCGGTTCCCAGATTAGGGTTATATGTAATTCTTAGTAGGTATATTATTTCTGAATTGACCGTTTGCGAAAAGTCAATCCCCCTTATTCATAGAAAGTTATAATCGACCTGCAGTGGAGTTACAAATCACATTTGTTCCTAAAAATGCCTTTCATAACCATTGCAAACTGGGCAAAATCTCTATGAATAAGGGGGTTTGTGTATTTTTTTACACGACTGTCTAAAAAAGGAGTTGTTCCACCGAACGATCCCCGACTGCAATACAATTTAATAATATTACTTGTTTGTTGTATTTATATTGATTATTTTCTTTTTGTTTATTGTTTACGTCTGTGCTTGTCAGAATTAAGTATTTTCTTTCGTTCTTTAATGTGTATCCTAAAAAATTATTGTTAATTAAGTTTAACAGATTCCGTAAAATTTTGCTCAAGAGTACTCTCACTTAGAAAGAAATTGATTAAATTTTATAGGGTTTTCACTGTCAAAAGCGAGCAATGCCGCAGGTAATGCTATGCTATTAGTACCTACTTCAGTATTACGCCGACTCATTATAGTCGACGTAACACTGAAGTAGGTACTAGTCACGAGACACCCACCAGTTAGGTATCTTATGACTGAGCAAATCTATGAAATGTGAATAGTTTATTACTCAACTATAAGTGAAGACGTATGATTTACTTTCCAGTGGCTAAACTATTGTCCTATGTTACATTATTATAATAAAGCTGTTTTACATGTAATAAATAAATAAATAATGTTTGAAATAGACAATAGGTAACGTTTCATAACTTATTTGCGAATATAATGTTAATCTGAATAATCATTGTTGTAAAAATATGTTACAAACGTTTATTGGCAATAAATTAATTTATTATTATTTGATAAGATACAATTAAATGTTTTTAGATATAAGATTTTATAATTATGTGAGTGTGTAGAAAATAAATAAATGTTTTTAAAATTAAACAGTATTTTCTTTTAGTTAGAATTTTCATTTAGGTAGGAACAGATTCACTTCACGAGATTTAAACTAAGCAACAAACTTTCGTGTGTTTACTTTCGCTACTGGACGCTAGATGGCGTTAGCTATTTTCTATTTAATTTACTAAGAAAGTATAACATGATAGGTATTTTGTAATGTAATGAAGTTTGATCCAGGTTTTATTATGCTGTATATGTTGGCCTGTCCTGACTGCACCTGCCTCGATTAAGGTACATCCTCATGTTCGAGGAACGGTTCCGTCCGCGCCAGTCAAACACAGAGTGCCTTACATACAGAGAATATACACCATTTCGAGCTTTTAAATTAGGTGGTAGTTTTTTTTGAATTAGCTAGGTAGGTCCTAGTCACTAGATATGGGCCCCAATTCGGTCTTTGTGGTATTATCTTGATGTCTCTGATATAATCTTAGTGGATACTTCATTGCAAGCAAATTGCAAGTTCCTGGAGGTCAACATGTTGTCGACTAGACAACCGCCAAAAAATTACGATCAGCAATGAAAAATTCACTAAGATAATTGATTAGTCAGTGGTTTTCCAATGGTTCATAGTTAGCTTGGGGCCTTGATGATTAAATCTAGTTATCACAAAACTTTAAAGTATGGGATATGAGGTACCTATGGCAAATTGTTAGTTCTTCGAGTGGCCGATAGGGGCGCCGTACAGTTTGTCAAACAAGTACCTATTTTACGCATTGCTCATGGTAGACCCCACATTATATGCGTTGTACCGACCAAGTTAAGCCGGAAACACACCGCGGTGCACGGAGAGGTCACGCACACGGCCACGGCTACGTTTTGCAAGAAAATGTACGGATGACGTCATTTCGTGCGCAGCCTCTCTGTGCGCCGCGGTGGACACGGTGACATACATTTTCGTGCAAAGCGAAGCTTGACCCACGTGCGTAGCGTGTGCGTGGCCTCGCCGTGCGCCGCGGCGGGTTTCCAGCTTTAAGGCGATAATCAACGGTCCCTTCTACGGGGGTACCAGGAAAGCAGTAGTGCGTGAGGAGTGGCGAGTTGTCACACGTGCTACTAATGCACAGTGATGAACACGACTCTGCAAAGAGTAACGACGGAAAAGAAGACATTATATTTTAAGGTAGGAAACTACGTAGGTGCAATAAAGTTCTTTTTAGGGTTCCGTACCCAAAGGGTGCCAACGGAACCCTATTACTAAGCCTCCGCTGTCTGTTTCTCCGTCTGTCCGTCTGTCAGCGGGCTGTATCTCACGGACCATAACAGGTAGAGAGTAGAAACTTTCACAGAATATGTATTACTATTGCCGCTACAACAACAAATACAAAAAATAAAATAACATTTAATAAAAACCGACTTCAAAAAAACCTGGAGCACTAAAAAGCCTGAAATAATATTTATATTACCACCACTGCCTACCCCTTCGGGAAAATCAGGCGTGATGATATGTTATCAAGTATTTGGAATCGGTGCCAATCTATCTTCTTACTTTTATAGTAGGTAGACTCGGCATACCAAGATTGGCACCGACTCCAAATACTTGATAACACATCATCACGCCTGATTTTCCCGAAGGGGTAGGCAGTGGTGGTAATAGAAATATTATTTCAGGCTTTTTAGTGCTCCAGGTTTTTTTGAAGTCGGTTTTTATTTTTTTATAAAAAAAGTAAGTTTAAAAACTAAAACCCGACTACGGAAAAAACGCGCTCTAAAAAGTATGAAACAAGAAAATATTCTCATCTAGAGGATAGCCGTGGTCCGTGTAGGTCTTTTAGGGCCAAATGGCACATGAACACGGACCACGGCTATCCTCTAGATGAGAATATTTTCTTGTTTCATACTTTTTAGAGCGCGTTTTTTCCGTAGTCGGGTTTTAGTTTTTAAACTTACTTTTTACCCGACTACGGAGGCGTTATGATTTTGACCGGTATGTATGTATGTATGTATGTATGTATGTATGTATGTACGTATGTATGTATGTATGTATGTATGTATGTATGTATGTATGTATGTATGTATGTATGTATGTATGTGCATCTGTTCCCACCTAACTTCCAAACTACTTGTCGTAATTTGACAAATGTGGTATCGTCAGAAGCGGCTTAATGGCGCGCTGGTTATAGGCTATGTGACGTCACATAAAATTGCATATGGCGCCCTCTAGAGGACATAATGTCATGAACTAAAAAAAAAACATTTTTTAATGAAACCGTGTGGGGTATCAAATGAAAGAGCTTGATGAGCACATTTCAAATATATATATATTGTTACCTATAACTCCAAAATAATTAAATAAAAAGTAAGTTTAAAAACTAAAACCCGACTACGGAAAAAACGCGCTCTAAAAAGTATGAAACAAGAAAATATTCTCATCTAGAGGATAGCCGTGGTCCGTGTTCATGTGCCATTTGGCCCTAAAAGACCTACACGGACCACGGCTATCCTCTAGATGAGAATATTTTCTTGTTTCATACTTTTTAGAGCGCGTTTTTTCCGTAGTCGGGTTTTAGTTTTTATTATTTAATTATTTTGGAGTTATAGGTAACAATATATATATTTTTGTAATGTGCTCATCAAGCTCTTTCATTTGATACCCCACACGGTTTCATTAAAAAATGTTTTTTTTTTAATTCATGACATTATGTCCTCTAGAGGGCGCCATATGCAATTTTATGTGACGTCACATAGCCTATAACCAGCGCGCCATTAAGCCGCTTCTGACGATACCTCATTTGTCAAATTACGACAAGTAGTTTGGAAGTTAGGTGGGAACAGATGCACATACATACATACATACATACATACATACATACATACATACATACATACATACATACATACATACATACCGGTCAAAATCATAACGCCTCCGTAGTCGGGTAAAAATAATTTTATTTCATGATTTTTAGTGGCGCCATGCAAACTTTATCACCCCAAATGACCCCTTTGGGGGGTGACTTTTCCAAGATTCCAAAACAAAAGTTTCTTAATTTATTATATGGAGTATACATACTAAGTTTCGAGTCAATCGGACACAAATATATTTTTCTACCGTACTTCTACCCCTAGTTTCCCCCTTTGGGGGTGGATGTCCGAAATGATTTTTTTACGGGACCAAAACGACTTAGTCACCTACCAAATAACACTTTAAAAAGAAAAATTGGTTCATAAACGCTAGAGATAAACGGTAACTCTCCATACAAACTTCAACACCTCGTTTTACCCCTTTGGGGGGGGGGGGATTTTTCCAAAATCCTGAAACATGAGTTTCATTATTTGTTATGCAAAATATACATATTAAGTTTCAAGTCAATCGGACAATTTTTTTTTTTCCAGACGACCTTCACCCCCCAAAATTACCCCCTTAGGGGTTGATTCTAGGAATTATTTTTTTATGGAACCAACTTGGAGCTACAATCTACCGAACTGCAAAAGAATTTTCCAAATCGGTTCATAAATGCCGGAGAAATCGGTGAACACAAATAAAAAAAAAAAAACAAAAAAACAAAAAAAAAAAAAAACATACATACAGCCGAACATAGAACCTCCTCCTTTTTTGAAGTCGGTTAAAAATAAAGGGGGTCCCCATAAAAGAAACTTGATGTTTTGACGTTTTTATTCTACGGTGGTACGGAACCCTTTATGTGCGAGTCCGACACGCACTTGGCCGGTTTTTTTATATTACTAAGGTGGGAAACAAGCACACGGCCCAACTGATATTAAGTAGTTACCGTAGCCTATAGATGCTAGCAATACCGAAGGCATTGTTTGCACGTTGTTGGCCTTAAGGTCAGTGGGACAGAAGGGGGAAAGGGAGTTGTTGGGCTTCCGGTTCCCTTACTCATCGTACGAAACGCATCTGTAATAGCTACTTTACGCCGACCTTTTGTGTGAGGGTGGTACTACCCCGGTCAAGCCAGCCCGTATATCTGCAGTCAATTGGCTAAACCTTGGCTCTACGACTAATAAAGTGTATATTAGATTCCTCTGTCCGCTCGCTACTCTGTCGATTCTTCCTCATTATTAGCGTAAAGAGTTGTTTTATTCCGCCGTCGGCGAGTTAGCGTACAATTTCCCATTTATCTCGGCTCATCTTCTGTCGCCACACCAAACTCACTCTAAACCCTTCCGTTTAAAACTCATTTTCCAATATCAAGTCACTATGTGAAAATCTTCCGTAGTATCACTGCCAATAAGCACCTTAAGAGCTGGTACATAGAGTTGAATGTTGTGTAGTGATGTGTGGAAAGCTCTTTAAGCGTCCGATTGCTGTGAATTAAGGAAATAAGCAGTTTTAATTGCTGCGCGATTATTCGCGAGCGACTGCGCGTTTGTCGCAAATTAGTCGCTAGTACTCGCGCGTCTGTCGTTCGTGTAATGGGTTTTGGATTGGATCGGATTGTGTCCTGCGCCTGATTACCAATCTGTTTAGCTAGTTTTACTTTTAGGTCGAAACAAGAGCTGTTTACGACAGGCCGGAGCTATTTTGAAATCTGCACAAACAAATCAATTAGGCAAGCCATCACTTATGTCATTATCTACCTTATCCCATTATTTGTGGACGCGCAGTAGGTACCTATAGTCTGATTTTTAATTAGACGAAGTAATCTGACAGGTGCTAATGTCACTTTTCGATATAAATAGAACAAATAAGGTTCAAATTCATAGAACAGTGACATTTTTAGCTGTCAGTTTGCTTCGTCTAATTAAAAATCAGACTATATGTCTTAGGGCCAGTTTCCTGTTCCAGAATTTTCAGAAATCTTTCATTCACCAAATAAATATGGCATTCTGACAAAATATTGTATGGAATAAAAAGTAAGTTTAAAAACTAAAACCCGACTACGGAAAAAACGCGCTCTAAAAAGTATGAAACAAGAAAATATTCTCATCTAGAGGATAGCCGTGGCCCGTGTAGGTCTTTTAGGGCCAAATGGCACATGAACACGGACCACGGCTATCCTCTAGATGAGAATATTTTCTTGTTTCATACTTTTTAGAGCGCGTTTTTTCCGTAGTCGGGTTTTAGTTTTTAAACTTACTTTTTATTTAATTATTTTGGAGTTATAGGTAACAATATATATATTTTTGAAATGTGCTCATTAAGCTCTTTCATTTGATACCCCACACGGTTTCATTAAAAAATGTTTTTTTTTTAGTTCATGACATCATGTCCTCTAGAGGGCGCCATTTGCAATTTTATGTGACGTCACCTAGCCTATAACCAGCGCGCCATTAAGCCGCTTCTGACGATACCTCATTTGTCAAATTACGACAAGAAGTTTGGAAGTTAGGTGGGAACAGATGCACATACATACATACATACATACATACATACATACCGGTCAAAATCATAACGCCTCCGTAGTCGGGTAAAAACTGTGAATACGCCATAATTAATTGGTGGATAAAAGTTATCCGTAGATTCTGAAGCAGGCCCTTAGTTTCTATTTATGGCACTTTGCTGTCATACTAACATCCACTCCAACACCTTATTAACATCACTCCATCACTCTTTATACTTACAATCCATCCATCTTTTCTTGGGTCTTCCTCTCGCTTTGTATTCTTCCACATTCATATTCGTCTCTCGTTCAGTCACGTGCTTTTCATCTCTTCTCATCACATGCCCAAACCATTTCAATCTCCTACTGTTGTATGAGGATGCAAGCGTCAGAAGGTGGCGGAGTAACGAAGGCAACGGCGTATTATGGTCTATTCAAGGTTCATATGTTAGGCGGGCGGGGGTAGCTATGTGCCGTCTACGGCCCGGTCTCTTCTGTGCAGTAGGTACCTACCCAAGTCTACTAAAAATACGGTTAATATTGTAAAGTTCTAGTTACGAGTCTTGTCCTTTCTTCCATTGTCTCTCTATCATCGATATACAATTATGTAGGTATACTAACCGCCAAATTTATGGAGATTTTTAGCCTTTTTTTTATAAGACTGCGGTGGCATAAAAGCCTTTGGCCCGCCTGATGTTAAGCAGTTACCGTAGCCTATAGATGCTTACAATACCAGAGGCATTGCTCGCACATTGCCGACCTGAAGGGGACTGGGATGGAGGGAGGGGGAGGGGGGTAGGCTTACGGCTCTCTCACTCATCGTCCGAAACGCAGCTGTAATAGCTACTTTACGCCGATCTTCTGTGAGAGGGTGGTACTACCCCGGTCGAGCCAGCCCGTTTATGAGCTGCAGTCAATTGGCTACAGCTTGACTCTACCACCTTGATAGCTTGTTTGTTTTGTTTGAATAGCATCCGTTGTTTTGGATGTACAAAGCATTTCTAGGAACTAAAATTGATTTGTAATGCCAGTGTAAGTTCTTCTGTATATCGATGTCTCTAACAAACATATTTTGGCCAAAACCATTCATCACTGCTTTGCACACAAAAAACTAATCTCAAACCCGACAAAGCACACTTCAGGATTTGCGCAAAACACGCGAAAAAACTGTCTTGTGTCAAAACTAACACCCTCCAACAATAGAGCTAACAACAACTTTAATAATGCACTCGAAAAATTATAATTCTCATAGAAATTCTTTAAGTAATCCTCTAATTGAATAGCATCTGTAATTTTGCGATTCTTTGTCGGTATTGCACAAATGGATTTATTTTCGCTGATCAGCACCTCACAAAATTATTAATACAGTCTGAAATTTTAGCTTAGACTCTTACGTCGTCGCAATAAGAGTAGTTTCTGTATGTCAAATGGTTTGACGATAACGTTCGTAAGTGGTAATGTGAAGTGTTGTGTAACATTACATGCACCGCACGTGTATGGAGTACAAGGAAACGGATATATTACACAAAGAGAGCTAGATCACGTAGAAAAAAAACTATTGTCTATGGTTTGATCCCAACGCAGCTTATTAAAAATCTTTACATTAATCTTAGGTTCTTCTTACGTTGTCAAGCTTACTGCATACCAATTCTATTATCCCTGTAGCGACTTCACATCTCGCTACCAACAGATGGCGTTAGTTGCGCGCGCCAATACAAAAATGGAGTTCTGAACCACGCAAGCAAGATTCCCGAGGCACTTCGCATATATACGAAACCCCGACAACAACCATCGGGGCGTAGCGGCCGACCCCGCCAGGCATACCACCCGCCTGGCCGGAAGATTTTCCCTTTACCGCTAAATCCCAAACTAAGCAACGCTTGTTCTATGGCTACTGTATAATGGACTGGGAGCCATCCCAGTGGCACTCAGACCATAGCAAGTTCCGAAAAGGTTTTGCGAAGTTTGAGGTGTAAGTCAACCTCAGTTACTTAATTATTAATAACAATTTGAGGTGAAAGATTGTCAATATTCCATGGAATCAAATGGAAAGGAATCGGCTGGAGGCTGGCGCGGGCTTGCGACGAGTGGAAATGGAAAATATAATGCGATTAACGATACTCATTCATTGTACAGCAGCTCGGTGCCAGGCATGAGCATGTAGCGACTTATACCTACGTACTATGAATAGGTATATAACACAAGAGGTGATAAACGATCGGAGGCAAGGACAAGGTCAGATAGAAATGGGTGACCATTTAGTTGCATTACAACCTGCTGGCCTACTCCGAAATACGAACCTAACGTTTCGGCTGACGGATTGTCGTGATTTGACATTTCTTCTTTCGTTTTTCTCTACGATTTGACATTGTGTTGATCGTAAATTGAATCCGTACTTCGGACGATCCGTCAGCGACGGCGACGTATTTCGGAGTAACCCCCCTGAGCATCTCCGTGCGTCAACGGGCACTTAAAAAGTCGGTCCCGGTTGTTGTAATTTAGATAGCAGTCGTTAAGACATGTTAGAGGCTTTTGGGCGGCTTGAACAACTCTGACACCAGATAGGCCCCTAACCATACGAAAAGAAGAAGAACAGTAGGGAAATAAAAATAAATACGACATCAGCGGAGCGATTGCGTAACTTTTTCGTCAATGTTTCAATTGGTTTCGTTCATCCTGTGTTGTTTTATCAATTGAAATTTATTGAAATCGGGAAGAGTGAAATCCAGACTCATCCGGATTTCAATTAATTTGAACTTAAAATGCAATACGAGATGAACGAAACCAATTGAAACAGTGACGAAAAAGTTACGCAATCGCCCCGCAGGTATCCTGATTCTATTTGATTGTGTCTAAATCGCTAATCGCTTATCGTTGGCGCACTGCAATTGCATAGGAGTGAATACATTTTCTTTGTAATTTCCGCGGTAGAAGCATGTCCTATTTCATAATGAAATGCGCTTCAGCTGCAGTTTTCCTGTTGCAAATGAACGCTATGCATCGACTTAGCAAAGCCTTGAAATATTTGTTATTCAACTAATTTAGATGTAAAACTACACACTACACTAAACACTATACGTCATCCTGAATACAGGCTTCCTAGCTGCTTTCCTCGCTAGGGTTCTAAATAAAGCGTACTTCCTCGACGACTATTTAGGATGCTGAATGCGATTACACATCCCTGAATTCAGAAAGCTAGTTAGTTGTAAGCCTTGTAAGCACCAATTCTGCATATTCAATTACTCATCGTAAATTCTTAGCAGTCAACATATTGAGGTGCTCATAGCTAGCTGCAATCACTGATCGGTAAACGATCGGAGGTTAAGCAACGCTTGGCTAGGTCAGTCAGAGATGGATGACCGTCAGCGTGTTGGTGAACTTGGCCCCAAATCTAACGAGAGTGAGATGGAATACGATTGCGTTGGCATAACGAAATGCTCTAGAGACTTTAGACATTGTACAGCAATCTCAACACATGGATCAACCCATGGACCAATTACTAAGGGGACTGGCCCTAAGCAACTCGGCCGAGTGGTCGGCCTAGTACTAACATCGACATAAAACGAAGCGAGTAGTTCAACTATTTACCGGTAGATAGAACAATGAAAATGAAATAAGTTTAAAAACTAAAACCCGACTACGGAAAAAACGCGCTCTAAAAAGTATGAAACAAGAAAATATTCTCATCTAGAGGATAGCCGTGGTCCGTGTAGGTCTTTTAGGGCCAAATGGCATATGAACACGGACCACGGCTATCCTCTAGATGAGAATATCTTCTTGTTTCATACTTTTTAGAGCGCGTTTTTTCCGTAGTCGGGTTTTAGTTTTTAAACTTACTTTTTATTTAATTATTTTGGAGTTATTGGTAACAATATATATATTTTTGAAATGTGCTCATCAAGCTCTTTCATTTGATACCCCACACGGTTTCATTAAAAAATGTTTTTATTTTAGTTCATGACATTATGTCCTCTAGAGGGCGCCATATGCAATTTTATGTGACGTCACATAGCCTATAACCAGCGCGCCATTAAGCCGCTTCTGACGATACCTCATTTGTCAAATTACGATAAGTAGTTTGGAAGTTAGGTGGGAACAGATGCACATACATACATACATACATACATACATACATACATACATACATACATACATACATACATACATACATACATACATACATACCGGTCAAAATCATAACCCTCCGCCGTAGTCGGGTAAAAACTAAAACCCGACTACGGAAAAAACGCGCTCTAAAAAGTATGAAACAAGAAAATATTCTCATCTAGAGGATAGCCGTGGTCCGTGTAGGTCTTTTAGGGCCAAATGGCATATGAACACGGACCACGGCTATCCTCTAGATGAGAATATTTTCTTGTTTCATACTTTTTAGAGCGCGTTTTTTCCGTAGTCGGGTTTTAGTTTTTAAACTTACTTTTTATTTAATTATTTTGGAGTTATTGGTAACAATATATATATTTTTGAAATGTGCTCATCAAGCTCTTTCATTTGATACCCCACACGGTTTCATTAAAAAATGTTTTTATTTTAGTTCATGACATTATGTCCTCTAGAGGGCGCCATATGCTATTTTATGTGACGTCACATAGCCTATAACCAGCGCGCCATTAAGCCGCTTCTGACGATACCTCATTTGTCAAATTACGATAAGTAGTTTGGAAGTTAGGTGGGAACAGATGCACATACATACATACATACATACATACATACATACATACATACATACATACCGGTCAAAATCATAACGCCTCCGTAGTCGGGTAAAAACAATGACCACGTTTTTTTATCTAATAAGGGCACCTCTTTCTTTAGTCTTTACTCTGTGGATCAACCCGAGCTCTACCATTTACAATGTTACGATGTAAACTACTTATCGCTGTTATCCACCAACGCCTCTACTTAAACAAGTTATAGAGAATCATCCGAGTACAATGAAGGCGTTAACGTGTTGTTTAATGCTAGGGAGAGCTCACACCGGCGGCGGCCGCAGCGACGCATCACATGCTATTGTGATCTTTGTGCGAGACCGTGTGCTACGTTCTATATGGGGATTAATTTTGTATGTTGTAAACCTGTGAAAATTAAACTACTTAGTAGCTATTAAATTAAAACCAGGACTAATGACTAGGAAAGATTTTAAGATAAATTGTTATCAATTTACTCCGCATCTTAAAACATTTCATGTTATTATTGCATGGTATCTTTGGATTTCTAAACATGAATATTTTTGAAAGACGTACCTAACAAAACAAACTGTTGTATTGGTTTAAATGTTTCAATATACCTACATTACAATACGATGCGTATGAGGGAGAGAGAGAGAGAGAGAGAGTGTAAGCATGAACTGTGTGTTCAAGTAGGTAATCAATACAAATCTATTATAATAGAACTGCCTGTATTCCGTTAAAAATAATGATATTCGCACATCAGCACTCATTCACCCATGACCAATGTAGCAGCGCTGATCGCATGAGCCGGCGACACGGCGCAGGGTGAAGCTACGACGCGTCATAATCCGCTCATTCACTGAACATATTCAACGCGTTACCGCAGCCGCCCCGCTGCGAGTGTGTTACCTACTTAATATTTAGTAACTGGGGAACAGATAATTTTAATACCAAGCTACTTTTAATACACGAAATTCGCTTGTAGCCTTATGTAGCGTCCGTTTTAGGTGTGCTATTGATGGTAGAGGCAAGCTGTAGGCAATCGAATGCAGCTCGTATACGGGCTGGCTCGACCGGTGTAGTACCACCCTCTCACAGAAAATCGGCGTAAAGTAGCTACTACAGCTGCGTTTTGCCAGAGCCAGAGAGAGCTGGAAGCCCAACGCACAGTCTGATCTGGAGCCCGATTTTGTGACATCGTCTTTTTATTTTAAATTCTGTTAGTTTAAAGCAACACAAATGTAAGAGTAAAACTCCCAGGTGACAGATGCAAGTAGTTTTTACCCGACTACGGCGGAGGGTTATGATTTTGACCGGTATGTATGTATGTATGTATGTATGTAAGTATGTATGTATGTATGTATGTATGTATGTATGTATGTATGTATGTATGTATGTATGTATGTATGTGCATCTGTTCCCACCTAACTTCCAAACTACTTGTCGTAATTTGACAAATGAGGTATCGTTAGAAGCGGCTTAATGGCGCGCTGGTTATAGGCTATGTGACGTCACATGAAATTGCATATGGCGCCCTCTAGAGGACATAATGTCATGAACTAAAAAAAAAACATTTTTTAATAAAACCGTGTGGGGTATCAAATGAAAGAACTTAATGAGCACATTTCAAAAATATATATATTGTTACCTATAACTCCAAAATAATTAAATAAAAAGTAAGTTTATAAACTAAAACCCGACTACTGAAAAATCGCGCTCTAAAAAGTATGAAACAAGAAAATATTCTCATCTAGAGGATAGCCGTGGTCCGTGTTTATGCCATTTGGCCCTAAAGGACCTACACGGACCACGGCTATCCTCTAGATGAGAATATTTTCTTGTTTCATACTTTTTAGAGCGCGATTTTTCAGTAGTCGGGTTTTAGTTTATTGAGACATGATCCTTTGAAAATCGTTAAAATTACACCTCGATTTTTACAAAATCAATCATAATTCTTAAACTATACGCAATACAGAAAAATTGTCTGAATAAACTATGAAAAGCAATCAAATGGCCACGTATTGGAGCAATCAGGGTAGTCGTAAGATCATTCGTTTCGATGTAAAACACGATTTTCAAATTTTCGTTTTTATTTTTTTTCTCGTAAAGTCCACCATATTATAAAATGATATTTACACACAAGTAAGCTTGGTAGGTCTACTACATCCCTTAAAAATATCACGCCATAATTCCATGGACTATTGATGTTATAAGAAGTTTTAGATTTTCCTTAGGGTTGACACCTCAGAATTGTAGTAATTGTACATTAAATCCAGATAAAAATGAAGGTGGACCCTTTCCCATGTCACAAATTTTCGCATTTAGCATTAAAAAGGTGACATTTAATGTTGAAACCTACTTAGTGCCTGATTTATTTAATTTAATAAATAAATTTAGCAGTCAGTGCTAACCCTAGAGCTGTCAGAAACATTTTGGTCAATTACTCAAATAGTCCATGGAATTATAGAGTGATATTTTTAAGGGATGTAGTAGACCTACCAAGCTTACTTGTGTGTAAATATCATTTTATAATATGGTGGACTTTACGAGAAAAAAAAATAAAAACGAAAATTTGAAAATCGTGATTTACATCGAAACGAATGATCTTACGACTACCCTGATTGCTCCAATACGTGGCCATTTGATTGCTTTACATAGTTTATTCAGACAATTTTTTCTGTATTCCGTATAGTTTAAGAATTATGATTGATTTTGTAAAAATCGAGGTGTAATTTTAACGATTTTCAAAGGATCATATCTCATAAACTACTTGCATCTGTCACCTGGGAGTTTTATTCTTAGATTTGTGTTGCTTTAAACTAACAGAATTTAAAATAAAAAGACGATGTCACAAAATCGGGCTCCAGATCAGACTGTGCAACGCCCCCATTTCCCTACCTTCGTTCCACTCTCCTTCCCGTCGGCAAAGTGCGAGCAATGCCTTTGGTAATGCAAGCATCTATAGGCTACGGTAACTGATTGGCATCAGGCGGGCCGTTAGCTTGTTTGCCACCTCAGTCCCATAATAAAAAAGTTAAGTTTGATCTTCACTGGAATGACTCGCAATGTACGCGTATGGAACATTATTCTACTCATACACAAAAGCACTAAAATCTAATATTTATAGGTACGTAAACATTCCATCGATAGTTGGCTGTAGACTCCTAACTCTTAGCAACGACCGTTTTAAAAAGCGTTGGTTCTTAATTAAGTTAAGCGAACCAATTTAAAAGAAATTACAAATTTCCTTCAAAAATAAATAAGTTTTCGCACAATAAAACTAATCTGTGAGGGACTGAGTGCTGATAAATGGCCGGCCTCTGTAATTGCTCTTTAAACGGTTCCCAACAAAATTTAAAACAACGAAAAGAGTTTTTATTATTCGATAAAATATTTTGTATTCAATATCACTTTAAAACCAAGCCATCCAGGCGATGAAGTGTGAGAAGATACTGTTTATCCACAGCTTAGCAGACGTACATTTTAGCAAATCTAGAGCATTTTAGGTAACTATTTAGCAGAAATTATTTATTGTAATTAACTATTATCCTACATACTTCACGTTGCAAAATGTTACAGGATGTCAAATCAGCATCATAAAGAGTACGTAGTGATAATTTGATCCCATCTGTTGTCTACCTGAGTCTGAGGTTACGAGACCTCTCTAATCTTAATTCCTATCATTGGTCAGGTTATGTAACGTCACGACTTTTATCCCCATTCGGGGGTAGTCAGAGGCTTGAGTGGCCATACACCACCGCATTGTGGAGGTATTAACCAACTCAAAGCCCACGTTTCACCAAATAGTCAGAACCCAAGATGACAGGTGGTGAACCTTGTCGCCGTGTATACAGGAACAGACTATTACCTAATCCCGAGGGATAGGTAGGTTTCCTCACGATGTTTTCCCTCACCGTCAGCGAACTGTAAATTATGCACATAGATGAAAATTCATCCATTGGTGCATGCCCCACAGGGGATCGAACCTGGGACCTTCTGATTGCTAGCCCAACCTATTCACCCCAAGGCTACAGTCGCTTGGTCAGGTTGTCACGTGGTAATCGCATCAAACATGATCGGTCAGGTAATAAGTGTCAGTGTAAATGGCCCACAATAGAATTTGGACGTAATAACAGAAGTTATCGCTTGATACGTCCGCATCTCCGGAGAAATACTTTAATGTTTAAACTAGTGAGGGGCAGTAGTTCAGTTTGTTATATCGACTTTATGCCATATATTTTAAAACAAACTTCTTGCGATTTCTTTAAAGCACTTATAACACGTCTTCTGTTTGTCAGAGTATTCATAAAGTGGAAACACGAGCTAGCTAAGTTGTGAACTCTATTACTTACTTAATCTTCATATTAGTAAATTTGTAATTCATATTTGGACAATTATCTAAATCATCTAAGTGGGCCAATTAAACATTTAATTGGATTCTACGCAGCCCATCAAATACGTGTAGAGTTAAGCAAAATGTCAAGACACTGTAAGATTCGCGAATTGTCAAAATTCGTACCTACACCATTGATTTGTATTATTTGTATCGTATCGATACGCTTGTGTCCCATCACTGGTTGGGCGGGGTGAGAGCGCGAAATTGGAGGAAAACTTTCGTAAGGGGAAATGAAATGGGATTGATAAAAATTGGAACCAAGCCGCACAGGGACGCACTCGACTACCCTTGAATGATAAACAATGTGTAAGTATGAATATACAATTTTACTCAAAAATGCTTATAATGTTGTAATTATTTAGCAAATTTTCTTCTAGCAAAGTCGACGTTGCTGCGCTGCAAATAAAGGCGTCATCAAATTTGTATGAGATTTAATATCGTATTGAGGAGCTCCTCGCTGTGCCAGCCCCCGCGCAGGTGCGCACATGTTTTGGCGCCATCAAAAAATTTGGTGGAGGGGATTTTGCCGCCAGCATATTTTTTGATGGCGCACCAGCGCGGGGGCTGGCACAGCGAGGAGCTCCTCATTCTACCCCCCCGTGCTGGTGCGCCGCGCCGCGGCACAAACAGTCGTGTTTTTAAATTATGATGAGATGACATCATGATCATGTGATGACATGTAAGGTCATTTTTGAGTAAAGTACTATACAAGCCTTGGTTTGCAATGACTATACTGCTGGCCATGCTGTTGATGGCCTCAAGCTAAGCTTAGCTACGTTCTCAGCCTTCAAGCTTGGCCATCATTGCAGCCCTTGTTGGCCGCACTATAAAGGCCTCGACCTTCAGTTTCAGCCTTTATTTCAGCTTGTCCATCAAGGCCTGCAATGCTGACCGCGCTGTGGAGGCCTCGAGCTGCGCTGCGCTGCGCTCTCGGCCATCAACACCGCAGCCAGCAATACACTCATTACAGACCGCGGCAGTAATGTACTATTATACATGTAATAAAAGGTACGCTTATGATTAGGGAAGTTCTTTTGTAAATACGTATTATCTAATTATTGTAGTGTGAAACGTCCCACAACAAGATGGACTGATAATATCGCACGCATCGCAGGTTTACTGGTGGATGCGAGTGGCGGAGAACCGGAATGTGTGGAAGCAATTGATGAAGGCAGTCCAGCTGTGGACGTCTTCCTGCCAATGGATGGAAAGGCTGAACCGATATTGGCAGTGTTTTCTTTTGATACCTGGGGCCCTACCACCACCTCTTATAGCAGTATTATTTTAACCTGACAGCGACTTTTTGTAATATGACGTCCCTTGTTGTCATGACAATAAGGGACACAAACAGTCAAAAAGTCGCTGTAAGATTACAATAATACTGCTATAAGAGGTGGTGGTATAGTTCCTGGTTCTACATACAGTCCTATATTCTATCAGTACCTATATTTATTGTCCGTAAATCCGTTCCTGCGTATTCCGAGGGCTCGAAATTCACTTAGCTTCGTTTGTCGAAGCTTTTCGCCTCTTGAAACTTTTCAATAGCCCGGAATCGAATTCAGGCGCCTCTCCGCCCCTCCCGCCGCGCCCCGCGCCCCGCGCCCGCGTCCCTCGCCCCTCGCCCCGCGCCCTCCGCCTTTGAACACCTGGCAATGTGGACTCCATGTATGTACAATTTCTCTAAAATGGAGAGCTTGTAAAAATACGATGTGAAGGTAATAGTGTTGTTGAAAGCTGTAGTGCATAGTTTGTGATAAATCTATGCAGCATTATAAACTGAAGGGTCGCAGGAACATTTTGGAGCTTGCTTTTCTAAAAGATTGTTCTATAGTTTTGTGTAAAGGAATATCTATCACTAGATAAGGTCTTTAGTTAAATTTATCTGAATTATAAATCCCAGTATCAGGAAGATATATTATCACTTAGATTATGAACAGACTACAAAATTCCATTGTATAATTTAGTGACCTGGCATACAGGTTTCTTGTAAACGTATAACAGGGGGCTTACCACGAACTCTTATTGCGATTCAATGACAGGAACGTTTTAACGATTCAGCGTCTTTTTGTGCAATGACCATGGACCAATTACTAAGGGGACTGGCCCTAAGCAACTCGGCCGAGTGGTCGGCCTAGTACTAACATCGACATAAAACGAAGCGAGTAGTTCAACTATTTACCGGTAGATAGAACAATGAAAATGAAAAAACAATGACCACGTTTTTTTTCATACACATATCTAATAAGGGCACCTCTTTCTTTAGTCTTTACTCTGTGGCAATGACGTACCTTATTGTCATGACAATAAGAGACGTCATTGCACAAATGGCCGCTGAAACGTTAAAACAAAACTGCTATAAGAGGTAGTGGTAAGCCCCCAGGCACCAGCTCTCACAATGCAGATTTGTCTGGTCTTGCATCTATTTTTGTACAATTTTATATCGCATCAAATCTATTGTGAGAGAAATAAATAAATTGAATTGAATTGAATATAAATAGGACGCTGAAATAATTGTTACCATATTCCACAAACATCAATGTTTGTGCTCACAAAACGCTACTTCAACCGCATAATCCGCAGTGGTCATTTCACGATTATTTTTTCAGCAGTTTTCGGCACATTGTGCGACACTATTATAAAGTAACGCGAGACTCTTGAGTAACAACACAAAACCGAATTTTGTTTGCTCATTGTAACTTGTCCGCACAGTGGTCAGATACTCAATAACGCAGGGAAAAAAATTCTAAGAAATCTCGCGGTAAGTTTGAGGTTTTTGTTGGGCTCATAAAAGGATTTGGTTCATATTATTAGGTAGGCTCATGGGATAAGTGGGTTTGTTCGGAGGCGTTCGGTATAAGATCTTTATATTCGAGTGTGCGACGGATTAGCTTTGTAAAGATTGCAAAGTTTTTAATTATTTTGTTAAAAAAAAAAGAATGTTTTTCCTTCTATGTGTTACTGTATTATAAAATCTACATACCTTATTAAGTGTGTATGTTTTTAATAAATAAAAAAATGTAGTTATCATGTATTGTATGCTCAAATGCAATTTTGTATAATAATTACTACTCAAACATCCGTCCTACAGCCAGAAAACCCACAAGAAACAACAATATCGATTGATCTCAGATAGATTGTATTTCACAAACGTACCGACTTTTATATTGTCACAATTCTTGCGCAACTTTTAGATAATAGGTAATAGTATACTTTGTCAAAACTTGTAATTGGCAGTGGGTTTGTAGCTCAGCAGCACTGACGGTCTCGGCTTCAATCCTTGGGTTGGACATATTATGTTTTTTCTCATAAAAAAAAATCACTGCTGTTTTAGTCTAAGATTACAATTTTGTCCAAAAAGAGCTAACTAGTTATTTGAAGCAATGGGGATCCTTATTTATCAAACTATCATTAACAAGAATGCTAACACTAAAACTCTAAAAGATTTTATTTGAAAAATAATTTGTTATTTTGTACCCCCTCAACAATTTGCGCCAATTAAAAATAGAAAAAATACAATTTCATTTCTCTGTACTACCATATTGGGTGAACGCCTCAAACAAATGTCACACTTGGCTCACACAACATCATTACAACAACCTATAAATCATGGCAAAGTCAACCCTATATTGCTCTGCATTAAGATTTTTAAATAAGCAAAGATAAACTTGCAACATGTATTTTTTTGTCTGTTTTCCGTTTTATTGTATTACATGGTTTATTCGTCACTAACGAGTCAGCGGGGAGCCTGTGCGAGCGAGAGGCACACTGGAAAGGAGGATGGCGATATGTAATATGATTGGGTTTGTTGCATTGTGGTTTTCGTTCGCTCGCGATTGTCAAAGTTTTGTCGTTGTCTTTTTGGTATTGGACCACTGTCCACCGGGCGGTTTTAGTACGTATACATTTTATTTTGATGCGTTATTTTAGTTATTTACTAAATATAAAGATGACAATAATTTGTTATTTAATCTATTAAATATCAGCTAAGTCTTCGTCATTCTAAATTCATTCAATCGTTCGCTTAAGCACAAAATATCGGTTGAATAATACGGTCCTGCTCATATTTATTAACAAAAGAAGAAAAAGAATATATTTATTTGTTCCACTTCCACTTACTTAGATAAGGATAACTATACATGTCATGGCAATGCATTTTCAGTTAAAGTTGCGGAACCACTGGCCTCATTATGTAGGGTAAAGTTCCCAATTGTTATCCCTATACGTTTAAGAGCGTTATTTGGCAAGTGATTAGTGCTAATAGCTGCTATGTACCGATTTGTTGACGGTTTTGAATTACATATCTCATTGTGGTGTATTACGAAAGTTTTTTTGCCAATTAGGGTTACGACCGACCGACAGTCAGTAGCGAAATATAGAATGATGTCTATTATGTAGTGCCAGATCTTTTACTATTACCACAACTGCCTACGCGTTCATGAAAATCAGGCTTGATGGTGTGTTGTCGAGTATTTGAAGTCGGTGCCAATCTTAGTATGCCAAGTTTACCTACTATGAAAGTAAGAAGATAGATTGGCACCGATAGGTAGGCAGTGGTGGTAATAGAAATATTATTTCAGGCGTTTTAGTGCTCCAGGTTTTTTAAATCGTTTTTTTTTGCATGGCGATAATAAGCGCTACAGTTTGTCAATTGCATAGTTTCAAAAAAATACATATTACGTAGGTCGGAAGCACGAAGGCTAATGGTTAGATATAATGTCTGTTATTTACGTAAATGACGAGAATTTATTCGAAATTGAAACTGTTTGTCACACTTGAGAAGGTTCCAACAGGAGTCAAGGGGCCTGATGACGTCACACGCGTCGCAGGAAGCCGGTAGATGCGAGTGGCGGGGAATGTGATGTGTAAAGGTTATTGGAGGATGGTAATGAATAACAGTGGAAGTCTGTTAGAAGTCCCATAACCTGACTGAACATTATGCGAATATAGCTGAGCTATAGCTGCAACCACATGTCGCAAAAAAACCGTCCCAAAATCTTTGGCACAGTTCTTTATTAAGACGCTATCAGATTGTGCTCCGAGTAATTTGCCGCGAACAAACGCTCGATTCAAAGGAATCGGGTCGCGGACGCTAATCGTTTCACAGATAAAATCTCGGGGAGGCTTTGTGTAAAGAATCGGCCATAGAGGGCGCCCGGGGACAATGCGATAATAATTATGCGTTTTGAACTTGGAATATGGATGCAACGCTGGATGTTTTACCCTATTGGGTGCGTACTTATACATGCCCCAAGCAGCCGCACTCGAGCCTTCAGTTATGACATTACGTCTTGCGTTCGTTCAGACTTCAAGACTGATTGCTCGGGCGCGCCGCTCGCCTCTTCTAGCCGCACTTAATATATGTCCAATCGACGCAGAGTGCCTACTAGACAATTATCCAAATAATTTATGTTATTCCAGCGTGCTTGGTTGGTCTTCGCAAAACCGACGGCTGTTAACAAAAAAGCTCTACAATTGCGACTTATAGTCGGGGCCGCCCGAAGATGGACTTATAACATTAAACTCATCTCAGAAAGCGGGATGACGTTTGCAAGACATTGGGATGATGTCTTCCAACTGATGTATTGGTGGTGTATTAGTGCTGTCATTTAACCAGATAATATAGAGTTCACCACAACTTCATCTACATTTCAGAAACATCTGTGAACCCGCTTTGATCTATTCATTATATTCATTCATTTATTTGGCATTATACAGTTAATTTAACTTCGAAATTAAATTGTGAAGTTTGATATCATATTTTGTTAGCCCCGGGACACGGCTCGTCACGGCTGGTCCCGCCCTGCGCGGGATGGATCCCGGGACTCGCCACCCGCTGCTGACATCCCGTATCTGGATCACTCCACACTGTTACTATATTTACGGGTGATATTTCTTTGAAGGACTTGGTTCCGTACTTTAATAGAAGCGAATACTAGAACATCATCATCTCAGCTGAAAGACGTCCACTGCTGGACATAGGCCTCCCCGTAGTTCGCCACAATGACCGGTCTTGCGCTGCCCGCATCCAGCGTATTCCCGCGACCTTCACCAGATCGTCGGTCCATCTTGTGGGAGGCATACCCACGCTACGCTTTCAGGTGCGCGGCCGCCACTCAAGAACTCTTAAGCCATCCGTTCTACGAGCAATGTGCCCTGCCCACTGCCACTTAAGTTTGGCAATCCTACAGGCTTTGTCGGTTACCTTGATCCTTCTGCGTATCTTTTCATTCCTGAATTGATCTCGCAGGGTTGCCATTGCCTTTTGGGTGACTTTGAGAGGCCCATTGTGAGCGGATGGCGTTACATTCAAGATGAACATTTGTATGGCAATCTGGGAAATCCCATCGAGCACATGGCTAGTCATCATCATCATCATCATCATCATCATCTGTTTCACCTTTCCCCATCATCTGGGGTCGAGACAGTATATCTTGATCTTCCATTCCAGAGTTACAATAAAATTATTTAAGTACCGCGGTACCCTAAAGCTGTTGAATATACAATGGGCAACATTGTGATGTGAATGTGCCGGCTCCCCGCAGTGACAATTGCACGTTAGCTGCTCGTAATCACATGTTCAGTGTTCAGGGATCGCAGCGACACACCAAACTTGTCGCTAACGGATTTGATCACAACTGTAATAATTGCACTCGCTCACGTTTACCCGTGGCGATGCCTGCGATTACTTTTGGGGAGATGAAAATTGTTGTATACAAATTATGGGTAAATAAATTAGAAATAATCAAAAATATTACCATCTTGCTTCTTATAACACGATCATGAAAACGACGACTTTGAGCTTGCTTTGTAGAAACGATCTTCAAATATGAAGCTGAGTTTAATTGCTACTGTCAATAATTTTACATTATTTCATTGATTTAATGACAGATTACCGTTAAATATCGATTATACTATTTAAAATTAACGTCACTGCGTCTAAGTCTTAACTGGCCTTTTAGAAACTTGGTTCACGGACTAACTTCTTAACTTTAGTAAATATTTTGAGGGCAACATCTTCAGGTATTCCTAATACTGATATAACTGCAAGCACAATATTTAAGGAGGTACTATAATAATGAAACAGTATGTTAGTCTGCCCTGATTTTAATTAGTAATTTAATTATCTGTTTACTAATTGTTTGTTTAATAATAAACGTCATTCAATAGTGATTGTTGATCTGTGTCCGGCGGGGTGAGCGCGCCTGTTGTCGGCCCAGCGGCGCGCTGCACGCACCGCGCTCATTCGATTACGACGAAAAACACTGTGTATAGTTGGAGCGGACAGTTTACTACACGGAAACAAACATACATACACATGTCCTTCCTTGCGTGTAAACAGTAAAATAAGTGAAAGTTTATTTTAGTGCGATAGTTTTTTAGTTTACCAAAATAGTTTACGGCCCGCCTGATGTTAAGCAGTTATCGTAGCCTATAGAAGCTTGCAATACCAAATGTATTGCTCGACGTTACCCATCTGGAGGCAAGTAGGACATAAGGTAGGGAACGTCCCCCCTACGTTGGGCTTCCGGCTCTCTCACTCATCGTATGAAACGCAGCTGTAATAGCTACTTTACGCCGATCTTCTGTGAAAGGGTGGTACTACCCGGTCGAGCAAACCCATATTATGTAGTCATTGGCCACAGCTTGGCTTTACCACCATGAAAGAAACTACTCCACTAAGTTGGATGCTGTTTTGCACTTTCTGGTTTGAGTCGAAGCGTGCAGACAGGCGGTTTAACTTCACCTCAGTTGCAGATAGTGATGGGATGTTCTCGAGAACATTCTCACCCTTGGAAACTTACTCGTGAGAATTTTTGAGAATCTTATATTTTGGGTGACGTTATCCTAACTTTCAATCTTAAAAACAATTAAAACCACCATACTTGCATGTTTAATGAGGTGTATGCCAAGTTTAACAAGCTTCAGAAGATAAATTCTCGAAAATTCTCACGATTAAGTTTCCGAGGGTGAGAATGTTCTCGAGAACATCCCATCGCTAGTTGCAGACGTAAAATGAATTCTACTCTAATATATCGATGGTAGCGACTCATTTCTGGGTCTGCAGTTGAATAGCAACAAGACATCATGAATGAGGATTGTAGTTTATAAACGTAACGTCTTTATTTTATTTCACGTCTTCTGCGAATTAAGACGCGTATTCGATTACCACGTTCAAATTGAGATTAGCTGTTAGAACAGTGTCTCCACAGTTTTCTATATCCGACGCTAAGTGATGTAAAACGGCAAAAATTGCTCGCCAAATCACTGGCGTTTTTTAATAATTGTTTTATGCTCTAACAAATGAGTTTGAAATTGGATCGGGCTCGGAGCGCTTACAAAAATGGATGCTTAATACGATTAGGGTGAGCGGGACGCCGGTATTGTGCCAGAGCGGGACGCGAGACATTCGTAGTGTTCGAGAGGTTTTTGTTCTCTTTGATAACATTTTGTTATTTCACGATGCATTATTTGGTTTCGTTAGTTGTAGCGATTCAATTTGACATTCATTTTAAACACCCTAAACGATTCTGCGACAAATTGCTGTAGGTATATTTCGTTTTGTTATTCTTTTAAGTCAATAGCTTTTGGATTAGAATTTTAAATTACATTGCACGAATATAGTTTTCCATTTAGCTTTGACACGTTTACAATTTCATGACTTTACTTTTCATTTCTATCATATTTGTGGAATGATGATGATGCCGGTGTATCCTTGCAGAATTGACAAATGACAACCTTATGACTTTCTTTAATTAAACCGACTTCAAAAAAGGAGGAGGAGTATATACCTATTATAAAAGTAAGAAGATAGATTGGCACCGACCCCAAATACTCGATAACACACCATCACGTCTGGTTTTCCCAAAGGGGTAGGCAGAGGTGGTAATAGAAATATTATTTCAGGCTTTTTAGTGATCCAGGTTTTTTTGAAGTCAGTTTTTTTTTTAATAAAGCGTCATTTCTAAAATTCTCAAACTTCTTTTTCTTCGTTCCCTAAATTCTGAGGACAGTGGCTATTGCGGATGTCCTTCCAAATACCGTCTTGTAGAAACTGCGCCTACAGCACCTTTTATGGAATCGGACCATCTTGTTGGTGCCGTTCCTCTAGCGCGTTTGCCTTCCATCTGGCCCATTATTATGTGCTTCCAGCTCATTTCTGGGAGACCGCATAATGTGACCGAAGAAGCCGAGTTTCCTTTCCCAGCAGATTGTGGTAATCCTTGTCATAAATAAATTCTCATAGAAACAGCTAATGTCAGGGCACTTCAAAATAAGCAAATGCCTCACCAAAATGACTTGTAAGGAATTGTGAAAGGTGGCATATAATGGGATTGCCGCTTCTCGCCTGCCTCAGAGTCTCAAGGCGAGAGTAATTACCGCCCTCCACTGGACACGGCCGAGGCGGCGAGGGACGGCGAGGGGGGGGGGGAGCGGGAGGCTAAGGAAGATTATATTGTTCCAACTTAATAGGCTTTTTATTGTTTTATCTTGTGATGGGACTACGGGGTGTTCCTAATTCGTATTACTTCTTGTTTGGTAAGGTTAGTGTAGCCAAGTTTATGAAATACTGTGGCACAAGTAATGAGGAGCCCAGTAATTGTTAACGTTTACTTATTTGCTATAGTTCA
The DNA here is from genome assembly GCA_947859195.1 of Drymonia ruficornis. Taxonomy (NCBI): domain Eukaryota; kingdom Metazoa; phylum Arthropoda; class Insecta; order Lepidoptera; family Notodontidae; genus Drymonia; species Drymonia ruficornis. The sequence continues at coordinate 9,426,796 of OX401927.1, forward strand.
CTGGTTACAGATGACAAAATTAACAAATACAACATACTAGAAAATGAAAGTTTTATTAAGTACTCTGTACTGAGGATTAAGTGCAAATTACAGGTATCGAAAAATAGTTGATTGTAAGTATAAACTTATTTCCCAGTGGGTTGATGGAACATAAGAATTCCAGTTGACGCAATGAATCTGTTCTCGAACTAGTAAGGAGGCTAAAGCTGTTTAACTGTGCAATTGTCTACAAATTAGTCTGTGCTTTTATAAGATTAGAGCGAGATGCTCGCCGTTCGCTGTAAACGGGATTATTTCGCGTTTCGCTCGGCTTTGTTTACTCACAATTTGTCTCTCTCCTTAATTTTGATTGGACGTCAACTGTTTAATGAGAGAGCGCTTTAATTCTGTTCCAATTATGTTTATAACTTTTTAATTTAACGTTGTAATTTATTACTCTTTGTGCTTTTGTTATCATTATTTGCAGAACAAGATCTTGTTTTCAGTTGTTGTTAAATGTACTCCGCTCATTATCAATTAATTCTTAAATTTGATTTCAGAGATAATCAACATTTGCTATGTCCATAACATCAACAGATGCAGTGATTTCGATAATCTCATTTTTTATGAAATTGCTACTTAATCCTTTTACAATTCATTTATTTCCAACAGAATAGCTAAATGAGGACAAAATATTTGTCAAATATCATAATAATGTAGTGTGTACAAGCCTTTGAATGGCGATTGACATGTAATGTTCGAGTGAATGGCTATTCACGGACGAGTTATAATCCTGCAGACGGTTCCTCGAAACATATCGCTGTTCATTTATTATTTAGTGCTCATGAATGAGTGGAATCAAGTGAATGAACCTTTTCTTCATTTGGTTTACACATACAACTGTGTTTGTACTCTTCTTGAGTTAAAAAGACATAAGACATAAAAAAGACATAAAAATTTATTTATCATAAAAGGACACACATATAAAAAAAACATTTCTGGTGGTCCTCATACTAGGCGTGAACCTGTATCATGAGGCCAAGGAGTTGTGGTAACAGTTGTTGTGTCTGTTGTGTGAGGGGTGTGTATGAGTGAGTGTGGCGGAGATGTTTTGAAAGATGTGTAAGGAAGGGAGAGAGAGAGTGTGTGTAGTGTGAGTGGGAAGGGCGAGTGTTAAGTGTGTGAGTGTGTATAATAGGTACATCCATAGGGACGTCGTAATACTACCGGAGAGGTTTCAAAATGTCCTCCGTGTCATCGTAATTAAGTGTAAGAAGCCATTCTTTTACAATTTGTTTGCATGCAAACATAGACCTAGATTTGATGTTGCAGAATTTACAAACTATGTTATATACGAAAGGGTGTGAGTGCTCAGGTGATCGTCTCGCAACTAATGATTTTACTGAAGGGACTGGAATTCTATATACTCTTTTGGATAAAAGCAATTCGTATTCGGGACTATTAATTATGGTGCGATGGGATTACATAGTTACATTGCATATCTACGAATTGACTGATATGAGGATCTGCCACTAATAATATTGTACCACATTGAATGGTGAGATATGAAGATTTAATGGTGATGGTAGGTAATAGGTATATTGAAGAGCAGAATTAACTTTAACCATATCTCCTTTTTTCACCGTAGTCGAATTTGAAGACCTTAAGACTAACTGAACTCAATACGAGAAATACAAATTGAATAAAACTCTTGTTATAAATGTGAAGACCAAATTGCAGCAAAAAGCTAACATTAAAATAATGTAATAAATATTTCCCATTGCTTATATAGCGTACGGTCGTGTATAATTTGAGGCGAAATAGAAAAGCTGTGGCGCTGCGCGTGTTTATACAATTATCTTCACATTTTGTCGATGCGTCTGCGCGTCGCTCGGGCTATTACAGACTAAGTGCAGCCACGGGACGCGTGACGACTCACATTGTTATGATTAATCTAATTGTATCTTCGACACAAAATATGTGTAGATTTTGTTTTGGATATGAACGGAATATAAATAAGTAGACAAATTATAAGGGTTGTCTTTTCACAAAACATTATTATTTCCGCGTGGAGACGTGGTTTGCAAGATCACGATTTATTTAAAAAAAATTGTAAGTACTCTGATTCAATTTAAATACTCTACACTCACAAAAGTTCTTTGTAATTTGACCACACGCTGTATGTCAAAATAGTAGTGAGTGCGAAACGTGTGTGATTGGTCGTGCTTGCTCGTGTAATGACGGCCACTGGCGGCGCCGACAACTGGGTAGTCCACCCTACTGCTCTTTACTTTATTGAATAATTTACACTTGTAATTAATTAACTTTTAATTAATAGTTCGTTGCTGACAGCGGGAATAAAATAAAGCAGGTGTCTCAAATAGAAAATATAGGTCACCAGTCGTTATTACGTAATCTATAATTTACTAAAGTTCAAACTAAGTAAGGTAACTAAGTAGGCGCAAGTCACTCGTAAAACTAATTTAAACGTCAAACCACAAGCGAAGTAGCCAAATGATGATAATTTGAAATAATAAAACCACGAGTTTGTACGTAAATATATCGATGGCGATTCTAAAAGCACTCTAAATACCATACGAAACTTTTTTCACTCGAAACAATCCAAAAATTAACATCAGTAATAAGCCCGTATTAAGATATCGCCAGTTTACCGAGACCCATCACCCTTGCCTTGGTTTCGACAAAAGTGTGACAAGAAATTTGTAGTGAGTGAGGGGTCGTGTTATGTTGGACGTCAATCTTTCAATTCTATTTTTGAATGGGCAGGTATTAATTTGAGTGAGTGTTATTATGATCCGGCGTGATGGATTGGATGAGTAAGCGAATATTTTGGTTTTGGTGTAATTTGGACTTTGGGCCAAATGTTGGCCGATGATTGTTTAACAACTCTACTTTAGACTCATCTCCTTGAATTAATATTAGGTACGACGCCTGTTTGATACTTTATGATGATAATTTGGTGGTCTACTTATTTGCTAAACATTTTCAGTGTGACAGACTAAAGTCCAGATTTGCCTATCTGAAAATGTTCTCCTGGAAAAAAATTATCAATGCCCGTAAACGCCTGAACTGTCTTCTACCAAACTATGAATGCTACCAAATATATGCAACTAAAACCACTAATTTCCTCGAGGTGCCCCAAGATAACAATCTACTAATGCTGGCGAGCGAAAGTGGTTTTTTCTTAAGATTACTTGCAATTTTGTGTCAGTTTTTGCAAAAACATCATTAAATGTTTGAAGTGGCGGCACGAGCGCATTCTTGTGTTGCGCTATAATAACTAATCATTATGGATGAGGGATTTTAATAATATTAATGTAATTTGGATAAGTCGGTACTATGGAGCGATACATGTCTTTCTAGGTGACTGTAATTCCACCGCAACAGAAGCAATTACTAAAAAAAAAAAAAATTTGCCCTTTTAACGTCCCACTGCTGGGCACGGGCCTCCCCTCAATGCGAGGGGGATTCAGGCCAAAATCCACCACGCTGGCCCAGTGCGGGTTGGTGGATTTCACATGTCTAAAGACATGCAGGTTTCCTCACGATATTTTCCTTCACCGTAAGCAAGTGATAATCATATTAAAGTCAATTCAATTCAATTATATGATTCACCAAAATACTGAGAGTGATGGCAGACTAAACTGACATCACAGAAGCACGATAGCCGAGTCACTCACCACATTACCTATCTGGTAACAACAAAAAAACGCTTTTGTAAAACAATTGCCAGAGCCACTAACATTTTCACTCACCTTATCTCCTCACTGCGATAATAGAATTGTTTACCAATTGCTATTCATGATCAATATTCCTGCAATATGATGTTATTTGGGTAGTGATATGGCTTGATATGAGTGAATCCCACTAATCCCACTAATATTATAAATGTGGAAGTTTGGATGGATGGATGTTTGTTGCTCAATCACGCCAGAACGGCTGAACGGATCTGGATGAAATTTGGCACAGAGATTATAGTCTGGAATAGCACATGGCCTTTTTTTATCTCGGTAAAATGTATGGTTCCCGTGGGATAAATTATGCGCGGACGAAGTCGAGGGCAGAAGCTAGTTGATTACAAATTGTAGCTACACAAATATAGTAGGTATATTTATTTGGTATCAAATTCTTATTACAAGCGACTGTAGCCTAGGGGCGAACACGTTGGGCTCAATCAGAAGGTCCCAGGTTCGATCCCCGGTGGGGCATGCACCAATGGATGAATTTTCATCTATGTGCATAATTTACAGTTCGCTAACGGTGAGGGAAAACATCGTGAGGAAACCTACCTATCCCTCGGGATTAGGTAATAGTCAGTTCCTGTATACACGGCGACAAGGTTCACCACCTGTCACGTTGGGTTCTGACTATCTGGTGAAACGTGGGCTTTGAGTTGGTTAATACCTCCACAATGTGGTGGTGTATGGCCACTCAATCCTCTGACTACCCCCGAATGGGGATAAAAGTCGTGACGTTATACTTATACTATACAAATTCTTGTATAATGCATGTTCGGTAGTTTCCCTTAGAACTACATCTAAAGCAGTAACCGAGTTACGGCGAGTTGATAGCTGCACTGACGTATTGCACCGGTCAGTTAGTTACTTGTTCCTTGTTCAAGTCTTGTGATTGCACCGAGCGCCACAGAGTAACGTGAATGAGAGATATACCACCAGCAATCCAATACATTATGTTGAGACAATGACTCATAAATCATCATACACTGTTATTGACTACCATTTTACAGGTAGTTCCTTAACCTCTACATCTGAGCAGAATGCTTGTAATAGAAAAAACAATCCTTCTTCAAAAAAAAATACCTGGAGCACTAAAAAGCCTAAAAATCATGAAATAAAATTATTTTTATAAAAAAATAAAAACCGACTTCAAAAAAAACCTGGAGCACTAAAAAGCCTGAAATAATATTTCTATTACCACCACTGCCTACCCCTTCGGGAAAATCAGGCGTTTCAGGCTTTTTAGTGCTCCAGGTTTTTTTTGAAGTCGGTTTTTATTTTTTGAAGTCGGTTTAAAAACTATACCTACGGAAAACAGCGTCCTGACGATTATAATTGGAATATTAGTGACTTTTTGGTAAGAGGAACTCTTTAAGCAGATTATTAGCGTTCACTTTAATTTGATAGAGTTTCGCTTTAAATAACCAAGTATGACAGTTGCGTTTTTAATAGCATTTCACAGTGCGTCACAGGATATTCTTCTATCATATAAAGAGGCCTCTGCATTCAGTTTCTAGTCTGCGTATATGTCCAGATGTCCACCGAGCTTATAACAGTGCGGTAACTCGATTGGCGCGGAGATGAGCTCGCACCGCGCCGCGTCTTGCGGCGCCGCGCCGCGGTGCGGTGCGTTGCGCGCCGGGGGCCGCGCCACCTCCGTGATTGAGCCATTGTGAACACTGCTCTGTTTCTATTTGATTACCACTGGCTCGCAAACTACTGAATCTGTGTTCGTAATGACCAAGTTAATAGCAAATATGGAATAGTACCTTTCGCTTTCTCAATATAGGTGGATAAATATCGCCGGACTTACACAACTGCATGGTCCTAAACATAGCTAAACTTGTACAAGTTACCATACAATTAACTGGGGGCGATTTCAGTGATACCCAGACCAGAATTACATTTTCTTTTTAATGATAATGCGTTACTTTTGTGCTCAATGTGTTACTTTTTTAGCAGCCTTGGGTAGCTTTTGACCATCATCGGGCACTGGCAACACAACACTGATTGAGGTAAAAGGAAAATATGACCTGCAGGCCGATTGCGTAACTTTTTCGACAATGTTTCAATTGGCTTCGTTCATCCTGTGATGCTTTATCAATTGAAATTGATTGAAATCGGGACGGGTCTGGACTTCACTCTTCCCGATTTCAATTAATTTCAATTGATAAAGCATCACAGGATGAACGAAGCCAATTGAAACATTGTCGAAAAAGTTACGCAATCGGCCTGCTGGGCAAATTACGGAAAGGTCGTTTTTAAAATTTATTTCCGGCGGGAATAGAACCCGCAACCATCCGATGCAGTGATGCAGTGAGTGGCCTACGTTTAAACTACTGCGCCAAGTGGTCGTGTTCACAAACATTCATTATTTTAAACGAGCCAAGTAATTATTCAACTTACATTCAACTTTTGTTACCTCTACGACGAGGCAATTGCTTATTGGCGATGTTAAACTGAAATCGTCTCCTAACTGTTAATTAGCTCAGGTTAATTAGGCCGGTAACAATCAGGCTCTGGATTGGATTTGTTAACTCGTCGCTTGATAAAGGATATCTCGAGAGATCAAAGAGTGACAAATGCAGGCGCTATGGTGACCAACAATTCCGTTTTCTAAATGTTCTCCTGATTTAAATAAATAGGATAAAAGTGTCAACTTTCTGCTTCAAATTTGAATTTTATGTATCCATCGTTTACCCGTTTCGTGACTGCTAGTAGAGCTGAAAATATGAAAATTTTTTCGCCAGATTGCCTACAGCAAATGTCACTGATGTTAAAATGACACTTGAGGCTGTCAGAGTAGAGCTATGATGTTAATTAGATGGATGAGATGCTGTTATTTTAGTTTGATAGCTATGTTTAATGGGAAACAGTTAGTCCGCTTCAAAATGCACGCATTCGGATGATCAGAATTGTTGTCAAAACTTTTGACATAATACTGGTTTTAAATGTGGTCCAGTCTCAGTAAATCTGTGTTTGCTGGTCGCCGTGGTTCCGCCGCCCGCCGCGTCCGCCATTAATAGCTCGCGGCCGCCCGCGCTATTAATTATCCCGAGGGTAGGCCTGTCCCGGCCCGCCACTACTTTTGTGGTCACCGTTTATGACTTGTTATAGAGTATCTTTTGTATTTGTATTGGTTGATAAATAACGAGAGCCGCACCACGCATATATTACCAGAAAGGGTGGGTAACGGTGCATATTATTGTGACCATCCTTTTGATGATTTTAGGTTTAGGCAGGTATTTCATTAAATGATCGGAAAACCGGCCAAATGCATTCGGGCATATCTACAAGTGTGCCATATAGATTTAATAGTCTTCGAATACAATCCTTGTGACATACAGAGAGACGGACAGACGGACGATGAAACAGACAGACGGACAAACGGACAGACTGACTGATGGACATGACGAAACTATAACGTCTTCTTAATTTTACTAGGAAACCCTAAAAACATCTTGGATACTGAGAAACCTAACAGAGACCAGACTATTACAACTAATGGTAGACCAGTTATTGTAAAGCACCACGGATAGAGTACTGCCCATTCTCACTGCTATATCGTCACTTTAACTTAAACCAAACAATGATGTGACCTATAGCCATAGTTCACTTGCTTGTCACACCCGCCAGCCCTTTGGTCCTATGACGTCGGCACTGCAGGGCCCGGGGGGGGCACGCGGGCGGGGAAGGGGGAGGGGGTTCAAAACCAATCAATGTTGGTTAATTGGCGCTTTAATGCTGCCTCATTCAACAATTAAAGGCCTGTCAACTGGCGGGGAGAGACGCAGGATATATCGATGGATCTTATTTCTCTAACCATGGTGTTCATATTTTTTTTTTTTATAGCCAAGGATGGCACACTGGCAGACGGTCCACCTGATGGTAAGTGGAAGCCGCCGCCCAGGACATCTGCAACTTAAGGGGAGCAGACGCGGCGCCGACCTTTTAGGGACCTGTAAACATGCCTTTTGAAGAACCCCATGTTGTAGTGCATAGGAAAGACTTCGGGAGGGAGATCGTTCCACAACTTGCACGTGCGCGGAAGAAATGCTCGCGATGCACGTACATTTGTATATTCGAGTGTTTGTAGTCTCCTGTTACTTATGAGGTCCTAGTGATAGGAGGTCGCTGACAGGTCAGTAAGGCCGATACCGTACTACCCCCCTAGACAAGTGGTATGAACGCTAATCGAATAGAATAGACTTCACAATGTATGGAATCGTCAAACGTCGCCATGTAGATCACGTGACTTATGTCATTTCCATACATGAAGCGTAGCGATTAGGAGGAACGCTTGTAGACGTCAGCCACTTGTCTAGCCCTTCTGGTAAGGCGATCGCGATGCGACAGCGAACAAAACATATGACGGTAGCGGCATCATATAAGCGGAAAGTATAGTAATCGCCGTCGCATCGCACTGGTGCGGCCACAGAAGCTATCCGCTTGTTACTTATGAGATCCTGGTCGACGCTTTGATCTTGGTTGAGTTTTCAGTCAAAAAATATTGAGAAACAGGTAATTTTAATTAGTTGACTGACATTGGCGCCTGCAGGTCTAGGGTAAACTTTCTAACATAAGATGGAGGCTCTTTATCCTTGACATCCATATTATTGAAATGTTACCATGGAGTACAGTGGTAAGTACAGGGGGCTTACCACCACCTCGTATATCAGTTTGGTTTTAACGTTTCAGCTACTTTTTGTGCAATGACGTTTCTTATTGTCATGACAATAAGGTACGTCATTGCACAAAAAGTCGCTGAAACGTTAAAACGTTCCTGTAATTGAATCGCGATAAGAGTTCGTGGTAAGCCCCCAGTACCCTTAGGTATGGAGTGCAGTGATGATACGTCTTAAGTAGGTATATATGATACTTATAGATAAGGTATCGACCAAATCCTATGATATCGTCTGTATAATTCCCATCACTAACAGCAAATTGTTATATGGTCGGCAGATTAGCGGGCCCGGTCCCCTCGCCCTGCACCCCTCCCGCACCCCCTCCGAGGCCCTCACTTATCCCAATCAATCCCGAGCACAAACTCGCTTAATTTAACGATCAAGCCGTTATTAAACACTCGTTATTATATTTAGTCGTTATAGTTATATCGGCAAGCTTTGATCGCGGCGCTTTGAACGAATCAATTGATGTCATACCGGTTAATGTTTTGGAGAGTTTTAAAGTTAATTAATGTTAAGGTTGTTCGGGGCACGTGCGTCGGATGGATGGCAAATAAGTTTTTAACCCTCTGATGAATTACAAATTATTTATTTACGCACAAATTATTAAGTTGAAGATAGAAGCATATATAACTAAGGTTTCTTATTAAATGTTTGCTCGCACTTTACCCTCAAATTTATAGATAGTTATGATCGACTTGCACTGGCATTACAAATCAGTTTTGTTCCTAGACATGATTTTTACTACCCGACTACGGCGGAGGGTTATGATTTTGACCGGTATGTATGTATGTATGTATGTATGTATGTATGTATGTGCATCTGTTCCCACCTAACTTCCAAACTACTTGTCGTAATTTGACAAATGAGATGAATGACAGAATGATTATCGTTAGAAGCGGCTTAATGGCGCGCTGGTTATAGGCTATGTGACGTCACATAAAATTGCATATGGCGCCCTCTAGAGGACATAATGTCATGATCTAAAAAAAAACATTTTTTAAAAAAACCGTGTGGGATATCAAATGAAAGAGCTTGATGAGCACATTTCAAAAATATATATATTGTTACCCATAACTCCAAAATAATTAAATAAAAAGTAAGTTTAAAAACTAAAACCCGACTACTGAAAAATCGCGCTCTAAAAAGTATGAAACAAGAAAATATTCTCATCTAGAGGATAGCCGTGGTCCGTGTTCATATGCCATTTGGCCCTAAAGGACCTACACGGACCACGGCTATCCTCTAGATGAGAATATTTTCTTGTTTCATACTTTTTAGAGCGCGATTTTTCAGTAGTCGGGTTTTATTAAACCCATCGTAAACAAGCTGAAATCTCTATAAATTTGGCGGTTAGTTTTTAGTAGAATTTACAAATCTTTATCTCATGCATTAAAAGTTCACACTAGGTACTCACGATAGATAACCAAACCAAATCAAAGATGGTTTATTTTTATTATTTTCTACATACTACGTAAACCTCAAACGCTAGAGCTACGCACAACCATAATTCTTTGCAAGATTTCTTGACACAGAACTTTGCAAACGGTTCCTCACTCGTTTACAAAGTCGCAAGAACAGTATGTTATAGATTTCACTTCTCGTATGTTCTCGGTGGCGTGAATGCAATGTAGCCACTAATTAATAAATCCAAAGCACTCAATACATTAAACAATTGAAAGCGGAAAAAAGTAAATTAAATTGCGATGACATAACGAGCGGTTGCGGCGTGACAGTGATTAAAAAACCAATAACGTGCATTTAAATGAAATTTGGTGCGGCTAGACACCTCGCATGCGTCGCGCGAGCACTCATATTATTTACTCATGTCTATTCGTTCCGACGTCAAAACCGAGTGCTCGGGCGCGGCATGCGCCTGATGAAGACGCAACCATTCAATAAAGTCAATCGCGTGCGTCCAATAGGGTGAAGAGAGTTTAAATATTCAGCAAACAATCGCCGTAATGCGTCCCTGCATGACTATGTCACAACGTAACTGCTTTAAACACGGGGGCACTTTATTAAAAACTTAATTTAATCCATTGAGCCACTATATTTTTAACCGACTTCAAAAAAACCTGGAGCACTAAAAAGCCTGAAATAATATTTCTATTACCACCACTGCCTACCCCTTCGGGAAAATCAGGCGCGTAATGATGTGTTATCGAGTATTTGGAGTCGGTGCCAATCTTGGTATGCCGAGTCTACCTACTATAAAAAAATAAAAACCGACTTCAAAAAAACCTGGAGCACTAAAAAGCCTGAAATAATATTTCTATTACCACCACTGCCTACCCCTTCGGGAAAATCAGGCGTAATGATGTATTATCGAGTATTTGGGGTCGGTGCCAATCTATCTTCTTACTTTTATAGTAGGTAGACTCGGCATACCAAGATTGGCACCGACCCCAAATACTCGATAATACATCATTACGCCTGATTTTCCCGAAGGGGTAGGCAGTGGTGGTAATATAAATATTATTTCAGGCTTTTTAGTGCTCCAGGTTTTTTTGAAGTCGGTTTTTATTTTTTTATAAAAATAATTTTTATTTACTAGAGCAGATAGTGCACAGCTCTACGATGCCAAATTTTGTTTTATGTGCTTAACGTGGCAAACAAGCGGTGCGCCTATAGATGTTTGCAATACCAAAAGGCATTGCTCGCACATTAATTGCCGACCTGAAGAGGAGTGGGACAGGGGCTTTCCGGCTCTCTCACTCATCCTACGAAACGCAGCTGTAATAACTACTTTACGCCATTTTTCTATGCAAGGGTGGTACTACCCCGGTCGAGCCAACCCGTAGGTATACTTATGCGCTGCAGACAATTTGCTACAGCTTGGCTCTACCACCAATAAATTGCGGCCCTTTCACCGTTCTTCGCTCAGTCGTTTTGCTTATTCTCTCTTACTCGCCGGTGCTTATTCTACATGCGTGTGACGCATAACGTTTATTTGACTGGCGTCTCTAGTTGGTACGTAGATTAGCTCAATGATTGAAGCAGTGGAACATACATCACGCCTGTGTTTATGATGGAGTAGGCAGAGGTAGCTGTGTACAACCACATTTCATCGATGATACCTAGAACTTTGTAATAGATAGGGTATGGGTTATGCGTTAACTGGTTTCATACATATTTTTGATATAACTTAGGTAATTAAAATTACTAATACCTGAAAAAAACAGTACCTATGTCAGTGTGCAAGAGAGTGACAACCTAAACATTATTAAATAAAGGAGTATCTCTTATTTCTAATCCCACTTCTGATCGCAAAGTGAACCTATCTAAATATATAAGAATCAAAGTCCTGATTGACTGACTGACTGACTGACTGACTGACTGACTGACTGACTGACTGACAGACAACGCACAGCCTAAACCGCTGATCGTAGAGACTTGAAATTTGGAGGGTGGGTTTGTCTTGATGTGTAGAGGTGTACTAAGAAAGGGTTTTTTGAAATTCAACCCCTAAGGGGGTAAAATAAGGGATGAAAGTTTGTATGGAAGTTCGTCATTTTTGAAGTTAGAATTATGAAAATTGCTGATTAGGTGTCTTTTGAAAAATAAAAAAATATGGGTTTCAGGTTTTTTGAAAATTCGACCCCTAAGGGGGTAAAATAGGGGATAAAAGTTTGTATGGAAGTTCCGTCATTTTTGAAGTTGGACTTACTTAAATTGGTGATTAGGTGTCTTTTCAAAAATAAAAAAGAGTAATTTCAGGGTTTTTGAAAATTCAACCCCTAAGGGGGTAAAATAGGGGAATGAAAGTTTGTGTTTAGATTTCTTTCGTGTTTTTGGAAATTCAACCCCTAAGGGGCGAAATGTGGAGTGAAAGTTTGTATAAGGGTGGTCGAGTTTTGTTATTTTGACGGGAAAGGGGAAAACGGGGTGAAGGGATGTTTTAATAAGTCATCCATATCTCGATATTGGTTATGATTGCTTATTTGAATTGATCAGACTGGGGTTTCCGTATTTTTAATCATTTTGACGAGAAAGGGGAGAGCGGGGTCAGCGCATGTTTAGTCATCCATATCTCAAAATTGGTTATGATTGTTCATTTTAAATAATCAGACTGGGGTTTCAGCGTTTTTAATATTTAAGGAAAAGGGGAGAGCGGGGTCAGCGAATGTTTAGTCATCCATATCTCGAGATTGGTTATGATTGTTCATTTTAAATAATCAGACTGGGGTTTCAGCGTTTTTAATATTTTGAAGGAAAAGGGGAGAGCGGGGTCAGCGAATGTTTAGTCATCCATATCTCGAAATTGGTTATGATTGTTCATTTTAAATAATCAGACTGGGGTTTCAGCGTTTTTAATATTTTGAAGGAAAAGGGGAGAGCGGGGTCAGCGAATGTTTAGTCATCCATATCTCGAAATTGGTTATGATTGTTCATTTTAAATAATCAAACTGGGGTTTCGGCGTTTTTAATATTTTGAAGGAAAAGGGGAGAGCGGGGTCAGTGAATTTTTAGTCATCCATATCTCGAAATTGGTTATGATTGTTCATTTTAAATAATCAGACTGGGGTTTCAGCGTTTTTAATATTTTGAAGGAAAAGGGGAGAGCGGGGTCAGCGAATGTTTAGTCATCCATATCTCAAAATTGGCTGTGATTGTTCATTTTAATAATCAGACTGGGGTTTCAGCGTTTTTAATATTTTGAAGGAAAAGGGGAGAGCGGGGTCAGCGAATGTTTAGTCATCCATATCTCGAGATTGGTTATGATTGTTCATTTTAAATAATCAGACTGGGGTTTCAGCGTTTTTAATATTTTGAAGGAAAAGGGGAGAGCGGGGTCAGCGAATGTTTAGTCATCCATATCTCGAAATTGGTTATGATTGTTCATTTTAAATAATCAGACTGGGGTTTCAGCGTTTTTAATATTTTGAAGGAAAAGGGGAGAGCGGGGTCAGCGAATGTTTAGTCATCCATATCTCGAAATTGGTTATGATTGTTCATTTTAAATAATCAAACTGGGGTTTCAGTGTTTTTAATATTTTGAAGGAAAAGGGGAGAGCGGGGTCAGCGAATGTTTAGTCATCCATATCTCGAAATTGGTTATGATTTTTCATTTTAAATAATCAGACTGGGGTTTCAGTGTTTTTAATATTTTGAAGGAAAAGGGGAGAGCGGTTTAGTCATCCATATCTCGAGATTGGTTATGATTATTCATTTTAAATAATAAGCTGAGCTTTATATGGTAGGTACTACTTCAGTTTGATCCCATAAAATCAACGATAATTTACGATATTTCGTAAATCAACACCCAAAAAGGGGGAAACTAAAGGTAGAAAAGTACGGCAGAAAAATATGTTTGTACCCGATTGACTTGAAACTTAGTATGCATAGGGTAGGTGAGGGAGGAAGGGGAAGACGTAAGGTAGGGGGAAGTGGATGGGGGAAAGGGAAAGGGAAATGGAGGGGGAGGGAGCAGAAGGAAGAGAGGGGAGAAAAAGGGGTGGAGAAGGGGAGGGGGATTTGGGCTTTTGGCTCTATATACCTACCTACCAAAACACGCATTCACCGAATTAGGTACCGTGATAAAGTTTGTATGGCTCCAATAAAAATCGTGAAATAAAAATATTTTTATAAAAAAGCAAATACTGACTTAAAAAACCCTGGCGCACTAAAAAGTACTAAAAAGTCTTAAGTCACCTGCCCGGTTTTTTTTTATTTTGAAGTCTACGCGGACGAAGTCGCGGGCAAAAGCTAGTTAAATATAATTATTGTGTCAAATAAAATCTTACAATAACCAATTCATTTTGTGGCAACAATAAAAAGCTAATAAAGTTATCTCGTCGAGTGCGCCGGTAGCTTGTTATCGTAGAGTTAACCCTCCGCGGCCGCCTGCAAACAATCACTGAACGAGCAGCGGACAAAAGAAACGCATCGACAATACAAGAAGCGCCAAGAAAAAAACAAACGCTGCGCCGCGATTGGTTCACGGGGATGTGACGTCACTTTTCGCCCCGCCCCCTAGCAACGGTCGCTACACCTGAGATGAGAAGGCACGAGATCATTGTAAGTGTGAAGAAGACAAAATTATATTGACGGCGTCCGATTCGAAACTAAAACAGCGCATGTGCTGTAATTAAAGCAAATGGTTTTATACTGTATAACCATTGAGATTAGATTGAATTTATGATGACAAGACTTGGATGTTAAGTCGGAAAAAGTCCATAGTGATGGTCAGTTGGAAAAGCTGTTATTGTTTGGTTACGGGTTAACCGATTTGGTTAAATTTGTGTGTTAACAGGCAGATGTCCGATGCTCCTCTCGCTCGCTCCGTCTCGCTCGCCAGTGGAGACAGGTAGCGTCTGATTGGCCGTGTATTGATTAGTGTGATTAATTAGAATTGAGTTCATTAGCATTCGCGTAATTGGAAGTTTGGGTTGCTACACTTCTCGAGTAGTTTATTTTTTGCTCTGGCTACGATTAATGTGTGCAGCAAAAAACATGATTCTTTAAGTGGCTTTAAGAGCGAGTACAATTGAGTCAATGCTTCTGTTATTAAAGCGAGATGTTTGTACACGAACTGTTACTGTCAATGAGATGAACTTAAGAAGATAAAATTACAATTTCGAATGTGAAAGCAATTTATTCAATCACCACCGAGCGGTCCACTTTAAACTTCTACCAAACATGCAAAGAAGCAACAAGCGAGTAACAACCGCGAGCGCTCCGAGGGCCCTCAAAGAAATCGCTAACAAACTCCCGGCAACACTCTAACACCTCGCACAATCGACCCAATCAAACAGAAAAAAAAACTATTCAACCATCACCGAACTCTCAATACCGCTCAAAGAAACTCCGAGGGGAAAATGCTAATACGCCGCTTCTTGCTTCTTACCAAACAAAATCACTTCGCGACCCCAAATTTCGCACTTTCAATGGGCAATTTTATTTCGCCCCCCTTCTATAGGCCCCGCCCCATTCCTCCCCGTCGAGCGTAGTCGCGGCCGGCGAGCGCAGCGGAGCGCCAGTGACGTACGCGTATCGAGTCGAGATGGACGCGCCCGACGACCGGTTCTTCGGCGGCCAGACGCCCGACCGCTCCGACACCAACAGTCCGCGCTCGCAGATGAGCAGCCCCAACTCCACCTGCTCCATCAACGTCACGGACCAGTCCCTCTCGCTCACGCAGCACCAGCACAACTTAGAGACGTTAAACAGAATGGGAATGTTTTTTCACGCGCAACAGATGCATCTCAATCAGAGTTTCGACGCGGTGAAGTCTAGGTTAGGCTTGACGCAAGTGCCTACGAGTGTTAGTCAGGGGCCGCGGCATACGATAGACGCTATTCTCGGACTGAACGGACAGCGGCAAGTTAGTAGAGTGCAGAGTGAGTTCGAGCAGAGGAGAGAGGAGCGAGAGTGCGAGGCAGTGCCCGTGTCGCCGGGCGCCGGCGAGAGCGCGGGTATGTTATATTTCGTAACTTTTTTCAAGATCTGACACATCTAAAATAAAATCTGTGTATCAACAGAGTCAGAACTTGAAAATAATGAATGTATTTTAAACCTTGTTGCATTTGGAGGGTTAACCGCTGTAAGTACTCTAACTAACTAATAAGTAGGTACTATAATAATGATGATTTACCGTTCATTGGCAGGTTCCCCATTGCTAAGTTTGGTTATTTTAAAATTAACTTTTATTAATCTCTACGTTTTAGTCTGACCTATTTACCTATTCAAATGACCTAACATTAACAAGGATAAACCAATTTTGGGAATCAAAAATATTAATGAATAGTTTTCCATGGTTTATACACATGACATGGGTCAGAAAGTTTGTGCAGATAAAAAGATTAAAGTAAAGTAAGTTCCCCGGTATTTAAACAATTGTTTTCGTAATTGCAGCGTGCAAACTACAGTTGTAAACGTAGGCGTTGCATGATAGGCGCCGCCCGCGAAAATATTTGCACCCGCCCGCCGCGGCCGCCGTGTCGCAACCGCAACCCGACGGCTAGGCGGGCGGCGGGCGGCGGGCGGGCAGCTCCGCTACTCGCACGGACAGACAACATAAATGCTTATTAAACTTTTAAATTCATTATTTAGACTTTTATAAAATATTAAAAAAATCCGTTTCTCTTTGCTGGAACCCAAATCCCGTATCCATATATCCCTGATTCTGTATCCCATATTCCGTATCCCTTATCCTGTATCCCGTATCCCGTATCCCGTATCCCGTATCCCGTATCCCGTATCCCGTATCCCGTATCCCGTATCCCGTATCCCGTATACCGTATCCCGTATCCGTATCCATATCCCGTATCACGCATCCCACATCCCGTATCCCGTATCCCACATCCCGTATCTCGTAAGCCGTATCCCGTATCCCGTATTCCGTATCCCGTATCCCGTATCAGTATCCGTATCCGTATCCCGTATCACGCATCCGTATCACGCATCCGTATCACGCATCCCACATCCCACATCCCGTATCCCGTATCCCGTATCCCGTATCCCGTATCCCGTATCCCGTATCCCGTATCCCGTATCCCGTATCCCGTATCCCGTATCCCGCATCCCACATCCCGTATCTCGTAACCCGTAACCCGTATCCTGTACCCCGTATCCCGTATCCGTATCCGTATCCCGTATCCGTATCCCGTATCCGTATCCCGTATCCGTATCCGTATCCGTATCCCGTATCCGTATCCCGTATCACGCATCCCACATCCCGTATCCCGTATCCCGTATCCCGTATCCCGCATCCCACATCCCGTAACCCGTATCTCGTATCACATATCCCATATCCCAAATCCCGTATCGCATATCGCGTATCCCGTATCCCATACCCCGTATAATTTTCAAAAACGCAAGTTTTTTTTCTTACTCCTATTCACCAATTTTCATAATTCTAACTACAAAAATGACGAACTTACATTCAAACTTTCATCCCCTATTTCACCCCCCTTAGGGGATGTATTTTGAAAAACACTGAAATTAATATTGTCGATCTTTAAAAAGTCACCTTATCACCAATTATTATAATTCCAACTTCAAAAAATTACGAACTTTGATACAAACTTTCAACCCCTATTTTACCCCCTTAGGGGTTGAATATTGAAAAACCCTGAAATTAATATTGTTGATCTTTTAAAAGTCACCTAATCACCCATTTTTATAATTCCAACTTCAAAAAATGACGAACTTCCATACAAACTTTCAACCCCTATTTAACCCCTTAGGGTTTAAATATTCAAAAAAGCTGATATTATTATTTTTAATACGTAAAACGAACCCTAAACACAAATTTTCATTACGCTAACCTCAGAAATGACGAACTTCAATACAAACTTTCGTCCCCTATTTTACCCCCCTAGGGGTTGAATTTTCAAAAACGCAGCAATTCAAGTTTTTTATTTTTAAAAAGGAACCTAAACACCAAGTTTCATAATTCTAACTTCAAAAATGACGAACATCTATACAAACTTCCCAACTAACTTTCATCCCCTATTTTACCATCTTAGGGGTTGAATATTCAAAAACGCCGAAAACCATATTTTTTATTTCTAAAAAGACACCTCAACACAAATTTTCATAATTCTAACTTGAAAAATGACGAACTTGCATACAAACTTTCATCCCCTATTTAACCCCCTTAGGGGTTGAATTTTCCAAAATCGCTTCTTATTGCTTGCCTACGTCACAAAATATATCTACTATCCAAATTTCATGTCTCTAACTTCAGTAGTTTCGGCTCGGCGTTGATGAGTCAGTCAGTCAGTCAGTCAGTCAGTCAGTCAGTCAGCATTTCCCTCTTTATATATTAGTATAGATTTTATCACATTACGTCGGAATTTTTTTATTATTTCGTATTCATTAAATATTTATGACAGAGTTATTATAAGATTGTTTTTATGTATCGAAATAAAATGTTGTGCTTGCACTTTTGTCTATAGGTAACTACTAAGGGGAAATTAGAGAAAAAAATCTAAAGTTGAACAATGTTTCATGGTTTGGATTGCCTTGAAAATAGTTCAGTGGGAGTAGGCACATGTTTATTTAAAACTGAAATTTTCTACTACCCCATATGAATATCCTAATAACTAGGTAAACAAAATACCTTTAAAAAATATATTACCTTGGTCCATTTACTTACTACCCAGTCGCTTTGACAATCCTGCGTTCATACATATTGTATGATAATTATGTATGGCAGACATACAGGACGGGTAAATATTACCGTACATACACCGCGGCAAACATTGTCGCGATGTTACTCGCTGTAGTCATGAAACTTTCATACAACGAGCGTTTTAATACCCCTACTCATTACAGAGGTATGTTAGCTTTAACTAAGTCACGAATAATAAAGGAAACTAATGAAGTAAGGATAGACGTAGAAGCGTGGGCAGACAATGGATATAGTCGACCTGATGAAAGTGGAAGGAAGATCTGAATGCGTGCACTAAGGGCCACCGCAGACTTGCTACTTTTTGCATCAGCGATCGGCGATTTTGCGACTGCATCGCGTTTTGGCGACTCTCTGCGGTTGGACGCAGTGACTGCTCCGATGAAGCGATTAAATCGCCGATCTACGCTGCAAAAAGTAGCAAGTCTGCGGTGGCCCTAAGTCGCAAAAGACAAATCACATTATAAATCACTTTTGTTCCTAGAAATAGTTTTTAAAACCATTGTAAACTGGCTGAAACCTCTATATATGAAACCTTTGATATGGGAGAAACCTATACTCAACATAGTGTAACGAAAGGTTGAACAATGAAGAAATAATAACCAATCGCATTCGGATTAAATTAGCTGGCGAGCGAGCAGATTTTTCGCTCGCTCACTTAGCCTCATTCGCTTGAGTCAGAGCGCCTGCTCAGATAGCAACAGAAAACATTAGCTCACGCCACAGTTTTAACGATTCTTTAAGTTCTAGCTATAAAGATGGGTGGAGTTTAATGTGTATGGGTGATGCGTGAATCTTAAACTCCATACACACAGCTTAACCTGACAACCAAATTCTCTTGGTTGGTTGACGCCACGGAAAAAATAATAAGCTTAGAAGGGCTAGCTAAGTGGCATGAACGCTAATCGAATAGAATAGAATAAACTTCACAATGTATGGAAATGTCAAACGTCGCTACGTAAATCAACAACAAGTCGCTATGAAGATCACGCTTGAGATCACGTGACTTATGTCTTTTCCATAGATGAACCGTAGCGATTTGAATGAACGCTTGTAGACGTCAGACTCACTTTTTTCGCATAGCTCTGTCGGACCGCAAAGAAAAAGCAGATTAGATTGTAAGCAAGGGATTTAAAACTGTGGGTATTGATTGACCATTTGTGTCTTAGGATTAAAATTAAGCAGGAAGGATTATTTAGCAAATCGTACCTAATTAAATGTATCTGAGAGAGTTGAAAGTAGGTTATGATTATAAGAAACAGGGGGGTTACTCCGAAATACGTCGCTGACGGATCGTCCGAAGTACGGATTCGATTTACGATCAAAAAAATGTCAAATCGTAGAGAAAAACGAAAGAAGAAATGTCAAATCACGACAATCCGTCAGCCGAAACGTTAGGTTCGTATTTCGGAGTAGGCCAGCAGCTTCTGTATCGTGTTCGTTGGAAGCGATCTAATCATTTCAATTTAAATGAAAGCTGTTACGCTTGATACGAGAGCGTGTGCAAATATCGCGATATTATCAGCCACGCTAAATGTTTGCATCATTATTTGCAGAAATAACTTTAAGTGTTTGTCAGTCAAATTGAAAACCTGTATTAAGGCCTATTGGGTTTTACACGCGGTAGCAGGGTTACATACAATTTATTGCAATGTTATATTTTTCTTCGGTCAAACAACCAATACATGTTTAAACCCTATCGTTATAGATTAGTTTAAATTTTCCTTGCATTTAGGGCTTGCCCTACGCATCATTGATTTTATTAAATTTTCGCGAATATCTAACGCGTTTTTCTTACTGCAAGTTACCACTACTTACCTATATTCCAATATCTAAATATATAAGAATCAAAGTCCTGACTGACTGACAGACAACGCACAGCCTAAACCACTGGTCGAAGGGACTGTAAATTCTTAGGGTGTATTTGTCTTGACGGGTAGAGGTGTACTAAGAAAGGATTTTTTAAAATTCAACCCCTGAGGGCGTTAAATAAGGGATGAAAGTTTGTACGGAAGTTCGATCTTGAATTCTGCGCGGACGAAGTCGCAGGCAAAAGCTAGTGTTTAATATACAGTTAACCAAATTATTAGGAACTTCTGCTTTTGTAGTGAGAACAGGTTTGATTGAGTTATCAGAAGTTAAAGGTCTACCTATCCCTCGGGATTAGGTAATAGTCAGTTCTTGTATACACGGCGACAAGGTTCACCACCTGTCACGTTGAGTTCTGACTATCTGGTGAAACGTGGGCTTTGAGTTGGCTTAATACCTTCACAATGTGGTGGTGTATGGCCACTCGAGCCTCTGACTACCCCCTAATGGGGATAAAAGTCGTGACGTTACGTTACAAGTTAGAGGTTTACATGGTTCTAAATGTTAAGTGTGGTTTCTCAAAACAGTATATAGCTAATATGATGGCAGTGTAGCTTGCTGCTCTTCGAAATAATTTAGCTAACATCTTTAAAGGACATTTAAAATTCAACAGCATCAATTAAGGAACCCTAACACGTTCTAAAACCAGCTCTTAACTTCAAACAAAAACCTAATTGATACAATCAAATAATTATTCCCAATGCAACAGTTTGCGCCGATTCGTGCGCACTTCGCAACCGGATACACGATCCACCGATCTATAGATCGTATCGATGCGACTGCGCACTAATGCGTTGATTGACTATCGTTTGTGAAAACATTAGTTTCACAATAATCACTATTGGGGAACGAACGGCGTTGACGTGTCATATCCGGCGCTGAAAACAAATTATGGACCGCATGATTCCATAGACAAAATCCTTATTTTTTTCTTAATTAATTTCTTAATTTCTTCATCATCAGGCTATTCATTCTATTGCTGAGGGCTTCCCCAATGATTGCCTCAGAAAGGCTAGCCAAGTGGCATGAACGCTAATCGAATAGAATAGAATAAACTTCACAATGTATGGAAATGTCAAACGTCGCTATGTAATCAACAATAAGTCGCTATGAAGATCACGCTTGAGATCACGTGACTTATGTCATTTCCATATATGAAGCGTAGCGATTTGAATGAACGCTTGTAGACGTCAGCCACTTGTCTAGCCCTTCTGAGCTCGTTCTTCAGATCTCTGCAACCAGGTCGTCAATTTCCCTGGTCGCAAGGCGCCCTGCACTACGTTTACTTTTGCATAATCTCCACGTAAGTATGTGTCCACTCCAGCATTTGTCATTTCCTCAGGTCGCGACCAGCCTACTGCAAGTTCATATTTGTTAACCTTTGAGTTATGTCAGCTCGGGTTTTCTTCAGATTATAATACAATTTTATCTCTGGTCTAATTTAGCTACGGAAATCAGTTATTTGTCCAAAACTAGTCCAAAATTTGATAAGTGGGTGGTTTTCCGGTTAATTAACTGGTAAGAGACTATACATACTCACATTACATAGGATTTTAAAAGCATCGGTCAAAAGTGTATATCTATTCTCTATCTATACCTTCAGGGCATAAATGCGTGATGATATTCCTAGATTGTATAAGAATTAGCTGCGTTCAGACCAGCGTGAACTTGCGAAGCTATCACGCCTTGCTATGACAAGACATGCCTTGCTCGAGGCAAATGCTCGAGCTGCCGCTCTCGAAGGCTGTCATGCGTTATTTTACTCGATGTTAGCTTTTTTTTTTAAATTATCTTCGTGAATCCTTGGTGGTCGGCAGATTGTGTTGGTGATCTGTTAGTTACAATGAAGAATTCACGGATATAATATTAGAGACCAGTGGTTACACATTTGTTAATTAATAGCGGACTCGAGGCCCTGATGTAAATCGGTACGCGGCTATTCTGAAACTGTGCATACTAGAGGCGCGCCCGGTAGCCGCCCGCCGCCGCTAATGCACCCACGGACAACCGATCACTATCTACATATCAACCACTTTGTTAAGCGTGTCTGTTTGACTTGTATTTTAACCGTGAAATGTGTTACACTTGGTAGACATGAGGTTTCTTAGAAGAGAAGGAAAATTATTTTAAAACATATTCATATTAATTTATTTCGCATTCCATGATGATAAGTCAAAATAGATAGACCAATAGTGCACCCAGCAGAGCACAGCAAAAGTAATAAGTAGGAGAGAGGAGCATAATTTAATAGAAAAATATTTTACGTAGTATTTTAATTATAAGTTGCTGTTGTTACATTTAAAGAGGTTTTTAGTTTTCCGCTCTGGTTTATGTGATTTTCTTTTTGGAATAAAATTTCTAGGCACACGTAATAATACTTCCTAAGAATGAAGAAAATAGGTTATTCAACATCCATGATAATGAAGTCGCAGAGTAGAACAATTAAATACAATTTGCCTGCCCCTAAGGCTGAACCCATTAATTAATTTAAGCACAATACATTCAAATCGCAGCCGAAAGGTCACACCCAAATATTCCAATACCGAGAAACATAACTTCGTTAGAAAACAATTCGTTTCTTAAAATAAAACATCGAGGTCAAGCCGCGCACGTAGGTCCTTATAATTTGTGTGAAATTATTAATTAGCTAATCGAGTTAGCAGGTATCGCCCGATCGGCCGCCGCGGCATGCAATGAAATACAATTAGCCCGCCCGGTGGCTTGTAGCGACTCATAAACTTACAATGTTTGCTATTAAATCTCGTGATTTTTGGAACTGATTTGTGTTTAATCGTGGCAGTTGGAATAATTGTAGCCAAGTCATAATTTGTTCGTAGTTGATGATAATTATACAGCGGAATTTTATTTCTTGTTACTTAAAATGGTATGTAAGATAAAAAAAATATTTGTTATTTTCTTTTTCTTATATTGGCTTGTATGAGTGCATTGCTGAGTATTCTCTCTTCTTTCACGCGATTCACTCTAAGCGAATTTAGTCTAGTAGATTGTTCTAGCCGCTTTTACGATATCATCGGTTTCTCTCTAAATCTCTTCAACATTCATATCACCCTTGCAATGCGTTTTTGCCCTACCCTGTCAAATCGAGTTTATGTTCTTTCAAGAGTTCAAACGGCATTCGACTTTATTCAGTACATTCCATTTATTTACTTTTATGAACCGTTATCCTGGTCACATGAATAGTTACTAAATCACCGAATTAGAATCAACACAGATAGGTATAGCCCATCCCGCTAGGAGCCATTACCAGTGATCGAATGATCGTTTAGCGCTGCGGTCAGTCCCGGAGGGGGACATAATCGAATATTGCCTCGTAATAGCGATTGCGAATCGATTGTGAGCCGCACAATCGAGTCGCCGTAATCGAGCGGTCGTGATGAAGCTTTCAATTGGTTCGCCACTAAGCTAGCTCTATGTATGACACGTGTAGGTATAAAGTTAGTTGGCTACCGATCAACTATGACTTCGGAATAAGAATGTTTTTATTATTCAAGTAAAACTATAGGTGTAGAATCTTTGTATCGTTTGGACGATTCATAAGTACAGTACAAAATAATGTCATGATGAGACACTACCATCCGTTCGTAATATCATTTCTATGGGGAAGGATGGGCAAGGAACTCCATAGTAACCCCTTCGATAAAGACGTTTTACATTTAAGGACATTATACTTGTGTAAATGTAAATTACTGTACTATTCCCCTAACAGATGCAGAGGCGCACTTATATATGCTCACACAACATTATGATCTAATATAAAAACAGTGATCTTATGTTGTTGAAAATAACATAATCCTAGACTAGTAGAAGCCGCAAAAGAACCCTAGGATTGCAA
Organism: Drymonia ruficornis; assembly: GCA_947859195.1. Lineage (NCBI taxonomy): Eukaryota > Metazoa > Arthropoda > Insecta > Lepidoptera > Notodontidae > Drymonia > Drymonia ruficornis. Next base: position 9,451,078 of record OX401927.1, read on the forward strand.
GGCAAACATAACCAAACGACACGACACGGCGACAAGGTTCACCACCTGTCACGTTAGGTTCTGACTATCTGGTGAAACGTGGGCTTTGATTTGACTTAATACCTCCACATTGTGGTGGTGTTTGGCCACTCAAGCCTCTGACTACCCCCGAATGGGGTCAAAAGTCGTGACGTTATATTTATATTTATTTATACATAACCAAATTGTCTATCGCCGCTTCTTTTATGAAATACCCAAGCGTAATTAGATGTTGTTATAAGTAATAACCAATCAGAGTGATGACGAGGTAGGTAATACAAAATAGCTTCTAGCATCAACAAATTATACACGAGCGACACCTACAAATTATATGTACTTAAGCACTATTTTAGCGATACAGGATGTGTTATTACAACCTTCGCACCTCGTTTTCCTTAACGAGTTCGACTAAAAAACTTTCACATCATTTTTTGTGCCGCCATCAATTTAATTACATTTTAACCGTCAATTAATATCGGACAATGAAATAATGATTAACATATCTCAGTCATTAAACTGTCAAGTGTGATACGCCGTCGAGCAAAAACAGAACCGATCATCATTATCAATTAAGACGCAGTAGAGTGGACGGAATCATCAGTTGTTCCCGATGAAGTTTATATTTTTCTTACTGACCATTTTGAACAGCGATTTGATCATAAATTACAAGAACGATAAATAAAAATATGTGCAAGAACAGAGGGGCTAGCCAAGTGGCATGAACGCTAATCGAACAGAATAGAATAGACTTCACAATGTAGGTATGGAAATGTCAAACGTCGCTATGTAGATCAACAAGAGGTTGCTATGTAGATCACGTGACTTATGTCATTTCGATACATGAAGCGTAGCGATTTGAACAAACGCTCGTAGACGTCAGCCACTTGTCTAGCCCTCTGGGGGTCTAATAGTGTCAATATGCAACATTGCCAATGCAATTCATTTTCTGGTTTTCCAGCAGAATCCTTGGCAATAGTCACACATTTTACGCCATTCCTGACCATTTGCATAGTGGCGCAATAAAACCCCCTGTTGTTTTAAAACGTATACGTGTGTATAAGAGCCACGCCTGTCAAGACAAATTGATAGTACTTAGGGCTTTGGTAGCAGCAATTTTCGCTAAGAGTGAGAGCAGTGTAGGTAGGTACTCATTGGCACTGTCCCTAGTTGACAGGATTTAAACTACTGAAATGTATCTCTTAATTAATTAACTAATTTCAAAACCTATTTAAATTTTAAGAATCAGAAAATATATATTTTTTTATTTATATTTTTTTTTCTTAATCTATGGTCCAGTCTAAGATAAGTAAGCGACCTTTTGAGTTTGTTTCAGTGTGCACATAAATTAAAAAGAAAAATTTCTAAAAAAATATACATTCCTTTCGTATTTAGAGAGTATCCGCTTCAAGGCTCTTATGTCATCTGCAAATGAATTGCCATTTCGGCCTCTACTAATTAATATAAAATAAGGATGCCATGATTCTCATCTATATCTATACATATAATAAGAATGTAAAATTGGTCGCGTCTGTACATTCGAAATATTTGGAAAAAAAATAGTGGGGGGGACTTAGATTGACCAGCAGAATTCATTTTTATCATTTTTAGAATTTTTGTCTGTGGGTATGTTTGTATGTTTGTATGTTTGTATGTTTGCTCAGATTTTCGAAAGAGCACAACTTCGAATCCACCGGATGGATTTCAATGAAATTTAGCATGGATATGACTAATAGTCTAACTTAACATTTAGGATACTTTTTTTTTCGAAAATGTTTAGGGTTGCCACAGAAAATTCAAAAAACTACTTAAAAATTCTAAATGTTTGAAAGAGCACAACTTTGAATCCACCGGATTAATTTCAATGAAATTTGGCATGGATATGACTAATAGTGTAACTTAACATCTAGCATATTTTTTTTTTCGGTAAAGTTTAGGGTTGCCACAAAACATTCAAAAACTACCTAAATATTCGAACACGCACAACTTCGAATCCAGTGGATTGATTTCAATGAAATTTGGCATGGATATGACTAATAGTCCAACTTAACATCTAGGATATTTTGTTAAAATATTAGATTGTAAATTTTTATGACCACACGGAAATTCTAGCCAACAATAAGTTTTAGTTATTGAAATACGTCTATTTAGAGCGGAGCCCTACGGAGCCCTACGTTGTGTGTGATCCGACACTATTTGGAATACATAATCTTAATTTTAATAATAATAATAAATATTTTATTGCTGCGTTCTACCATCTTAAGTTTCGTTTTTCTTAACTAGATGTCGCTATACTTAAAATCAGACAATACCTGCCTTGCACCACATGTCAAAATTTAATATCTTCCTTGCTTCAAGAAATTTCGTTTTTTTATTCCTAATTACGTATAAAAAATATTAAGCGGGTCTTTGTATCACGCGGAATCTTAGACGTTAACTCTGGAATTCATCTCCGCAGTACTAATGCCGTAGGGAAGCTACCTACCTAAGAAGTAAGTCTAGAGGACCTACTGATTTTGAATTAAGTAGTAATAGAAACACAGACATTGAACTCTGAACTCCAACCCCTCAGGAATGATGCTGCTGGGTAACTGCCTGCTTAAACCATAAATCTGGAGGACCTACTAACTTTGAATTAGCAATGTGGGTATCAAGTAGAAACTTCTCAGGCGAGGTCGCGTTTCCGATCCGGCGCTAGAATTTAAGGAAAACATGTAAAATGACTACTTGTAAGTGCCCTCCTAGGCCTAAACATAATAAACGCTTTGACTATTGACTTAGACGATAAACTCCGGACTCTAACTTTTTAAGCACGATGTTGCGCAGTGACTCTTACCTAAGCCGTGAGTCTGGAGCATACACTCATTTTAAATAAGGAACATGGGTATCAAGTACAAACTTAAACATTGAGCTCTGGAGTCCAACCGCTCAGTCGTGATACTGTGAGTAACTACAGATATAGATAGACGGATACAGATAGACTGGTATAGACAGAGATACTCACCTACCGATAGATTACAGACAGACCGATTCAGACAGACAGATACTTACAGCTAAACTGATACACACAGACAAATAAAGTCAAACTTTTGTTACACAAACAACTAAGGCGCCAGGCAAGCGTACGGCCCACCTGTTGTTAAGCAGTTACCGTTCCCAATAGATGCTTGCAACCAAAGGCATCGGTAGCACGTTTCCAACCTGAAGGGGAGTGGGGTTAGTGGGAGGGGACGGGGAGGTGGCTGGGTTGCGCTTCCGGCTCTCTCCCTCATCATACGAAACGAAGGTAAATTAGCTACTTGAATGCCGATCTCCACCTTACTGGTCAGACTCTACCACCTTACTGGTATAGACTGGTACAGATAGACAGCCACGGACAGACGAACTCAGACTGATGCTGACTGACGTAATACAGATTAGACGATAGACAAAATTATATTTAAGGGCTTCACCGACTGGACGCGGACGGAGTCGCGGGCACAGCTAGTCGGAAATAATTCAATAACGCAATCCATTTTGAAAAACATCATTAATGCCGCGAAGAGCTTTAATACGTGGTCGCGGCAAATCTGACACGTGATTAGGGTTGCCACATCGAAAAAAAACAACGACAAGCCATTATAGACGATAATGCTTGCGAGTGTTACCAGATTATCGATAATTATTATAAAAAAAGTCAGGCTCAGATCGTATCGTGATAAGTGTAAAAGTCTTAATGCGTTGCCCATAATATTTTTATTTGTTTTGTATGCTTGCTTGTAATCTGTTTGGGTAATCTAAATGTGACATAACTCTCTCGCTCGGACCGGTAGGAGTGAGCGAGCTAGCGTCGTTGCTGTTCACTTTGATCGGTCAATCTCCGCGCCGAGCGCACGGTACAATGCTCGGATGTTTTGTCAGTTCTGTGTACGACACTCTTGATTTCTTAATCGTCGCACGGCTGACAGGCGATGTATTAAATTGTGGCGCTACTTATTAACAATGACAAATTAGACATTTTATTCGGAGCTTAAAGATTAAACAAATATTTTATTGATCAATCTTTAACAAAATATTAAGCTGGGAAAGGTTTATCAATCGAATGCATTGCATCGGACGCGGTACAAGCTACATGTATCTTTAAATATCAAATTCCTTAAATTCGTAGAGGCTTCGCGTGTCCTGCTTTTAAAACTTTAGACCATAGGCACAGATTATAGAAGTAGACAGATGGAGTCTTGGCAACAAACGAAGTGAAGCCGGGTAGCATTTTATGTGTGCGTGACAACTAGGAGCGGCACTAAGGAAATATACATTTGTGTGCGTGTAAAGTTGTGTAGCTATAGGGCGAGATTGTATTCGCTTTCACGTTTTGTATTTGCTTTGGTGGCTTCACTTTCGTGTTCTACGCACTCCATCTGTATTTTTCTGAAATCTGTGACCATAGGTTTACGGTCGATTCGCGCGCGCTCGGATACTAATCATGGATTTAGGATTTGGACATTATCATCAAGACCTAGACCATAGGTTAAGGATCGTTTCGCGCGCGCGTGGATACTAATCATGTATTTAGGATTTGGACAGTATCATCAATTATTAATTCGTCATTAATTGTAGCTTCCTAATCCAATGGGTGCGTTTTTATGAGCCGAGCGGTGCGCCCGAGCAGTCAGTTTTGACATCGGAACTCATAGACCCTTTTTCAAAAATTTCACACTCATGAAAAGGAAAACAGTGACTACCTACGTGTAGTCACTGTGTAATCTGAATAAATAAAGCAATAGTAATGTAATTTCAATTTATTCCGCGCCATTAATCATTGTTAAATTGTAGCGAGCCACATTAGCACTCGGGCGGCGCGGGCGCCCGGTGGACCGCTCGATCACTCGGTGCGGACAAAATAATAGCGCTGATAAATACCGGGCTTCCGCAAACAATTACCTTCCTAGTTTCCATTTGTTGAAATCTGTGTGTTTTATGTTAAGTACATGATTTCAGCGAACATTGCTTAATTTATTTACAAAACTGACATAAAAATAATAAAAACATATTGAAGGTTGAATATGGTCCTTAATTCATAAAGACAATTCATACTGTGCTTTTACTCCACAGAGTAAAGACTAAAGAAAGAGGTCCCCTTATTATATAGATGTATGAAAAAAAACGTGGTCATTGTTTTTTTTATTTTCATTGTTCTATCTACCGGTAAATAGTTGAACTACTCGCTTCGTTTTATGTCGATGTTAGTACTAGGCCGACCACTCGGCTGACTTGCTTAGGGCCAGTCCCCTTAGTAATTGGTCCATGTTTTACTCTATGTTTCACTATGTAAATATGGAAGGATTTGGAATTTGTATACTTAGTTATTATAATACAAATCATCACTGCATATTTAACCCTCTGTATACGGCACGCAGATACGCGGCTACATACGAGACATTAATTGATTTTCTATCGTGTCTGGAATTAATGAAAGAATTTCTCCTTGTAAAATTATTTTCCAATTCAACCAAACAAGCAGTAGCACGGACAGTAGCTTCAGTTTGCTGATCGTGCGATACGCGATGATATACGATACAAATTACTTTTAGATTTATGTCCAGCACGGGTTGCTTTCAGCCCACTGGGCGATCGCGTCGCTGATACCGCGGATACCTGTTTTAAATAGAAATTGCATTCGGTCGGTTATCTTCAGCTCGGCCAGTTACTTTTATCATAACACTATCTCTTGTATTATTGAAAGAATGTGGTTGGAAACTTGAATCAACTACCATCAAGACTTTTAGTTATGACAAGTTATGCCGTGAGCATTTAGAAGTTGAACAGAAACGAAACTTGTATTTAACCAAGAATCGGCTGATGCAAATTTTCAGGAACGAAAACTCTTCAGGCTTCTGAATATGCCTCCTCCGAACTAGTATCAGCTGTTTTGAGCGATTTTCTGTCAAACTTACAAAGCACACCCAACAAAATAAGATCTCCATTCTCTCTTGACTTCTATATCTTCTTTGTTAATGACTCCCGTCCAAATTCTCTCTAGTTAACCACACATCCCTTGTAGACAGAGGATGTATCGTAGTGTCCTATAGGCTAGACGCGTCTTGATTTGAATATAATTGCCTTATGAGCGCAAGACACGAGGCTCACAGACGTTGCCATTTGCATAAGCAAACGTTCAAATTGTTCTGTTTGATTTATAGCGGGTGTTGGCTTGTTCGCATCGCGTAATTACCGGCTGTGTGCGGTGTTGATTATTCTCGATATGGCGCTGGGTTCCGCTGTTTGCGTTGCACTGCTCGGTATACGTAACTCTAATGGAAATAGAGGCCTTGTGTAGGGAGGAATTAGGGTAAAATTATGTCAGTTATCATCATCTCTTGAGGCTTGACAAGTCACACTCCCATAGTCTTTCCCAAAAGTCGCTGTACTGTCAGCAAAGTCCACAGGAGTAACTCGATTAGTGGACTATGCCGGATATTCAAATAGTGTTGTATGAAAAGAGGATTATTTACTTTCAAATCCATTCGATCTTTGCCTTGTCATTACTGAATCAATTTATCATGCTAAACGTTACCAAACCGAACCACCAAACGCTACATCGGTGGCATCAGTAGCATCTTCCAACAAAATATTGATTTCCTATTCATGTAAATCAGGTATATGTAGACTCTTACTTAAGCCTTTACCGCTCATTGTCACAGAGAAGATGTGCAATGAGCTTAACTTTCCTATCAATACTAACTAAACATGACTTTAAAATATAGCATATCCTAAAGCTTCCTTTCTTTCAATTCCAGGCGAGGGTTCGTGCAACAGTAACGACGGCTACAGCCAGCGCACGCCCACGGACGACAAGTCCCCCCCCGGCAGCGACGACGACACCCCCCGGCCCGGCTCCGCGGCCGATAACAAGAAGAAACACAGAAGAAACAGAACCACCTTCACCACCTACCAGTTGCACGAACTGGAGCGAGCGTTCGAGAAGAGTCACTACCCTGATGTGTACTCGAGGGAGGAGCTCGCGATGAAAGTCAATCTACCTGAAGTTAGAGTACAGGTTAGTACCTTATCATTATCATTATGTCAGCTAAAAGACGTCCACTATTGGACATATGCCTCCCCCAAGGATTTCCACATCGACCGGTCCTGTGCCACTCACGTCCAGCGGTTTCCCGCAACCTTCTCTAGGTCGTCAGTCCACCTTGTGGGGGTCTACCCACGTTGCGTCTTCCGGCACGTGGTCGCCACTCAAGAACCTTTCTGCTCTTTTAGTATAGTTTAATCTAATTACTTCTAGGATGATAGGTAGGATCTCTAGTAGTCACCAAGAAAGATGCGGAAATTGACTGTTAGTGGCAGGAAATTCATAATTGCCTTATAGAGACAAGTCACCTTCTGAAGTAATTTTGAAGAAAATACCTGTCACACATATTTGACCTATGATGCTATGATAGATATTCTATGGAAAATCTGCCAAAAGAGGATTGTGAGATAGGTTTTTTGCTTGTAATGTATTTAAGAAGTAAATCGTATATAATAAGAAGAAATATTGGTGAAGTAGTTCAGAATATTATCCCTTTCTGTGTCAGGCACACCAACTGTTGAACACTCACAAGGAAGCCATTTTGGAAACCCCAATAAATACTTCTCACTATAAATCCATTGACTGAAATTTTGTTCTGTATTAAGTGAAATGAGAACACTTCGTAAACACTGAGTGAAGGGCCCACAGAAAAGGGTAAAGGGGCAATAATGAACCCAAGGGGCTTATGCCACTCAATCCCCTTTAGCTTCCAGCGGAACATATGTCAGCCGTACTGATGCACGACCAGCCTGCGAGACCCGCGCCTCCCCTTTCACGAACAAAAACTATAATGCGCGAGGCGAAATGTAAGCAATGTCTGGGGCCTCATTAAATTGGCCACATCTTAATTGCTTTCTTATATCGCTGTAAAAATGTGTTCGTGCAAAGAATTTTAGCATTTACACCCTTGTGATAAAGATGTAGCGTTAGCACTGAATGCTGGTTTTGCGGCTGTTTGCTAAATGTTCCGGTCGCCAGCTAATCTGACACTTGGTCAATATAAGCTCATCGCATATTAATTACAGTAATAAGTGTCATAGTTGTCAAGAATAATTTGTGTGCCTTCATCTTAATATTTTATTCTGAGTATTGGTTTGGTCTAATAAGTACATTAAGATCGATATTAGGTTCAGAATAATATGTATAACTTCATTCTAATATAGAAAACGTACTTCGCTTGGAGCTTGAAGGAATGTAGAATTATGAGCATTACTCTCTGTTTAGATTTTAATCATCGTTTTATTTATTCACATGGGAGTAGTTAAGACTATAGCTGCTAGGTACATGCTACACTACTGCTACATACTACGCCGCATCTTTACTCGTAGGTAAACATGACCCTAATAGACTACGACCACAGCACTCAGCCAACTGCAAAGGCATTTACTGCTAAGCGTAAAATAGGCTTAGTGCCCGTGATAGCCGGTTCAAAAGGCCCAGAACTAGCAAAAGAAACAGCTTACTCTCTACATGCCTCACAATATTAATCGCTCAGCTCATCGACTGGCTACACAAGTTGTGAAGCTGCAGTGCCGTCGTCTGCAACGGAAGCGGCCGGTAATTCGCTTAAACTAGCGCCGCGCCACCGACACCTCCGCTAACACGACGCACGAGTATACTATACTCGGAGTACATGATACTACTAGTTGGACTATATTCGTCTGTACATTTTAGAATGTTTCAAGTGTCTACCGATCATCTTATTTAAGTATCCTAAGACCCTTTTCGGTGTAGCTGATGAAGCTATCTCCATCTCTCTAGGGTAGTCTTTTTCATCTCCACATACGAAATGACACCTACCTTCTCTTTAATCTGGCTCATGTAGATCATATTGGGACCTTCATGGTTAGCAGCAGTTACCTAAAATATAGTGTTGTCTCTGTCAGCTGAAAATAACTATTCTGATGTAACTTGACTATCAGTTATACGGGCCCGTTGGCGTGGTTGGTGTTGATTCCGCCTTTCACGCTGCAGGTCGTAGGTTCGATTCCTACCCGGGACATGCATTTGTGTGCATGAACATGGCTGCATGTCTTGAGTCTGGGTGTATTATGTATATTAAGTATGTATTTACAAACAAAAAGTAGTATATGTAGTAATATCAGTTATCTGGTTTCCGTAGTACAAGCTCTGCTTAGTTTGGGATCAGGTATCCGTGTGTAAATAATGTTCCAGGATATTTATTTAGTTATTAGTTCAGATATTGATTTGGACATCAATGGTTGGTTAGACGAATACTCTGTCAGGTTTACTGCATTGGTTCACCAAGAGTTTACAGAGCTCATCACTTGCCCCATCTATTGCCGTTAAGTCATCAATACCAAGATTATTAACTCGTACAAAAAAATAATCTGTATCTTTGTTATCAAGATTTAATAATTTAGGTATTTGATACCTATGTTTCTTAGTGGGTATTCAGGTCGGTTTTTAGCTTTTATTACAACTGCAGCCGGGTGATCTTATTAGTCGCGACAATTCTTTATCGTCAGAACATAAAATCGCTAAAGAAGAAAATAGTGTTGCAAATGGAATGACTATTGTAATCCTCGTATCTAATTGGTTGGCGTAGCATAGACGGGAGACGGGCGTCGTCGGCGCGAAAGGGTCACTAATTGAAACATCCACGGACGGACAAACGAATTTACAGTCCACACTAATTACCTTTTAGATAAACAGCGGTTAAATACTGGAAAATGAACTTAATTGTGCTCGTGTTATTCTTGAATTAAGGACTGTGAGGTTCTAAGTAACTTTACAACGTTACTAATTGTTCCCCTATAATTTCCGTTACACTCAAACACGGTGTAATGAAGTTCAGGGAACCATTAAATGCAACTGTTACAATCAAAGTTTATCTAATCTTATCTGCCATCACCAAGTAATTGTTCCTCTTTACGAAGTCAGTCACACATAAACACTTCGCTTTTATCACCACCCATTTCGCTGTGACCTCTTGAGATGAACAACTGGTATCAAAACGGAGTTCTGATTAAATTGGTGATATCTATAAGCTAATGTCCAAATTGTATAGGTCTTTATGAGGTTTGAAGTGGTTCGAGGTGGTGGGTCTTCTAATTTGGCCGATTTACAATGGCAGAGTGCATTAGGCGACAAACAGACAACAATAGGTTAGTGATGGTAATCGAATTCGCTACGTTGAACGCTCTGTGGGGTAGGGTGACCATGTCTCTTTGGTTAGAAGAATTTATCTTAAATTCTTAGTTCAGTTTTAGTTACAACACTTATTGATTGTAAAATTACTACAATATATTACTGAAATTTCCCTAACACAATAAATAAATTTCACCGGAATAACACACTAACTGTATGGTCCCAAACTAAGCACCGCCTGTACTATGGGTACAATGGACTGGGGGTGAACCCAAAGACACCCAGACCAGGGCAAATTATGAATAGGCCGTTTCCGAATTTGCCTCTGGCGGGAATCGAACCCTTAACCACCCGATGCAGTGAGCCAAGCGACCTACGCTTGAACCACTGCGCCAATCGCTCTTCATGCCCATGCGCATGTCCATGCCAAGCGTACACATGCCCCGAGCTATTGCACCAGAGCCATGACATTATACGAGTATCTATCCGTTCTGAAGTCAAAACTGACTGCATGGGTTCGCTACTCGTCTCTTTTCTATATCAGTACTGTAAATAGGACATAATATCCCAATAAACACCGTGTAACTGCTCACCCTCCGCGTCTCAATGGCTTGTCACTTATCGTCGTCACGCTCGACTTGCGACAAAAATGTGCTAATAAACGTTTTTGTGCTAAACGCCGAGCTCCAAACACCCCTTGCACACTCCACCGATCAATTTATCACTCTATTCCTAGTTTCTAGCGTTGGTTTTGCATTGACGGCATATTTCTTCCGTGTTGAGGGTGCTCGAAAATGAGTTTTATGATGTTTGTTTAGTGTCGCGATATTGTTTTGTGCGAATTTGTAATGGTGTAGGGCATGGAGACGTTTTATAGCCGAGCATTTTATGTACAAACTTCCAACGTAACCTTTGGGCTGTAAAAATATCGGAACCTATCCGATGAGTCTTATCCATGGACCAGATACTAAGGGGACTGGCCCTAAGCAAGTCGGCCGAGTGGTCGGCCTAGTACTAACATCGACATAAAACGAAGCGAGTAGTTCAACTATTTACCGGTAAATAGTAAAATGAAAATGAAAAAACAATGACCACGTTTTGTTTCATACAAATATCTAATAAGGGCACCTCTTTCTTTAGTCTTTACTCTGTGGTCTTATCAATGCCTACTACTTACTTATTTGAACTTCTGCTTCTGCGTTCAGTTTTTGCTAAGCGACGTCATGTCCGCCAAGTCCATCTAAAACTGCTCCAGATCTAAGCTGTTCCTGAAAACTTCTTAACGTGTTCAAAGAACTGTCAATGATCTAGTGAACTGAGTCAGCCCAGTAGAATACCCGCTGTACACTGCAACAGAGCTACTGCAGAAATTAAACAACAATACAATCATCTGTTTCGTTATACTCCTGCACAAAGGTTTCTCCGTGACACTTATTTAGAAAGATGATTATTGAAATTGTCATGTCCTTTCAATGGGTCTGTAAATCAAGGTGAGAAGTACGAGATAAGAATTAAGCTGATATGTAGAAGAACATATCTGATAACATTATACAGCTTTGACAATAACGATACCCTTACCTTGATGATAGTCCCACTATGTGGATCTCGGTGAGCAGATGGCCAATGCAATAAGAAGATAATTAATTTTGCTAACATAAAGTTTTAATTAATTTTGTTAACAATAATCAAAATAATTTACACGCACTTACAGACCTCGATGTAAAATCACTTTCAGCTGTGCTGGAATTACAGCGGGTGATAGATTATGGTGTTAATTGTATTCAGTCGGAGTGAAACCCGTAATTTTCCGTTGGAGCGTTAATTGCCGTTTCATTTACCGCAAGAAAGGGTTCGAGAGCTATTAGCTGAGTTTTTGTTGCGTCACCGGCGTCGGCTAATGTGCTGTCTAGTGCTGGCTTCCGACAATCATTACAATTACTTCTTGCTGATTTACTAAGTGATTCGTGGTGTGATCCACTGGAATTAAATCTATAGCTAGGTACTGTTTTATTCTTCATTCACCATCCCTTATTTCTGAGGATCGCGACTATTGCGGATTGCCATCCAAATGTCACAGTCGTATGCGTTGTATACCTCTTGTAGAAACTGTTCATTCGATTTGGTCCATTATTATAATATGCTCAGCTCGTGCCTAGACGAACACATAATACGTCTAAAGAAGCTGAGCGTCCTCTCCCTATAGATTATTGTGAGTCGTCACCTAATGACTCACAATAATCTGAAACTAAAGACCTACAACTGCTACAACAAACAACTAAAGAACTAGGCATGGGGCCAACACCATATTTCGAAAGCATCATACACACATAAGTACCTATAGTATAGGTAGGTACTGTACAAATCATAAATCTTGAAGGAGCAATGGTCCATATTCTGTTGAACTGTATTGCCATCCTTATCATAGTAAGAACGTATGTGCAAGATGGAAATACTTTTACATGTGGAAAGTTAAGTCATTATTTTGATGACAATAAAATTAGCATAATTATTGGGAAGTATTCAAGTACATAGAAAGTATTTTGAATCAAACTAGAAAGTAATTTGTACTTTAGATTGCATATAAGAACAATCATGTGGTGAAAATGCCATTCATTTGCAGCTGGGAAATAAAAACCACTAATCAAGCATATTAAAGAAACTATAATCCACGATATTTCATGTTGAATGTATCCGAACAAGCACAATTTTCACGGTGATAATCGCATGATATGCCCCGTGACCAATCGCGGGATCGCTCACATTAGCCTGGATTATGGCCACCCTATAGGCGCGTGTACGAATATGCAGCTGTCTCTAGTCCACCCAGACTGATCGCTTGTTATCTATCTTTATAGTCACACACTCATATCCTCGCTGAGGTCAGAACCTCTGCCTCCTCTGCTGCCTTTTTTGTGGACTATATGTTGTTGGCCGAAGTGGCCTTAACAACTTCACCGGGTAGAGGGCGAGTGCAAGGTGTGCTCCACCTAGAGGCGCACGGAAGGCAGCTGGCTCATGGACGCTACGGTACGGCCTCAGCTTAAGCTGTTGCCAAATGCGAACGGGGATAAATGTACCTCCTGATCGGAAGCAGAGGCTTCCGCTGTTGTGGGCCCCATATCTCAGTGGTATATGTGATATTAGGGAAGCCTATTGGCATTGTTCGGATTGTTGGAAGGACTGAGCAGGTCAGCATTATCAGGCAAAGATGACGTAACAGGTTTCAGCTTTTAAAACAAAATAATGGTGTTCTTGCCCTAGTTATTACTTTGTCGATTCTGTGCTAAGAAGTGATCAGCCCGAGTCTCAGTATCGTATAAAAATCTGGCATTTTCAGAATCTCGCATTCTATTGCCGTCGTAACTACTATACCGAAATGCTTACAATTTTCTTTCTATGATGATTTCTTTGAGATTTGGCTAGACCGATTATTTACTTCCTTTCTAAAATATGTTCGGCCCGTCCTATATCAAATTACGTCACACGCTTGTAAATACTCGCAGCCAAATTGTGATCTAGTTAGCCGGGTATCTATCGGGGCGTGCAGTGTGTACTCAAGTTAACACCGCGCCAGTCGACGGTCTAAGTGAATTGTACAAGCTCGCGCGTCCTGCCGCTGCCATGGACACCTATACTATGGAAGGAACCAATATCAATACATTTCATAGCGTTGTCTGTTACGAAAACAAATGCGACGCGATACTTCGCGCTTCAAACACGCGAAGGTCGGGTCGTTGGAAGCCGTTCTGCTATCAGCCTCAAAAATAATAAGTTCCATTACATTATCATCATGATTATCAACAGTTTTTCGCTCGCCCCATCCATCTCTTCCACGTGCTAATATCATACAGATCCCCCTGCGATTATTTATTATATCAACGACATAATATCTTGCTGGACAACCTTTATTTCCCCTATCTGCTCAAGGTACCACTAGATAATATCGCTTGGTCTTGCTCTACTATTATCTTTTCTCTTGAGTCTTGAGTCCAATCCAAAAAGGACACTCGAAATTTTGTCCTGAATCTTTGTGCGATGACGTATCAACAGGGTTTGCAAATCATTTTTTTAAGACTATCTTATGACAAACAATTGTGCGGTAAAGCTCGTGCTCGCTGATTTGCACCTTCAACAAATTACCTTTTACATGACAATAATTCTGATTCTACTGTCCCTTCTAGTATAGCGTACAGTTTCCGCGCTGGTTCGTATGGGATTAAGTTATAATAGTTATTAATTGCTTGGTAACTGGATAGGCGCGCGCCACAGCCTCGCTCGCTGCTAATCGAATACCTCTCGACACTGTTAACTCATTATACCTCCTTCGTAAATTTTAACGCTTTTTGGTAGATTTTATGTTGGATTATAACGCTAGAAGAAATTTGATTCAGAATATCTAAAGATTTAGCGTTCGCGAAATGTTAATGATACCCTTCGATGCACAAAAGAGGTTAGCATGAGAAAGGAGATTCTATAATTCGGCAACTCTTCAGAAAGCACTTGACAGAGCGGTTCGTGGTCATCTCCATCATGGCTTAGTACCCTTCTTAACACGCGTTTATAATCTTCTTCATTATCACATAGAAGTGAAATATTTTCTATCTCATCTGGCTCACTAGACGTGGAAGCCAAAGATCGTATACACGTATATAATGTACATTTCCTCCGGCGGGCGCGAGCCTCGTGGGAGCCGCCGCGTGCCGGCAATTTGCGAAACAACCGGGAAATTGTGTTTATCGCGATCACATCATTTACTCCCGTTTCTTTTCATTTGATCCCCCTCGCCTCCTCACCCCTCACGCCTCCCCTCGCTCCCCCGGCGCTGTCTTACTCCAAGTTTAAGCAGTTTTCTGCTATTGCTGTGCTCTTGTTTCTATTTTCTCTCGTGTGTGGCAATCTATTGTTTTGTTTTGCGGCTATAGTTCTTCGTTACAGCCCTTTGAGTATGTATTGAGGTCAATTTACAACTCCTGCTACTACTAATGTTTACTCTGAGAGTCAACTGCCTGCTGTTAAACGCATCTAATCCTTTGTTTTCTGACGTTACTATAGATTGTTCTCAAAGCGCTTTAAAGCTTTTAATGTCTTGAAATCTTGCAATTTAGGCCGCATCAAAAAACCAGGCCATTCAGCCAGGCAGAGTTGGGCAAAATTTAATTGCAATTAATTAATTGTAAATTGCATGTGGTGTCACAATTAACAATTAATTTTGATTTTTTTGTCCATCGCGAACAAATCACAATTAATTGTAAATTGTGACACCACCTGCAATTTGCAATTAATTAATTGCAATTAAATTTTGCCCAACTCTGCAGCCAGGCCGTTGATCATATTTCGAGAACTGGTTTAATTTCTTAAATGCAGGTTTTCTTACGTTCTTTTGATGATTATTATTAGAAATAATAAATTAGCTAATCCCTTTTCAAATAGTACCTTATTATTCGTTATAGGCACCTGCCTATTAGTGTATTCATGCTCCCAATATTAATAGACCCCCGATCAATAGCTGAATAAGTCTCAATAAGGTAATCATAACTCTGAGCTTTTGTTCGATAATAATTTGATTAAAAATTGACGGCTCCATCCTGTTCCAAAAAACGCCTTTAAAAAACAGGAAACAACTAAATAAGGGTAATTCAATTACATACGATATTTGCACCATTCTCTCGTGACCCCTAATATGGTCAGAAGCAGAAAGGTTAGTTCCACAGGTAGAGTTCAAGAGTGGATGGTGGTGGTACAAAGGATTATTATGAAGGAATGAAGCATTGAACGGTTAATAGCGGGTTCTGTGCGTATCATGTCGGTGTGGATTACGCGCGAGCCGGCGGAACTCTGAACTTGATATTTCCGTTCACTTTGCAAGCTTTTTTGTCGCGTTTGTTTGAACAATAATTTAATTGGCTCAATATACTGTTACTAACTAATAATAAAAAAAAAATATTTATTAAATTTTCCAGCACTTATTATCACGAGAAAAATTATTGCATTCAAACGAGGCCTAAATCTCCCTTGGAGCTTTTGAGTTTATCAATGTAGAAAACCTCTATAGTACGTTTTTTTATACTTGTTCTATTTGGTAAACAAAGATGGCGTCCAGCGGGGCGATTGCGTAACATTTTTGTCAATGTTTCAATTGGTTTCGTATATAATTGACACAGGATGAACGAAACCAATTGAAATATTGACAAAAAAGTTACGCAATCGCCCCGCTGGACGCCATCTTTGCTTACCAAATAGGACAAGTATAAAAAAACGTACTATACAGTATCTCATGAAGTCTTCGGGTAATATTACGATCGGAGGTAAAGCAATGATTGGCGAGGTCAGTCTGAGGTGGGTGAGTGGCATTTCGAACTGAGCGTCTCCAAGCTTTGAAAAGCATGAAAAAGTCGGCACCGATTGTTGTCTAGTCAGCAGTCACTAAAATTTCGGGTGGCTTAAACATCTCTGGGACCAACTTGACAGGGTTATTGAAAAAAAACTAACAACCTTGCAAGACCGTATTACTGACATCATAAACAACAACTTTTGTTTGTTTTATGACTTTTTACAAAACATAATACATTTAACAAAAATTCACTTTCTAAAATGTATGAAACTAGAAAATATTCTCATCTACAGGAAAGGCACGGTACGTGGTTGTATTCCACTTTACCCTAAAGTAACTAAACGGACCACGGTTATCCTCTAGTTGAGCATATTTTCTTGTTTCATACGTTTTAGAGTGTAATTTTTGTTATTTTATTTTGTTTTGTAAAAAAAAAAGTCATAGAATAAAAGTTGTTGTTTTTGATGTAAGTAATATTGTGGGGGGTTTTCTGGTCGTTTCCGGTACCCCGGTTATAGTTGTATTGTTGTAGGTAAATAGTTCACACCAAACCACTACAAAGTTTAATTGGTTTATTTCACTATGTCTGTGTTTAGTTATCTGAGTCGCACGTTAGCGTGTGTCGAAGGTTTTGTTAAGACTCGTCGTGTTAATTAGGACATTACGTATAAGTACATGAAATTAGCTGTATGAGCAGTATTGGCTCGTACATGCTCCCGAGGGGAAGATAAACGTACTCAGATCACCAAACTTGCGTTACAAGTTAGATATAAACATAAAAATGTTATCAACATATCAAAGCAATACCCACAATAAGCAATTTTAAAATCTTAAATATTTCATTAACATTATAGTTTGAATCTTGCTCCAGCTGCTGGTAGTGGTTGTGGACTGTTCTTCGACTGCCCATCTCCTATTTCAGCGTAGGTAGCGATCTCTTCTAGTTCATTGTTTTCTCCTTTCTCTTGAGGTCTTGGTGAAGTGTTGTTTGCTGTGGGGCTCTTGTTCCTTTTGCACGTGGAAAGATATATTCTTGCTTGCCACACTATGATTGTAACGACAATTCCTCCCACCAGCAAAGTGCTTATCGTGTAGTTGCCGATGTCGTGGATACTTAAGTCGTTGGGTAGGCTCTCTCGTTCTTTTAGTGAGGATATTTGGTTATCTAATAATCTGTGTTGATCAGATAAGTTTAGTTGCGGTAGTACAAAATTTGTATTTTTATACGTATCCCACAAATCATTTGGGGAATCAATAGTTGGTACTTCCAAAGTTATTCCAGTATTGGTTTTGCTGCTAAAAATGTTATGGGAGTACATTGTTGCGTCTTTGTGTTGGATTACACAGTCTTGACCTAGGGCAAGACGGCCCGTCTTTGAAAGCATTGTTGTTGTAATTTGATTCTCGCATACAATATGGGTCGGGCACTCGTTGATGCAATCATATAACCATATGTTCGGTCTCTGTAATTTTATCCATTGGTCAGAGCATTGTTTTGGTATCCAATCACAGGTGATGTTTACATTTTGATTCAGCATTTTAGCTTCGCATGATGCTGTGGTTCCATGCAAGTGGCTTATCTCCGTGTAGGTGTGGCAAACGTAACTGTCCGCCATCATTGTTGTACACTTATGCAGATCTGCCTCTTCCATCTGTATATAGGTATTCTTCATGAAGTTTACTCCAATATACTTGGTGGTTATCGCCACCACATGGCACTGGTTGCGCGTGCGCTGTGTAGTTATAGGTATATTGCGATATAATGTAAACTCGTCATCGCTTAACAACGGTATGTGTAGTTCGAAGAGTAGGTATTGTTCGTCGAGCCGTGCTTTAACATAAATAAGTTTGTAAATATTTTGAATGTTTGCTGCATTGATGTTTTTAATAGGTAAGGTTAATCTTTTCGATATGATGCCGGCAATATAGTTGAGTTGCTGCGAGAGTTGCTCCGGTGTAAATAATTTCATATCGAGATTTCCTCTGTAGATGTCGGTTAATGCATCTAGTAGCATTTGTTGATTTCTTCTCAATACCGAGAGCAGTAAGCTAGCTGTTAGGCCTCCAGCGTTAACGTCATTCATTGTTTTCATAATTTGAAATCGGTGTTCAATCACTGCCGTATCATTTTTCGTTTCGTTCATATATCGTTGAATCGTTTCAAGTTGTGTTTTTACGAAGTCTTAATTTTTCTTTATTATGTTGTTTTCAGCTTCGATGATAAGTGTCTGATTTCTTATCAGTTGTAGTAAATACTGTTCGTTTGTTTTGATTTTTTGTATGTCCTGAGCGTACTTTTCGGCGAAGTCGCTGTCAAGGACCCCAAATAGGGCTCGTGCAAGGTTTCCTACGCCGTTGACGTAGCCGCGTCGTCTTCGTTGTTGATGTTGAGACAATAACAATGTGTTGTATTCTTTCAGTTGTCTCATTTCGAACTTAAGTTGTTGTATCGTTGAGTAACATGGTTCGTTCGGCATCGTAGCGCATACTTGAGCTAAATGATTAATAAATTCTTCGACCTTTGATGTGCTCTGCCAGAATGTTGTTAGGTTGTAGTATACCAGTAGTTTCCATTCATCGTGTATAAGCTGAATGTTTCCGACGGGGTCAAAATAAATCGGCTGTTTGTTATTTAAGCTTGTTATTTTGAAATGTTGCAGGGGTTTCGCTTGTCCACAGGTTAGAGTAAACGCTACAAGCAACACCATCAGTAAACTGTTAACTTTCTTAGTTTTCGTTCTAGTTGCCTTCCCATTCTTGCCGGTCATCGTTTCAGGGCTAGCTTTCTGTAGCTCCGTAACCTCGCATGCCTCATTTATTGGTAGCGGGGCTAGCTTTGTTATGGGTCTTTTCAGGACTCCATTTTGTGTTTTCAGCGTGACTACTCGAACCAAGTTGTCGCTGCCCGGGTGCAACTCTACTACGCGACCCATAGCCCACTTGCCTGGTGGTAGATTAGCTTCTTTCACGAGTACTAGTTGTCCCTTCTGTATATTTTCTTTCGTTTGTTGCCATTTGTTACGGTTTTGTAGTAAATGTAGGTATTCTTTTGACCAGCGATCCCAGTAATGTCGACGCATGAGTTCAATAAGTTTCCAGTTGTTTCTGATGTCAATCGATTTCAGGTCTTCAGGGTCATTGAGTGGTAGTGCTAGTGTCGGACCCCCTGTGAGAAAGTGACCAGGCGTAAGATAATCCAGGTCTTCCACATCTTCTGATAACGGACTTAGTGGTCTGCTGTTCATGCAGGCTTTGATTTGGGTAAGAAGTGTGGCGAATTGTTCGTAAGTTAGTTTCTGTTGTCCAATTACTCGCTTTAGGTGGGTTTTCATGGAGCGTACGGCGGCTTCCCACAAACCTCCTGCCGATGGCCAGGATGGAGCGTTGAAATGCCACTCAATTTGTAGGTCCTTGACTTCTTTAAAGAACTCTGAAGACAGCATTGTTCTATATACTTGAAACTCTTCATGTAATACCTTTGCGGCACCAACGAAATTGGTTCCGTTGTCGGAATAAATATGTTTTGGAGTGCCTCTTCTGGCGCACAATCTTTTCAGTGCTGCGATAAATGTTTGCGTTGACAAATCCGAAACAAGCTCGATATGTACTGCTTTTGTGCACATACATATGAATATGGCTATATAACCTTTGCAGGTCTTTATCCCGCGGCCTTTATTGATCTTCACATCCACATGACCAGTAAAGTCAACGCCAGTATGTGAAAATGGCCTCGATGGAGTGATCCTTTCTTGAGGAAGATTACCCATTAACTGTTCAGTTCGGGTTGTTGCGTAACGACGGCATCTGATACATTGTCGCAGTGCCTTCTTGATGGTTCGATTGCCACTGACGATCCAATACGTGTTTCTGGTGTAAGCTAGCGTTAATCTTGCTCCACCGTGTAATGTTCGCTGATGAGCCTTTTCGATAATCAGTTGAGTCAGTCTCCCCTCTCCTGGGATAAGAATGGGGTACTTCGTTTCTTCTGGCAGGTACGAATGTTTTAGGCGCCCTCCAACGCGCAGGACTCCGTTCGAGTCCAAAAATGGGTTGAGTTTCAAGATAGTGCTTCTGTTGGGAAGTTTTCCGTTCTCTGGGAGATAGAAGAAATACCTTCGGAACCCGAACCTACTACGAACAATGAATACTGTGAAAAATACTACACAGAAACAACAGAACGATTAAACAATGAGCGCTATGTAGTGAAAATGCCAATGAAAACAAACTATGAACAAAACCTTGGCAATTCCAAGCCTCAAGCCGTCGCACAATTTCTTAATTTAGAAAAGAAAATGGCGAGACAAAAACATTTTGCAACATTATATAAACAATTCATACGTGACTACATTGAATTAGGTCACATGAAACCAGTGGACAAAACCGAGAGTCCAGTACAAGCTTACCTACCGCACCACGGCGTGTTAAGGGAGAGCTCAACAACAACCAAACTACGAGCCGTTTTCAACGCCTCAATGAAAACAAACTCCGGCTACAGCCTAAACGACTTGATGGAAAAAGGACCTAATCTACAAAAGGACATTTTATCCCTGATCATTAAATGGCGGAGCTATAAATATGTTCTAACGGCGGACATCGAAAAAATGTACCGTCAAATCCTTATTCATCAAGATCAACAATGTCTTCAAAATATAATTTGGAGAGAGTCCGTGAGAGAACCACTGAGAGAGATGCAGCTGTGTACCCTAACATATGGCACTAAAGCAGCACCATTCATCGCAATGCGCACTCTCCAACAGTTAGCTGAAGACGAAGGCAACGCTTTCCCCTTAGCCAAGAAGGCTTTACAAAACGAATTTTATATGGATGACGTCATCACAGGGCACCATGACATCGAAACAGCAAAACAATTGCCTTGTATTGTTTTTATAATTATGCATAATGCGTTGCTTATTTCATCCAAGTTCGGTTCGTTGCCCTCATTTAAAATTTGTTTGTTTTGCAAAGCATCGGTAAAACGTATTACCCAAGCGAGTATTTTTGCAATCCGATCAATGTTGCTATGTCGCTCAAGTAATGAATTAATTAATTCATTCAAGCTAAATACGAAAAATATATAACAAATAGAACTGCACAAATACTAAATATTGTGCCTGCAATAAACTGGGGTTACGTGAAGAGCAACGAAAACCCCGCCGACTGTGCGACAAGAGGGCTTTCGCCATCTAAATTGGTCAACTTTCGTCTGTGGTGGGAAGGTCCTCAATGGCTCAAGGAACAAGAAAAACAAGCCCTGACACCAACTAAAGCTTACACTACGGACGAGGGTTTTCAAACAAAATGTTACACGACCAATACTACGGAACCCACGCGAAATGAGTCGCGTGGGTTCCGTAGTATTGGTCGTGTAACATTTTGTTTGAAAACCCTCGTCCGTAGTGTAAGCTTTAGTTGGTGTCAGGGCTTGTTTTTCTTGTTCCTTGAGCCATTGAGGACCTTCCCACCACAGACGAAAGTTGACCAATTTAGATGGCGAAAGCCCTCTTGTCGCACAGTCGGCGGGGTTTTCGTTGCTCTTCACGTAACCCCAGTTTATTGCAGGCACAATATTTAGTATTTGTGCAGTTCTATTTGTTATATATTTTTCGTATTTAGCTTGATTTCCCTGGAGCCATGCTAATACGACTTTAGAGTCGGTCCAGCAGTACATCCTCAGATCGTATTCTGCTAGGACTTTGGTTATCTTCTCTAGCAGTTTTGCTAGTAGCACTGCGGCGCTAAGTTCCAACTTAGGTATCGTTATTTTTGTTTTTCAATGGTGCCACTTTTGTTTTCGCTGTGAGTAGCGTTGTTTCGTATGCGCCGGCCAGTGACGTAGTTCGACTGTATATGACACATGCGTATGCTTGCTCGCTCGCATCACAGAAGGCTTGCAATTCGACCGTTTTATTGTTTTCGTTTCTGATCCATCTTGGTAGACTGATGTTGTTTATGTTCGGCAGCTCGTTTTTAATTTTTATCCATTCTCCTGCTACATCATTCGGTACATTTTCGTCCCAGCCAATATTCTGGTAATTTTCACTCCATAATTTTTGGAAGATCAGTTTTGCTTGGATAGTCATTGGAGCTAGCCAACCGAGTGGATCGTAGATCTTGCTTATTTCTGACAATAGCCTTCGTTTCGTGTATGTGGCGTTTTTGCTGTTGTTAGGCGCTTCGCTAATAAAATGGAATGTGTCGCTTGCGTCATCCCATGCGAGTCCGAGTGTTTTGCTGAACTCTTGTTGTTTGAAGTTAAAGTCATTGGAGTGACTTTTCTCCTTTTCTTGTAATTCGTTGAGAATAGATGGCTCGTTAGTAGCCCATTTCCGTAATATGAAACCACCTTTCTTTAGTAACTCGTAGAGCTCCTTTTGCAATTGTTTTGCTGTTTCGAACCACACCCAACGACTTAAGTATCCACGACATCGGCAACTACACGATAAGCACTTTGCTGGTGGGAGGAATTGTCGTTACAATCATAGTGTGGCAAGCAAGAATATATCTTTCCACGTGCAAAAGGAACAAGAGCCCCACAGCAAACAACACTTCACCAAGACCTCAAGAGAAAGGAGAAAACAATGAACTAGAAGAGATCGCTACCTACGCTGAAATAGGAGACAATAATCCTAGAAGGAATTCTTAAACATAACAACAATTCGCCAGTAGCTCAACAGACTAAGTTGGGTTGGATACTGTGCGGGGCTACAAAGCAATTTAACTGTCTAGTAACTCTAACGGAGCTAGATGACATATCAAAATTCTGGGAGATAGAAGAAATACCTTCGGAACCCGAACCTACTACGAACAATGAATACTGTGAAAAATACTACACAGAAACAACAGAACGATTGATCGGATTGCAAAAATACTCGCTTGGGTAATACGTTTTACCGATGCTTTGCAAAACAAACAAATTTTAAATGAGGGCAACGAACCGAACTTGGATGAAATAAGCAACGCATTATGCATAATTATAAAAACAATACAAGGCAATTGTTTTGCTGTTTCGATGTCATGGTGCCCTGTGATGACGTCATCCATATAAAATTCGTTTTGTAAAGCCTTCTTGGCTAAGGGGAAAGCGTTGCCTTCGTCTTCAGCTAACTGTTGGAGAGTGCGCATTGCGATGAATGGTGCTGCTTTAGTGCCATATGTTAGGGTACACAGCTGCATCTCTCTCAGTGGTTCTCTCACGGACTCTCTCCAAATTATATTTTGAAGACATTGTTGATCTTGATGAATAAGGATTTGACGGTACATTTTTTCGATGTCCGCCGTTAGAACATATTTATAGCTCCGCCATTTAATGATCAGGGATAAAATGTCCTTTTGTAGATTAGGTCCTTTTTCCATCAAGTCGTTTAGGCTGTAGCCGGAGTTTGTTTTCATTGAGGCGTTGAAAACGGCTCGTAGTTTGGTTGTTGTTGAGCTCTCCCTTAACACGCCGTGGTGCGGTAGGTAAGCTTGTACTGGACTCTCGGTTTTGTCCACTGGTTTCATGTGACCTAATTCAATGTAGTCACGTATGAATTGTTTATATAATGTTGCAAAATGTTTTTGTCTCGCCATTTTCTTTTCTAAATTAAGAAATTGTGCGACGGCTTGAGGCTTGGAATTGCCAAGGTTTTGTTCATAGTTTGTTTTCATTGGCATTTTCACTACATAGCGCTCATTGTTTAATCGTTCTGTTGTTTCTGTGTAGTATTTTTCACAGTATTCATTGTTCGTAGTAGGTTCGGGTTCCGAAGGTATTTCTTCTATCTCCCAGAATTTTGATATGTCATCTAGCTCCGTTAGAGTTACTAGACAATTAAATTGCTTTGTAGCCCCGCACAGTATCCAACCCAACTTAGTCTGTTGAGCTACTGGCGAATTGTTGTTATGTTTAAGAATTCCTTCTAGGATTACATCAGAGTAAATATCGGCTCCTAGCAGTATATCGATGGGCCCAGAGATGTTGAATTCCGGATCAGCTAACTTGATGTTATCAAGGTGTGTCCAGTTGTTTGCGTTGATTGTTGTGTTAGGTAGGTTGTTGATAAGTTTTCGCATTACTAGTGCTTCCGTTTCGAATGTATAATCAGAGTGGATAGATTTACATTCTATTGTAATGATCCCTTTGCTTGTGCCCATTATTGTGCCAACGCCAGTAACTGCGGCGTTTATTTTGTTTCGTGGTAAGTTCAGTCGTTGAGCTGCATTTTCTGTGATCAAGGTTACTTGCGAGCCTTGATCAAGTAACGCTCGAAGGATGACGTAATCTCCTTCTTTGTTCTTGACTTTAAGTTGAAGAGTCGTTAAAAGTATTTCTTGATCACCGTTAATGTGGTTCGATGTTCGCTCAGCCACCGTTGAGTTGGCTGGCTTTGATTGTTGCCCTTTCAGATTATCATCATGAAGTAGGGAATGGTGTTTTAGGTTACACGTGCGGCATCGCTTCGTTGAAGTGCATTTGTTTCCGCCGTGACTAAACAAGCAATTCTTGCATATGTTCAGTTTATTTGTTGCTTGGTTTCGCAATGCGATATCCATGTTCAAAAATGTAGAGCACTGTCTCAGCGCATGATCGTTTTTGCAGAGTGGGCATTTTCGAAGTGACGCATGGAAGGTTTTTGTCCAATTTTCTGCATTGTTAAAGTTCGTTGACTTATTATTGTTGTAATTTTTATGTTGCATATTCGTTGAATAATTTTGTTTCTGATTGCCCTTTTTGGTTCGAGCTGTTTCCAATGACATGAATCTCAGTTCCAGGTATTCCATAAACTCGTCTAGGTTTGGAAGTTCTCTTGATTCTTTCAGGTTTTGTATGTAGTCCCCATAAGTGACGTCGTCCAGTTTTGATGATAGTAAATGCACGATGAGTGGACCCCATACAGGAATATCTATGTTAATATTCTCCAGTGCATTTAAACACTCTTTCGTAGTGTCGTGTAGCTTCTTCAAGTTAACTGAGTTTGGTTTATCGATCGATGTTTGATTGAGAAGAGTGTCTATATATGAGGTGAAAAGCAATCGCTTGTTGTTGTAGCGATGCTGGATAATCTCTAGGCATGAGTCGTAGTTTTCCGCACTCACGGGAAGATGTTTTATTAGTTTCTCCGCTTCACCTCTCAGCTTAGATTTTAGGAACTTCATTTTTTGTGTTTTGTTTAACGTTGGATTGTTGTGTACCATCTCAAAGAATAAATCTCTAAAAGATATCCAGTTGTTGTAAGCCCCGTTGAACTCTGGTAATTCCATCCGCGGCGTTGATTTTTCATAATGAGATGTTTCAAAGATTTTTCTATTCAATTTTTCCTTTAGGCTGTCGTAGACTTTTTCCCAATGGTCGAATTTTGCTTCATAATCTTTGTCCTTTCCTTGTAGTAAGTAGCTGAGCTCCCAATGGATCTTGTCTATGGCTTCCCACTTGCTTTGTAGTATAGTAAGTTCATCTTGTAGTTGCCACTTCTCTTTCATTTCATCGATATTAGTTTTGGAGATTGCTCGCTCCAAGGCGTTGAAGTTACACATCTGATTCCGCAGTAGCTTAGGTAAGAGCTTGTCTGTTTCATCAGGCGTTGGTGGTTGTACTCCACTTGTATTAGATTGCGGTGTTCCGCACGTTTCTGGTGTTCCCGATCTTGACATACCCGAAATTCCTGGCTCGTTCAATAACTCGTTTCGTCGCTGAACCATTGATTGTTTTGTTTCATCGACCATGCTTTTTGTCATTCCAAAAATGTTTGCCTTGAAGTAGTCATGTTCTCTCTTCGTTGATTCATACTCCATCAGGATTTCGTGATTTGTTTGAAATTCATCCCAAAGAGATTGAATCTCACCGATACGCTTGTTGAGGTAATCTATGGTTTTTCTACTCACAGAATCCTTTTTGTAGTTACGTGCAAATATTTTGATTTTTTCATAGCTGTTTTGTTGCTTTTTTATAAGTTCTAGAAATTGATATTCTTCTTTTGACATTGTTAATAGTTGGTTGGTGGCTGGCGTGTATAAGTTGTGTACTCACGTAGGTTTACAGTTAAGTGTTTGTGTAGCAGTAGACGTTATCCCCGCTAAGGTTGCTAATTTACAGCATTAGACGTTATCTCCGCTGGATAGTTGAACAATAACGTAGGTTGTGTTATTGGTGTAGGACGTTATCCTTGATAGTTTGTTTGTAGTAGCAGTAGACGTTATCCCCGCTTGATAGTTTGCAGCAGTAGACGTTATCTCCGCTGTATAGTTGGAACAATTAGTACTAATCGCTTAGGACGTTATCCTCGCTGTTCTGTAGCTTGTCGTTTGTATTAGCAGTAGACGTTGTCCCCGCTGGTTCGTTACTTGCTTGTACTCAGCGTAGCACTCCCTCCTTTACGTTATGTGCACCTTCTCAATGCTCTTGGTGAGACCCGCTTCTGGGAAGCCAATAGCACCGATTTGCTAACGTAACTGGGAAATACTACACTAAACACTTCGCAGATGATGCTTCGAAGGACCAACGATGTGGGGGGTTTTCTGGTCGTTTCCGGTACCCCGGTTATAGTTGTATTGTTGTAGGTAAATAGTTCACACCAAACCACTATAAAGTTTAATTGGTTTATTTCACTATGTCTGTGTTTAGTTATCTGAGTCGCACGTTAGCGTGTGTCGAAGGTTTTGTTAAGACTCGTCGTGTTAATTAGGACATTACGTATAAGTACATGAAATTAGCTGTATGAGCAGTATTGGCTCGTACAAATATAGTTCTGCAAGGTTGTTAATGTTTTTCCAATAACCCTGTATAATAACCATACGATACGAAAAAGAAGATACAATTAATAGCTATTTTAAATAGGCACTGTATTCAGAAACCATTATAGGCACTCAAGTAACACTTTCGTTAAACGCTTACAAATTTAACCTCATCTAAAAAGAGGCTTCGCTTAACTAAACAGCATAATTAGCAACCCAAAACATCCCATCTGCATCAGCAACAAAAGAAGTGTCTCATTTTCGCGCCATTACCGCCGACGCCATTTTGCGCACACAATGGCGGCTTGCGCAAGCGCACAAGCGGATCATCCGTCCAATTTGCCAAACAATACAATACAAATACAACTACGTTTCATTTGAAAACTTTACAAATCGGCATCTATGGCGGGAGCGTTGGAAGGACCGCGTCCACTTCAGATAGGGCTTTACACCAACTAATAATCACCCGTAATGTCTTGTTAATAGAGATTACAACATGTTTCAGACTGCACTGGGCGTGATATTTGAGACAGTCAGTGAGACTGGGTATTTCTTTACAACTCTTGGCGGTGTTAGGTTCTCGGTGTCATTGTAAAGTAGGATTATGATATCGTTTAATTTTGTATTGAGATGTTGGATGTGCGCCGGCATTTTGTATCGGAGAGTATCATTGCTTGTTTTGATGCCGAGGATTACATTTTCTCCGAAACATTCTTGTCATCATAGTGCCTCTAAAGAAACAATTTGTTAGACAAATTGTAAGAGCTACTGAAAACAATGTTTCAAGAAACAAGTGTCGGTGCTTTTAAACTCATATCACAATTAGGTATTATTAGGTTTCAGAAACATGAAGGTACCTTGGTATATTATGTTTTAAAATAGATACCAAATACCAATACAATCTGCAGCTCTTGATACTCCAGTGCATAATTTCAATACTTACCAAGTTTCTCTGTTATTCTACTGACGAAAGATGATACATATGTAGAGTATGACAGATAAATCTACCATCGTAAGTTACTCTCATTTATGCCTATGTTCTCATTAAATCAACATTCTCGGCTAGTCAGTCCTCTTTGCAGCGTCTGAAAAAATAATATAAATAATTTATTAATCTATATTAACACCACAGCGCCTCGCCTCCGTCTCTACAATAGCGAATTAGCGCTCAAATCATCACTTAATTACATAATTACTTCAATTAAGCCAAAGCTCGAGAATTAATTACTATTCCCCGCTTCGCGGAGGCGCCTTAATGGGACCTTAATAAGAATAAGTCAACGAGAGAATCTGCAAACTTTACCTACTCGGCCGCCTCTGCTCTTTGCACAGTTCGTACAGTTATAAAACGCAACGCTGCGAGCAAAAATCAACCTTATTCTTTAAGTTTAAAGTGGGGTTTTCTCGGTGACCGCTTGGTCGTTATAACGTTTTGGCTGAAGCGTTGAAGCTGACAAATACTAAATTAACCTTTTAGCGAGACAAGTATGGCGGCGGCTTTTATTTATCCTTAAATTGAATTAGCGATACAATTAAATTTTCTACTTATCTTTTAGTTTAAGTTTTGTACATTTACATCCGTAATTTTAAGACGTTTCCTCGTCGTCTCTCGACTGAACCCCACTAGTTAGCCACAAACAAATTTCTCAAAGTGTAATTGCCTTTCATATTTTAATTTGATAAATTGGGCGAATTTTGAGGATGATCCAAAACCTGTTAAAATGAATCTCCAATCTTGGAATATACGAGTTACAATGTGCTATGTTAAAATGCACCAAGAATTACAATCGCCTTATCTTTCCGCGCTTGAAACTACCTATTGGTGATTACCTTATCATGTCCTATCTCAGGCAGTCAAATTTACTCGGAAATATGAAAATGATGTTAAAGTTTACTTAAGTTTCCATTATATTGTTCCTTTAAAAGGACGAGTATCAATAGGTCCTATGTTGCTAAAGCAGCACAGCCGACCATAACAACACAAAACGCGAGATAAATCGATTTTGTTTCATTCTCTCCTCTGCAATAAGAAAGGGAGAGAGCGACTCGGTGCGACATCATGCGTGACAAAAGTCTTGTGTTGGCGTGTGTGTTAGCCCCAGTACAGGACAGTGGAAGCCTCCTCCACACTAGTCGAGCCGGTGTCGGCACAATAAATTAATTAGCGAAGCCGCGCCGGCGCGACCGATTCATCTGCTTATGTAGTAGGTACCTACTGCGAGCTTATATAAACTCGTTTATACATAGTGCACTTATTAATTAATGTACATACCTACGTTTTTAGAGCCAAGCTGTAGCCAATTGACTGCATATGAGCATACACAGGCTGGCTTGACCGGGATAGTACCACCCTCTCACAGAAAATTGGCGTAAAGCAGCTATTACAGCTGCGTTTCGTACGATGAGTAAGAGAGCTGGAAGCCCAACCCCCCCTTCCCCTCCCTCCTACCCACTCCCCTTCTGGTCGGCAAAGTACGAACAATGCCCTTGGTATTGCAAGCATCTAAAGGCTACGGTAACTGCTTAACATCAGGTGGGCCGTACGCTTGTTTGCCACCTCAGTCCTATAATAAAAAAAACCTAATCAAAGTCTACTCAAATACAATCTGAACTTTAATTTGAAATTGCTTGCCCTGATATGACTTGTTCAGATATCAGTGGTATTGGTGGTGGCACAGAAACGTTCTGAAAATGGCTCCCAGTAATGAGTTAAGCCTATATCTGAACACAGAGTAACCCGACACCCGCAAACAATGTTGCATAAGCTCGGCCGATGCGTGTGACGTGCGTGAGGTGGCGGCCCCAGTTCTCGGCTGTAATTAGGCGCAGGCCACGTGGCGGTCACGTGGCATGCCGCTGCTCTAATGAGGCCACTGATACTGTGTCATTTCACTTTGCTAGTCTTGAGATTGAGCTTTTGGCATAAGGTTAAATTTTAATACGTTTTATTTTTAGGGTTCCGTACCCAAAGGGTGCCAATGGGACCCTATTACTAAGCCTACGCTGTCTGTCCGTCTATCCGTCCGTATCTGTCTGTATCTTACGAATCGTAATAGCTAGAGACTTGAAATTTTCACAGAATGTGTATTTCTGTTGCCGCTACAACAAAAAATACTAAAGATAAAATTAAATTAAAAAATTAGGGGGGTCCCCATATACGGAAATTGATATTTTTGACGTTTTTTACACGACTGCCCAAAAAAAAAGGAGTGTATATGTGTTTAGGGTTCATGTATGTATGTATGTTTGTATGTTTGTATGTGAGATTCTTTATTCCACCATAACTTATAAATGCCTGAACGGATTTCGATGTATGGGGTATCGTTAGAATCCTTACATCATTCCGGGTAACACTGGGTATATTATTTTTGAAAAAAATCAATATGGCGGCATTATGGCTCAACTTTAATATATGAAAAAAAAAAAAAAACTTTCATTATTACAATATGGGTATCAAATTGAAGGCCTTGATGAGCACAGTCCAAAACTGTAGAATTTATAGGCATAATTTAACATAGGTAGGGTGTACATGCAAAACAAATATATCATTTTTGGCTGCTGTCACTAAAATGCATAAAATAAAAATAAATAATTTAAAAAATTAAAAACACGACTGCACTGCCAAAAAAACGAACTAAAAAGTATAAAACAAGTGCAGTAAGTTTCATTGCAGTCGGGGGACCGTTCTGTGGAACATATTTAATCTAAGAGGGCCCCCGACTGCAATGAAACTTACTGCACTTGTTTTATACTTTTTAGTTCGTTTTTTTGGCAGTGCAGTCGTGTTTTTAATTTTTTAAATTTTTTTTATTTTTATTCTACGGTGGTACGGAACCCTTTATGTGCGAGTCCGACACGCACTTGGCCGGTTTTTTCGTACTTTTGTGGGTGCTATTCTAAAGGAAAAATTAGGTATAGGAATTAATTAATGTTGGTTGCGTACTTACCTCCGTAGTTAAAATATCTTGAGAATATGCAAGGGTGCAGAATAATGCGTTTATTTTATTTCTAGCTAACCTTTACATTTAAGTAACAAAAAATCTAATCTACAACGCATGAAACAGTCTCAATATGTTTGTATTGAGAGCCTTATTTCAAGGGTGAAATGAGCGAATTATCAACAAGTAATTGCAACCCCATTCATTGTATTGTGTGTATTGTATTTTTTCGTTCACCGAGGGACCACTCGGCTAATAGTCAGTCGTGAATGCGGTGAGAACAAACACGGACAATGGGTTGCATTAGTTTAATGGAATCACGTTTTTGTCACGTTCCTAGATTAATATTACATTTTAATATCGTATTTAAAGGGGTTTCTAAGTATCGAAATAAGTTACTGGTTTTAATTGCCACTGACACTGAAGTTTTATTATGACGTTTTGCAACTTATCTTAAATTAAAAGTTTATGAATGTTGTATATTTTTCTCATTATTATTTAATTTGGTTACACTACCGTCACTAAGGTATTTTTTTTGGAAGAGAAGGAATTTCGACAAAAATGTGATATTGAACTAAAGATTTCATTAGTGTAATTCGCTCTACATCCGATCGCTAATAGATAAATGTAAGTAAAGCTTTATTAAAATACCTCGAATCCCCGTCACACATAAAATGCGCATCGCGGCGCACAGTAATTAATTTACCTCTACAAAGTTGATTCGAGTGCGTCGTCTCGTTTATTTTTCATGACCAACAATGTTGCTAACGATTCAATTTTATTCGGTCCCGTAAGTAATTTGTTTTCGATTGATTTCGTCCTTTTTATAGGACCGTCGCGCGTTAACCATTCAAGTTATTCCATAAAAGTCGTTTGCGTCGACGACTCAATTAATCAAGTTTGCCTTTGGAACGGAACCTTTTATAATTTACTTAATGCTGTAATTGCTTTCAATCGTGAAATTTTATTAAAATTTAACGATGTATAGAATGTAGAATAGTTAGACAGCACTAAATTCTACCAAGTCTAAGCGTTCACTTTAATTATATCGCAATACTACAGTGAGTTCTAAGTAATTATAGCGAGTTCCTCCACGCCGTTAAGTTTTGAAATTAATGCAAAGATATGTTTACCGAGCAGTGAGCCCGCCCGCTCCGTCCCGCGGCAAACAGTGCGGCGCGTGCACGAGTTAATAGTTCTCATATTATCGGCCACGCAATTACTAGCTCAGATCCTTTGTGCAAATAAATAAGTCGTTATTAAGTAGTCGGGCGCACTCGGGATAAACAGAGGGCGCCACCCTCGCGCCGCCCGCCGCCGCCGCCGACCGGCGCACTCACCCCGCGTTTAGGATGCGTTATGCAATAAGCGCTCCCGCGATGTTTGTTCGCCGCTTTATTGAATTTGTACGGATATATTGGCGATGCGATCGGCCGCGTTTGGGTAACAATTCAATGTGATATTTGGGAGTTCGGTCAGATATATTTTAAAAGGATACAAGGATGAAAGTTGATTACCTACCTATTTACTATTTTCAACAAATCCTACAAAAATAAAATAGGTACTAGGCATTAATTAGCTCGTACATAATGTAAAATGGATTCTATAGGAAAAATTGGAAGAGCGAAATAAATATTGTTTTAGGTAAAAGAATTTAAGAAACTATGAGCTGCAATGATAATTACATACCTAATCATCGTAGATACGCAACTTATTACAACGAAATACTTATTATAAGCTGCTATTAAGCAGTCACATAAACATGTGTCTTTTATATTTAGTTTATTTAAGTACCTACTTTTAAACATCGCACTACACACGAATGCTGCAAAATAAGAGCTTACTTACACCTAATAGCTCTTAAATATCTCTCCTAATGAATGAAATAAAAACACGACCCGACCGCTTCCCGCAAACCCCACAAACCCAACACAAACAATAACCAACCAAACCGCATCATTGTTAGGGCTTAAATTACAACGTATCACGTCGTTTAAGCCTTTTAGTCGCGGCTACAAACTAAATGATGTGAAGATAGAATGAAATCAAGAGACAAACGTTATGTTACAATCGATAATAAATCCTAATGCCCCGTGATAGAGTTGTAGTTTGCTAAATAACGTGTTTCAACGGGTCAAATGAAATTGGACTTTGTTGTGTTACAATAAGGTCAAGTATTGGTGAGCGGTGCGTGTGTTAAGGGTGAGAGCGCGAGTTGTTTGCCGCGAGTTAATTTAGTTGTGGATTAACTCAGTTTGAGTGATTGATGTTTTTGGGATCGCTTTTGATGCGTTCTCCGGCGCTTAGAGATGCGGTCTATGCTAGACAATTTTTATACAGATTGACTAGCTTTTCCCGTGGATTTCGCTGCGTACCGACGTACTCTTTGTAGGTAAGAAGCGAATGTTTAAGGGCCTCCGCAGACTAGCTACTTTTAGCATCGGCGATCGGCGATTTTGATGCTGCGTCTCGCTCGTTCGCGCTCGAAGAAACGCGACGCAGCATCGATACGTCACAAAATCGCCGGTCGCCGATGCTAAAAGTAGCTAGTCTGCGGAGGCCCTAAAAGCGAATTTTGAACCTCCACACAAAACAAAAGCTGTACAATAGCGCCTCGCGTCTCTTAATAATTGTCCATTGCGAAGCCACTGGTCTATAAATTTGGTACTATCTTAGTGAATTCTTCAATTTAAATAGCAAATTCTTGGCGATCGACGTGTTATCGGCCATCTGTTAGCAGTCTTCGGGCCGACAATATGTGGACCGCCATGTAACCGCCATGGACAAATTATTAAGAGACTCGAAGCCCAGTAGGTATAAAGCAGATGGCGGTGTAGGTACTAGGTATGGGACAAATCTATAATGGTTTCAACTTTATTAGCTTTCTTTTCACTACAGATGCACTAACATACATCCATTACTTTTCTCATTTTCTTTGATCGCACCATGTAAAAGACTATGTTAAAACTAACTCACAAGTCTGGTACCGCTTTGTAAGGTACCACCTGATGGTTACCGTGTAATTGGCATCCATCGGGCCCCAAACAAACTGCCGAACAAAATACAATTTCAAGTCAACTAATAGGCCTTATTTTATTAGAGGCCACTTCAAACCCAGGCCCGTCACAATAGCTCCCATCAAAGACACGCCATCATTATTTCCTCCGCGGCGCGGCGGAACCCTCCCCTTAACAACTTCCCTACTCTCCGACAAACGTTATTATTAATTTCACCTCCAATAACCCCAAACGACATCAAACTTTAACAACCAAAGAATACAGTTCAATTCACCACGCCAATCGTGCTCGAGATAAGCTCCTTCGCACCGCACAAAGTAAGTTATTGGCTAACTTCTGGTCCACGGGCTGCATCTAAGATGGCGATATGTTTTGTCACTTTCACACTCGCGGTATTCGTATGTGCGGTCTCTGTTGTTTTCTTGCGTAATAGAAAGAAGGCGAAGTACTTTTTATTCGTGTTTGTGTAGGGTGTTAGAGCGAGAGAGCGCGGGAAGTCAATTGCGTTTGTAGTGTAAATAAAGAGGCAGAGACGATCGATGGCTCGATACCTAGAGTAGCCGAGGGATTCTCTAACTTCCAAGAAAAACAGTTCTCAAAGATAATTTGAGTTAAACAGAGATGTTCCAGACACAAAGGCTTTTATTTTTCGATGACAAGAGTCAACACAAAGTTAAATTAATAGATACGACTTACAAAAATATAAGACTAGTACACAAAAGTAATTTAATGAAATAGTTCACCAATTTGTAATGCTTTGAATTTAATAAAGAAAACTTTAAATACCTATCAGACCTCGATCCACTCATAACTGGTAAGAGCGTTAAACTTGACTTAACATTTCATGTTTCACAGGAAAGGAAACCCGAAACTTGATAAATTGTTTGCAAGAAATAGGTATTATTTTTAGTAAGATTTTTGGAAATTTTCAGGTTTTAATGTAGGTTTCTCAAAAACTACTCTACTTAGGCGCATATGTACTTATACTGTCATATCTGCTCATTTTGATATTTGTCCGGTTTAACTATAGGAAAATAAAGGATATCACACTACAAATTAAGTGTTTCATAGTAACAGGATCATTATTAGTCCGTATAGATAGATTGATTGGACATCGTCACAACGCGATTGGCGCTTGACTGGACAACTCAATTAGCGTCTGCTTACATAACTGCAAGATAGCTTGTAATAGTAAATTAGTAGGTCGTAGTAGCTGGTAAAGGTGTTATAGTGCGAGATGGGGCGAGGATATAAATAATCGCGGTATCTAGAAGAGATTAGCAAGGGACAGAGTCGGCGCAAATAGCGAATCTCAACTACTTTAAAATTGTTGTATTTGGCAATAAGCACCCAACAGTTGGTTGAGATAATCTGTAAATAATGGCTATATTGGGTTAGTCTGTAATATTGTAATTAAAGTTGTGAGAGTTACCGACGTAGACGTGGACGCAGAAAATATAGCCTACGTACTTTCTATCCCACCTAAATCTGTAATAGTGCTGCCTACTCACATTACGTTACTGTTTTGTTTTTCTATTAAAAGGTAAACCATAGATTTTCTTGTCGGGTCTTCTCAATGAAAGCAGTAGGTATTTATGTTGACTATTCGTAAGTGCTTGCTTTAGCCGGTGAGGGAAAACATCGTGAGGAAACCTACCTATCCCTCGGGATTAGGTAATAGTCAGTTCCTGTATACACGGCGACACGGTACACCACCTGTCACGTAGGGTTCTGACTATCTAGTGAAACGTGGGCTTTGAGTTGGTTAATACCTCCACAATGTGGTGGTGTATGGCCACTCAAGCCTCTGACTACCCCCGAACGGGGATAAAAGTCAAAAGTCAAAAGTCAAAAGTCAAAAGTCAAGTCAAAGTCAAAAGGTTTTTATTCATGTAAGCTCATTAGAGCATTTATAAATAGTCAATATAAACAATATTTTAGCGTTACCACCGGTTCGTAATGTTGCTTCCATTGAGAAGAGCCGGCAAGAAACTCAATGGTTACTCTTTTCAAAAGAATAATTGTATACATTTTCAAACAGTAACGCTATGTGAGCAGGCATGCATTAACACAGTGTGAGTAAAAAAAGAAAATAAGGTATTTAAATAAAAATTAATAAAAACTAGCCTAGAAAGCTGTGCATGCCTACTCCCACTTAACTGTCAAACCAAAAGGTGAATATTTAGAACGATTGTTTTGGTGTGATGCCTTCCGTGCTTAGGTCTTGTCTGTAAAAGTTTTGGAACAACGGTGTCAAGTGGAAAATGGGCGGACCAGTCCCCGCAAGCAGCGCCCGGAACCCGAGCATGACTTGAGCAGCGGCATCACCCTCCTCGTCGTCGCAGTCGTGACGTTACATTACATTTCCTTTAGCCTATATGACTAAAAACATTTTGACTTATCGATACTAGCCGATCGTGTGTCGCGGGCACCTACGCATGTGCATCAAAACAAAAGAAGATCTATTTTTTTGGACTTTACACGCAAACGTGTTATGCCATATCGTGCAGATATGCATGCAATAAAAAATTTACTGGAATATCAATTGAACTTTAACCTTGTTTTATTGGAAAGACAAGTCTAGATGTTCACGTAGTATAGCTAGTTCGACATGCATGACATTGATTGTCAGAATAGGTTGGTTATTTTTTGTAAGCCACTGTCCGCGAGGTCCGTGAGTGCCTTCCATTGTTCTCTATCAATTTCCTTTTGCTTTTGTTGTAACGTCAAGCCGTTATTGGAACTGACAAGCGATGGTCTGTGGTCGACATATTTTGACATGTCCATCAGAACCGTAGGTCTAGAGGCGACGCGACTTCGACACGAGATAGCATGGACTACTAAGGTTTTATTTTGTTGGCGACCAACATTAAATTAACTTACTAGGTGCTGCAGTCAGCAACTGGTTCTTTATGTAACTTCAGTAGTATGGAACCACAGGGTTATTCAAAAAAACTTATGGTAAATGATCGCTTTGAAATCTACCTACATGAATACAACCTACTTTAACCAATCATTTGGCAAGGATGTAGGACTATGAGAAAGTTCAAAAGCAAAGTGTATCCCAAATGTTGGCCCAATCCAAAACAAACAAGCAAGTTCACCTGATGTTTCAAAACCAACATCACCAATGATCTCGTCCAATTCAATACACCGTCAGTCAATACTCCTTATTAAATCGGAAACGCGAGCAAATAAGACGGCAAGGGGCATCACGTGGTGAGGAGGGGGGACGCACGCGGTGCGGGTACAGGGGGAGGGGGGTTTCAGTCACTGACACTTCCGCGAGGTAACGAGATAGGTATTGCTTTTACACGATGAAAACATTGACAGCATGGCAATCAGTCAGAACAGCATCACGCGATGGAAGCATGATAGATTTACAGAACGAGATAGGGCATCTCTAGATCATCTTAGAGGGAAAGGTAGGAATGCATGGAAGAGAATGATACATGAACCAAATGTTGGCGAGCCTGGCGGTGACGGACCTGAGGGGCCTAGCCAAGTGGCATGAACGCTAATCGAATAGAAAAGAACAAACTTCACAATGTATGGAAATGTCAAACGTCGCTATGTAATTCAACAACAAGTTGCTAGGAAGATCACGCTTGAGATCACGTCACTTATGTCATTTCCATAAATGGAGCGTAGCGAATTTGTAGACGTCAGCCACTTGTCTAGCCCTTCTGACCGATTCGAACATTAGCTACCTATCACAATTTCGTACCGTTTTTAATTGATCATGTAGGTCATAGAGAAAGCATCAATAGAGATGACACGGTAATAATAATACCGTGCTTGAGCGAGACATGCTTATGCCCTACGCTTGCGCCTAAGAGTGAAAGAGATAGACGTACTATCTTTTGTCACTTTCTGCGTATCGCCCTATGTTTGTTGGGCTCAAACTTTTGGTAGGTCTTTAGTCCAGGATGAGCCAAACAAAGCATCACCCAACCAAATGTAGAAGTAGCATACGTCAGATCACGTTCCATAGACATAAGGGTTAAGCGTAATTTAGCAGGATTATACATCTTTTGTCCCTTACGGGTGTACGCGCTTGTCAAATCTACAGATACATTCTTTATCTAAGATGTAGGTGGTTTTAAGCTGCGATAATTATACCTCGTACCTACGTAATAACCTGCACATACCCGCAAATACAGTGTCGTGCATTATTTCATACGTTTCACTCCACGTCTTTACTTTTGTGCCTCTCAAATATAATTTGGGTGATGTATTGCCGCCGCGAGACCGCGCCGCGCCGCCCGCCACGCGCGCACACCACTTTAAACAAGTGGAACTATACGGAGCTGCTGAAACGCATATTAAAATTCAGAGCTTAGACATTATGACGTCAACTCTGTCAATAGGGCTGTGTACGAAAAGTGAAGATACTTGTTACTAAATCTCTGCATTACAGATGTAAGCCTATTACGTAACTTTTTCAAATAGGTATGTTTCAATTGGTTTCGTTCATCCCGTGTTGTTTTGTCGACTGAAAATGTTTGAAATTGGGATAGTCCAGACACTCCCGATTTAAATCAATATCAATTGGTAAAGCAACAGTGTATGAATGAATCCAATTGAAACATGGTTACGTAATAGCCCCGCTGAATAAATTAGGTATGATTAATTTCTTTAATAAAAGTGTTAAAGAAAGTGTGTCAACATTTTTGCAATGCATTTTGTCATAGTAGGAGCAGTTGTTCTGTCGAGTCATACAACTTATTCTCGGCTCTAGATCGCTTCGCGCGTGTATCGCGGGACCAATTAGCCGAACAATTCCGAGCACGAACTGTTTAACCGCCTTAATTTCGCCCCATAACACGTTAATTCGCCGCCCCCGCACCGCCCGCCTCCGCGCACCACCGATAATCATAAGTCGTATAAAAATTAAATTTGTTCAACTCCGAAGCCGCTTAATGAGTCATGAAACCTCGTTTGTAACAAAACAATCAAGATAAACATTTTATTACGATGCAATTTCGATCTCGAAATCGTCAACTGTTATGATTACAAAAATAATCACTCACAAAATCAATTTGTCACCCGATTAAAGTCAAAAGACCTCATACAAGCACAAAATAATTTAATTACGGACAATCCGATGTAACAAACGGCGGGATCGGCCCGGAACACTCGAGACAATCGAATAATATTCAAATGAAACGCTCTCAACCAATGACGGCGCGCCGTTCGAGAATCGAACGCGCAAATCTGACAGATGTCATATTTGAGCCGCATTGTTAGTGTTGTGACGTTCGTTTTTTGAAGCGCGACAGTTGGAGCGGGCGGGCTCTCGGGTATTTTGTTTTATTGTGTCTTTTGATTCGATCTGTCGCGGCGGAGTG
The DNA here is from genome assembly GCA_947859195.1 of Drymonia ruficornis. Taxonomy (NCBI): domain Eukaryota; kingdom Metazoa; phylum Arthropoda; class Insecta; order Lepidoptera; family Notodontidae; genus Drymonia; species Drymonia ruficornis. The sequence continues at coordinate 9,490,614 of OX401927.1, forward strand.
AAAACACAACATGCGTGCGTTCGCGTTCTGACGGCTTCAATCGATTCCTTGTTCTTTATTTGATGGATGCGAAATCCGTGTTGCATGAAAATCGTGTACCAATTTAAATTCGGATAGCTACCAATTACATTGAAAACACTAAACTGTACTTAAGAAATTGTGTTTCATGCTGCTCTAAATAAAAGTTTCAATAAAACTTAACTAATTTACAATATTACCAACCATTATTCCTAACTAAACAGCGCTCACAGCAAATGGGCAATTTGGTTCGAAACTTGGCACAAAGCGGGCCCTAATTCAATTTGCGAGTGTGCCAACGAAAGTGTAAGTATCACGAAACATTCTGTTTCGAACTTGAAACAACGGAGTCGCGGGCGTTCGGAGACACTTTATTACATCTCTATTATGCCGTGGACTAAACTCTTAAGGACGTTTTGTATATTTCTAACATTTAGAAAATTAATAATAAATTTATTATACAAAATTTGGAGTTGCGAAGAAACTCAGGCAGGTAACCAATTTTTTTAATAATCTGGTGCCTGATTTAGGCCCTTCGCACACGGCGGCATAGCGTAGGTGTATCGTATTAAGCGCGTAGGACGCGAGCATTACGAGCACGTACTACATTTTCTAATAAGTCCGCACACGAGGCGTAGCGTAATACTTACTTACGCTACGCCTACGCTACGCCGCCGTGTAAGAAGGGGGTTAGAGAGATACGTAGGTATAGCTAAAAATACTGATAGATGTCAGTATCTCTCCTTTCTTTGCATAGATATGTCCCTCATCATACCAGACAGTAGAGCAGGTATTATATGGACTGAATACCAAAGAATTAGAAATGATAATAGGCTATTCAAATTTTATTGGTTGTTAGTGAACAGTGGGCGACAGTCGCGCGGCGCGGCCGATGTAATATTGCGTGTTCAAGCGACACTTATTAAACCGGGTGAATTAGACGTTTTATGCCTTCGAATTTTGTTTTAGTTCACGTTAATTAACAGAACAATAGCTTTCTAGTTTTACAACCAGACGTGTACAAGGTTTTATATCTAAACGCCTCGTTTCATTATTAGGACAAAAAAATGTTTTGAACATGCGTATGTTGCGTGTCTAATATTAATGTAAATTCATTTAGGTAGTATTTTATTGATTTCTGAAGTATGCAAAAAATGGCACGTGTAGATTTTTTACACAAAATTAATGTTTATTCTATGTTGTTATGTTTATTGTTTGTTTGTTTATTGACGGGCCCGTTAGCGTGGTTGGCGCGGAGGCGCCTTTCACGCTGCAGGTCGTAGGTTCGATTCCTACCCGAGACATGCATTTATGTGCATGAACATGTCTGTATGTCCGGAGTCTGGGTGTATATGTATATTAAGTATGTATTTACAAATAAAAAAGTAGTATATGTAGTAATATCAGTTATCTGGTTTCCATAGTACAAGCTCTGCTTAGTTTGGGATCAGGTAACCGTGTGTACAAAAATGTCCCAGGATATTATTATTATTATTCTTTATTTATACGTCGTAACAGGTTTTCGGTAACCATGGTCAAATATATTTATTTAATAATAGGGTTTTAAATGTTAGTTCCTGCAGGTTACAAAACATCAGCAAACTATTTAGTTGAAGGTAATGATTATAGACAAAAGCACATCTCAACAGAAAGTCGATCTACCCTCCGTAACTAGGTACCTAAACCTATATGTATGACGGTAGGATTATGACCAATTAGTCTCAAGTGTTAATATTACAATGAGTTATTGACCAACGCGTTTCCAGCGCTGTCTAATACAAAGTATACACGACGAAACTACTCACTAAAACACTCAGTGTATACATCGAGTGTCTACGTGTGTCCCCCACCGCGACACCTTGTTAGTTGTAGAGGCGGTGTCGGTACATTGAGATACACAGAGTGTCGAATGTCTGGTAACGTGTATCCTTAGCATTAAAACTAGTGGCAGCCCTAGCCGGGTGACGTATGAAGTATGGTGTCGGGCGGTGCCACCGCGCGCGGCGCACGACATCGCTCCCATCAGGCTTCGTAAATGTATCTCTAACAATATGTTTGACTTTCCTTTACCTTTTCAAATACAATAATGTAAGGGAGGTATTTATATGCCCAATGACGAGTATGGACCGCGATTTATTGCTCCGAACTCCTCCACTCAACGCTGTTCACGAGCCTTTATCAGTTTCAATCACACTTGATACTCTCCGTTCATCAAAATGAATTTTTGATCGGATTTTGGTACTAAGCCAGCAACATTCTGACTAAATTAGGGCCACCGCAGACTTGCTACTTTTTGCATCGGCGATTGGCGATTTAGTCGCTGTTAGCATCGGAGCAGTCGCTGCGTCCGACCGCAGTGAGTCGCCAAAACGCGATGCAGTCGCAAAATCGCCGATCGCCGATGCAAAAACTATCAAGTATGCGGTGGCCCTTAGAGGAGACACATGAGAATATAGAGGTGATGCAATCGGATTCTTAATTGAATTCGGAATTTCAATTGCTTTAACACCGGTTAGTGCGTGATTGCAACTCCCCAATGGATTCAAGTATCCGACGACATTACGTATTCTGATATTTCACTGTTGAACAAATTTAATACTTGTGACAGGTAAGCCATCAAGCATCGCATGCCGCTAACCGGCTGTCTCCTGAACTGAAATCGAAACGCGCACGCGACCGCCGCGTATTTTACCGACCGACTCACCCCCCGAATATATCATTTCACACTACAATTTGACACCACATTCATGGCATATGCAACGATACAGAATAAACTTTATTGTTATTGTGATAAAGGTTATATCGTCTGGTCTCCGCCGCCGCCGGCTCGCAGGTGGATGGCACAATGATGGCACACCGTTCATGTGATTGAGCTCGTGTTCGCTCGGCAGTATTCAAAGTTAGTTTTGTTATGTCTGGCTCACGAATGTTCACAAGTGACGTGTTCGCCGGCTGATTTATTGTCTCAGCGCAAACCTTTTAGGGGTTTTATTGCTGGGGATCGTAAAGTTTGATGCTTTAATAGGCGGCGCATTAGCGATAAACAAATTTCCTTACAGGCCATAATTTCCACGGTAACTTGTTTCACACTGGGCGAATTAGGGATCTCACGAATTTATAGTGAGAACGTTCAATTGGATAGACAGGGGGCTTACCACAAGCTCTTATTGCGATTCAATTATAAGAACGTTTTAACGACGTTTTAATGACGTTTCTTATTGTCATGAAAATAAGGTACGTCATTGCACAAAAAGTCGCTGAAACGTTAATACGTTCCTGTAATTGAATCGCAATAAGAGCTTGTGGTAAGCCCCCAGCTTTCTTGTGAAAAACGTCATATGATGTCCTAGGTATGATGAGTTTTAATCAAATGAGAAATTTTTTGGGGTAACTAATAGGAAGATCTTCGAGGCAGGCGTTTCTTGATAGGTTCTACTGCGTGTTAACTTGTCTTGCGCCTTTCAGCCATATAGGTATGTCGTAATCGTCAACTGTTAGTAGGTATAGAACGTTATATTAAACGTCATCTATCCACGACGTATACCAACTCTAGTAGGATATGGAAGTCGCTACAATCCTTTATTCATTTTTAACCGTCCAATTAAAGAGAAAATAGATTGGCACCGACCCCAAATAACAGACAACATACCATCACACCTTTATTTCTCACTCTACGGATTTTGGTGTTGGATCTGTTTTTATCGAGCAATTGTTTGATTCGGAAATTGTCTGTTTGTATTACAGGTGTGGTTCCAGAATCGGCGCGCGAAGTGGCGCCGCCAGGAGAAGATGGAGGCGGCGCGGCTCGGGCTGTCCGAGTACGGGTGCGGCGGCGGCCTGCCGCGGCTCGGCGGGCTCGGCCTGCCCGTCGACCCGTGGCTCGCGCCGCCACTGCTCACGGCACTGCCTGGTTAGTACATACATCACTACGGTACCCAAAGAGGTTAGACGGTCGCTCTAGTAAGAGGTGTGATAGCTTAGCAAGCCACACTGACAGAGCATTGTTTAACTTCAATCGTAGGACAGAGGAAAGATGTCATTTGCTCCATTGAGTCAATATGCTTACATCTCATACAGCCTCCTTCCGGAGCAGTCGGAGCATCTAGTTTCAATTTACCGTATTATCATACCGATCATCTCAACTAGAGTGAGCTTGTGAGCACTGTCAGATAGAATTACTGTAATAGAAAACGACATTTTAGAATAAAGTTCTCTTTCAAAGATAACATTAGTTTATCCCGTCTGAAAGTACTTTTAGCCCAGATTTTTAAATGTTCAGCATATGGTCGTTGAATACGTGAAGTAACGCTAATTACACACAATTTTCCATCAGGTTTCCTAAGTCACCCGCCCTCCGGGTACCCGAGCTACCTGACGCCGCCCGCCCCCGCGCCGGCGGCCGCGCCCGCGCCCCCCGACCCCCGCTCCACTTCCATCGCCGCCCTGCGCATGAAGGCCAAGGAACACGTCGAGAGCCTCAATAAAGGCCTACAGATGGTCTAATGATTAGTTTAAATATAGAACTCTATTAGAATTTAAGAACCTGTGAAGTGCATTTGGATTTATGAGTAGCTCTCCAAATCAAGGATTTCTGTTTTGAGAGTGAATTTGAGTGCGCTCTTGAGACTCCTTTTTGACCGACTTCAAAAATAATTCTAGAGCGCAAAAAGGCTGAAAATAAATCCATTCACCTATTTGGAGTCGGTGCCAACTGTCTTTAAATAAGGTTGTAAGACTATTGATACCGACTCCAAAAATTCGAATGAATGAATAATTAAAATTTCCAGCTTTTTTGAGGTCCAGATATTTTTTTAAATCGGTTCTATGTCTTTAAATTAGTTTCCTATGAAAATAATATCTCAAGCGCCCTCCAGTTTTCGCTCAGGATTAAGATAAGTATACATTATTTATTCATACGAAGTTCAAAAGCAGAGCCATAGCCAGCGCAACTGTGAGGCAAGAATTGTAAATTTTTTAAACCGACTTCAAAAAAGGAGGAGGTTTCTCAATACGACCGTATATTTTTTTTTTTTTTTTTTTTTTTTTTTTTTATGTGTGTTCGCGGATAACTTCGTCGTTTATGAACCGATTTTGATGAATCTTTTTTTGTTGGAAAGGAGATATTCCAGCGGTGGTACCATGATAAGGAAACCAGGATCTGATGATGGCATCCTAGAGAAATCGAGGGGAACCTTCGAAAATCGTAGGGGCGACGAGTGCGTTTGTATTTTTTTTCATTAACTATTTTAAAGCACTACTATTTTATGAAGGTCTGGAGTCGATCTGATGATGGAGCCGAAAGACAGTCGAGGGAACTCCTCAACGATTTACAGCAATTACCTGGTGTTTGGGCTTGATTAATTTGTATTGATGAGAACTTTACACCTAGATGGGTTGTGACTGTCATTAGGGGTCTGATGATGAAGACGTAGGACAGTCAAGGGAACTCCTCAACGATTTACAGCAATTACCTGGTGTTTGGGCTTGATTAATTTGTATTGATGAGAACTTTACACCTAGATGGGTTGTGACCGTCATTAGGGGTCTGATGATGAAGACGTAGGACAGTCAAGGGAACTCCTCAACGTTTTACAGTAGCTACCTTGTGTTTGGGCTTGATTAATTAGTATTGATGAGAACTTTACACCTAGATGGGTTGTGACTGTCATTATGGGACTGATGATGAAGGCGAGGGACAGTCAAGGGAACTCCTCAACGATTTACAGCAATTACCTGGTGTTTGGGCTTGATTAATTTGTATTGATGAGAACTTTACACCTAGATGGGTTGTGACCGTCATTAGGGGTCTGATGATGAAGACGTAGGACAGTCAAGGGAACTCCTCAACGTTTTACAGTAGCTACCTTGTGTTTGGGCTTTATTAATTTGTATTGATGAGAACTTTACACCTAGATGGGTTGTGACTGTCATTAGAGGTCTGATGTTGAAGACGTAGGACAGTCAAGGGAACTCCTCAATGTTTTACAGTAGCTACCTTGTGTTTGGACTTAATTCATTTCTATTGATGAGAACTTTGCACCCATATCGTTTATAAGTACCATTACAGGTCTGATGATGGAGACCATAGACAGTCGAGGGAATTCATCAACGATTTACAGCAGTTACCTTTTGTTGGGCTTGATTAATTTGTATTGATGAGAACTTTACACCTAGATGGGTTGTGACTGTCATTAGGGGTCTGATGATGAAGACGTAGGACAGTCAAGGGAACTCCTCAACGATTTACAGCAATTACCTGGTGTTTGGGCTTGATTAATTTGTATTGATGAGAACTTTACACCTAGATGGGTTGTGACTGTCATTAGGGGTCTGATGATGAAGACGTAGGACAGTCAAGGGAACTCCTCAACGTTTTACAGTAGCTACCTTGTGTTTGGGCTTGATTAATTTGTATTGATGAGAACTTTACACTTAGATGGGTTGTGACTGTCATTAGGGGTCTGATGATGAAGACGTAGGACAGTCAAGGGAACTCCTCAACGTTTTACAGTAGCTACCTTGTGTTTGGACTTAATTCATTTCTATTGATGAAAACTTTGCACCCATATCGTTTATAAGTGCCATTACGGGTCTGATGATGGAGACCATAGACAGTCGAGGGAATTCTTCAACGATTTACAGCAGTTACCTTTTGTTGGGCTTACTTCATAAGGTTCAATATGCCAAAATGTTCATTGGTATGGCGCCACTAAAAATCGTGAAATAAAATTATTTTTATAAAAAAAAAAAAAACCGACTTCAAAAAAACCTGATGCACTAAAAAGCCTGAAATAATATTTCTATTACCACCTCTGCCTACCCCTTCGGGAAAACCAGACGTGATGGTGTGTTATCGAGTATTTGGAGTCGGTGCCAATCTTGGTCTACCTACTATAAAACCTGATGCACTAAAAAGCCTGAAATAATATTTCTATAACCACCTCTGCCTACCCCTTCGGGAAAACCAGACGTGATGGTGTGTTATCGAGTATTTGGGGTCGGTGCCAATCTATCTTCTTACTTTTATAGTAGGTAGACTTGGCATAGCAAGATTGGCACCGACTTCAAATACTCGATAACACACCATCACGTCTGGTTTTCCCGAAGGGGTAGGCAGAGGTGGTTATAGAAATATTATTTCAGGCTTTTTAGTGCATCAGGTTTTTTTGAAGTTGGTTTGTTTTTTTTTTATAAAAATAATTTTATTTCACGATTTTTAGTGGCGCCATACCAATGAACATTTTGGCATATTGAACCGTATGAAGTAAGCGCAACAAAAGGTAACTGCTGTAAATCGTTGAAGAATTCCCTCGACTGTCTATGGTATCCATCATCAGACCTGTAATGGCACTTATAAACGATATGGGTGCAAAGTTCTCATCAATAGAAATGAATTAAGTCCAAACACAAGGTAGCTACTGTAAAACGTTGAGGAGTTCCCTTGACTGTCCTACGTCTTCATCATCAGACCCCTAATGACAGTCACAACCCATCTAGGTGTAAAGTTCTCATCAATACAAATTAATCAAGCCCAAACACAAGGTAATTGCTGTAAATCGTTGAGGAGTTCCCTTGACTGTCCTACGTCTTCATCATCAGACCCCTAATGACAGTCACAACCCATCTAGGTGTAAAGTTCTCATCAATACAAATTAATCAAGCCCAAACACCAGGCAATTGCTGTCAATCGTTGAGGAGTTCCCTCGACTGTCTTTCGGCTCCATCATCAGATCGACTCCAGACCTTCATAAAATAGTAGTGCTTTAAAATAGTTAATGAAAAAAATTACAAACGCACTAGTCGCCCCTACGATTTTCGAAGGTTCCCCTCGATTTCTCTGGGATGCCATCATCAGATCCTGGTTTCCTTATCATGGTACCACCGCTGAAATATCTCCTTTCCAACAAAAAAAGATTCATCAAGATCGGTTCATAAACGACGAAGTTATCCGCGAACACACATAAAAAAAAAAAATATATACGGTCGAATTGAGAAACCTCCTCCTTTTTTGAAGTCGGTTTAAAAAGTAAGAAGATAGATTGGCACCGACCCCAAATACTCGATAACACACCATCACGTCTGCTTTTCCCGAAGGGGTAGGCAGAGGTGGTAATAGAAATATTATTTCAGGCTTTTTAGTGCATCAGGTTTTTTTGAAGTCGGTTTTTTTTTTTTTATAAAAATAATTTTATATTATAAAGCATTAAGGAAGATATCTATCCAAGTCTCAGAATCTGCGCCGAGTCGCAAAGAATAATAATATGGATCTACGTATCAGGGAATCCATTATAAACTTTGACGCAGCATAAAAAAACCCGTAATATTATTAGTTTTTACAAATTTTCCATGCACTCTACCATGAATTTTACTCATGTCTTACGCGTCTATGAAAAAAAATTGTGTAGCAAATTGTACAACACTTTTGCGATTGGAACTAATGTGCGTTCACAAGGACTGAGCAACATCGCCCGAGCTATCAGTTTTGACGTCTGCCCACAAAGACGTAACGTGTTGACGTTGACGTTTAATCAGTTGTGATTGCACAGTCGCGCCTCACGGCATATGTGGCATCCAATGCGCGATTTTCCACTGGCCGGCACGGCACCGGCACCGGCACGGTGGCAGCTATTTTGAGAGTTTTCATTGGTCAGTAACCAATGACGGTAACGGACGGACCAGTTCACTGACAGTGAGGGAAAACATCGTGAGGAAACCTGCCTATCCCTCGGGATTAGGTAATACTCAGTTCCTGTATACACGGCGACATGGTTCACCACCTGTCACGTTGGGTTCTGACTATCTGGTGAAACGTGGGCTTTGAGTTGGTTAATACCTCCACAATGTGGTGGTGTATGGCCACTCAAGCCTCTGACTACCCCCGAATGGGGATAAAAGTCGTGATACCTCCACAATGTGGTCGTGTATGGCCACTCAAGCCTCTGACTATCCCCAAAGTCGTGACGTTACAGTAACCAATGACAACTGGTCACTGACCAATGACAACTGAGCCGCCGTGTCGATGCCGGTGCCGTGCCGGCTAGTGGAAAAACGGGCAATAGCACGGCATCTAATAGCGTACATTAACGCAGACGATAGCGTCTAGCGACTCCGGCGAGGGTAGACACTCTTGATAGAGCTACTATTTCGTAGCACTGTAACATATAAATTATTGTTTAAATGATTAAAATTGTATGTGATCGCATGAGATCCAATGTGATTAGTGTATTGAAGCAATACTTTGTCTGTAAATATTGTGTGATAAGTCATAATGTAGAGTAATACGTGTTCCATATATCTGATTAAGTATTCCTTCTTGAATTTTATTACAGTGGAAACAGTTATAATTTATTTACATGGATCCCAATTCTGTGGTTATCAAATAAAGACCGTCGTCGACTAAACAGCTCGCTTATAATACTGAGAAGGCTGACAACACGCTTAGTTTTGTAAAGTTCAGTTTGCTAACCATTAAAAAAGTAAGTGAATGTACCTATGTATTTTTGTTTAATAATTGAATTCGTGAATTACCCCGTCCTTTGTTGCTTTGGATGTTTTGAAACGCAATGTAATTACCTGCCTAAATTCGATTTTTTTTTGAGACAAAGTAAATTGACAGCTGGAAATGACACTGCTCTATGAAATTGAACCTCATTTGTTTTAATTCTATCAAAAAGTGACATGAGCAAAGTGACATTAATATCTGTCAGTGCACTCGTCTAATTAAAATATCTACCGTATATTCTTCCGTGGTATACAAAGGTGTAAATAATGTAAACTATTGCTTACAATAGCAATTAGGCGATCGGCTTGCATTTAGTCACGGGCACGAACGTAAATACATACTGGACTGTTCACTACTGCACAAAAAACGAGCCGAGCGAGAGGCCCTAGTTGGGACCGTGTCCCTCTCATTACGAGTTGCCATGGCAAAATAATATTATCGTTGGGTAGTAATTGTTAGTTTTTAAATCAAGCAAATAAATTAATTTAGTATTTATCGTGACTATTGTTAATATGATAAAACAATAGTCACGATAAATAATAAATTAATTTATTTGCTTGATTTAAAAACTAACAATCACTACCCAACGATAATATTATTTTGCCATGGCAACTCGAAATGAGAGGGACACGGTCCCAACTAGGGCCTCTCGCTCGGCTCGTTTTTTCTGTCTAAGAATTGTCAAGGTATAATAGACCTTAAGGCAGCAGAATAAAGTTGAATTTCTTCTTAACCAAAAACTCAACTCGTCTATCCTCTATTAAAAGATCCTTGGTCACGGGTGAAATAATGCCCAATTAAATTAAGTATAGGGTACTTTGTAAAAACAGCATTGCATAGAATAATCCTGTATCTATTACTTGTTTCTTTTCTCATAATATTTTTCAGTTAGTCACAAAGCTACGATGAACTTGTAACGCAAGGCCCTACCTTATTTATGTCTTGTCCATGGGCCCTACACACGTATTGTAAATGGCTGCTTCTACAAGAGGCGAACGGTGCGCCTGAGCAGTCAGTTTGACGTATGAACGCATGGATGCCATAATTGAAGGCCCAAGCGTGGTTTGTGTACTACTCGACCAAGCCAACTAGGAACCTATCAAATGTGACGCCACCCGCACTGTAGGGCGGGGTAGCGGTGTGTGGGGGTGTGTGGTAAGCTGCAAGGGGTGGCGGGTATGCGGGAGGGGAAGCCGCATTCTATCCGAGTGCCTAGTTTGCTTGGTGGACTAGTAGATGCTAGGAGAACGTCGACTGTCACTATGTAAATAAACTCTTGTAATAAGAACCGTGATAATAAAAGCGTGTAGTCAGTAGAACTTATGTTTTGAAATTTACTTAAGAAAGCGCGACTCTGCCTCTCAGTTTGACGCGCTTCAGATACGTAAACACTTGATACTTACGTGCTTATTAATGTTATGACAAAGACAAAATAAAAAAGGCTGTTCTATAACGACAAACTCTTACCTCACGCGTGAATGGGTGAATATGCGTGAGTTTATCGTTACAGAACAGTTACCAGTTACATGGACTGCAATAAATATATAGCTTAGTAAAGCTTAGTTTGTGAATAGACAATCATCTTCTTATCGTATTGTTACTGGCCTATCTTGTGTCAAAGTTGTTTAAGCCGCCCGAAGGCCTCTGACATGGCTTAACGCTGCCTAGATGACAACAACTTATAGGTACCGACTTTTCACATACCCTCGTTCGAAACACTACTAAATGGTCGTCCATCTCTGACTGTCCTTGCCAAGCATTGTTTAACCTCAAATTGTTTACTGATCAGAGGGGCTAGCCAAGTGGCATGAACGCTAATCGAATAGAAAAGAACAAACTTCACAATGTATGGAAATGTCAAACGTCGCTATGTAAATCAACAACAAGTCGCTATGAAGATCACGCTTGAGATCACGTGACTTATGTCATTTCCATAGATGAAGCGTAGCGAATTTGTAGACGTCAGCCACTTGTCTAGCCCTTCAGTGATTTCAGCTGGCTATAAACCAATTAGCATCAGGGATTCATAACGTGTCTCGTATCGCGCTTTCCTGAACTAGTTAGTAATAATGTATGTAAATATTGAAGTGGATGTAATATTTATATCGTTGTACATAGAGTGGCTGTAGGCACCGCGTATTGCAAGAGATTATATAAACTATATTAACGAGAGATTAATAAATGTGTTCTTTCATAAACATTACTTTTATTTAGGGCCTCCGCAGACTAGCTACTTTTAGCATCGGCGATCGGCGATTTTGATACTGCGTCTCGCTCATTCGCGCTCTAAGAAACGCGACACAGCATCGATACGTCACAAAATCGCCGGTCGCCGATGCTAAAAGTAGCTAGTCTGCGGAGGCCCTTACCATTCATTCACCAAACATTCGAAGGTAAGCATCAGTTCATAAGTGCAGTAGGCTGTTTTTTTTTAATGGTGAGGTGGCCATCAAGCGCTCCGCCGGTGGTCCGCCTAATGTTAAGCAATAACCGTAGCCTATAGATGCTTGCAATACCAAAGGCATTGCTCGCACGTTGCCTACCTGAACAGGAGTGGAACGAAGGGAACGGAGGGGGTTTGGGCTCTCTCACTCATCACTCATGACTTATGTCATTTCCATATATGAAGCTTAGTGATTTGAAGAAACGCTTGTAGACGTAGCTAGATTATCTAGCCCTTCAGCCCCTCTAGACAAGTGGCAGACGTCTACAAGCGTTCGTTCAAATCGCTACGCTTCATGTATGGAAATAACATAAGTCACGTGATCTACATAGCAACTTGTTGTTGATCTACATGGCGACGTTTGGCATTTCCATACATTATGAAGTCTATTCGATTCTATTCGATTAGCATTTATGTCACTTGTCTAGGGGGGCAGATATTCTAGCCCTTCTGGCCCGCTAAGAGCGTCGTTAGTGGCGATACAAGACTGTCAAAATACGACAATTCTCTATTTGAAAACTTCAGTTTGTCTTTTGGCCAACTGGCTATGTAGGTACATGACATTCTCAAATCAATAAGAGATAGGTGAGAACTGATCACTCTATATGTTGTGTGTTTTCTCTATGTTACTCTACCTTGACTCTACCATCCCACTAATATTATAAATGTGAAAGTTTAGATGGATGGATGGATGGATGTTTGTTACTCAATCTCGCCAGAATGGCTGAACGGATCTGGATGAAATTTGGCACAGAGATAGATTGTAGTCTGGAATAGCACATAGGCTACTTTATATCCCGGTAAAATATATGGGATAAATTTGTTTTAATTTTTCATAGAGCATAGGATCGACATGATTTTTTGCAGAGGTAGTGGTAGTTTAGGGGTCCAGGGGGCGGTATACGGGATCCAGGATACGGGATCCGGGATCAGGGATCCGATTTTTTTAAATTTATGTTCTGCGCGGATGAAGTCGCGTGCAAAAGCTAGTAAGTAATAATATGTTCAAGTAGGGTCACTGGTGTCTAGCGTCTACGTAAAATCATATCGAGAACCCGAATGGTGACCGGACTGGATTCATAGGTGACAGATAAACACTTCATACAATTCGCCGAACAAAATATTTCCTGATGTTCATAATTTTTATCATGTTCAACTTCCCAACTAAGATTATCACTTGCTGAACGGTGAATGTAGCCATCGTGAGGAAACCATGTACCTGTATCGAGGTTTTTAGGGTTCCGTACCAAAAGGGTGCCAACGGGACCCTATTACTAAGTCTACGCTGTCCGTCTGTCCGTCTGTCAGCGGGATGTATCTCACGAACCGTAATAGGTAGAGACTTGAAATTTTCACAGAATGTGTATTTCTGTTGCCGCTACAACTAAAAATAAAATAAAACTTAAAAATAAAGGGGGTCCTGATACAAAAACAGTAATATTTTTAACTTAATTGTCATGGTCGGTTTCCATACAAAAGACATCAACGTGTGACTCTAAATATCACAATATTGGGGATGTTTGTTTATATGCTACGGTGGTACGGAACCCTTTAAGTGCGAGTCCGACACGCACTTGGCCGGTTTATTTTCTTTCCATGTATCTAGGTATTTCTTTTTCAAATATGATTTTGTTATAAAAGTCACGATTACACTAACAAATGTACAGGACCGGAACTGAAATGTAAATTCAACAGTAATTAGCCGCGGACTACGAAATAATTGCGGCGCAGATTATGCGCGAGTGGGCCATGATATACGTCACCTGTCACCGATTGTCGCGGGATGGTGTTATGTTATAGTGAACACAATTAAATATCTGACTTTTTCCAGGCGCACTGTGTGTCATCTCTCATGAAGTAAAATTTATACTGTACCTAACATATTTCATCAAAAATAAATTCCTCAGGGGCTAATTATAATGAGAAGAATGTAGGTTTCACATTAGACGTTTAACTCAGTACAATAGATGCATTGTAATTTACCTTGAGTAAAAACACGTAAGGTTAAACTCACAAATTCTCTCCTTTGCTAACTTTCCACGTACATTCTAAGTTGTTGATTGGACTCATACATGTGGATTTAGATCTAAATTCTAAATTCGATTGCAATGTATTTCTACAAAAAGCAAAAAAACTATTGTTATTTTTGATCTTAATAATTCTTGCGTCAGTACCTCATGCACCGGTCCCCGAGTGAAGGTAAGGTATCAGTCAGTTTTATCGTGCGCGTCATAATTCGTCGCACTCCGGCGCAGGATTGATGGCAGATGTGACTCACGGTAATCGGGCGCGGGATCCTTCAACATAAAACAAATAATTCACAGCAACGGAATTTGAATTAAACATTTTCACTATTGTAGAGTTATTGTTGCCCCACTTCGGGCCCGCCTATATTAAAGGGGGTAAACGGCAACGAGATTCCTGAAATAAATGCGTTAAAATATCACGTGACTTGTGGTCATACCCATGGACCAGTTACTAAGGGGACTGGCCCTAAGCAAGTCGGCCGAGTGGTCGGCCTAGTACTAACATCGACATAAAACGAAGCGAGTAGTTCAACTATTTACCGGTAAATAGCAAAATGAAAATGAAAAAACAATGACCACGTTTTGTTTCATACAAATATCTAATAATAACCTCTTTCTTTAGTCTTTACTCTGTGGTCATACCTATAAGTATATTGCAACGTCGATTTGTAGAAATGCTTGTAGATAATTCATTTGGCTATAGGAGCTGGTCGAGACGGATGACAGACACACTTTGAAGTGATTACCTTCATACACTGTACCTTAGTTTTTAACCCCCGACGAAAAACGAGGGGTGTTATAAGTTTGACGTGTGTATCTGTGTATCTGTGTATCTGTGTATCTGTGTATCTGTGTATCTGTGTATCTGGTGTCTGTCTGTCATCATAGCGTCTGAACGGATGGACCGATTTGGATTTAGTTTTTTTTGTTTGAAAGGTGAGTTAATCGAGAATGTTCTTAGCTATGTTTCAAGAAAATCTGCTCAGCCATTTGAAGACCATCAGCTCTTTTCTAGTTGATGAAAAGATGTAAACAACTTCCACAGGTCTAATCGATACGAAATTTGAAATCCTGTCACTTGTCAATGATATTACAAAGTATGACAACCTTGACCTGATGCGCAGGCATCATCAGAAGAACTCCTCAACGGTGTACGGCATCTACCTTGTGTTTGGGCTCATACGATGCGTTTTGACGAGTACATACTAATACAAGCTGGGCAGTTAGTACACCGGTAATATAAGTTTAAAAAAGCATGAAATAAAAATTAAATTTAAAATTTAAAAAACCCCCGACTAAAAAAATCCTTTAAAAAGATCTAAATGTAATGTACTTAGCGGTCCCCCGATGCAACGATGACGCTTGGGTGAAAATATTCAGATATTATTTTTATCTTTTTAAAGGATTTTTTTTTGTATGTCGCTTTCCTTGAGTTTATACATCACTACGGGTCACTTGAGCACTGTGAATTAAATATTACAGCTGCGTTTCATACGATGAGTGGGAGAGCCGGAAGCCCAACCCTCCCCCGCTCCCTCTACCTCTCTCCTCTCCCCTTCTGGTCGGCAACGGGCGAGCGGTGCTTTTGGTATTACAAACATCTACAGACTACTGTAACTGCTTAACATCAGGCGAGCCGTACGCTTGCCACCCTAGTCACTTAAAAAGAATAGTTAGTGGGTTGTTTGTCATCAGTAATATCTGGCTCAGAATATTTAACTTACAAATTGCATTAGTTATTTCAAACGTACGTCGCTTAATGGTTGACATTAGTGGCAAGCATTTGTCCAGTTGATTTGCATACACGACCGGTTAGTTTAATACAATCACGGCGAATTAACGTTTGTCATAAGTAATAACAATTAATATCTTGTAGGCCAGGAGGTAGACGCCGAAATTATTTCAACTTTTTCGTCTTATCGCATGTTCAGTTGCCAAGTGTCAAAGTTATCCAAGCCCAGGTCTCTGACATTGCTAACGCCTGCTGTCTAGATGACAAAAACTGGGATCGAATTTTTATATGTCCTTCAAGGCGGAGACGACTTCTCTATAGCTATGTCTTCACCAGTGCGCTTTCATGTTCATCTTGCGTCTTCAACTTTCAATTCATCTCGCGTCAAGCGCGTGCAATTTTGACTGCCTTAAGACGCATGCAGCTTAGTGTCAAGATGAACAAGTGTAGCTATTTGTGCAGAATGTTTAGTATTAACTGCACGGAAAAAAACTCCAGAAAAAGAGTATCTGGATAAACTTTGTTTTGAAGACACGAAACAAAAGAAAACATTCATCTTCCGCCATTTTGTATGTAAAGCGCATGGAATGTTGCACGCGAACCCATCGGTGGCGGATCGGCGTGCGCTACGGGCGTGCGCTGTTTTTGAGCTAGAATAGCGCACGCGTTATTGCATGCGCTATGGTTCTTCATGCATGCGTCAGACGAAAGCGCAAGATGAACGTGAAAGCGCACTGGTGGAGACATAGCTTATGGGAAGGGGAATTCGGACTACAATCAACCATGATTGCCCAGTGAGTGTGGATAGTGGTACATCACACGAGGATCAAAAGAAACGTAGGCGCACCATGTTCCCCCTTCAACGTGCAGCAAGTGCTATGGAGCTTATCACTCTGTGAAACTATAATTTTCTCGGATAGGTATAATAATAATAATAATTTAGCCCTTTTAACGTCCCACTGCTGGGCACGGGCCTCCCCTCAATGCGAGGGGGATTCAGGCCATAATCCACCATGCTGGCCCAGTGCGGGTTGGTGGATTTCACATGTCTAAAGACATAAAAATAATAATAATAAGGTATAAAATAAATTAATTAATAAATATCGCTAGACGTACACACCATCCGTATGGTCCCAAACTGAACAAACCTTGTACGCGTACTTAAATTCCACGCGTATGAAGTTGTGGGCACAGCTTGTATCAAAATATGTTTGGCTCCTAAACTATGCTGGGGGCGGGGTTGCGTACCGATTAGTGCAATAATTAGTCGCTAACAGAGCGGATCACGAGAAGCGCGCATTAGTTGCTTATTTTATAGCAACCTGTATTTTATCAATTGTACGGTAGATACTCACAATACAAGCGTTGCTTAGTTTCAGAACAAATACAGTGGGAGTGTCAACAGAGATAGACTATAACACGCGTCGCACGGTCGTGGACCGTGGTGGACGCGAGTGGTGGTTGAGTGGACGTCATTGGGGGAGGCTAACATTCAAAAGTGGACTACTTCTGGCTGATGGATGTAGGTGTACTTTGACACTTCATTATTTTATCGGCCTATCGATAGTAACATCATTCATTCATCGACTTGCACTACATCACTATTGTTGCACCGCGCACGGTATGCTGCGCATTTCGTTCACTCGCCGCGAATGAATGCATTGCGTTCATTCCCTCAGATGTATGTTATTTTACAAGGATATCTCGTCATGAGACTAGACCTCTCTACATCCTATCCTATCCTACTATGTGTGTGAATGTTTGTTATCACGTATCTCCATAACTACTAAACCGATTGTAATGAAGTTTGGAACGTAGATTGTGTAAGCTCTAGAATAAGACATAGTAGACAATCTTACACATCATCAACGTGAGCTAAGCCGCGGGGCACAGCTAGTTAATAATAATATTCTTCCTGACAAAATTTCGGCCACGGCGAGCAGTCTCAACAGAGACTAGCCATCTGTGTAAGAGATATTATAGTGCAGTGCGTGTGCGCACTCTTCCCTCACTCTCATAGTCCGACATCTCCGACACGACCGGGGAGCGGTGAGGCGCATGGTCGACAACTTTCCGTGCTCTCTACACTTAATAGCTTATTCAAATGCGGTGCATTAAAAGGCAAAATAAATGAAATATTTATACCAGTTTTAATTCTCTAATTATTCATTTTCCCCCGTTGTAATTAGTATTGTGTATAATAACTCAGTGGCGTGACTTCGCCGGTTCATTATCGTTTGAATCAATTACTGTAGTTCTACCGTGATCTATAATATTATTAGTACCTACGTTAGGAGTCAGCAGATGCTTGTTAACGTTAACGTAATGGATACGATAGTGGGATTACACTTAAGTTCATGTTTCAGAACCTTCGGATAACTTTTATGCAACAAATTTTGAAGTTTTGACAGATAATCATATTGAAAACTCTCAAAAAACCAAATTAATCTGGTGAATAAAAGTTATCCGTCGATTCTGAAACAGGCAGTATTGTATGAAACAAACTGTTAGTTTCTCGGATGCCCGTTAGGGGTGCTGACTGTTGTGTAAATGATTATCTCTTTTAAAATTTACGACGTTGTAAGAACTAGAAAAGTAATAGGATAACTAGAAAAATTATGTATATTACACACGATACAATAAATTAAAATTACCTACTTTTAAAGCCATACAAATATTTTTAGTAGATGTAAGCAAATAAATTAGCAATATTTTATGCACAGTACCTACATTACATATACACCATAAATAATTAAATAATATATCCCAATATAGATAGATAGAATAAGTACAACAAAACAATAGTACATTGTTATCCGAGGGGAAAAGTAACTTATTAATTGGTCCCGAGACGGGGTTTAGCGCCCGAGCGTAGCGAGGCCGCTAATAGTTCGAGGGACCAATAATAAGTTACTTTAACCCGAGATAAACACTGTGCTTTTCATCACGTGTACAAGGAAAGTAATAATAAAATAATTTAGTAGCTAAAGAAAAAAATTGTGAACATTTACACATACAAACACATGTATACTGACGTAGATTGCGTATTTTGCTTTTTGATATTTTGACGCTGTCACTTTGTTTTTTTTAGAGGCCAGTACTTTTTCAAACATTATAAAAGGTTTTAGTCTGTGATTATAGATTCGGAGCAGGAACGATTTGTGATTGATTTAGGGAAAATGGTAAATATTTTGCCCAAATGTATATTATTTTAAAGAAATAGTTGAAAGTAAATTATAATAAAGTCATTTAAAATAAGTTTAAAAACTAAAACCCGACTACTGAAAAATCGCGCTCTAAAAAGTATGAAACAAGAAAATATTCTCATCTAGAGGATAGCCGTGGTCCGTGTAGGTCCTTTAGGGCCAAATGGCATATGAACACGGACCACGGCTATCCTCTAGATGAGAATATTTTCTTGTTTCATACTTTTTAGAGCGCGATTTTTCAGTAGTCGGGTTTTAGTTTTTAAACTTACTTTTTATTTAATTATTTTGGAGTTATAGGTAACAATATATATATTTTTGGAATGTGCTCATCAAGCTCTTTCATTTGATACCCCACACGGTTTTATTAAAAAATGTTTTTTTTTTAGTTCATGACATTATGTCCTCTAGAGGGCGCCATATACAATTTTATGTGACGTCACATAGCCTATAACCAGCGCGCCATTAAGCCGCTTCTAACGATACCTCATTTGTCAAATTACGATAAGTAGTTTGGAAGTTAGGTGGGAACAGACGCACATACATACATACATACATACATACATACATACATACATACATACATACATACATACATACCGGTCAAAATCATAACCCTCCGCCGTAGTCGGGTAAAAATATATTCTTTAATTAATACTTAACTTTATGTTATTTCAATTTTTAACCCCCGACGAAAAACGAGGGGTGTTATAAGTTTGACGTGTGTATCTGTGTATCTGTGTATCTGTGTATCTGTGGATCTGTGTATCTGTGTATCTGTGTATCTGTGTGTCTGTCTGTGGCATCATAGCGTCTGAACGGATGGACCGATTTGGATTTAGTTTTTTTTGTTTGAAAGGTGAGTTAATCGAGAGTGTTCTTAGCTATGTTTCAAGAAAATCTGTTCAGCCGTTTGAAGACCATCAGCTCTTTTCTAGTTGATGAAAAGATATGAACAACTTCCACAGGTCTGATCGATACGAAATTTGAAATCCTGTCACTTGTCAATGATATTACAAAGTATGACAACCTTGACCTGATGCGCAGGCATCATCAGAAGAACTCCTCAACGGTGTACGGCATCTACCGTGTGTTTGGGCTCATACGATGCGTTTTGAAGAATACATGCTAATACAAGCTGGGCATTTAGTACACCGGTAATATAAGTTTTAAAAAGCATGAAATAAAAATTAAATTAAAAATTTAAAAAACCCCCGACAAAAAATTCCTTTAAAAAGATAAAAATAATACCTGAATATTTTCACCCAATCGTCGTCGTTGCGTCGGGGGACTGCTAAGTACGCCGGTCATGGTTATAATCTACAGTTTACTCTAAATGTAATGTACTTAGCGGTCCCCCGACGCAACGACGACGATTGGGTGAAAATATTCAGGTATTATTTTTATCTTTTTAAAGGAATTTTTTGTCGGGGGTTTTTACATCGCGCTGTAATTGAGTGGATGTAAGAAGGTTGGAACTATTAAATTCTCTTTGGTTGGAACATAGTTCAATAGAACCTCGTATTTTTTTATAATTTGACAGAATCTTTGACAGAACGAGCCTAATCGTTTTCTGGATATACGATTGAGCCCGTTCTGTCAACGATTTTGCCCGATCAGAAAAGTATCACCTTCTGTCGGCTCATCAGGCACCTTTCGACCTACTTTCCGCGTATCAGTGATGAAAAATCATAAATCTTCCCGCCTAAATTGATAGCATCGCCATCTAGTAGTCAGTAATAACAACACTAAATTATAATCATACAACTTCATGAATTACATAATTAAAATGAACAGTTCATTATTAATCAATTAATGAACACCCTATTTTAAAATTATTCAATGCATTGCATAATCAATTTCATCATAACATATCTTTTCTTAAGAGAGTGTTAAACAAAATTTTGTTACCTCAGTTCCGCTACTCGCCGCCGCAGCGCTACTGTCGCTTCAGATTTTTAATTAAGCTTGGAGCCCGGGGCGGCGCGGGTTGACGGCGGGCGACAATTTGCAAGTCAAAGCCGCTGAAAAAACCCTAAAACACCCGACACACAGCCCTTTGGCACTCCGCCGCGAACAAGCGGTGGCGTGGACCCGACACCATGTTACAAAATTATAAAATTTTAATGATTTTGTTAGCACCAAAATTAATGGGTGAGTCTTGTCGCATGTTGATATTGTTCGTTGAGATTCGTTATCTAGCCTATTAAATTATCTAACTGTGTACCGATGAGTACTGTACCGATTTCCTGTATTCTTAAGAGTAGTACCAACAGAACAGGAACTAAAGGGATGATGTCAGCCACAAAAATAATTTAAGGTTAAACACATTCAGCGGTGGATGTCTTTGGGATAATGAATGGACTGCTAGATTATGAAGATAATTTCGTCATTTCAACTTTAGAGCTAGGATGTTGAAGTTTTTTTTTTTTGCCTCCATGGTGGCGCCACTCGACCACTTAGTCTTTATATTTGTAGTGACATTGACAGATAACTTTCTGGTGAACTCTTTTTTGTCCCCATTCATCTTTTTATATCAGCAAAAGCCAAATCATGATAGACAAGCCATGTCACAACTCATGAGAAAAAGTTTATACACGAATAACAAAATCATGTCGTCTCCACGGCTCCTGTATTCCGCGCTGTGATCTCTCTCGGAGGTGAATTTCGTTAGCTCTCATTTGTTTTGTCGTAATTGCTGGAGATATGAGGGTTTATTGAGCACCCCCCGCCCACCCCGCGCCGCGCCCGCCCGCCCCCGCGCCGCCCCGCCCCACTACTTTATTGGATTGCTTTATTGGCCTCTTTATAGAGTGAATTTCATGTAACCACCTGATTAAGCGCTCGCCCGTGGTGCACTCAATCGTTGTTTTATTCTGTGCAGTCTTGTATGTAATAGCTTTTGTACGAGCAGCGCTTGGAACTGCTTTATTGAGTTTCCAGTGGAGCTGTCGTATTGACGTTACACTATTATATGTTTGTATTATAGTCAGATTTTTAATTAGACGAAGTAAACTGACAGGTGCTTATGTCACTGTTCGACATAAATAGAACAAATAAGGTTCAAATTCATAGAACAGTAACATTTATAGCTGTTAGTAAGCTTCGTCTAATTAAAAATCAGACTATAGTTACAGAGGTTGTTTCAAGAGTGTGATAAATTATAATAGGTACTTGTTGGTTAAGATGAGTATCCGAGGACCTATTTTCAATGATATCCTACCAATTGCAAAAAAATGTTATTACCTACTTAATGATTGTGCAAAATTAGGTAAGTACACACTGTTTCTTATATTGGTAGCTGTTAGAAATGCAGTTTACACTGTTCTTAGACCATTAGTTGTGTCCTTAGGCTGCCACACTTTTTCCGCACAAACGTATTTTGTAATGCCATTGAACATAAATCAAAAATTTATAATATAAATGTAAGGGTTCAATTTAAATTTTATTATAGCTTATACCTGTTTATACATCCGCGGAATCCTTTCATGTAGAGAAAATTAATTTTCTTTCGTGTGTGTACTACCGACATCTGTTGGTGGATCGCTGAAGCTATTACTACACTGTACTGCCATCTAGCGTTGAGTAGCAGATAACGAGGTTCCAATTTATCAAAACAGATGGCGCTATTTTTAAAAGTAACTGGATAAAATCAAAATACAAAAAAAACAAACCGACTTCAAAAAAACCTGATGCACTAAAAAGCCTGAAATAATATTGCTATTACCACCTCTGCCTACCCCTTCGGGAAAACCAGACGTGATGGTGTGTTATCGAGTATTTGGGGTCGGTGCCAATCTATCTTCTTACTTTTATAGTAGGTAGACTTGGCATACCAAGATTGGCACCGACTTCAAATACTCGATAACACACCATCACGTCTGGTTTTCCCGAAGGGGTAGGCAGAGGTGGTAATAGAAATATTATTTCAGGCTTTTTAGTGCATCAGGTTTTTTTGAAGTCGGTTTGTTTTTTTTTTATAAAAATAATTTTATTTCACGATTTTTAGTGGCGCCATACCAATGAACATTTTGGCATATTGAACCGTATGAAGTAAGCCCAACAAAAGGTAACTGCTGTAAATCGTTGAAGAATTCCCTCGTCTATCTATGGTCTCCATCATCAGACCTGTAATGGCACTTATAAACGATATGGGTGCAAAGTTCTCATCAATAGAAATGAATTAAGTCCAAACACAAGGTAGCTACTGTAAAACGTTGAGGAGTTCCCTTGACTGTCCTACGTCTTCATCATCAGACCCCTAATGTCAGTCACAACCCATCTAGGTGTAAAGTTCTCATCAATACAAATTAATCAAGCCCAAACACCAGGTAATTGCTGTAAATCGTTGAGGAGTTCCCTTGACTGTCCTACGTCTTCATCATCAGACATATCATCAGATCATCAGATCGTTGAGGAGTCCCCTCGACTGTCTTTCGGCTCCATCATCAGATCGACTCCAGACCTTCATAAAATAGTAGTGCTTTAAAAAAGTTAATGAAAAAAATTACAAAAGCACTAGTCGCCCCTACGATTTTCGAAGGTTCCCCTCGATTTCTCTGGGATGCCATCATCAGATCCTGGTTTCCTTATCATGGTACCACCGCTGGAATATCTCCTTTCCAACAAAAAAAGATTCATCAAAATCGGTTCATAAACGACGAAGTTATCCGCGAACACACATAAAAAAAAAAAAAAAAAAAAAATATACGGTCGAATTGAGAAACCTCCTCCTTTTTTGAAGTCGGTTTAAAAACTATTATTAGCTTGGCTGAAGTTTGTTTACCATTCAAAACTTTCTGAGACCAAATGAATCTTCGGCGAGTTCAGATAGGTATTTATATTGGATAGAAGTAATTATTTGTCTCTATGTTTTGAACACACCAAGATGCACCAGCAAGATGGTCCGATACTATAAAAGCTGCTGTAGGCGGCAGTTTTTACAAGGCAGTACACAGCGCATATGACCGGGAAAATTGGAAGGGCATCCGCAATAGTCGCGATCCTCAGAATTGAGGGAACGAGGAAGAAGAATGTTTTGAACTAAGAAAACATCTAGGTAATAATAATTTCTGCTGTCGCAAACGACGGTGAACTGAATTTGCCACTTCTTAAAATATTTATTATCTTGCTCATAATTTACGAACATAAGAAGGATGGCAATAGCCACGTCCAGATGTCTAAAATGCCGCGCGAGGCAAATTGCCTCACGAAGTTTGACTTGCCTCGCGCGAGGCAAATGCGCGTCCTGCCTCACCTGAGCGCTGTCATTTGCCTCCACTAATTTGGCATAGTCATGAGACAGAACGATGTCAAACGTGTCAAACTGATTGCTCGGGTATACCCTTCTCTGCCTAGCTAGAGTGTCAGTTGCCTCGCCATTTGCATCGCGCGGCATGCGACTGAGGCAAACGTCGTGCTTCGCGAGGCATGTGGGTGAGCAGCCTCGCGCGGCATGTGCATGTTGTAGACACGCCTATTCAATACATGAAAAGGTCAGTCAGAGATGGGAGACCACCAGTGGTATTTCTTACTGAGCGTCTTCGTGCTTCAGAGGGCTCGCAAGAAGTTAATCCCCGTTGTTGTCATCTATAGTCTGATTTTTAATTAGACGAAGTAAACTGACAGGTGCTAATGTCACTTTTCGATAAAATCGCGCTCTAAAAAGTATGAAACAAGAAAATATTCTCATCTAGAGGATAGCCGTGGTCCGTGTTCATATGCCATTTGGCCCTAAAGGACCTACACGGACCACGGCTATCCTCTAGATGAGAATATTTTCTTGTTTCATACTTTTTAGAGCGCGATTTTTCAGTAGTCGGGTTTTAGTTTTTAAACTTACTTTTTATTTAATTATTTTGGAGTTATAGGTAACAATATATATATTTTTGAAATGTGCTCATTAAGCTCTTTCATTTGATACCCCACGCAGTTTTATTAAAAAATGTTTTTTTTTTAGTTCATGACATTATGTCCTCTAGAGGGCGCCATATGCAATTTTATGTGACGTCACATAGCCTATAACCAGCGCGCCATTAAGCCGCTTCTAACGATACCTCATTTGTCAAATTACGACAAGTAGTTTGGAAGTTAGGTGGGAACAGATGCGCATACATACATACATACATACATACATACATACATACATACATACATACATACATACATACATACATACATACATACATACATACATACATACATACATACATACATACCGGTCAAAATCATAACCCTCCGCCGTAGTCGGGTAATAAATAGAACAAATTAGGTTTAAATTCATAGAACAGTGACATTTAGAGCTGTCAGTTTGCTTCGTCTAATTAAAAATCAGACTATACACAGCAGTTGTTACCTAGCCTTCGGGCGGCTAGAACAACTCTGACACCAGGTTAGCCACTAACTATACGACAAGAAGATTAAAATTCACATGGCACTTACATCTGCATATAGGTATTAGAACATCTCTATTCTGCCGCACAATTTATAAACGCAGTAAGTACAACTGATTGCTTTGGAACTTATTGCGTTTATAAATTGTGCGGCAGTATTGGCTGTAGCCAATCGACTGCAGCTCATGTACGGACTGGCTCGACCGGAGTAGTACCACCCTCTCACAGAAGATCGGTGTAAAGCAGCTATTACAGCTGCGTTTCGTACGATGAGTTAGAGAGCCGGAAGCCCAACACCCCCTTGCCATCCCTCCTTCCCATTCCCCTTGTTTGCCACCTCAGTCCTATAAAAAAATTACCATCAACCCGCACGGGGCCAACAGCGTGGTGGACTTTCCTGAAAATTATGTAGGAAAACAAGTAGGATATTAAAAGTCCTAATTATTATATCAGATGGCAGTAATATCGCGAGGCATGTCGTGTCATGTTTGAGTGGTAGCGTCAATGTTGTTCAGGGGGCATGTCCGCGGGCGGAGTTTATTTGTCGCCGAGCTCGAAGACTCCGGAGGGCTACTATTGGTTTTCAACGCTTCATATTAGGTTAGGTTTATTGGGTAGTTAGGTAGTTAACAGCACCTTTTAGGTACTTGTCACGTACCGGGCCAGGGGCTTAAACACAGTCTAGTCACGTAACGATAGGCTAACGCAAGCGCTGGATCCTCACCTACGTTCTATGTAAGACTCCTATGCAAAATTGCATGATTCTAGACCCACCAGTTTAGGTTGTGCATTGTTTCAGAATATTTAGATAACTTTTACGGGCCCGTTAGCGTGGTTGGCGCGGAGGCGACTTTCACGCTGCAGGTCGTAGGTTCGATTCCTACCCGTGGCATGCATTTGTGTGCATGAACATGTCTGTATGTCCGGAGTCTGGGTGTATATGTATATTAAGTGTGTATTTACAAATCAAAAGTAGTATATGTAGTGATATCAGTTATCTGGTTTCTATAGTACAAGCTCTGCTTAGTTTGGGATCAGGTAGCCGTGTATAATAAATGTCCCAGGATATTATTATCATTTTATTATATTTAACGTTATCTGACGATTCCGATACAGGCCCTAACTTTCTTTACGAGTTAACATAACTTACTAATAGATATTATGAACTTGAAGTTCCAACCTTTTAAGATTCTGTTCGAGGACCAATAGTAGTGATGGCGAGCCGAGCGCCGGCTAATGCCGCGACCCCTAAACGACAATTTAATAAAGTAAGCTAAACCCGCGCGCACACTGCCGCCCGCGCCGCCGCCCGCGCCGCCGCCCGCGCCGCCGCCCGCGCCGCCGCCCGCGCCGCCGCACCGCAGTAATAACGTTTGTAAAAATATCCGCAGACACACTGTTAAGGGCAGGACTCGTATTAGACACATAAACGACTGAAATTATACGGAATATCAGTGTAGAACAGTACTGGGGGCTTACCACAAGCTCTTATTGCGATTCAATTATAGGAACGTTTTAACGACGTTTTAATGACGTTTCTTATTGTCATGACAATAAGGTACGTCATTGCACAAAAAGTCGCTGAAACGTTAATACGTTCCTGTAATGGAATCGCAATAAGAGCTTGTGGTAAGCCCCCTGTTTTGTTTTATTAATTGTAAAGATATCTAATGAATAAAATAACCAGCAGGGCTATTACGGATCTCAGTTGACAACTGGCGTCGTTGTTCACCGAACTTCGATGGTAAATTAGAATGACATAACATTGGTATTACGTATTTCGATGAATGGATATCAAGGTACAGTGAGTTTAGGTTAGCCCTGCAAGAAATACGTAATACCAATGTTATGTCATTCTAATTTACCATCAAAGTTTGGTGAACAACCAAAGCCAGTTGTCAACTGACATACGTAATAGCCCGACAGGTCGACAGACTATAAAAACTTACTACAGTGGCGGCACGCTGTGATAGCCGTTTTGACGTGTGGGAGGGTGGATAAAATAAACCTTATTGTAACGGAAATACGACTGGCCGTTTTAAAGTTTTAAGAATGTCAAAAAATGAATGCGAAAATGAAACTTATTCCGTTATAATAAGGTTCATCCTTTCTACTCTCCCACATGTCAAAACGGCCATCAAAGCGTGCCGCCACTGTAGGTGGAACCAAACTATGCAACGCTTCTATAACCATAGATACGACTGGGGCACCCGACCAGGGTCATTATGAAACGCAAATTATGGAAAGGCTATTCCAGAGATTATTCCAAAAAGGAATTGAACCCGTAATCATCCGGTTCAGGCAACTATGCGGCTTACAATCCAACCACTTTACCAAGCGGTCCTATGTACGTCCCTTGAAGAATATACGTTTGTGTCCCATTGGCGGCGTCTTCATCAGGCGCATGCCCCGCGCGAGCATTCAGTTTTGACGTTGGAACGCATAGACGTAATGTCATAATATGAGTGCTCGGGTGAGGCATGCGCGCCATATGGACACATCTATTGAACAACAGACGATTGCTTACCAAATCTTAAGCTGTTAGTCTGTGGTCTGTGGTCTCCTATTAAATGCCATTGGCCGCTAACAGCGTCACGCGTACGCCGCGTCACAATGCTTGCTGCAATAGAAATGTACTGTTGTGGCCTCCGTCACACGCCGACGTCACTATAGTAAAACTGTGTCGCGGCGTACGCGTGACGCTGTAAGCGGCCGATGGCATTTAATAGGAGACCACGGCCTTAGTTTTGTTGTACCTACAGACTAATGAATTTATACCACAACTAACCAATAGGACTGCAGCAACAGAAAGGAGGTTTTTACCTAAACTTTTTGCTAATAACAGTTGCATTTCCCCGCAATTAACTGAATAACAACTCCAATCATAACTTGGTTAGAGCGGGCCCTTAACGGCGGGGTGCGGTTCCATACAGTTTTATTTGCACGTCGCCTTAACCCGTGCGCTGCCAATATTAAATTCTGCACCTCCCTACCCCTCCACGGGGCAGGTGGAGGGGCAGCTCCCCCCACAGAGCCAGCGTGCTCAAATTACATTATGTGTTTGCTGGAGATATCATTCATGACACAAATGCCTTTCTATACTCAGAAAAACCCACCAGAGATTAATATTATAACAGTAACTAATCCAACTAATATTATAAATGTGAAAGTAAGTGTGTGTGGATGTTTGTTACCACGTATCTCCATAACTACTCAACCGATTCGAAATTTGAAACGTAGATAGTGTAGGCTCTGTAATAAGACATAGGCTAATCTTACACATTAATTTACACGTGGGCGAAGCCGCGGGGCACAGCTAGTAATCAAATAAATAAATAAGTCCACGTACTCTTCCCCAAATATTCGGGATTCCGGCCATAGACTATGGCCCATAGACTTCTCTGCTGGTTCAATGTGAGTGGGTGAATTGCCACGTTAATTTATTTTCAGTTGCCAAGCCCAGTACCAAGCCCAGTAGACGCATCATCTGGAAATGATAATGTTAAGGACTACGTTAAATGATCTTTAATTTCTACAAAACGTATTTTTTTCGTATATTTGTAAACGTGTCATGTAAATCTCTGGCCGCGGTCCAACTCGGCTGTTACTGAAGCGAGGTGCCGCGATACAAAACTAAATGTAGACACTGATGGGATGATAACAGGCGCTTAAAGTGTTGAGCAATTCAGTTTCCGCTGAGATTGTCCATTCCAAACATTTATAATTTAACGTGTACAAGCGATGGAAGTGGGTACTAATGTATGCATACATACATACATATACTCACGCCTGTATCCCACGGGGGTAGGCAGGAGCTATTGATTGCCACATGCTAGGATTTTGACACACCTCGTTTGCTTCATCCACATTCATACATCTCATGCATTGCCATCGGTTGAGGTTGTATAGTGTTGACCAATTCTAGTGGTCCCAGAAATTTTGCAAATAGTCTTTCCATAATTTAACCCTGGTCTGGATGTAACTGGCATCGTCCCGACTCCATTGCATGGCACCTCTAAGCGATGTTTAGTTTGCGACCATACGATTGATGTGTATTGTATGGCGATAATTCTGACAGACAACGCACAGCCTTAACCGGTGGGTTTAGCTAGGGACATAGAATTTTGCACAGGAGCTTTTTATTTAACAAAAATGAGTACTAGAAAGTATGAAAATTCATCCCATTTGTGGGTTTAATAGGGGATGAGGGATTGAATTGGTAACTACACATGGGATATTAGAACACGGATTGTTGTTTAGTATTTATGGGACTAGGCCCGCCACACTATCCTGTAACAATACCGCTATTACTCATGTAAGCCAGGATCAACAATGCTGTCTAACGATGAGGTCGAGGTTTTAACCCTCGACGAGTCCCGGAAAAAAATAAGTTATCTTGGAACACGCATAAATATAATCAAAAGACAGAATACTCGAAATCATACACGGATCGTTTATAAAGTACTTTCTAACATGATACAAGCAGCAGGCAGATACAAGCATTCATAAGCTTCATCCATCAAAATCTAATAAACCTGTAATGGTAACTCAATATAAAATACATAAACGCTTAAAAGGTACAACAGAATAGTCCAATAAGAGGACTCTATTGATCTCGCTTCAAATCAAATCGAAAAACTTAACAATCGACGTCCCCGAATCGAATATCTAAAAGTTATTAAGTGAGAAATTAATAAAAAGCGTCGAGCGATCGCCGGTTCACCGGCTTCGAAAGAGCAACAGCACTGGCACGGGATAATGGGCCTTATTGACTGCGCGTCAATTAAATTCGTCTACGCTTTGATACATAGATTCCGACAATGGTCTCTTGTTCGATCCCCCGTCCCTCCATCCCCCGGCGCTCCACCCCTCCACCCCGGACGCAAGCGGCAGGTTAATAATGATTATTAATATAGTTTAGTAGTCGTTAAGTCTAAATGAAGCGGTCGCGACAACTTGTCTAATATAGCTGCGAGCAAATAATAGCGGTTGGAAGTACACTAGGAGCTAGCTCATGTAACTATTGGAATATTTTGATGCAGCATGAACTGTGCGAGAGAGATTTCCCTCTGACGTCAGCTACACCCGCTCTTCGCAGCTGGATCTGAAGCTTCATTGAAACGGTTAGATGACAATGTATCTCATTTCCTCGCATAACTTTTTCCTTCATTCGATCAGGCTATGTGAAGGAGGTTGCTGTCAGTGGCAGAAATTCTTGACCTATTTACACCGAATGCCACGTTTAGTAATGGCATAGAAGGATCTAAGAATCTACTTGTGGATAACAACTTACTGCACTACTGATGCCATTACAACTTAACAATTATACCAATATCAACCTTGGGGAAGCCTTTGTCTAGCAGTGAACGTATTTCGGCTAAAATGATGATGATGATAATATTTAAATAGACTTTGTCACTTGGACATACAAGAAGTATTCAGCACAATTTAAACTATAGTCAAGTAAATAACCTCTATGCCATGAATAATTTTATTATTAGTCACTTGTATGCTGTGTTCCCAGACAAAATATAAAATCAATTGTGTCTTGCACAGATTTAAGTTCTGGCAAACAAAGGGTTTATTGAGGGAAACACTACGTTCACGTTTATCCATCAACCTGATGGACAACATCTACTGCTGGGGTTCACTATGAGTAGTGTTCAATTCTGGTAGTGTTCAGTCCGTCACCTCCCGGTCTATAAGAGCGAGCGGGCGGGTCGCGCTCTCCCGATGTCGAATATTAAACGTTCGAAGCTATTCCAATTAACCCCGCCACTCATTGTCCCGTCAGCCAATCGGATTACTCCCTCAAACATCGGGTTACCTTATAAAGTTTAACATTTTGTTGCTAAAGACTTATTAGGATCTCAAAACCGAAGGGGCCTTCGGTATAATTATTTATCAAATTCGATGTAAAGAGCTTACTCTATCTATAGGTACATCAGACGAAAGATGTCCACTGCTGGACAAAGACCTCGACATCAGTTCCACACATCGAGGCCTCACTCGCATCCTGCGAAGCATAGGCATCATTGAAGGTTTGCGACATGACGACTTCCGGCTCGTAGTTGACTTTGTTACACTTGACGACCGCAGGGCGCAGTGGTTCGAGCGTAGGCTGCTCGGCTCACTGCATCGGGTGGTTGCGGGTTCGATTCCCATCGAAAAAGATTTTCGGAAACGCCCTTTTCAGAATTTGCCCTGGTCTGGTTGTCACTGTGATCGCCCCCAGTCCATTTGGTCCCATAGTACAAGCTTTGCTTAGTTTGGGTACATACAGTTGGTGTGTAAGGCTGGCGATATTTATTTGTTTCATTTATTTATATCCTGAATTCTGGCTTCCTCTATTAGCGCCTGGAATACAAAAAGTATCATAAAATTTTACCACCATTTCCGAGCAATACATTCTTAGTTACTTTGGGCACATTATGAGAAGGCGAGACGTAATTTTGGATAAGCTTATCGTTGGTAACACTGAAGGCAAGAGACCACGTGGCCGATCACCAGAGCGGTGGACTGATCAGTTGAAGGAATCCGCTTCTTAAAAATACATTGTGGTGAGGAGCGCGATGGAACAGATGACGAGAAAGGGTTCGCTCCCAGACGACTTCCGCCAACCAGGATCAGCAGACATGATGGAAAAGACATGTGGGAAGAAGATAATCTCATTTAGCATCCTGGCCAAGCAAAGCCAAGGGTCGGAGTGGAAGAGGCAGTAGGCTGATACAGGCTGATGATGTAGATGATGTACCATCTTTATAGTACAGGAAGAAGCATTTACGATTCTAAATACTTCAATAACTTGTTTACATCGCGCACAAATATCTTTTTAATTATACAAAACGCTTTTGTTTACACATTGATTTAATAAACTACTATTTTTTCAACCAAAATCCTTGAAATAGTTAAATCGAAACATATTTTCTCACCGTCTTTTTGTTTTTGTTAATATAAACGCGTGTAACTGCAGCCAAGAACCTTATCTTAGAGGTTTAAGAGTTAAATTAGAATAGAAAATTACGGATTTGATAGTAAAAATAAAATGGTAGACAGTCGCAGTAATGAAAGGTTTGGCAAGCGATCGGAACGCGACGATGTCTCGTTGGCTGCGTGATGGATCTGCGCTACACATCTATCCGTTGTTTTATTTGTTGTTTAAAGAATCAATAAGTTCCTGCCAGGTGTCAGTGTTTTGCTTGCTGCCCGTGAATTAAAAATACGCCTATTTAGACTTTAAAATTTACTACTTTTTGATTGTCTTTTGCAGCATTACATGAACAAAAATTCTTGGGGCGTCTGAGTTCCAAATACATAGAAATTTGTCTCTAAGAGTCTCCCCGAAAATTTCACAAATCTTCCAATCCATGTGCTACTTGGATTGCCGATGCCTTTGCAAAAATATTATTTGTTTCCCCGTAGTAACTAACCGGAGCACGTCGAATGCTAATTATTGGTATCAACGTTACAATTAGTCCCGTTAATAGTTCAGAAAATATCTCCGACCATGAAATAGTTATGAACATTTCAAATCCTGTGAGGTCGTATTTCTATATTGGTTTAGTAAGCAGAGACAGAGGTCAAATATCTGAGACCGCATGCGGACTATAAAATCCCACCAAAAACATTTTCATGTTAAAAATGTTGCCAGAACGAGACCTCTTAAAAGGTTATCAGATCTCATGTAGAGCCAAGCTTCTAACTCTACACGCCCTAACTCTGCAAGCCCTAACTTCACAAACTCTACACAACAACGTCACGACTTTTATCCCCATTCGGGGGTAGTCAGAGGTTTGAGTGGCCATCCATCACCACATTGTGGAGGTATTAAGCCAACTCAAAGCCCACGTTTCACCAGATAGTCAGAACCCAACGTGACAGGTGGTGAAACTCTACACCTTAGTCAAAATATGTGGCTTGGCCGTTTCGCTATCAATTTATTTATTACTTTTCAATATTTTACAATACACACTTACTACACACAACACAACACAACATTTATACAATAGTTCTTGTAGTAACGAAACGGCCAAGCTACATATTTTGACTAAGGTGTAGAGTTTGTGAAGTTAGGGCTTGCAGAGCCCTAGCTTCACAAACGCTTGTCTCGTTCTTGGCGGGAGCACCACCGTGCCCCCAGATTCAGCTTTGTAGCTTCAAATAACAATACGTCTTATGGATAACTAGCTTTTGCCCGCGACTTCGTCCGCGCAGAAATTAAATTTAAAAAAAATCTGATCCCGGATCCCATTTCCCGGATCCCGTATCCCGGATTTCACGGATCCTGTATCCCATATCCCGGATCTCGTTACCTGGGTCCCTATCCTAGATCTCGTTGCCCGGATCCTGGATCCCGTTTTCCGGATCCCGGATCCCGTATCCCAGATCCTGGATCCCGTATATCACGGATCCGGTAGCCCGGATTTCGTATCATGGATCTTGTTTCCCGGGTCCCGTATCCTGGATCTCGTTGCCCGGATCCTGGATCCCGTTTTCCGGATCCCGGATCCCGTAACCCGGACCCCGTATCCCGGATCCCGTTTCCCAGATTCTGTTTATTAAATCCCGGATCCCGTATCCCGGATATCACGGATCCCGTATCTCGTATCCCATATTTTGAATCTCATTTCCCGGGTCCCATATCCTGGATCTTGTTGCCCGGATCCTGGACCGTTTTCCGGATCCCGTATCCCGGATCCCGTATTTCCCGGACCCCGTATCCCGTTTCTCAGATTCCGTTTGCTAAATCTCGGATTCCGTATCCCGGATCCCAGATTCCGTTTTCCGGATTCCGGATCCCGTATCCCGGATATCACGGGTTCCGTATTCCATATCCCGGATCTCGTTTTCCGGGTCCCGTATCCCGGATCTCATTTTCTGAATCCTGGATCCCGTTTCCTGTATCCCAGATCCCGTATCCCGGATATCGGATCCCGGATCCCGTATCGTATTAGCCCGTAAAAGTCCCGTCAAAATTGGTCCAGCCGTTTCAGAGATTATCCCGAATCGGAACCGCTATACAAAATTTAATTCCCTATTTTACACCCTCAGGGAATGAATATTCCAAAACGATAAAATTTATCTTTTTTATTTGTAAAAAGAAACCTAAACACCAATTTTCATCATTCTAACTTAAAAAATGACGAATTTCAATACAAAATTTCATCCCTATTTCACCCCCTTAGGGGTTGAATTTTCAAAAACCATAAAATTAATCTTTTTTATTATTAAAACACACCTAGTCAGCAATTTTCATATTTCTAACTTCAAAAATGACAAACTTCCATACAAACTTTCATTCCCTTATTTTACCTCCTTAGGGGTTGAATTTTCAAAAACCCTGAAATTACTCTTTTTTATTTTTGAAAAGACACCTAATCACCAATTTAAATAATTCTAACTTCTAAAATGACGGAACTTCCATACAAAACGGGTCCGGTCCCGCGACTTCGTCCGCGTAGACTTCAAAATAAAAAAAACCGGGTTTTTTTAAAAAAAACTTAAGACGTTTTAGTGCGCCAGGGTTTTTTAAGTCAGTATTTGCTTTTTTATAAAAATAATTTTATTTCACGATTTTTATTGGAGCCATACAAACTTTATCACGGTAGGTACCTAATTCGGTGAATGCGTGTTTTGGTAGGTAGGTATATAGAGCCAAAATCCCAAATCCCCCTCCCCTTCTCCACCCCTTTTCCTCCCCTCTCTTCCTTCTGCTCCCTCCCCCTCCATTTCCCTTTCCCTTTCCCCTCCCCCCACTTCCCCCTACCTTACGTCTTCCCCTTCCTCCCTCACCTACCCTATGCATACTAAGTTTCAAGTCAATCGGGTACAAACATATTTTTCTGCCGTACTTTTCTACCTTTAGTTTCCCCCTTTTGGGTGTTGATTTCCGAATTATTTTTTATGGGATCAAACTGAAGTAGTACCTACCATATTCACCTCAGCTTATAACCCCAATTATTTAAAATGAATAATCATAACCAATCTCGAGATATGGATGACTAAACATTCGCTGACCCCGCTCTCCCCTTTTCCTTCAAAATATTAAAAACGCTGAAACCCCAGTCTGATTATTTAAAATGAACAATCATAACCAATTTCGAGATATGGATGACTAAACATTCGCTGACCCCGCTCTCCCCTTTTCCTTCAAAATATTAAAAACGCTGAAACCCCAGTCTGATTATTTAAAATGAACAATCATAACCAATTTCGAGATATGGATGACTAAAAATTCGCTGACCCCGCTCTCCCCTACTTCGTCCGCGTAGACTTCAAAATAAAAAAAAACCGGGCAAGTGACTTAAGACTTTTTAGTACTTTTTAGTGCGCCAGGGTTTTTTAAGTCAGTATTTGCTTTTTTATAAAAATAATTTTATTTCACGATTTTTATTGGAGCCATACATACTTTATCTCGGTACCTAATTCGGTGTATGCGTGTTTTGGTAGGTAGGTATATAGAGCCAAAATCCCAAATCCCCCTCCCCTTCTCCACCCTTTTCCTCCCCTCTCTTCCTTCTGCTCCCTCCCCCTCCATTTCCCTTTCCGTTTCCCCTCCCCCTTCCACTTCCCCCTACCTTACTTCTTCCCCTTCCTCCCTCACCTACCCTATGCATACTAAGTTTCAAGTCAATCGGGTACAAACATTTTTCTGCCGTACTTTTCTACCTTTAGTTTCCCCCTTTTGGGTGTTGATTTCCGAAATGATTTTTTATGGGATCAAACTGAAGTAGTACCTACCATATTCAGCTCGCCCAATTATTTAAAATGAATAATCATAACCAATCTCGAGATATGGATGACTAAACATTCGCAGACCCCGCTCTCCCCTTTTCCTTCAAAATATTAAAAACGCTGAAACCCCAGTCTGATTATTTAAAATGAACAATCATAACCAATTTCGAGATATGGATGACTAAACATTCGCTGACCCCGCTCTCCCCTTTTCCTTCAAAATATTGAAAACGCCGAAACCCCAGTTTGATTATTTAAAATGAACAATCATAACCAATTTCGAGATATGGATGACTAAAAATTCGCTGACCCCGCTCTCCCCTTTTCCTTCAAAATATTAAAAACGCTGAAACCCCATTCTGATTATTTAAAATGGACAATCATAACCAATTTCGAGATATGGATGACTAAACATTCGCTGACCCCGCTCTCCCCTTTTCCTTCAAAATATTAAAAACGCTGAAACCCCAGTCTGATTATTTCAAATGAACAATCATAACCAATCTCGAGATATGGATGACTAAACATTCGCTGACCCCGCTCTCCCCTTTTCCTTCAAAATATTGAAAACGCCGAAACCCCAGTTTGATTATTTAAAATGAACAATCATAACCAATTTCGAGATATGGATGACTAAAAATTCGCTGACCCCGCTCTCCCCTTTTCCTTCAAAATATTAAAAACGCTGAAACCCCATTCTGATTATTTAAAATGGACAATCATAACCAATTTCGAGATATGGATGACTAAACATTCGCTGACCCCGCTCTCCCCTTTTCCTTCAAAATATTAAAAACGCTGAAACCCCAGTCTGATTATTTCAAATGAACAATCATAACCAATCTCGAGATATGGATGACTAAACATTCGCTGACCCCGCTCTCCCCTTTTCCTTCAAAATATTAAAATCGCTGAAACCCCAGTCTGATTATTTAAAATTAACAATCATAACCAATCTCGAGATATGGATGAATAACATTCGCTGACCCCGCTCTCCCCTTTTCCTTCATAATATTAAAAACGCTGAAACCCCAGTCTGATTATTTAAAATGAACAATCATAACCAATTTCGAGATATGGATGACTAAACATTCGCTGACCCCGCTCTCCCCTTTTCCTTCAAAATATTAAAAATGCTGAAACCCCAGTCTGATTATTTAAAATGAACAATCATAACCAATTTCGAGATATGGATGACTAAAAATTCGCTGACCCCGCTCTCCCCTTTTCCTTCAAAATATTAAAAACGCCGAAACCCCAGTTTGATTATTTAAAATGAACAATCATAACCAATTTCGAGATATGGATGACTAAACATTCGCTGACCCCGCTCTCCCCTTTTCCTTCAAAATATTAAAAACGCTGAAACCCCAGTCTGATTATTTAAAATGAACAATCATAACCAATTTCGAGATATGGATGACTAAACATTCGCTGACCCCGCTCTCCCCTTTTCCTTCAAAATATTAAAAACGCTGAAACCCCAGTCTGATTATTTAAAATGAACAATCATAACCAATTTCGAGATATGGATGACTAAAAATTCGCTGACCCCGCTCTCCCCTTTTCCTTTAAAATATTAAAAACGCTGAAACCCCAGTCTGATTATTTAAAATGAACAATCATAACCAATCTCGAGATATGGATGACTAAACATTCGCTGACCCCGCTCTCCCCTTTTCCTTCAAAATATTAAAAACGCTGAAACCCCAGTCTGATTATTTAAAATGAACAATCATAACCAATTTTGAGATATGGATGACTAAACATGCGCTGACCCCGCTCTCCCCTTTCTCGTCAAAATGATTAAAAATACGGAAACCCCAGTCTGATCAATTCAAATAAGCAATCATAACCAATATCGAGATATGGATGACTTATTAAAACATCCCTTGACCCCGTTTTCCCCTTTCCCGTCAAAATAACAAAACTCGACCACCCCTATACAAACTTTCACTCCACATTTCACCCCTTAGGGGTTGAATTTCCAAAAACACGAAAGAAATCTAAACACAAACTTTCATTCCCCTATTTTACCCCCTTAGGGGTTGAATTTTCAAAAACCCTGAAATTACTCTTTTTTATTTTTGATAAGACACCTCATCACCAATTTAAGTAATTCTAACTTCAAAAATGACGGAACTTCCGTACAAACTTTTATCCCCTATTTTACCCCCTTAGGGGTCGAATTTTCAAAAACCCCGAAACCCATATTTTTTTATTTTTCAAAAGACACCTAATCAGCAATTTTCATAATTCTAACTTCAAAAATGACGAACTTCCATACAAACTTTCATCCCTTATTTTACCCCCTTAGGGGTTGAATTTCAAAAAACCCTTTCTTAGTACACCTCTACACATCAAGACAAACCCGCCCTCCAAATTTCAAGTCTCTACGATCAGCGGTTTAGGCTGTGCGTTGTCTGTCAGTCAGTCAGTCAGTCAGTCAGTCAGTCAGTCAGTCAGTCAGTCAGTCAATCAATCAGGACTTTGATTCTTATATATTTAGATGACGTGTAAAATATAATACGACGGGACGGATTGTGACGGGCCCGTTAGCGTGGTTGGCGCGGAGGCGACATTCACGCTGCAGGTCGTAAGTTCGATTCCTACCCGTGACATGCATTTGTGTGCATGAACATGTCTGTAAGTCCGGAGTCTGGGTGTATATGTATATGAAGTATGTATTTACAAATAAAAAAGTAGTATATGTAGTAATATCAGTTATCTGGTTTCCATAGTACAAGCTCTGCTTAGTTTGGGATCAGGTAGCCGTGTGTAAAAAATGTCCCAGGATATTATTATTATTATAATCAGCCAGTTTAATGTCCCACTCCTAGGCA
This sequence comes from Drymonia ruficornis, assembly GCA_947859195.1. Lineage (NCBI taxonomy): Eukaryota > Metazoa > Arthropoda > Insecta > Lepidoptera > Notodontidae > Drymonia > Drymonia ruficornis. Next base: position 9,529,511 of record OX401927.1, read on the forward strand.
CGGGCTTCCCCTCAAAGCGAGGGGGATTAAGTATTCAGGATTTCGCATCTTTCGAAAATCGGATAGATTTTCTAAGACATGCAGGTTTCTCACCATGTTTTCTTTTACCGTAAGCAAGTGATAATCATATTGTAGAAATTATTAATCGGTAGATTTTGAAAAAGCCAGAAGTGCAAGCCGAGGTTTGAACCCTGGACCCTAAGCACGCAAGACACGTGCCTAACCAAGCAGCTATAACTGCTGTAGCATCAACATTTTCTTGAACAAAAGCCTCTCAGAGGGAGTTTTTTTAGAGTTCCGTACCCAAAGGGTGCCAACGGAACCCTATCACTAAGCCTCCGCTGTCCATCTGTCTGTCCGTCCGTCCGTCGGACTCTCCCGAACCGTAATAGGTAGTGAGTTAAAATTTTCACAGAAAGTGTATTTCTGTTGCCGCTACAACAACAAATACTAAAAATAAAATAACATTTATACGATGATTCGGAACCCTCTATGTGCGAGTCCGACACGCACTTGGGCGGTTTTTTGTAATCTCAGAAAATCTTTTGAAGTCATAACAGGTAAACTCATAAATGGTAACAGTTCAAATTACATCACACTGAAGCATTCAGATGATTCATCCGAAGACAAACGATTATTACAAGGATAATACCTATGATGATGTGTCTCAGACTCCGCGTATTTCAGGCATCAGCTTTTATAGAAGTGCCAAGTCCGCGCTGGCGACATTGTTCTGATAACACTAGTTCAGTGAATCATTATGCTATGAATACGTCTGGTGACGCATATTTACTCACGATGCCAAAATATAACGAAATCTCCACGTATCTCGTATGACGTTTCACTGAAACCATCGACCACCCATCTACGGCAAAGACGATATTGTTGCTAATTCTGTTACACAAGCTGAGTTTGACAAAACTATTGCTATCCCTCTTATATTCATGAACTATGACCGAGACCGACATATTTTTAGATGTGTCGATTTTTTTTTACCAATTCATGATTCAGTTTTAATAAATTGTCGACTGCATAATAAATCGTCTAGAGTTAAATGTACAATACTAGCGTAAATTTAACTCTATCAGCAATGGGTGTGTTCACAATGAGGGCTCAGCTCATCTGGTCTTCCATCTCATGATACCGTCGTTGTTGACTGGATGTTTGTTTGTCACTTTATATGTTTGGGTAGCTACCAAGTTCATCGACATGACAATCCAACGTAAGGGATCACCGCAAAGGTTGAATCAACAACAGTATCAACTAACTAACCAATATCAGCTGAGCCCACATTGCAAAAAAATCCAGCGTACAAGGAGCTCAGTTTATACCGGTACGTATATGAATGACCGACAGGTTAGAGCCGCGACCAAAGCTGCGAGATGAGTGCAGAGGCAAGGAAATTTCATAAGTGATATCAACTTGTCAAGTTCCAAAGGCATCGAGTTTGAGTCACGTGAGAACGATGAACTTGCGTGAACCAGACAGCGGTGTCGTGTCACAACCAACGACCGATGGAATCCCGTTCAACGACCAACAATTCCAAGCTTCGAATCGATAACACACGATAATTAATAGAATTCCTGGCACATTCGCGCGATCGCCGCCGACAGCCGGCGACTATTATTAACCGAATCCTAATCGCGGTAAACACGAGAACCACGCGACACCGAGACGTATTACTCGTAATATTTTCGTGTGAAGTAGAGGATAGCGGGCGCTCCGGGAGACCGGCGTATTAATAGACGCGCCGAACCGACGGCTTCTTTACTCCAGCCGTCCAGCGGTATTTACGGAAACGCGAGAGAGTAAGCGAAACGTCGGCTTATGCCGAGAGATATGAGTCGAACGTCGCTCGGCTGGATATCGCGATAAAATTAGAAAATGCTTTAGGCCGCGGGAGCTGTCTTTACTATTTATGGTAGTGCATGCGGTGGCTAATTCCGAAACGTGTGGGGTAACCTCCGGTTCTAAATCCGTATTATCGGGCGCTCCCCCGCGCCGCGCCGCGCTGGGAGCCCGCTGGGAGCATGCCGCTATGACTTGTTGTCATTCGAATGAATTTGAAAAACTTTGGGAGTAGGCGTCGATTGATTGGCGGAATGTTGGCAGCTACCGTGACCCACATATAGCCAGGTGCAGACCCACTGACTGGCATACATACTGTATGTAATACTACACCGGGCGCACGGGGCGGGCGGCGGGGGGCGGGGAACAAGGTGAGGGATGGTCATGCTCCAATCAAAACCAAAGTCAACGATTGTATAAAAAGAAATAATGTAATTAAAATAAATAAATTAACCGTTTATTTATTAATTACATTTGGCGTGAGATCCATAACGATCCCGTGTATATAATAAAAATAAAAAAGAAAATTAAATTTATATAAATTTTACAATAAATTACATTACGATAGATGGCGTTTATATTTAGATGTTCAGTTCTGTTCAGGTATCACTACGTACAACGTACAAATGCTTGTGTTCCGTTACAGGAACCGGAGCACCACAACACACAGCACTATGCTCACGCGGCAGGGGCGGGGGCGGCGCGCCCCTCCCACCGCGCGAGGGTCAGCAGCGCGCTTAGAAGCACTTGCGGTGGACGATGCCGGGGCCGGACTCGTCGTACTCCTCCTTGGAGATCCACATCTGCTGGAAGGTGGACAGGGAGGCCAGGATGGAACCACCGATCCATACGGAGTACTTCCTCTCGGGGGGAGCGATGATCTTGATCTTGATGGTGGAGGGAGCCAGGGCGGTGATCTCCTTCTGCATCCTGTCGGCGATACCGGGGTACATGGTGGTACCACCGGACATGACGGTGTTGGCGTACAGGTCCTTACGGATGTCGACGTCGCACTTCATGATGGAGTTGTACACGGTCTCGTGGATGCCGCACGATTCCATACCCAGGAAGGAAGGCTGGAACAGGGCTTCGGGGCAACGGAACCTCTCGTTACCGATGGTGATGACCTGACCGTCGGGAAGCTCGTACGACTTCTCGAGGGAGGTGGAGGCGGCGGCGGTGGCCATCTCCTGCTCGAAGTCCAGGGCGACATAGCACAGCTTCTCCTTGATGTCACGCACGATTTCCCTCTCAGCGGTGGTGGTGAAAGAGTAGCCCCTCTCGGTGAGGATCTTCATGAGGTAGTCGGTCAAGTCGCGACCAGCCAAGTCCAGACGGAGGATGGCGTGGGGCAGAGCGTAACCTTCGTAGATGGGCACGGTGTGGGAGACACCGTCACCGGAGTCCAGGACGATACCGGTGGTACGACCGGAGGCGTACAGGGAGAGCACGGCCTGGATGGCGACGTACATGGCCGGGGAGTTGAAGGTTTCAAACATGATCTGGGTCATCTTTTCCCTGTTGGCCTTGGGGTTCAGGGGAGCCTCGGTCAGGAGGACGGGGTGCTCCTCTGGGGCGACGCGCAGCTCGTTGTAGAAGGTGTGGTGCCAGATCTTCTCCATGTCATCCCAGTTGGTGATGATGCCGTGCTCGATGGGGTACTTCAGGGTGAGGATACCCCTCTTGCTCTGGGCCTCGTCACCGACGTACGAGTCCTTCTGACCCATACCGACCATGACGCCCTGGTGGCGCGGGCGGCCCACGATGGACGGGAATACGGCGCGGGGCGCGTCGTCACCGGCGAAACCGGCCTTGCACATGCCGGAGCCATTGTCTACTACCAGCGCAGCAACATCGTCGTCGCACATTTTGATGTGTTTTTGTGTATTGGGACGCGGTGGATATTGACTCAACGGCAGCGAGACTGCGAGTGCGGTGGAGAGAGGCGCCCGATTCTTTTATACTAGCTGCGTGCGCGGACGCAGCGCGCCATACATGGCGAGCGCGCCGGCCCCCGCGCCGCGCCGCCACCCCGCCGTACTTCCACGCTTTTAGTCAGACTTACACCTACTAACCCTAGATAACACCCTTAACTTAATTAATTAAGTCTATAGAACCCTCTTTTGATTGTTGGTTAGGATCGCGGGGCTCGCTCGCGGCCGTAACGGGTGCGGGCTCCGCGCCGCCCGCCTCAACCATTTCAGGCGATGGACGGACCGAGTTCTATCGAACTATGAATACCCTATTCAATATTTTCATTTATTTTCTTTAAATTAAATCTTATGGGGCTCTAAATTCATATTTTTTAAAGTTATGTATTAATCTATTTTTAGTTTCTATAAAATAGCTCTGCTTAAAAGCTATTAAAATGCAATCAAAGTAACTAATACCTAAGCATGAACTTAATAAACTTTCAAGCTCTTCAAGCAATCAAATTCCAAGTTCTAGCAATATCATTCGTAGCAAAATGGTCTCTATAGTTGTGGCATACATACTATAATAGCGTACGGTGTTTTAACATCATAGATTCTGCAAATTAGCGAGTTTGACCATCAATGTAGGTCAGTAGACTTCGATGAGTAACGACCAATAATAAGCTTCTGTTTGTAATTTTTATCATCCAGTATCACTTGCATAGTATCAATTGATATTGTTTTAACCCCACACGAAATTTTGCGTGTGTATGTTTGTGTGAGAGCAGTGATAGTCCATTGGTCGCGACTTGCGGGGTCCAGGGTTCAAACCCGGCTTGCACCTCTATATTTCTCGAAATCTATGTGAGAATCATAACTTAAATTAATGATTATGACTTGCTTACATTGAAGGAAAACATTCTGTGTGTAAACCTGCATGTCCTAGAAGATCTAACAAATTTTCGAAAGACATTCGAAATTCACCAACTTGCACTGGGCCAGCGTGGTGGATTATGGCCTAAATCCCCCCAGAAGTGGGACATTAAAAAATACATTACCGCTGTAGATATGATTTTTCTTTAGAAACTATACCAAGGTAATATGGGGGTTTTACGTTTAAACATTCACAATACCTACGTACGCATTCCAGAAAATTATAAACCTACAGGCAAGAGTAATTAAAACGCGCATCGAACATTATGAAATTCACTCATTCATTCTCGATGTCGCGTGGTGTACACGGAATAACTGTAGTCCATAAAATATCAAGTCTAGTAAATGCTTCTTCCCGCAAATAACTGGTGTAATGTCCCGCCGTATGAGGTATGCCACGTTAATTGATTGGGAATTTAACCGGATGATTATTACGGAATATCGCTCGGTTTCAGACTTGGCAGACATCAATGAACTTGACGTGTTTTCAGATATTGAGTAATCTAAAGATTGCTTGCTTTTCAGTTAAATTATAATAATAAGGGCCACCGCAGACTTGCTACTTTTAGCATCGGCGATCGCCGATTTTGATGTTGCATCTCGCTCGTTCGCGCTCGAAGAAACGCGGCGCAGGATCGATACGTTACAAAATCGCCGGTCGCCGATGCTAAAAGTAGCAAGTCTGCGGTGGCCCTAACTCGCTTACTCGTGGCATCACTAGCGCAGATTTTCAATCCAAAAAAAACACAAACATTTTCGGTTATGTTCGTATACCGTGATGATGTTTTCGTGTTTGTTTGTTAGTTATGTTGTAGGTATATCACGCCTAGATTTGGTGCAGAGGTATTTAATGCTATGAAATAACACATAAGCCACCTATCCTCAAAGTTTTTTTTATGGTACTAAGTTGACAAACTAGCGTACGGGCTACCTAATGCTAAGCAATTACCAGAGGCCATAGATGCTTGCAATGCCAAAGACATTGCTAGTATGTGGCCGACCTGAAGGGAAGTGGAACAGAGGGAGCGGCTGTGGGCTTAGGCTTCCGGCTCTCTCACTCATCGTACGAAACGCAGCTGTAATTGCTACTGTACATCGATCTTCTGTGAGAGTGTGGTACTACCCCGGTCGAGCCAGCCCACATTTGACACTGTACTGAAGTAGGTAGTCTACAACTAGTATAGTCTAGTAGGCTACAAGCTTAGTTCTACCACCAATAACATAAAGACCAATTATCCTCAAAGTCTATGCGTTTAAACCATGGACCAGTTACTAAGGGGACTGGCCCTAAGCAAGTCGGCCGAGTAGTCGGCCTAGTACTTACATCGACATAAAACGAAGCGAGTAGTTCAACTATTTACCGGTAAATAGTAAAATGAAAATGGAAAAACAATGACCACGTTTTTTTTCATACAAATATCTCTCACCCAAGGATCTTTTAATAGAGGACTAGCTGTCCCGGCGAACTTCGTACCGCCTCAGAATTAATGTTGTCCGAAAAAGAACTAACCCCCCCCCGTTTCCCCGTTCGTCGTCTGTTCTTCTCCTTTCCCGCAAATAAAGGGTTCCGTACCACCGTAGAATAAAAACGTCAAAATTATCAAGTTTCTTGTATGGGGACCCCCTTTGTTTTCAATTTTTATTTTATTTTTTGTAAGTATTTGTTGTTGTAGCGGCAACAAAAATACACTTTCTGTGAAAATTTTAACTCTCTACCTATTACGGTTCGCCACACAGCCCGATGACAGACGGACGGACAGTGTAGGCTTAGTAATAGAGTCCCCCCCTCCCCCTTAATTTTATATTTATTTTTTATTGTTAGTATTTGTTGTTGTAGCGCCAATAGAAATATACGTTCGGTGAAAATTTCAACTATAGCTATTACGGTTCGTGAGATACAGCCCGCTAATGACAGATGGACAGCGTAGGCTTAGTAATAGAGTCCATCATGAAGGGCAACCTTCCACTGACCCATCGACATGTGTATCCTGCCCGTTCTTACCTACGGCGCCCAAACATGGTCAGTAATCGAGGCTCAGAAGTCCAAACTGAAGGTTTACCATAGAGCATTGGAGCGCAGCATTTTGGGTGTAAAGCACACTGATAGGGTGCGGAACACCTTGCTGCGTTCCATAACCCTTATCGCGGATGTAGGAGCGAAAACAGCTACACTTAAGTGGACCTGGGCGGGTCACCTGAGCCGAATGTGCTCAGAAAGGTGGGCCAAAGCGATCACTGAGTGGGGTCCCAAAGCACGACCGTCATCGCCGACGTAGACCCAAAAACGGTGGCACGATGACCTCGATGCTCATCTAGACGGGTGGTATGAAAGAGCCCATGACCGCGATGGATGGAAGAAGATGGGAGAGACATTTGCCCAGCAGTGGAATACAGTAGGTTATTAAGAAAATAATGGTCCAGCCGTTCTCAAGTTTTGCGCTTAGCAACAAATTTAGCGATTCATCCCTTTATTTTTCGACACTGAACTGTTAAGCCGGAAACCCACCTCGGTGCACGGAGAGGCCACGCACACGGCCACGGCTACGTTCTGCAAGAAAATGTATGGATGACGGCATTCTCCGTGCGCCGCGGTGGACACGGTGACATACATTTTCGTGCAAAGCGAAGCTTGACCCACGTGCGTAGCGTGTGCGTGGCCTCTCTGTGCGCCGCGGTGGGTTTTCGGCTTTATGTGCACAACGCGGATCTATTTCTTGTGATGAATTGCCCATGAAATAAATTTGCAAGAATTTATAGTCGCTATCCGCCATCTGACACCGGCGTTCATTACGCCATCTATTGAAAGTAATTTGAATCATACGTAAAATATGGGTTTTTAGCGCATTCCGGGCCATTTTTCCATTTTTTTTAAATGTATGAACCTTCCTTGAACTTCTCGGAATAATCTAAAAAAAAATACATCTAAATTGGTCCAGCCGTTCTCGCGTCAAGTAATGACATGAGATAGGCATTCATTTTTATATATATAGATATACAAGTTGAGTTTTTGGTTAAGAAGAAATTCAACTTTATTCTGCTGACTTAAGGTCTATTATACCTTGACAATTCTTAGACAGAAGAAACGAGCCGAGCGAGAGGCCCTAGTTGGGACCGTGTCCGTCTCATTTCGAGTTGCCATGCCAAAATAATATTATCGTTGGGTAGTGATTGTTAGATTTTAAATCAAGCAAATTAATTAATTTATTATTTATCGTGACTATTGTTTTATCATATTAACAATAGTCACGATAAATACTAAATTAATTAATTTGCTTGATTTAAAAACTAACAATCACTACCCAACGATAATATTATTTTGGCATGGCAACTCGAAATGAGAGGGACACGGTCCCAACTAGGGCCTCTCGCTCGGCTCGTTTTTTGTGCAGTAGAGAACAGTCCAGTATGAATTTACGTTCGTGCTCTCACCTCTTTCTTTAGTCTTTACTCTATGGTTTAAACACTAGACTATTCTAAAATAGTAATAGGATAACGTGAGTAATACATTAAATAGTTTGGTAACAATCAAATCGTATCAGACGTTCTATTATTAAGTTTACCATTTAAAGGTGTAGCGATGCTTCCCTGAAAATACCTGCCTACTCAACTTTAGTACTGGATCGCCAATATTATGCCGGGAGGCGTGGTGTTTACGTCGAGCCTCCCACACAACCGCGTGAATGAAATACATATCCTCAATCTTTATCAATTGAAATAACACTAAACATAACTATTTAATAAACATCGTGAGCTAACCTGTGCGAATTTTGAAAGACGTGCGATATTATCCTTTCAGTATTTTAATTTTAATTTTCAGACGCTTTTGGGCCTGAGATGATTCTGATTCACTCCACTGTTTTTGAATATATAGAATAAAATTTAGCTTACTATTTTATAGGTTAGAAGAAATTTATAATTATGTTATGTCTATGGTTTTTGCACAGAAACTATAGTATACTTTTTTACTTTTACTCAAAAAAGTTTATAATGTTGTCATCATTTCACAAACCTTCTTCGAGCAAAATCGGATTTGTCGTACTGCAAGAGCTACATGACATACAATGTATTATTACCCGGTACTATCGTCATTATATTTGTTATTTGACTGTTGCCATGGAAACGTAACAAACAGGTATGTTTATGAATCGTAAAAAAACTGATTGAAGTTTGCCTTGGTCTCTAATGAGTGTACTGCTGACCGCGCTATACTGGCCTCAAGCTAAGCTTCGCTACGCTCACGGCCTCCAAGCTTGGTCATCATAGCTACCCTTGCTGGCCGCGCTATAAAGGCCTCGACCTTTGGTCTCGGCCTTTATTATAGCTTGTCCATCAAGGGTTGCAATGCTGACCTCGCTGTGGAGGCCTGGAGCTGCGCTGCGCCGCGCTTTCGCCCATCAATAACGCGGTCAACAACACACTCATTGGAGACCGCAGCAGTAATGTTCTATTAATTAATACTTAACTTTACGTTATTTCAATTTTAGATCGCGCTGTAATTGAGTGGCTGTAAGAAGGTTGGAATTATTACATTCTCTTTGGTTGGAACATGGTTAAATAGGAACTCGTATTTTTTTATAATTTGACAGAATCGTTGACAGAACGGGCCCAATCGTTATCTGGATACACGATTGTGCCCGTTCTGTCAACGAATTTGCCCGACCTAAAAAGTATCACCTTCTGACGGCTCTTCAGGCACCTTTCGACCTACTTTCCGCGTATGAGTGATGAAAAGGTTATTACTTACTAGGTATGAAAATACATTACCAAGAAATAGGGAGACACGTGACTGTCCAGAATAGTTTACCCTACTAAACGAAGTCTATGGACACAGTACGACTCAGTGGGTGCGTCTACATTGAATGATCGACTGCACTTAGTTATGTCGTCGGCGTCTGGACGCACCAAGTCGCTCGCGGTAAATTATATTGAAAACATATCGGGATTGCCAATATGGCTGAGTTTCTGTTAAATAAAGCCTTCTTATGTAATTAACTAGCTGTGTCCGCGACTTCGAACGCGTAAATTGTAGGATTTTTCTATGTTTTCCGCGTAAATTTTTATGTTTCCCGCGGAACCCTAATCATTTTTCGAAAATAAAAGTAGCCTTATTTACTCCTTGTAACATCAGCTATCTGCCAGTGAAAGTCTCGTCAGCATTGGTCCAGCCGTTTCGGAGATTACTCCAAAACAAACATACAGACATACAGAAACAAAAATTTACTTGCGTGTTTGTTATAAGTACCGTATGTATTTTCATATGCATTTAGTTAAAAGCTGTTATTTTGACATTACAAACATACACTTGAATTTTATTTATTTGTATAGATTAAATAAGTCTGTAGGTAATAGTGATAGACGTATTGCATGTAGTGATCTACTATAGCAGTCTCGCGCCAGCTAAAAGTTCAATAGCAAAGTTTAATTTAACTGCGACATGTTTATATTTATAGTGCACCTAGCAACAGATCTATCCGCTATCGACGTTCATTGATTGCGATTACATACCGATACCGCTACCGAGATATTCACAATCATTAACACCAAACATACGCTCAACATCCATCGACATTTTTGTTCGACGGTAATTATAAACGATTCTTGTTAAGCCAGTATTGTACATGCTAATTAGAGATCTGGTCGTTAGCGTGTGTACGGTGGTAGCGAGAGTGATGCAAGTGTATTTGGGAGTGCATTGGCCTGCTATTTCTGTCGACAGGTGCATCGTCTAATGGCTACGGCTCGTGTTTTGGATATTTCTATATTAGTCGCTGGGTCGCGCAGTTCTGTTCCAAGAACCTCACAAAGAACCTCTTTAGGTGTGTCTTCATGAGACGAGCGCGCCCGAGCAATCAGTTTTGACGCCTGACATGTAGATAAACCTCATATTTGACGGCTCGGGCGCGTCTGCTCGGGACTTGTGGAAATGGTGGTTTAGTGACGAAGTTTAAGGTAAATTTGAGGCTTTATCTGAAACAGATAACACCCAAACCTTGATGAAAATACCTCAAATCTAGAAATTTAGATCTCAAGTCTAGTAAATCGTATTTCAGAATAAACACAGTAGTTACACTTAATTATCCAAAGAGAACAGATTATTCAGAAAAAAGATATGTGTAAGCTATGTTACTACTAGAGTTAAATTCGTCATAGTTTCTATTTAAAATCATAAATCTTGCTCTAAACATGCTCATTATAACATAATCAAACAATCAATTCCATTCCAGAGTTAAAAAAAATCATAGCACATCATCATATGCCCTAATTAGGCAACGACGTAACCGTCACTTATAAATAGACTTTTCAGAAGTGCACTCATTGATGTCGGACGAATGTCTCATTTGTTTTGTCATCGAAGTGCTGCCAGCGATCGGTAGTATTGACACTATTGTGTTTATTTCAGGAGTAGTGTAGGGTGCGATTATAAATAGTGGGCAAGTTCACTGTCGATCGCCGTGCGGTGCGGCCGCGAGAACAGCGGAGCAGCGGGATTTAAAGACACGTATTGTCATTTATTTTACAATAAAAAAAAAAACCGACTTCAAAAAAACCTGATGCATACCAAGGTTGGCACCGACTTCAAATATTCGATAACACACCATCACGTCTGGTTTTCCAGAAGGGGTAGGCAGAGGTGGTAATAGAAATATTATTTCAGGCTTTTTAGTGCATCAGGTTTTTTTGAAGTCGGTTTAATAATTAGGATGATCCGGCATGCGCAATAAACGACAGCAATGTGTCGTGGACTTCTTATGTATTGCAATCATGAAAACACAGGCGCAATGAAGAAAATATTGCGTAAAATATTAACAGATTTTAAAATTACATATAGAACCGTTTTCGTTTGCACCCGTTTAACTGTTATCTTATATATCATCATCATCATCATCATCATCATAATATTAATACGTGAAGCAAATCCGTTCGTACTCTGTTTTTCGAAGATGCGTGGAGGGAGGAGTATGAAATTTGTCACAGTAAAAGTTTACATGGCGAAGGAGTGCACAAATCTAATATTTTTACCCGACTACGGCGGAGGGTTATGATTTTGACCGGTATGTATGTATGTATGTATGTATGTATGTATGTATGTATGTATGTATGTATGTATGTATGTATGTATGTATGTATGTATGTATGTATGTATGTATGTATGTATGTATGTATGTATGTATGTATGTATGTATGTATGTATGTATGTATGTATGTATGTGCATCTGTTCCCACCTAACTTCCAAACGACTTGTCGTAATTTGACAAATGAGGTATCGTTAGAAGCGGCTTAATGGCGCGCTGGTTATAGGCTATGTGACGTCACATAAAATTGCATATGGCGCCCTCTAGAGGACATAATGTCATGAACTAAAAAAAAAACATTTTTTAATAAAACCGTGTGGGGTATCAAATGAAAGAGCTTGATGAGCACATTTCAGAAATATATATATTGTTACCTATAACTCCAATATAACTCCAAAATAATTAAATAAAAAGTAAGTTTAAAAACTAAAACCCGACTACTGAAAAATCGCTCTCTAAAAAGTATGAAACAAGAAAATATTCTTATCTGGAGGATAGCCGTGGTCCGTGGTCATATGCCATTTGGCCCTAAACGACCTACACGGACCACGGCTATCCTCCAGATAAGAATATTTTCTTGTTTCATACTTTTTAGAGCGCGATTTTTCAGTAGTCGGGTTTTAGTTTTTTATGAAAAGTGCACTATAAGTGCACTAAATTAATAAAAGAAAACGTTACTCACACTACAACGTTCCACAAACACACACACATATATGCTGACATAGATGGTGTATTTTGCTTTTTGGCATTTTGACACTGTCACTTTGTTTTTAACCCCCGACGAAAAACGAGGGGTGTTATAAGTTTGACGTGTGTATCTGTGTATCTGTGTATCTGTGTATCTGTGGATCTGTGTATCTGTGTATCTGTGTGTCTGTCTGTGGCATCATAGCGTCTGAACGGATGGACCGATTTGGATTTAGTTTTTTTTGTTTGAAAGGTGGGTTAATCGAGAGTGTTCTTAGCTATGTTTCAAGAAAATCTGCTCAGCCGTTTGAAGACCATCAGCTCTTTTCTAGTTGATGAAAAGATATAAACAACTTCCACAGGTCTGATCGATACGAAATTTGAAATCCTGTCACTTGTCAATGATATTACAAAGTATGACAACCTTGACCTGATACGCAGGCATCATCAGAAGAACTCCTCAACGGTGTACGGCATCTACCTTATGTTTGGGCTCATACGATGCGTTTTGGCGAGCACATGCTAATACAAGCTGGGCAGTTAGTACACCGGTAATTGTATAAGTTTAAAAAGCATGAAATAAAAATTAAATTAAAAATTTAAAAAACCCCCGACAAAAATAATCATCTAAAAAGAAAAAAATAATATCTGAATATTTTCACCCAAGCGTCGTCGTTACGTCGGGGGACCGCTAAGTACGCCGGTCATGGTCATAATCTACAGGTTACTCGTAATGTACTTAGCGGTCCCCCGACGTAACGACGACGCTTGGGTGAAAATATTCAGATATTATTTTTTTCTTTTTAGAGGATTTTTTTTGTCGGGGGTTTTTTAAATTTTTAATTTAATTTTCTTAGGTCAGTAGTTTTCAGTAATAAATAAAACCCGACTACTGAAAAATCGCGCTCTAAAAAGTATGAAACAAGAAAATATTCTCATCTAGAGGATAGCCGTGGTCCGTGTAGGTCCTTTAGGGCCAAATGGCATATGAACACGGACCACGGCTATCCTCTAGATGAGAATATTTTCTTGTTTCATACTTTTTAGAGCGCGATTTTTCAGTAGTCGGGTTTTAGTTTTTAAACTTACTTTTTATTTAATTATTTTGGAGTTATAGGTAACAATATATATATTTTTGTAATGTGCTCATTAAGCTCTTTCATTTGATACCCCACACGGTTTCATTAAAAAATGTTTTTTTTTTAGTTCATGACATTATGTCCTCTAGAGGGCGCCATATGCAATTTTATGTGACGTCACATAGCCTATAACCAGCGCGCCATTAAGCCGCTTCTAACCATACCTCATTTGTCAAATTACGACAAGTCGTTTGGAAGTTAGGTGGGAACAGATGCACATACATACATACATACATACATACATACATACATACATACATACATACATACATACATACATACATACCGGTCAAAATCATAACCCTCCGCCGTAGTCGGGTAAAAAGTTTGTGATGGATGTAGGGAAGAGGTTTTAAATCGATGGTATAGTCTTTAACAATAGAACTTTAATAATGTTCAAACTTACAATTCAAATGAATAACGGGCGACCACTAGTAATGAAGAAATTCACGAAAATAATAATAGAGACCAGTGGTTGTCAAGTGGTTAAATGACAGATTATAATATGGACAGGACAACGTGAGATAGAGAGAGAGTGCGAGCGAGCACGGACACCCCTCTCACACTGTCATTGACACTAGACGTTGATGCATCAGCTCTGACCAATACGGTTTTGGTACCAGTCTTATAGACTAGTTCGACTGGTCGTAAGTAGAGCCGCCGGTCTAATGGCCGCACAGGCCGGGCCGGCGCTGCGCTGCGCTGGTGCGCGGGCAGACGCACACCAGATACATGCCAACGCAGAGCACATCTGTTGCTCGGCGAGACACGAACATACTATATGTTAATTTGTACATTCTACTTTGAAACATCGTGAGGAAACCTGCACGTCTTTAGATGTGTGAAGTTCGGCACCCACACTGGGCCAGTGTGGGTTGATATGGTTCGAATCCCTCTGGTATTGAGAAGACTGTACCAGGTATTAGGGCCTCCGTAGACTTGCTACTTTTAGCATCGGCGATCGGCGATTTTGATGCTGCGTCTCGCTCGTTCGCGCTCGAAGAAACGCGACGCAGCATCGGTACGTCACAAAATCGCCGGTCGCCGATGCTAAAAGTAGCAAGTCTGCGGAGGCCCTTATGGCAATAGAATTGACCTCTATTACATTTGAACCAGATTACTATTGGTGAAATATCGTGAATACAGACGTGATAACGAAACATACGGTGTTATGACAAAAAAGTTAAACTCTTTTTGAACGCGTGTCTAGTCAGATTTCCGTTGTAAATTTTGACATAACTCGTGTTCATCTCGTGTTTAACTTTTTCGGAATAACACCGATACTGTTTCATTGCTGGGTTTTATTCACAAGTAATAAACAACGTACCTAATGTACGTACCATAGATTTTTTTCAGAGATACTGTACCTGTGGAACAAGATAAATGAGTCGACGGCCGCTTGACCCAGTACTTTCAGCGTTGCCGCTCGGCTCACTGCATCGGGTGGATGCGGGTTCGATTCCCGCCAGAGGCGAATTACGCAAACGGCCTTTTCGTAATTTTCCCTGGTCTGGGTGTCACTGGGATCGCCCCCAGTCCATTGTAAGCCAAAGTACAAGCGTTACTTAGTTTAGGACCATACAGTTGGTGTGTAAGTCTGACATCATTAAGTAGGTGATCATAAACCAGTGATGGGCAAATTACGGACCGCGGGCCAGCTCCGGCCCGCGAAAGTATTTAATCCGGCCCGCCGACGGTCCTTCGACATGAATAGTATATGGCCCGCGATAATTATATTTTGACGATCCAGCAGTATAAAGTAGATTCTACTTAGTAGAATGATAGACGGATAGGTAAAGGAGCCAGCTAGACTAGCCGCGTAGTTCATGATTGTGTTGCGGGTCGCGGGGCGCGCGGTGTAATGTTTTTCTATGGTTAAAAGTTTCAACACAAAATACATTTTTCCTATAATTCTGGCCCTTATCTGAAATTTCTTAAACTTTCTGGCCCCCCTAAGAAAGTTTGCCCACCACTGTCATAAACTATTCCTATAAGCTTTTCATCAAGTACTTTGATTTCACTCTATTAGTATTGTTTCACGAAATCACTAGTAATGCTCTCGCTCGGCCGCTCCTCGTAATTGTTTCAATGGGAACGTTCAATTTGCGTGATCCGTCCCTAATTGGCGCACAAATTGATGCGCAAAAAAGTTTAATCCGCGATATTTGCCGGTTGAGTACCCCACTGTACATCACTTTTGGACGGGGGTGGAAAACAAAACAATGGATTATAAACTCCGACTGCTTGATAATACAGTTCCAATTTCATTAATTCATGTTTCTGTTATGACCATTTGGGCCGGATGGTTCATCCTGATGCAACATGCAGATACAAGGTATTAGTGTTATCTCGCATTTGATATCTGATAGAGTTCTATGCGCTTTGTTTGGTATAATGCGGTTGTAATTCGATGACGTGGGACGTAAGGGTTTTAATCACTAGTAATTATGCGGTACTAGACGAGATGTTATCTCTTAAAAAAAAATAGAGTCGACTCTACAAAGAGTGGTAAAGTCTTCTTAAGAGTAAGAAGTCAAACAATCAATTTATCAACCAATTATAACGCTAACTTTGTCTCCATATTTAATCAATCAATAATGACTTCCCGTCAATATTCATGAAGTGCAAAGCTAATAAAAATGTGATTTTGTATTTCATAGGCAATTTGCCGAAGGGATGTGTCAAATAAGTGAGTGAATTAAATCATAAATCGAGTCACACGCACGCCGCCAACAATGAGTAGCAAATTGTAGGCAGACAGGCAGTCCTTTGAAACTATAGAGATTGTTGTTTTGGTGTCTGAAATATAAGTAGGTATAGGTAAGGTATTCTTCTTTTTATAAAGTGTATGGCAACACTCAATTTAGTTCAGATTTTTGTACTATCTTAAATACTGATAGCAAACAATTTAAAGATCAAAGTCGTTCAATTATAATGTTACTTATAAGCATACTCTGGGCCGAGTATGATAGCATAATGGATAAAATGATACGATTTAAATTTTGAATATGTTTCATGTGTTGAACATTACAAAACCAAAATTATATTTTAGCAGTCCCTATAAATTGATGTAACGTATCATTACACCATGCCAAGTATAGGCATATTACACTACTTGATAGCAATGTCGCATCTGCTAGTATTAGATATTAATCAGTGTGAGCAGTTATACGCCGCTAGGGGCGGCACAAAGTGCACATCGCGGCGCGGCGCGGCGCCGGCCGCGTGCCGCGTGCCGCGCTGCAATCAGATCGCTAATTGACGATTTGCTGTCCACAAAACACTTTTGGACAGAATACACTATACACCCTAGAATTAAGCATTTCCTATTAGATAAACCAAGCCTGTAATAATTTTGTAAGACAGGAAAGGGAACAGATAGGTCACGTGTTTTTAATAAGTAGGTACACTAGCATTTACCCGCGGCTCCGCGGGTATATTACTTCCTAATAATGTCACTCGGGTATAGCGTAGCCTTCAACTAGGGCCTCCGCAGACAAGCTACTTTTAGCATCGGCGATCGGCGATTTTGATGCTGCGTCTCGCTCGTTCGCGCTCGAAGAAACGCGACACAGCATCGATACGTCACAAAATCGCCGGTCGCCGATGCTAAAAGTAGCTAGTCTGTGGAGGCCCTTAGTGAAAGAATTTTAAGAATCGCATCAGTAGTTCCAAAGTTTACATCCTACATACAAACATACGAACTTTATCTCTTAGTAGGGATAGTATTGATGAGTATGATATTATTGTGATGATGAAATCACAAACCTTACAGAGATTATGTAGAGCATCCATTTTAGGACACGCATAAGTGACAGATGCTGAGCCGATCATGGCAGAAATACAATTCGTATAATATAATCATGATTGAGGCTATTCTTTTCGAGTTTATAAGTTCTTGATATCCATTAAAGCTGCTTCGTTACATAGCCTGTAAGTACTGAATTTCAGTAAATAAATTATGTTCTGCATTTGGCTGCAACAAACTCGGAATATTTAACAGTGATTCATTCCCAGTGTCCGCCAGTGCACTCGGCGCACGCGACTATAATCCTCCGGAATGATCAGCGTCCAGACGGGGGCTGTGTACTTAATTTGGCCTTTATTGTGTTGATCGTGTGTCCCCCCCACCCCGCGTTATAATGGCCGATCGTTCGCGGCTCGTTTGCTCAATTAATTGGCTGTATTTGGCCCCCGGGACGACTAATGTAGATTTACATGTGACAGATTTAATATGGCACGTTATTGGTACGACCAATAGGTTTTATTGGGCCTATTGTCGCGAGGTATGACGCGGATCGATGGTCAACCGACCGGCAAATGTTGGATTTGTTGGCCATTGTTAGTTTTGTTGGTGACAATGCGTGGGACTTGTTGACAATAACTTGATATTTTATGTTTCTTTATTAACGAGGTGTGGAAACTAGAGAACTTTGACGCGTCCACATATGCCGAGCTACCGCGCTCGAGATATCGCTTAAGGCGTTATGTCTATGAGTTCAGACGTCAAAGAGCGCCGTTCGGTTCATGTGAACGTCTTTAGATTTCATAATAATAATACAGAATCCAAAAAAAAACTGTTAAAAAACCCTATTCAGAGCACGTTGCTCAAAGCAAAACAACTAATTTGTATTCAATTGTATTTCCTAACGTCGCTGACGTAATTAATTAGAATGAAAACTTAAAGTTTCACACAAAAATTAAAATTAATTACCTACTATTGTGATAAACAGGAACAAAAGTAAGTATTAAATCAACGCGTCAAACTATTGGCAGGGAGTGTGCATTCCCACAAGTCAGTGCAAATAAACGGGACACTATTTATTCTAAAAACATTATTGCTGTGATCGCGTAGATTGGGAGGGATGGATTTATTTGTTTCGCTACGATCTATCTGTGCACGGCGCGCGCGCGGCTAAAGGAGAGTTATTTTGATAGAGGCGCGTGTACCGCGCCGTGTTCATTGACCAAATATATTTTTAGGTTAAATCGCGGGAGATGATAGCTACTCTTGTACTTATACAGATATCATTAGAGCCATATAAATATAGTCATTATACTAAGGTGAGGGAAAACATCGTGAGGAAACCTACCTATCCCTCTGGATTAGGTAATAGACAGTTCCTGTATACACAGCGACAAGGTTCACCACCTGTCACATTGGGTTCTGACTATCTGGTGAAACGTGGGCTTTGAGTTGGTTAATATCTCCACAATGTGGTGGTGTATGGCAACTCAAGCCTCTGACTACCCCCGAATGGGGATAACAGTCGTGAGGTTACATTTTACTAATGGGATGTATATCTTAAACTGCCAATAAGTCATTTAATGGTGGTGGGTCTATATGAGCCGAGCGCGCCCGAGCAATTAGCCTTGACGTCTAATCACGAAGACATAACGTCATATCTGATTGCTCGAGCGCGGCTGCTCGCTGCTTGTGGACGCGGCCAATAGGATTGTTCCTTGTTACATTGGAGCCAAAATACCATTCTGGAAACATGGGTGGACAGCAGTACAACTCTGTATATCCCCTTGAGGAATACATGCGTGATGGTGCGCTATCCAATGAAGTCCTAGCAAAATATAATTGTGTATGAACTTTCATATCTATTACTAAATAGCCGTCCCTCGCTACTGCAGGCGCACATACTGAAATATGTAGTTTATTATAAAGCACCTAAGGCCATACGTACAAGGATCTACTCAAAAGAAACTGGGGGCTTACCACCACCTCTTATAGCAGATTTGTTTTAACGTTTCAGCGGCCATTTGTGCAATGACGTTTCTTATTGTCATGACAATAAGGTACGTCATTGCACAAAAAGACGCTGAATCGTTCAAACGTTCCTGTAATTGAATCGCAATAAGAGTTCGTGGTA
The DNA here is from genome assembly GCA_947859195.1 of Drymonia ruficornis. Taxonomy (NCBI): domain Eukaryota; kingdom Metazoa; phylum Arthropoda; class Insecta; order Lepidoptera; family Notodontidae; genus Drymonia; species Drymonia ruficornis. The sequence continues at coordinate 9,548,984 of OX401927.1, forward strand.
AGCCCCCTGGTTACTAACTTAACTTACTAATGAGTTGCTGGAATGTAATAGCTATGGCGACTCGTACACAACGGTACTCAAAAGACTGGTTGTTAATTAATTAGTTACTAGCCTTTGCCCGCAACTTCGTCCGCGCAGAAAACTCCAACTCCTACTCCTATTCCTACCCCTAATAATTTGAATCACCAACCAGTTCCGTTTCTTTTAAGTAACGTCGTATATGAATGGCCTAATAGTTTCGAATGGTAGAAACCTTCAACTATTCGAATTAAATACATAACACATTAAGGTCATTAAGGTCATGGGTTCAAACCCTGGCTCACACCTTTGGATTTTTCGAAATCTATGTGTGAATCATAACTTTAATATGATTATCACTTGCTTGCGGTGAAGGAAAACATCGTGAGGAAACCGGAATGTCTTTAGACATGTGAAATCCACCAACCCGCATTGGGCCAGCGTGGTGGATTATGGCCTGAATCCCCCTCGCATTGAGGGGAGGTCCGTGCCCAGCAGTGGGATGTTAAAAGGGCTAAATTATTATATTATTATTAATCTACACTAATATTATAAAGAGAAAAGATTTGTATTTTTGGATTTTTTGATTTTTGTATGTTTGTATTTTTGTATGTTATGAATAAACTCAAAAACTACTGGACCGATTTCAAAAATTCTTTCACCATTAGAATGCTACATTATCGCTGAGTAACATAAGCTATATTTATTACTAGAAAAAATTAGGGATCCCTACTAAAACTTCAATAATGTAACCCAAGGTGTAAAAAAATTAGCCGTAAGATGCCTTTCATCGCATGCGCTACGGAAACTATTGATGATAGAACAAAAAAATGTTCTACAATATTAAAGAACATATCAATATCTACAAAAAACTTTGCAATATCATATGCCCAACTATTGTAGTTACGTTACTATAACTACTTTTTTACATTTTAAAAGTTGATAGAAATGCCGACCAAAATCAGACCATGTTATCCATACCTTAGTATGAATCCTTATCCAAATAAATCATTTCGTATTTGAGACTATTTTAATACCTGTAGATTACTTTTTGAATTATTTAAATCGGACATTCCATTCAAAAGATATTACGAATTTAAAAAAGGGCGTTAAATCGGGGATTAAGGTTTATATGGAAGTTCGTCATTTTTTTGAAGTTATTATGATGAAAATTATTTTTATAACAAAAACAACCGACTTCAAAAAAAAACCTGGATCACTAAAAAGACTGAAATAATATTTCTATTACCACCTCTGCCTACCCCTTCGGGAGAACCAGACGTGATGGTGTGTTATCGAGTATTTGGGGTCGGTGCCAATTTATCTTCTTACTTTTATAGTAGGTAGACTTGGCATACCAAGATTGGCACCGACTCCAAATACTCGATAACACACCATCACGTCTGGTTTTCCCGAAGGGGTAGGCAGAGGTGGTAATAGAAATATTATTTCAGTCTTTTTAGTGATCCAGGTTATTTTGAAGTCGGTTTGTTTTTTTTATAAAAATAATTTTATTTCACGATTTTTAGTGGCGCCATACCAATGAACATTTTGGCATATTGAACCGTATGAAGTAAGCCCAACAAAAGGTAACTGCTGTAAATCTTTGAGGAATTCCCTCGACTGTCTATGGTCTCCATCATTAGACCTGTAATGGCACTTATAACCCATATGGGTGTAAAGTTCTCTGCAATACAAATGAATCAAGCCCAAACACCAGGTAATTGCTGTAAATCGTTGAGGAGTTCTCTCGACTGTCTTTTGACTCCATCATCAGACCCTAAATGACAGTCACAACCCATCTAGGTGTAAAGTTCTCATCAATACTAATTAATCAAGCCCAAACACAAGGTAGCTTCTGTAAAACGTTGAGGAGTTCCCTTGACTGTCCCTCTTCTTCATCATCAGTCCCCTAATGACAGTCACAACCCATCTAGGTGTAAAGTTCTCATCAATACAAATTAATCAAGCCCAAACACAAGGTAGCTACTGTAAAACGTTGAGGAGTTCCCTTGACTGTCCCTCGTCTTCATCATCAGACCCCTAATGACAGTCACAACCCATCTAGGTGTAAAGCTCTCATCAATACAAATGAATCAAGCCCAAACACAAGGTAGCTACTGTAAAACGTTGAGGAGTTCCTTTGACCGTCCTTCGTCTTCATCATCAGACCCCTAATGTCAGTCACAACCCATCTAGGTGTAAAGTTCTCATCAATACAAATTAATCAAGCCCAAACACCAGGTAATTGTTGTAAATCGTTTAGGAGTTCCCTCGACTGTCTTTCGGCTCCATCATCAGATCGACTCCAGACCTTCATAAAATAGTAGTGCTTTAAAATACTTAATGAAAAAAATTACAAACGCACTAGTCGCTCCTACGATTTTCGAAGGTTCCCCTCGATTTCTCTGGGATGCCATCATCAGATCCTGGTTTCCTTGTCATGGTACCACCGCTGGGATATCTCCTTTCCAACAAAAAAAGAATCATCAAAATCGGTTCATAAACGACGAAGTTATCCGCGACTACACATAAAAAAAAATATATATACGGTCGAATTGAGAAACCTCCTCCTTTTTGAAGTCGGTTTAAAAACCTCCTCCTTTTTGAAGTCGGTTTAAAAATTCGTCTGGAGGTTTCTTTTTATATAAAAGAAATATAAACTTCAGCGTTTTTGAAAATTTAACCCCTAAGGGGGTAAAATAGGGGGTTAAAGTTTGTATGGCGGTACCGATTCCGGCTAATCTCCGAAACGGCTGGACCGATTTTGAAGGGACTTTTACTGGCAAATACGATACGGGATCAGGAATCCGGACTGCGGGATCCGAGATCCGGGATATACGGGACGCGGAATACGGGATCCGGGATATCCCGAATACGGGAACCGGGAACCGGGAACCGGGATACGGGATCCGGCAAACGGGATCCAGGATCCGGTAAAAACGGGAAACGGAATCCGAGATACGGGATCCGGGATCTGAGATCAGAGATCCGATTTTTTTTTTTCATTTAAATTCTACGCGGACGAAGTCGCGGGGGAAAGCTAGTTATTATTATTACATAACACATTATGACGTTTCAATCTCAAATCTTCGGGTTAGTGAAGATAGTTTTCTTCCATGTTTACGATTCACTTTTCAGGTCTATTTATAGTTTTCTGTGAGAAAGTTTCGCGTTTTCTCACGGCGGGGCGGGGGTAGCGAGTGGGCGATCCTGACTCACTGACACACTGCGCTCGAATACACAAATACATATAATTCTTACAAAGTACGTAAAAATATGCGGCAGGTGAGGTAAACGCGATATCAAGTTCTCCGTATCTTAGCATGTCCACGGCGTTTTGAATATCGGAGTTGAAAAACCGGCCAAGTGCGTGTCGGACTCGCACATAAAGAGTTCCGTACCACCGTAGAATAAAAACGTTAAAAAAAAACCGACTTCAAAAAAACCTGGTGCACTAAAAAGCCTGAAATAATATTTCTATTACCACCTCTGCCTACCCCTTCGGGAAAACCAGACGTGATGGTGTGTTATCGAGTATTTGGAGTCGGTGCCAATCTTGGTATGCCAAGTCTACCTACTATAAAAGTAAGAAGATAGATTGGCACCGACCCCAAATACTCGATAACACACCATCACGTCTGGTTTTCCTGAAAGGGTGGGCAGAGGTGGTAATAGAAATATTATTTCAGGCTTTTTAGTGCAACAGGTTTTTTTTAAGTCGGTTTGTTTTTTGAAGTCGGTTTAAAAATATCAAGTTTCTCGTATGGGGACCCCCCTTTATTTATAAATTTTATTTTATTTAGTATTTGTGGTTGTAGCGGCAACAGAAATACACATTCTGTGAAAATTTCAACTCTCTACCTATTACGGCTCGCGAGATACAGCCCGCTGACGGACAGACGGACGGACAGCGTAGGCTTAGTAATAGGGTCCCGTTGGCACCCTTTGGGTACGGAACCCAAAAACGCTCAAGATATAGGGGGCAATATAATCCTCTCCCACGCTGGCATAACAGGAGTTGGTTGGTTGGTTCTTCTGAAACTAAAGTCCGTTCAGGGGCCAATTAATCTGTCCAAAGTAAACAACAAACTATAGTTAAACTTTTGCATATCGAAGGCCCGTGGTCTACTACCGTAACAGCAACCGTGGTCGTAACTACTTATAATTTATTTTCGTTAAACTATGATCCATATTTTACACGACCCGCCTGATGTTAAGCAGTTACCGTAGCCTATAGATACTTGCAATACCAAAGGCATCGCACGTTGCCGACCTGAGAGAGAGTGGGAGAGGGAGGGGCTTCCGGCTGTCTCACTCATCGTACGAAACACACCTGTAATAACTACTTTACGCCGATCTTCTGTGAGAGGATGGTACTACCTTGGTCAAGCCCATAGGTATATGAACTGATTCTGAAGTAGGTAGTCTCGGTTGTAAGTACAAAAGTATTCTGAATATAGTGTTAGTGATCTAATACAATCAATCACAAGGTCCCAGAACAATCAGAAGGTCCCAGGTTCGATCCCCGGTGGGGCATGCACCAATGGATGGATTTTCATCTATGTGCATAATTTACAGTTCGCTGACGGTGAGGGAAAACATCGTGAGGAAACCTACCTATCCCTCGGGATTAGGTAATAGTCAGTTCCTTTATACACGGCGACAAGGTTCACCACCTGTCACGTTGGGTTCTGACTATCTGGTGAAACGTGGGCTTTGAGTTGGTTAATACCTCCACAATGGGTGGTGTATGGCTACTCAAGCTTCTGACTACTCCCGAACGGGGATAAAAGTCGTGACATTATATTTATTGCTCTAATACTATACTAGGTAAATGGAGTACATGACGTCAGCTTGTGACTACTAGCAACAATGTGCTGCCCTGCCAGATACACACCTGTCGTGTCCCACAATGCAACGTAGCTGCCACGCGATTATCATCGGTATGCAAACACAATTGGCAATGATTTAGCGTGCATCGCCCAAGCATTAATTTCGCTTATTGATGCGCTGAAATATTTATTTACTGTGTTTTAAATGTGCGTATTTTTACGGTGAACTATATCTTATTACCCGTGATTTTCTCACGGTTTGGTTGCGTCTACATCAGACGCCGCGGCCGAGCACTCAGTTTTGACATCAGAAGTATACATAATGTCATAACATGAGCGCTCGGGCGAGACATGCGAAGTATCTGCACGCACCAAATAGCAGTCGCATAATAATAATTAAATGCTGAAAGACGTACCAACACAGTGCAATGAAATTTCCTGAAAATAATTAATAAACATTGGCGTTAATATAAAGTTTTGACGGGCCCGTTAGCGTGGTTGGCGCGGAGGCGCCTTTCACGCTGCAGGTCGTAGGTTTGATTCCTACCTGGGACATGCATTTGTGTGCATGAACATGTCTGTATGTCCCTAGTCTGGGTGTATATGTATATTAAGTATGTATTTACAAATAAAAAAGTAGTATATGTAGTAATATCAGTTATCTGGTTTCCATAGTACAAGCTCTGCTTAGTTTAGGATCAGGTAACCGTGTGTACAAAAATGTCCCAGGATATTATTATTATTATTAAAGTTGGTGGGTTTTCTTGGTGGTAGAGCTAGGCTGTAGCCAATTGACTGCACCTCATATACGGGCTGGCTCGACTGGGGTAGTACTACTCCTCACAGAAAATCGGCGTAAAGCACCTGCGTTTCGTACGAGAGTGAGCCGGAAGCCCAACACCCCTTCTTCTTTCTCCGTTCCACTCCCCTTCAGGTCGGAAAAGTGCGAGCAATGCCTTTGGTATTGCTAGCATCTATAGGCTACGGTAACTGCTTAACATATGGCGGGCCGCACGCTTGTTTGCCACCTAAGTCCTGTAAAAAAGTTGGAAAAATGAAAAACCGCTTCCATTACAAATTTATTATTAGTTAAAGTTTAATGCACAACTCTCACAGAACGTAAACATCAAGTTATCCGCGCTACGCACTCTCCAAATATTCTATTGACTAAAACGTCCACGTGCCTACGAACGAATTTAGCTAGAAAGAGACAACGACATACCCCAGATGTAATACATGACGTGTTAGACAAAGACAGAAATGCTGCATCGCGGCACCATTTCAGGCGAAATTCATTTAACGTTTACGCTTATTACGACTTATCTCCAACAACATATTTCATTGTAATCTGAACGTTAACTCAACTCGTTAAGAGAGGTTACGTCGCGAACAGAATAATCAGAGTTATTTCTGGATTTACACAGCGCCGTTGAACAAATTTCATTTCAACCGCCGAAAGTTTAAAGTGCAATATAAATATTGCAGCGGTGGCAGCGGGCCCACTGCGCTCACAATTTAAGCCAGTTTCCATGCAAACGACACGAGCTCACCCATGACACTGTGTCTCACACATCCCAATGAAATCCCACACAGTAACCACTGTTGGTAAACTCACTCATGCCTATAAGATACAATTTATAACACGGCAGGTAAAAACGAAAATTAAGGCGTATGCGCTGAGCTAAAATAAACTCTATGTTATAATGACAAGGTTGCTTGTAAATGTTCAGTTTCATCGGGCTGGATATTAATAGAATGTTGCAGAATGCGCGCGAGGACCGTCTTATTTGGTGAGAGAGTCTAAACAGGCTCGCGGTGCGGTGGAGGAGCTACAATCTTTACGAAAGGTCAAACATCATAAGTAAACATTAGAAATACGTACCTATTGTTTTATTTCGAAGCTGATGTTTTTAGGCCTTTAAAATTATACTTTTACTAGCTTTTTCCCGTGGCTTCGCCGGCGTAAAAGATGTGTAAGATTAGCCTATGTCTTATTTTCTACGTTTAGAATTTCATTAAAATCGGTAATCGGTTCGGTTTTGGAGATACTTGGTAACAAACATTCACACACACACTTTCGCATTAGTAGTATTAGTAGGAAGTAGGATAATCTTTGCTAAGAACTTGGAAAAGGGCACTATTGTGTGGTTTTGTTTCAAAAATGTCCTTGAATTAATAACATATACGAACAAAAGCCCAGACAAGCGCGAGCAGGCTTCTGAGTTCGGGTTCCGTACACTCTATATACATTTAGTTGATTATCTGAGGCATCTAGTAATCTCTTTAAAGCTCATTTGCAACAGTTGCTTGAGCGACCATGATTTTTTTGCATTGCAGCCCGATTCGCAATGATTATGGCTTGATGAAGTGCGCTATCTTTGAACTGTGATTGTAGGCTATTCAATAGTGAAACGTATATTAAGGTTGCAGCAGTTTTTTAATGATGCCTGAAAATACAAACAATCAGAGACACCGAAAGACACCAACAATTATTAAGACGAAGAGTTTATATAGGTACACATTTGGACGTACACAATTGGATTTTATGACATTCATCCGTGGGTTTATGTTACTTACAAATAACTAATGTTTTCGCTTTTTCTTTGTGACTTACAGAACCCTGAAAGCCGAGAGCCTAATTAAATAAATTATCACAATGAGGTAGTTAACTATTCCATCTGAGAACTCAGTAGCTATCTGTCAACTGTGTGAACTAATCGTGCGTTTACAGAACTTTAAAAACATCTACCAATGTCGGAGGGTCAACTGAAAACGTTTCAATATACGGAAGCAGAGAAACAGGCGATATGGGAAGAGCTGGGCGTCACTGAGAGCGGTCTGAAGCAAGGAGTCGACAATGTATTGGAGTGGTTCGAAAAACAACCACATCTGGCTGGCATCGCGATAGGTAGAGTTTATACTTTTTGCTTGATTAATGACTAGTCGACGCTGTTATTTTGACATTACAAACAGACACTTCAATTTTATTTATTTGTATCAAGGATCTTTTATTACTACAGGATAAACCAGTTGAGTTTTTGGTTAAGAAGAAATTCATTTTTATTCTCCTGGTGTAAGGTCTATTATACCTTGACAATTCTGTAGACAGAAAAACGAGCCGAGCGAGAGGCCCCAGTTGGGACCGTGTCCCTCTCACTCCGAGTTGCCATGCCAAAATAATATTATCGTTGGGTAGTGATTGGTTATTTATCGTGACTATTGTTTATATGATAAAACAATAGTCACGATAAATAATAAAATAATTTATTTACTTGATTTAAAAACCACCAATCACTACCCAACGATAATATTATTTTGGCATGGCAACTCAGAGTGAGAGGGACACGGTCCCAACTGGAGCCTCTCGCTCGGCTCGTTTTTTGTGCAGTAGTGAACAGTCCAGGTATGTATTTACGTTCGTGATTTGTATAGATTTCATTTAGCAGGAGAATTTCAAAATGGCGGGGGGTTGGTTCTGAAATTTTTTACTCGGGGTTTTTTATTGTTATATTTAATTTAAGTTGATTTCAAACATTGTATCGTATCGTAAATTCCATTACTTGACATTGGCAGAATCATATTGGGCTTGACCCAATGGAAAGAGGCCATTAATAAAATAAAATAAAAAATATAATTTATTTATTTGTATAGATTGCTATGTACGTTTAGCTCATCTTAAGATTAAATTAAAGCACAACTTGCACATATTTCACGGCCTCGAATTCAATTCAGAATACAGTTTTGGGTGAAATCAAAACCTTTCCATTTTGACCCTTAATTAAAGTGAATTCAATGCTACTTTCTTCAACAGATAAGGTGATGGTGGAAAAGCTGATAATACTTTCGAAAGGTTCCGTGGAGAAGGCAAAGGATAGGGTTGACTGCCTGTACAAGTACCGGAGTCTGGCACCAGAGCTCATTCAGGAGAGGGAGCAAGTGCTGGACACGAGAATGTTTGAGTTGTTGTAAGTCAACCCAATACAATCATTTATCGTCCTATCGTCATTTTAATGCAGGGGCACAGATATGACGCACCAAGTTTTCTACCTAAAGTGCGAAGTCCGCCATGCCTGTAGTGGTTGAAATTTTATAATTTTCATCAATCACAGTTAAAACATTGACATTCCAAACAGGTTCAACTGACCCATTTATGAATTCTATGATACAATCAAGGTCTTTGCTGGGTAAAAACTACCCTAAAGTATCAGCAATTCATAACTATCAAATGTCTTTGTTTTCTAGTACCAAAGTCAGTTTGCCGAAACTATACGAAGGAAAGAGAATCTGCGTGTTTCAAGTTGAACCCGGCGTAGTGGAAATAGACACTCAGGATTTCTACAAGAAAGGATTTGTGGTAGGTAGATCAACCAGAGTAACATAGCTTAGTTAATGACCTTATAGGCAGCATCATGGCGGTGTAATAATATCGTGACTACGAGCCGGAAGACGCCCCCTACCAGGTAGAACGATGACGGCCAGCATAGGCCTCGCAGGGTAGCGGTGGATGCAAGTGGTGGAGAAAAGTGATGACTAGACGTCAGTGGCAGCTGCGTTTCGTATGATGATGAGAAAGCCGGAACCCCGACCCCCCTCCCTCCCCTCCCTCTATCCCACTCCCCTTCAGGTCGGCAAAGTGCGAGTGATGCTTTTGGCATTACAAGCATTTCTAGGTCGGCCTGATGTTAAAGGAGGCCTACCGCTTGTTTGCCACATTACTCACATAAAAAAATCTGACAAGAATCTATATAGCGTTTCTTATTGTAAAAAAATCTAATCTGATACTGCAATGAGTTTCTGTTTTCAGATATTTGACCTGAGGTTGAAGTACGACTACTGGTTGAGTGATATTTGGGTGATCGACGCACAGAACGTCACTGCGAGTCTTGCACTTTCTGCCAAGTTAAATTTAATGAAGAAAGCGTCGCAAATTTTGATGGTCAGTACCTACTGTTTTCCCATCCGCTATTAATGACTCGGGTGACAAAAAACAAAATAGACTGGCGAATTTTGAAAAATCTTGCCAATCCGTACCTAGAAGCCAAATATTTATGCTTTATCTTCAGGCCAGACTAGACTTAGTCCCTGCTTTGTTGAAATCCATGTTCATTAGCTACGTCCAGAAGTGTCACATGCCGCGCGAGGAAAATTTTCCTCGCCAAGTTTGACTTGCCTCACGTGAGGCAAATGCGCGCCCAGCCTCACCTGAGCACTCACATTTGCCTCGCCTAGTTTGGCAGTCGTGAGACAGAACGATGTCAAACGTGTCAAACTGATTGATCGGGTATACCTTTCCCTGTCTAGAGTATCAGTTGCCTCGCCATTTGCCTCGCGCGGCATGCGACTGAGGCAAACGTCGTGCTTCGCGAGGCATGTGGGTGAGCAGCCTCGCGCGGCATGTGCATGTTGTAGACACGTCTATTGTAATCGTCCTTCAAATGCTGTTTCCATGTGACGTTATGCAACTTAAAAAAAATCTCTCGGAAACAACTTCCTTTTCTATCTCGAAGTTCTTCATCACTCATGCACAATACATCTGATAGTACACCAACACTTACACTTACTACTGAATTTGTATTGTTTGATTTGTTACTGTTTGTACTTAGTATACTGTACTTATAGTAACACATACTTGCAGCATGGTCTGAAATGGCGGATACACGCAGTACACCTGATCAACATGCCGTTCTCGCCAACTATCACGCAGTATATGGTGAAATTCTTCACACAATTCGCCTCTTCGACGGTTCTGGGTCGGATCACGATCCACGAGTCCCTGGACAGCTTGCACAAGCACATCCCGCGGGAGTACCTGCCCGAAGACTTCGGGGGCACCACTGCCACCGTGAGGGAATTTACCGGTGAGCCAACCATAGTGACAAGGTTCACCACCTGTCACGTTGGGTTCTGACTATCTGGTGAAACGTGGGCTTTGAGTTGGTTAATACCTCCACAATGTGGTGGTGTACGGCCACTCAAACCTCTGACTACCCCCGAATGGGGATAAAATAATAATTATTATTTATTATTATTATAACGTCACGACTTTTATTTTCATTCGGGGATAAAAGTTGTGACGTAACATTTTCCAACCATAGCAGATGCACTCTCTTAAGCCGGAAACCCACCGCGGCGCACGGAGAGGTCACGCACGTGGGTCAAGCTTCGCTTTGCAAGAAAATGTATGCAATCGTGTCCACCGCGGCGCACGGAGAGGCTACGCACGAAATGACGCCATCCATACATTTTCTTGGAAAGCGAGGCGTGGCATCTCCGTGCGCCGCGGTGGATATCCGGCTTTACTTGCTAAATAAATAGATTTTTTAAGGTTCAAGCAATTTTAGGTCATAACGTTATTAGTAATTTCGTTAGCCGCTCCAACTATATCAGCTGGCTCGGCCAGGGTAGTACCCCCCTCTCACAGAAGGTCGTTTCGTACGATGAGTGAGATAGCTGAAAGTTCAATTGTAATACGTAATTTGCTTGGGTCTTAACTGGGATTGCCCCAGTCTATTCAGATACCGTTAATATAAAAGTTTTGTTCAGAATCATACTCTTGGTTTCCTCTAGCAAGATATTGGTGTTCACTGATTGATGCAAATGCGTTTCTTATACTCATCAAATATCGTATCGCCTACAAAGAGATTTGCCTAATGGTAACTTTCATATATTTATGAAGTAAAACAATTTTAGAGAGGGACCCACCACTCACCCTCGGAATTGTCAACCTCCAAAATTATAAACCAAATGAATTGATCGATAATAGAAGAGGCCAACAAGACGTAACTCCCTGTCAGTCGAGAGTATGTCTGTCATGAGTCATGGACCCTAACAATTAGCAATTCTCCGCAGACAAATCAAAGTTTTGGAGGTTGACAATTCTGAGGGTGAGTGGTGGGTCTCTCTCTAAAATGGATAACAATGGATTTCCGCAAAGTTACGCCTGATTCCATCAATTATTTATGATCATCAACTACTGTAGCGCTCTTTACAGATATTATTTTTTAAATCTTTCAGATAATTTCGAAAATGAACTCAAGGATCCGAAGCTAATAGAATTTCTATTGGAATGCAGCAAAATGATATCAGACGAAACCAAAAGGCCGCGCGGAGAGGAATCAGAAGAACTGGCCGGCTCCTTTAGGACGTTAGAGTTCGATTAACTTAGTATAAAGTGGTCAGTAAAAGTATTCCATGATAAGTTTGGTTACGGAAGTGGAAGAAACAAAATAACTATACTATAATTATACTATACTTATTCAGTAAATTATAATTTAAGTTCCCATCAGACGTTTCAAATTATTTTACCTTCCTACTTGCCATAATTGAATAGGATGTTACAATTGAATAGCCACTTAATCTTATTTGAATAATTAAACAATTTGAAGAAAATTCTCATGGATCTAGTGGTGTAATTACTTATAGTAATAATAACATTTATTTAAATAAAGCTGACGAATTGAAGGACAATATCACAAGTACAGTCAATGTCAAACGTGCTTACTTGATGAGTTTCAAAATGTATCGGTACTTATTTATTATTGCTTATTCCATATTCCAATAAAATGGTTTTGATTGGAATTCCAATTCCATAACGCAGATTCTAAATAATATAGCTTATAATTTGAGATAGCCATATTCATCGATTAATTTCGATGAAATGTTTCTGAATAACTCCTTCACTGTACCGCGAGCCACCGAAAGTCCACGCGAGACCACTAAATAAGGTGCGTACGCGACTTTACTACAGCGAAGCACATGCCAACACTACGAACCTTTTAATAAGACCTCCAATCTCTACGCTCACTTCCCCGCGGTTCTTACAATACATTGGCTGTAGTCGGGAAGGGGTAGGTCTTGGTATTCTGGCAGTCGGTCGCGCTGTGTTCGGTAACAGATGCGCGTGGGCCACCCCGCATGTGTTGTGTTTTGTAAATACGTACAAACGTGCGGATGTGTGAGTCACTTTCACTGCCACCGTCTCAGATTAAAACTGTGGTTAATCTTCGATTAGCACCTGAAATCAATCAGGATCAAATGTTTGCTATCTAACATTGATATTACTATCAAAAGCTTGCAAATAACAAATCGTAGATGGTGTTAACGTGGACCCGAGTATAGGAGATCAATCGAACGGTAGGTATGTACATATTAGCAACCCAAAATTGATTTTAATACGAGATACGTGATACATTTTCATTTTGGCCGTAGATCAACAATCAGGGTAGCTTTTCTGTAACAACAAACTCATATCTCAAGTTCTAGTGTGACTTTTATATTTCAAAATACATTTATCTAATGACCGCGTTTGCCAAGTAGATTAATAAAACTTAAAAGTTTACTTAAAATGATTAATTAACTCACCGCTAGGGGCGCTGTGCGAGTCACTTAATAAACGGCTCGTGAACAATTAAGAACTATCTCATGAGGTATTAAATCTAGTACACACGCCATTAAGATCAGCTTACTCTGATACTTGTGTTGCTTGTACCGTTGCGTTCGACGTTAAAATGGCAATTTTACGAGAAAATCAGAAACTCTAAAATACGGCGGGTGCCGAATATTAAATTATCTGTCTCTGTTTATAATCATGGTAAAAAATTGTGAGAATGTGAATAATGTGCAAATAAGAACTTCTAAACCTTGTAATTAATTAGAAACGGATATACTTTAATCAGCAAGTTAACTAAATCATAACTATAGTCAACGTACAGTGCAACCCACCATCCACTGACGTCAACACCCGACTCCCGCGCACATTTCAGCCGTCATTCGTTTCAGTATTACTTCTGGACCGACGGAAACAACACGCACCTTTACATAATTTTACGACATGGTTTGAAATTAGCTGAAAATGTACCCCTGGATCTGGCCGAGTCTATTAGTGTGGTTACCATGGCAACCAGTGGAGCCTAGAGTGTGCTTATCTGAAGTTTGTTATCAATGGTCGTGCCATTAATAGACAATGGGTTTTAGATTTGTGGTGTGTTTAACATTTCAAAAAATCTGTTTGATTCTAATCAGAAACTTATTTATAACGTCGCTGAAGTTAGTTTTGTTTTTAGTGCCGTGTTCTGTCCTAACACGTAGAGCCACTGAACTTAAAAAGTTGACCGTAACAGCAATAGTTGTCGGATTCCAATAAAATAGTCAATTGTTCAGTACTCAGGCAATGTAATTGGAGCAACCTCCATCATGTCTGTAACCAATAACTGCTCGGGAATTTATTTGTGTTGGATCTTTTTTGCCACAAAGCAATTAACACCAGCAACCTATCTATGGCGCTGTACTTATGTAACGTGACGGTGACCTGACTTATCATCATCATCATCATTTCAGCCAAAAGACGTCCATTGTTGCACATATGCCTCCCCCAAGGTTTTCCACAACGACCGGTCCTGTGCCACATGCATCCAGCGAACTAAATTATCTGAATTTACATAGGCTCTTTCTATGTCGCTGTCCCAAAATATATACTTACTACTCTTGCTCTATATACCTACTTAGCATTTCGAATAACAAATCATGTACTTTTCAATGTGCGGATGCTCACATGTTTCTAATGCAGATGTCACGAGTCGATAATATCAAATCAATAACAATACCAACCGCAAGCGAGCAATAGTACACAATAGCGTATTCTTAACATATCTTTACAAAGTTAAACGGTCGAGTAACTCGATATCTATAATTCGGTTAAGCTGGCCTACGCATGACGCTATATCCGTCGATTTCCGCGACAATTTGTCGCACTCTTGAAAGGCGCAGCGGGCGACGGCGACATCTATACACACTTTGTATTTGTCAATGAGGTTTTGTGTTATTTGTGTGTCCACTGGCGTGCATTGAATGTGATAAATTTATTTTCCAGTCAAGCTTCACTAACGTTTTCAGTTTTGTTAACAGTTTCTTACGTTTATTAATTGTAAACTTTTCTCAATATTTTCGTTAGTCAGTGTTTATTGAGATTAATCTAATTGATTTACTTATTTACATTTACATACACGTTAGACACTTGGTGTCTGAACTAGGAGATCCTGTACTGCAGAACACCAGGCCCTCCATAAGTATATGTTTAAACACATACTTATTTATGCTAACAATATATAATTATACACTTTTATTATGTAACTGAACACTAAATAGTAGGTGGTGAAAGCGCCTGAATACTACACCATTCGACCAGTAGGTATATGGAGGTATGTTAAACATACTATGTTTAGGTATTTGCACGACAGTTGACAGCATCCCATAGGAACCCTAACCACAAACACAATATATATACTGGGTGAAATCGAAATCGTGGGCAATATTTTAAACGGTGATTCTACACGATTCCGAATATTTAGGGAATATTAATCAACAAATCAATTGATAAAAGGTTATTACCCTGGTAAGGTATAACGGTTACATGATTTGCTTATTTGCTTACCCTTATTTGCTTTTTAATCAATGGATTTTTTTATTTGTTTTCCCAAAATATTCTGAATCATGTGTTGAGTCATATTTTAAAATATTGCCCACGATTTCGATTTCACCCTGTATATAAACTAGCATTGTGACTAGAATATCAAGATACCAATACATCGCCAAAAGCATTCCTTTTAAAATGAGAATGGTGCAGTTCATTTACAAGCATGTGTACAGAATAACTTTTTGCAAGATTAACTTGATCCATAATGTGTCAATCTATGTCAAGACGTGGATTTAATAACTGTCTGAATGAATGTTGATAATGCATTGAAATTATATGAAGCGTACATATTAATATGTTGTATCTTATCTAGTATCTATTATGCTATCGGCTGCGTACACAAGCCCCGAGCCGCCGCGCCCGAGCCATCAGCTATGACGTTATGTCTACGTATCAGACGTCAACATTGATTGTTCGGGCGCACTGCTCGGCTCATGTTGACGCAACCATTCTTATTTTAAAGTTACAGATATATTTATTTAAAAAAAAAAGTAATACTTGCGGCAGGTAAGAGTTTACCACTTAACAATTATATGTATTTACAAGCTTAACTACTTTTCTACCAAACAAATAACATTCCCACCTAACTTTTTCTACAGCACACATTATAAATAACCCGATCTGATTCATAACTTTATTACGACCAAAAACGTTTATCCAAAAAAAAAAACTTTAATAACATAACATAATCCTGCCCCTCACTATACAAAGTACCCCAATATTGATATTTATTTTGCTACAACCGTGTTATTATGAAAACTTTAATAACCGCAGAGCGGCACTAATGACCTAGTGATGGGCTTCGCCGGGATTTTTTGTGTTGACTGCACAATAGTGTGTCGGCGGGCGGTCTTTGTGCCGCACAGAGGGTGCACGAACATAATACAGCGGGTCAATTTGTGCCGGGATAAGCATCGTTCACAACTGGTAATACATTTTTACTCAAAATTGACATACTCCGTGCTGGAATAGAAGGTACAAATAGTACAAGGTAACCAAACACATTATCAAGAATGAAGGAGATAATATGTGACTGTCTAAAATAGTGGGTCCTAGTAAACGGAGTCCATGGACACAGTACGACTCAGTCGCTTGCAGGAAATAATGTTGAAAACGTGTCGGTATTGCCACTACCTCTTAACTTATGGTGAATAACACGCATCAAAATACATTTAAGTTGATTGGCGAATTGCGAGTGCGATAACAGATGTGATGTGTGAATTTCAATGCATCTATTATTGCTGCACTGAACACAAGTATAGTGATTGCAATACTAGGAGGTACCATATCTGCTAAATGCGATGTACGTAACATAGATGGTAGTTACTAAGCTTCTTGTCTTTTGTCGATCAATCTATGTAAGTAAAGTGACAGATTTCTGACAGAAGGAACAGTATGTTCAGAGGTAAGTTCGTAACTCTCTAATCCTACTACGAATGGAATAACACCACCGTTGCTTAAAGAGAGCAAACAAATATCAGCTCACCAGGCCCCCAAGTCTCTTAGCCATTGGACTACCACTGTAGCGTTTCGCTATTGGGACCGACCTTCTGATTTTCACCGACCCATCAGACGGTCGGTCATAATAGCAAAATGTTACAGTGGCAGGTCAATGGCGGCGTCTTCATCAGGCGCATGCCTCGCGCGAGCACTCACTTTTGACGTCGGAACGCATAGACGTAATGTCATAATATGAGTGCTCGGGTGAGGCATGCGCGCCATATGTACACATCTAATTGCTAAGTGGCTTGGCGACCTGATGTCGGTTGATCCGACTAGAGACACGATATCTGCCACTTCACTTCGGTCAGTGTCTCTACAAATCTAAGTTAACTCGTATGTTTTCCGTGTATCGCGATGCCATATCCAGTTCAACAGCATCCTTGTATCCTGCAATCCAAGGAACATTTGTATCCGAGTACTGAGTTGTATATTGTTGCTCTTACGCACTTCCGGCGACACTTCTTTGTGGTTCCCGTGTATCGGCATCACTGTAACGCGAGCTGTTTGCCCGATACTGTCATTTTGCGGCTGCATTGTACCGCTGTTTACAAATAAATTGTGTGCTATTATGTAATGCGTTTGATACTTGTTCCTTTTTACCCGACTACGACGGAGGGTTATGATTTTGACCGGTATGTATGTATGTATGTATGTATATATGTATGTATGCATGTATGTATGTATGTATGTATGTATGTGCATCTGTTCCCACCTAACTTCCAAACTACTTGTCGTAATTTAACAAATGAGGTATCGTTAGAAGTGGCTTAATGGCGCGCTGGTTATAGGCTATGTGACGTCACATAAAATTGCATATGGCGCCCTCTAGAGGACATAATGTCATGAACTAAAAAAAAACATTTTTTAATTAAACCGTGTGGGATATCAAATGAAAGAGCTTGATGAGCACATTTCAGAAATATATATATTGTTACCTATAACTCCAAAATAATTAAATAAAAAGTAAGTTTAAAAACTAAAACCCGACTACTGAAAAATCGCGCTCTAAAAAGTATGAAACAAGAAAATATTCGCATCTAGAGGATAGCCGTGGTCCGTGTTCATATGCCATTTTGCCCTAAAGGACCTACACGGACCACGGCTATCCTCTAGATGCGAATATTTTCTTGTTTCATACTTTTTAGAGCGCGATTTTTCAGTAGTCGGGTTTTATTGACTGTGAGGCCTTTCTATTTTTACCCGACTACGGCGGAGGGTTATGATTTTGACCGGTATGTATGTATGTATGTATGTATGTAAGTATGTATGTATGTATGGATGTATGTATGTATGTATGTATGTATGTATGTATGTATGTATGTATGTATGTGCGTCTGTTCCCACCTAACTTCCAAACTACTTGTCGTAATTTGACAAATGAGGTATCGTTAGAAGCGGCTTAATGGCACGCTGGTTATAGGCTATGTGACGTCACATAAAATTGCATATGGCGCCCTCTAGAGGACATAATGTCATGAACTAAAAAAAAACATTTTTTAATAAAACCGTGTGGGGTATCAAATGAAAGAGCTTAATGAGCACATTTCAAAAATATATATATTGTTACCTATAACTCCAAAATAATTAAATAAAAAGTAAGTTTAAAAACTAAAACCCGACTACTGAAAAATCGCGCTCTAAAAAGTATGAAACAAGAAAATATTCTCATCTAGAGGATAGCCGTGGTCCGTGTAGGTCCTTTAGGGCCAAATGGCATATGAACACGGACCACGGCTATCCTCTAGATGAGAATATTTTCTTGTTTCATACTTTTTAGAGCGCGATTTTTCAGTAGTCGGGTTTTAGTTTTTTTATTACCCGACTACGGCGGAGGGTTATGATTTTGACCGGTATGTATGTATGTATGTATGTATGTATATATGTATGTATGTATGTATGTATGTATGTATGTGCGTCTGTTCCCACCTAACTTCCAAACTACTTGTCGTAATTTGACAAATGATTTATCGTTAGAAGCGGCTTAATGGCGCGCTGGTTATAGGCTATGTGACGTCACATAAAATTGCATATGGCGCCCTCTAGAGGACATAATGTCATGAATTTAAAAAAAAACATTTTTTAATAAAACCGTGTGGGGTATCAAATGAAAGAGCTTGATGAGCACATTTCAAAAATATATATATTGTTACCTATAACTCCAAAATAATTAAATAAAAAGTAAGTTTAAAAACTAAAACCCGACTACTGAAAAATCGCGCTCTAAAAAGTATGAAACAAGGAAATATTCTCATCTAGAGGATAGCCGTGGTCCGTGTTCATATGCCATTTGGCCCTAAAGGACCTACACGGACCACGGCTATCCTCTAGATGAGAATATTTCCTTGTTTCATACTTTTTAGAGCGCGATTTTTCAGTAGTCGGGTTTTCATCAAACAACGGTAATTCTAATTCATACATCGAAGGATTATAGAATTCTAAAAATTACTTTATTAATTGTTCGTTAATGTTCTGCATCGCTAAACCAAAGCTATGACATACTACTGTAGGAAGTAACTTGTCACCGCTTAGGTCTACTATAGGTACGATATTTGTAAGCATCATTCCGTATTTTGCAAACAACCTATATAAATTGAAGTGTTCCTACTGGTAAATATAGGGAAGACGCATTCGTATATTTTATAGATTTCCTAATCTGTCACGAATTCTTCTAGTCCTACAGGTATTAACATCAGTAATCTATCGTTAAGATTCTGCGCACTGGACATCTTACTTAGAATTATCTTAACCAAAAAAATCGTATGTCCTACCAATCTCAAATTACTAACACTTCAACGAACAAGAAACATTATCACTTTCAATTATTCAAACAACATTGTTAAGTGTTATCTAAAACGTTTAAGCCTCCTTAAGAACCCCAAAATATCTCACGGTAGCGAATAATTACTTGCAGCTAATCCCGCACCGGCCACCCATCTCGGTACCACTGTCATTGTTATCTCTAATGGAAATTGTAAACCTTAAGCCTTCCACAATAAGGATTTAATGAAGGATACGCGAATGAACGGTCGATTGGTTTGCGTGGAAGTAAATATTTGCATCAATTAGCAGGGTGTATGTGGCGATGCTGTCAGGTGTCCGGAAGCGGTGGAATCAGTCGACAATGGTGCAATTATATCAGGAAGTGACGATTACAATAATATAGCTATTCGAACGAATTGTAAAGTTCATTTTAGTTCCAATACTGCCTGATGGATTGAGGGAAATTAGGTAATTGACTTCACTCAAATGTCCTTTGTCTCCTAGTTACTACAAAATAAATGATTGTATTTGAAATTTGTTTTATTTCACCGATACACATTTATGCCATCGAGTTTGATCCAACCATCTTAACGCATATACTTAGTACAAATTATTAATTGGATGCGTCTTCATCAAGCGCATGCCTCGCGCGAGCACTCAGTTTTGACGATGAAACGCATAGACGTAATGTCATAATATGAGTGCTCGAGTGAGGCATGCGCGTCATATGGACACATCTATTCTATAATTATAAGGTGAGCGTCAAAGATGGCGTAGACTCAAAAGAAGCTAGGCGTTTTGGCCCCGAGTCTGCTAGCATTAACCCACTGGAAAACCACTGGTCTTTAATAATTATCTGCGTGAATTCTTCATTGTAAATCATAAATTCTTAGTGATTGGCATGTTGTCGTCTGCTAACAGATTGAGGACTGCTAGCAGATAGCAATGGTTAATTGTTAGCAGACGGCTCTGGGGTATACGTTGGAATTATAATCTGTGCAATGATGAATGGATGAATAGGGTAAGCCCATTCATTCCGGAAAAAGTCGTCATTTTGGAAAGTACCCCTTTTAGACCTGACGGAAAATAATAACCGATTAGATAGAATATGCAGCGTATATTAGAACAGTCCAGTGTCAGTAGAACTCTCCGTCGGAGAGCTTCATTGCGTAGAGGTGCAGGGAGCGGAACTCGCAGAACTGGTTGGTGCACCAGCCGCTGTGGCCGTCCGTGCACCGGCACGAGTCGCACTCGTCCATGTACTTCTCGCCCGGGATGCACTTGAAGAACGGGTTCTTTATCACTGCGATAACATAACACGTGTCACATAGTACATAACGCCATCCTTGACGACGTGCGGACATTACATTAAGAAACATGCGGCGATTGGGGAAGGACTTCAGACTGCTGGATGGATGGGTTGGTATTAATCACAGAATAAAGACTAAAGAAAGAGGTGCCCTTATTAGATATTTGTATGAAACAAAACGTGCTCATTGTTTTTTCATTTTCTTTTTACTATTTACCGGTAAATAGTTGAACTACTCGCTTCGTTTTATGTCGATGTTAGTACTAGGCCGACCACTCGGCCGACTTGCTTGGGGCCAGTCCCCTTAGCAACTGGTCCATGGTATTAATAGATAAAATGTATCTAATAACCAAAAACAATAATTTTAACCTTCTTGTTACATTAGTCTATGGTTTCTATTTAGTTTATTTGCTTGTCTATGATTAAAGTCAGTCTGTTCAAAATCTCCTTCCGCGTTTTATTAACACCAATCGTCGCAATATGAATTTGTTTTACCACAATATTAATCAGATGACACTTGTTGAAAAACGTTTTAATAATACCGGGAATGCAACTATTCTGAGCCGTCTCAGTGCAATGGATAACAATGGTGTTCCCGGCATGACGGTAAGACTTTATAATCTTGAGTATACAAACTCTTGTGAATACTAATATATTATGGTAATAGATGTTTCATAAAGCAGCACCACCCACAGTAGTATACAAACAGTCCGCTCGACCCCGCGCCTAAACTAAACAACTTAGCAAATGGCGGCGTCTTCATCAGGCGCATGCCTCGCGCGAACACTCACTTTTGACGTCGGAACGCATAGACGTAATGTCATAATATGAGTGCTCGGGTGAGGCATGCGCGCCATATGGACACATCTATTGGCGGCGTCTTCATCAGGCGCATGCCTCGCGCGAGCACTCAGTTTTGACGTCGGAACGCATAGACGTAATGACATAATATGAGTGCTCGGGTGAGGCATGCGCGCCATATGGACACATCTATTCAATATTTTGCGTGTTGTAGTATATCGAAACGGGTAACGGTGACAGGATTCGGTACCTATAGTCTGATTTTTAATTAGACGAAGCAAACTGACAGCTATAAATGTCACTGTTCTATGAATTTGACCCTTATTTGTTCTATTTATATCGAAATGTGACATTAGCACCTGTCAGTTTACTTCGTCTAATTAAAAATCAGACTATAAGTACTGATGACAAGAAAAGAAGGTAGATAAAGAAGAAATGCTGGTTTGATAATCATAAAGTACATAGCTGTTTATGATGATGATGCCAGTCCAACTGAAGGCAACCGCTTTAACTCCTATCCCGACGAAGGTACGCACTTGTGTGGCTGACAGGGGCGTAGCTACCGCCGTATCAATGATACGGGGCCCTCGGGCTACAGGGGCCCCGAATGTGTGTGAAAATTATTTACCCTTCATTTGTGAAAAATCATTACTCTTCTTTTGGGCCCCCAACAATTTTTAGGGTTCCGTACCCAAAGGGTGCCAATGGGACCCTATTACTAAGCCTACGCTGTCCGTCTGTCTGTCTGTCTGTCTGTCTGTCAGCGGGCTGTATCTTACGAACCGTAATAGCTAGAGACTTGAAATTTTTACAGAATGTCTATTTCTGTTGCCGCTACAACAACAATTACTAAAAATAAAATATCTCTTAAAAATAAAGGGGGACCCCCATACAAAAAACTTAATATTTTTAACTTATTTGTCTTATGGTCGATCTCCATACAATAGACTTCAACGTGTGACTCTAATTATCACTTTGGTGATGTTTGTTTATATTCTACGGTGGTACAGAACCCTTTAAGTGCGAGTCCGACACGCACTTGGCCGGTTTTTTATACAGGGCCCGTATAAGGCAAGCTATGCCACTGGTGGCTGACGTAACCAATCTTCTTATTGAAACAGGTGCTGTATAGTTACCAGTGCACCGGAGACAGGGCGTGCTCCGCTCGCAGAGCGCGGTGACGGTGGGCTCGCAGTACACGCAGGAGGGCATGGCGCGGCAGGCGCCCGTGTCCTGCGCCTCGCACAGCAAGCAGTTCTTGTTCTCCGGCACCAGCGTCAGCGATGTCTCCTCCTCCCAGTACTGGTGCGGCGGCTTCGGCTTCACGAACTGAGACACCACGTACCTGCGCCACATATTATATTCAGATCACGGAACGTTGCGACTAAGTATGTGATGGATGATAAACGTCTCTACTCTGATGAGATACGAATGTTGAGATGCATGTGCGGAGGTACATGGATGAATAAGGAGATACATTTGTAAGATATAGAGTGAAAGCAGCGTATGTTACAGTGAAAGTAAGAAGTAGAAGGTTGCTTTCAGCATATGATGAATGTATGTATGTAGATGAAGAGCATTGTGATAAAAATAATGATGACTATGAATGTGGATGAATAAAGAGCAAGAGTAGACCCACTTAAGGATAGATAGAATGTAATAAGAATTAAAGTGAACGTAAGACACGTTAACGTAAAACGTTAACCTTAGTTAATAGGAAAGGGACTTCCTGGTGGAGTTGGCTGGGGATGGCTGGAGTAACCGGCCCACCACCCAATCCAGCCCAGTCCAATACACAAGACAGTCGCACTAAGTCGTCGATTTGTGGACACCACCCGTAGAATTAGAAGAAGGTGAAACACATGATAGTGAGGTGTATATAATGACGCAATTTGCTCACGCTTGCGACCCCGGGCGGTAGACGGGCGGCGACTCCTCGCCCGTGCCGCCCACGGAACTCAGCGTGCCCGGTAGAGGAGCCCCGCGACCGCGCCCTGCAATTAAGTCGTTACAAGAGTCTGTCCTGACAACCTCCTATAACTCTCAGTACTTCATAAATTGTACTCTACCCTATGTGGCATCGTTTTTGAATTAAACTTCGGTATCAGTGGATGTGTAAGTTTTGGTGGTAGAGCCAAGCTGTAGCCAATTGACTGCAGCTCATATACGGGCTGGCTCGACCGGGGTAGTACCACCCTCTCACGGAAGATCGGCGTAAAGCAGCTATTACAGCTGCGTTTCGTACCATGATTGAGAGAGCGGAAAGAGCACCCCCCCATCCCCTCCCTACGTCCCACTCCTCTTCAGGTTGGCAACGTGTGTTCAATGCCTTAGGTATTGCAAGCATATATAGGCTACGGTAACTGCTTAACATCAGGCGGGCCGTGCGCTTGTTTGCCACCGCAGTGCTATAAACGAAAAATATTTTGTAAGATTTGATAATAATTATTTTTTACCATCTCCGTAGCCCATGACTGTCGCTACCAGGTTGAAGATCACGAGTAGACTCCCGAGCATCGCGGCTGTCTCCAAATTGTGACCACTCCAAAAACTGCCCACGTACGCGCTGCGGCACGTCGTAAGTGCAGGCGCAGTGTGCGCGGGGCCCGCTAATTGATCGCAACCAATTATATCGACTGGCTTAGGGTGTGCCTATAGGGTGATCCTGAAGTTTCACAGTAAAACATGAACATTATAGATTTAAAATCCGTTGGTAAGATATTTAGTAAAATCTTATTGATCTACATGTATCATTTTACCTACATACTGTTGTTGTTATCCAAGCTTTAAAAATTGTAAAATAAAATAAAATAATGTAAACTAAGCAGTTTTAAATTCTCTATCATTTGTTGAAGTATAAATTGGAATAAATCTGAGTAAAATGACAGTTTAATTTTTTGTTAGAAAAGCCAATGAATGTCTCGTATGGGTGAAAATGCAACCAAACGCGATTAACGAGCAGCCTGTATGCAAATAGCCGATATCTGTCCAATTACCATCGTGCGGTAGCACACACCTCGTTAACGAAACAGATTAACTACACCACACAACACACAACTCAGAACAACTTAGTTACGTGATTTTGATTTCTGTTCTAGTCACACCCCCCTCGTCTCAAGGGGAGGTTTGTTCCGCTGGGACAATACCTAGAGCTGATTATATAGTTTCCTACTTCAAAAGTATCTAAAGTATGATTAAGCACATATCATAATACTGGTACTTAAGCGGTAGTCATATGCGATGGTACCAGGCAATCATAACATAGCAGATATCATATCATGATTATCATATCTCGTAAAACAATGAACGTTAATATCGTATACTTATCGCATAATGAGGTTCATTTTCTGATAATTTTTGACGCGATGACGTTAGTATAAATTTAATATAGTGCTAATGATGACAATAAATGTGTTATTAGCCGCGATCGATCACCGCGCGGGAACACGCACCTGTCGCGTTACTTACCTGTTGGTGCGGGAAACATTTCCCGCTAGTGATGGCCGCCTCATACTCGAGTGGTACTTATTTATTACCCGACTACGGAGGCGTTATGATTTTGACCGGTATGTATGTATGTATGTATGTATGTATGTATGTATGTATGTATGTATGTATGTATGTATGTATGTATGTATGTATGTGCATCTGTTCCCACCTAACTTCCAAACTACTTGTCGTAATTTGACAAATGAGGTATCGTCAGAAGCGGCTTAATGGCGCGCTGGTTATAGGCTATGTGACGTCACATAAAATTGCATATAGCGCCCTCTAGAGGACATAATGTCATGAACGAAAAAAAAAACTTTTTTTAATGAAACCGTGTGGGGTATCAAATGAAAGAGCTTGATGAGCACATTTCAAAAATATATATATTGTTACCTATAACTCCAAAATAATTAAATAAAAAGTAAGTTTAAAAACTAAAACCCGACTACGGAAAAAACGCGCTCTAAAAAGTATGAAACAAGAAAATATTCTCATCTAGAGGATAGCCGTGGTCCGTGTTCATGTGCCATTTGGCCCTAAAAGACCTACACGGACCACGGCTATCCTCTAGATGAGAATATTTTCTTGTTTCATACTTTTTAGAGCGCGTTTTTTCCGTAGTCGGGTTTTAGTTTTTAAACTTACTATTTTTACTAGCTGTGCCCCGCGGATTCGCCCTGTAAGATTAGCCTGTCTTATTCCAGAGCCTACTCTATCTACGTTTCGAATTTCATTAATATCAGTGTAGTAGTTATGGAGATACGTGGTAACAAACATTCACACACGCAATACGTTTAACAAACATTCACACACGCAATACGTGTTAACAAACATTCACACACACATACACAAGCGCCGCGATACACGGACTGCTTGTAGCTGTCGGAACGGGCAGCTACAAGCAGTTGTCAAGCAGTTGTCAAGCAGTCGGCGGGCTGCCGGCGGGCTGTCGATGCGGCCGACTGCTTGACAACTGCTTGATAACTGCTTGTAGCTGCCCGTTCCGACAGCTACAAGCAGTCCGTGTATGGCGGCGCTTACTTTCGTATTTACAATATTAGTAGGAAGTAGGATATGATAAACGGTGAAATCGTGACATCGCGATTAAGACCTGACTTACATGATCCAGTAACTACATACATTTGAACATATTATTGCCCAACTCAGCATGCATATTGCATTTGCATATTATCAACCTAAAGCGTGTCTATTATTCAGGTGTATCAATAAACATGATTAGATAAGACGTGGTCTTGTAGTGTCCTATCTGAGCACGCGGCAGCTCCCACGACTCGAGTGGCCACGTGCGCACTGTGCTAATATCCAGCGATTACTGACGATTATGCACACTATTGACCAATTGATTAACGTAGATTATCATTATAGAGAACATACATTAATAATAATAATAAAAATATCCTGGGACATTTTTGTACACACGGTTACCTGATCCCAAACTAAGCAGAGCTTGTACTATGGAAACCAGATAACTGATATTACTACATATACTACTTTTTTATTTGTAAATACATACTTAATATACATATACACCCAAACTCAGGACATACAGACATGTACATGCACACAAATGCATGTCCCGGGTAGGAATCGAACCTACGACCTGCAGCATGAAAGGCGCCTCCGCGCCAACCACGCTAACGGGCCCGTCAAACATTGACGTTTTATTACTTATGCTATCCTAGTCCTCTTATCCCGCCGACATATTTAGCAGTCCTTTGGCCTACAACATATGGACCGCCAGGAATTTGCGATTTACAATAAATAATTCACGAAGATAATATCAGGGGGTTTGCAATTGTTAGGAGACTCGACACACCAGGTGGTTATCCAGTGTCTTTTAAATTTGGCACATCGGGCTTTAATAAACGCTAAAACTTATTTGATTCTCAAATTGCAATCAATACACATTAATTGTTGAACAAAATCAAACCACTATTTGCATACGAAATGAATTCAAATTGAATTAATTAAATAAACATCACCCCTGCATTCCCACGGCAAATGATCGGGATTGCTTCAGTCGGCTCGTTCACACTGGCCGGCCCGATTCAGCGCACGCAAACGCAATCTGCGAATTAGTCGCAAACCAATGAATATTGACTCTCGTGAGAAATTACCGGAAATTTACTTGTTTTGGTAATTCATATTGTTTTCATAGAAATATAGGACGCCCTGCGGCCAGGTGGAGCGACGACCTGCGGAAGGTGACTGGATGCAAAGAGTTGAAGATAAAACTCAGTGGCGTGCATTGGGAGCTGCCTATGTCCAGCAGTGGACAGCAATTGGCTGATGATGATGATGATAATAGAAAGTCGATTGTATGATTAGGGAAAAGAACAAAAGTAACATTCACATCCACTAACTGAATCGAAAATAAGTGGGCCACGCGCTGACCACGCGGCGTTCAGTCGTTGACCACGCGCGGTCCACCGGTTGATCACGTGACGTTTATGGTGTAAAAGCAGCGTCCGCCCGCGGACCACCTGTCGACAACGAGTGGACGCCGAGCGGCGAGGCGGTGCTGGTCGGGTGCCGAATTGATAGATGAGTGCCGACCTTTAAGGTCCTCTATGCACATGGAAACATTGTATTTCGATTCTCCCAAAACTGCGTCACGCGTTCTGCATCCTCAGTAACAACCATAAGTTCTTGATGTGTGTAGGTACCGGTCAGGCGCATTTCGATCCGATGCATCTCGTCCGGTATTATTACTTGAGACGGACGACTCTCGTCCGATGCTAATCAGGACTTGCGCAGGCTATCAAATGGGTTTGTCGTGAAATGCACATTCCAGAAGCAAATCAATCCTCTCCACCGTCTTTGAAGGCGACCAATGAGTCACCAATAAAGCGACCTCAAACATTTAATATTTTTCCAAAAGATGTGCCATAATGCGAAAGTAATGAACGGGCGGGAGGCGGCGCGGGGGCCGGCTGATATAGCCGCGGGGAGGGGCAATTGACCCAATAATAACGCGCACCAACTGGAAGAGTTAGGCCGGAACGCACACTGGGACCAGTCCACCCGCTGCTCTACCAATAGTGCCTTCATACAATATTGTTATGTTATGTTATTGTATTGTTATGTTGTTGTTGTGTAAATGGTACACCAGGAACTAACAGCTTGCTATACAAGCACTTTAACTATGTCCTCTAACGACTGTACTTTCTACAGTCGTTAGAGGGCATGACCTTTCATGATAGAGCCACAGTGGTGTATCCTATAAATGGTTTAGTGTGACTAATCAGACTCCGAGTAGATGCGTCTACCGACATTTCTACAAATTACGCTTAAATGTATGGAAATGACATTAAATGTCGATAGGTAGATCACGTGACTTATGTCATTCCTAATCATTAAGAGCCGGGCCCCACTTGTGCGCTGCGCTGCGTTGCGCTGCGTCGTCGCAACGGATCAAAATGTCAGCGGGTGAAAGACGAAGCGGGGGAGGGTGATGTGCCAGTACAAAATCTTGCGACGACGCAGCGCAGCGCAGCGCGCAAGTGGGGCCTCGCCCTAACGCGTAACGATTTGTGGAAACGCTTATAGACACTCACTTGGCTAGAGGGGCAAGCCCCACTTTATAAGTTGTCAAGTCTTAAATTATCAAATAATTATGTTTTAGGAATCACGTTTGGACTTTGTCATAAAGTTTCACCAACGACGTTTCTTGCCACTACTGTGCGTTTATCTTTAACCGTAGGTCGGTGTAAAGAAGGGTACAAATCGCTGTATAAACTTAATATCGGCTAAATTGGCGGGCGCCGCAGGGAAGGGCGGGCGGAGGGCGGGGGCGGGGACGCACGGCAAACATCTACAGCTTTTATTGCGATGATCGCGTATTGATTCCGGTCATAAGCCGCCGTTACACGGATAATTCCATCCGCCGAGACGAGCCGGCCACAGCCCGTCCGACGTTTATTGAGTTACGTATAGAACCGTTTTATATTCAGGCATTCTTAGGTATATTCGATTGAGATCATTCAGTTTTACAGAACTAGCCTAAAACGTGTTGATGATTACATGGCCAACACTTGTTAGGTTTTGGTTAAAAGCAGCTTTCAGTGTTTTCAACTTAAACCAAGCAAATTATCAAGAAAATGCTGATTAAAGTCAGTCTATCAAATAACCCCAAGTTAAAAGTAGTTAGTAAACCAACAAGTAGTTTGTAAACATTCTGACTCAAAATAGTTCCGAGAAGATAGCATTAGCCTTGCGTTTATTCATAAAAGTATATCCATAAACTTTTGTTTTTGTAATACCGGAAGCAGAGACTTAAAACATATTCCAAAGATTTTAAGAAACAAATATTGAAACCCTTTTAATAATATTACTCCGCCGCTAACAGCACAAGCTTCCGTTTTAATAAAATTCCAAATAGCTGTGTACTCAGGGGGACTCTTTGAGAATGTAATTAGTGCTGAGACAGCGATTACCTTGTGTTTGCTTGCGGAGGAACAAACCAAACGATATAAAACTAATAACGGGGAGAGGGGCGCGGTGGATGCGCACTCGACGTTAGCTGCGATTCGTTCTGCCAAGACAGAGCATATTTTTAAAACATAGTCGTGTAAATCGTTACTACCTGCTGACTTATAATAAGAAGAATAATGAGAAGAATAATGAGAAGAATAATGAGAAGAATAGGATACAGCAAAACCTAATTGGCTTGGCGGAGGGAGACGCTGCCGCGTCACAGAAAATTTGTAAGCATTCTCTTATCTGAGGACATGCAGAATCCTAGTAATAGCGCTAAATCCCCGCTGTGACAGATGCTAATTTGATATGTAGACAGAAGAGTCATAAGAAGTTACAGATACGCTAGGCTGATCAGTCCAGTTGATCAGACCAGACCAGACTAGGGGAGAGTAGTCAAAGAGCATAATTCACCAACCTTGCACATGACCGCGAATAATATGCCAAGAACATTACGACTGACAAGAAGATAGAAGTGTATATTACTATTCGTAATTACGAGAGCACACTTCCAAACTTCAGCCTTTTAACAATAACCCGACCTAGAGATCAACTCAATACAACGTTAACAACGTTGAAATTGAAATGTTAGTCAGTAAACAAAATGAGATTTGAGCTGGCATTCAGCGGCAAATCGCAGTAAGTAATTAAAACATAGCACAATGGTGAGTCGGGGGCTGTCGGCGGCAGCGGCGCGGCGAGGCGCGGAGCGGAGCGGAACTAGCCTCATTGTTCCGCGGCGGCGCGCCACGCACCAGCCGCACACAGTACTACCACTGCGGTCTTCTTCTTATCGTATGGTTAGTAACCAACGAGTTAGAGTATGTAAAAATTGCTTAACATTGCGTAACGGCTCACAGTCAAGTAGGGTCCCACCAATCGAAAATATTATGTTCATGTATTCTTCATTATTTATTTAATGGAAAACCAACACCTTAAAATAACAGAGATTATTATATATTCTTGACGATCGACCTGCTGTCTGCCCTCCAGAACTTAATCTAGGACTATCGGCAACCTAAAATTAAACCAGTTTGTCCGAATTTTAAAATTTTCTCACTACCTGCACTGTCACGGGATTCTATTATGATGCAAGCTAAACGTTACTTGTACTTATTATAGTATTCCCAGGTTAATATACCTTAGGACTTTCTTAAACGATACTTTCGAGATTGTTTCATGAGAACTAACCTTCTGCAGTTTGCCTGCGTGATCCGGGGCTTCGCGCTATTGTGCCGGTTGATATTGTCAATTACAGCAGATGTTTTTGAGATCAATGTAAATGAGATCTACTTTTAATGGGTTTTAAAATGACTCAGTCTTTAGCCGATATCTCTTGTTTCATGTGCTTTAAGAGCATTCTATTCTTTATTTTTCCAACCTGCGTCATCCAACTGCTGGGCACGGGTCTCCATTCCCTTCCCCCACTCCTACCTGTTTATGGCTCTAGCGGATCAGTCTTCATTAGAAGTCCAACTCATCCCGCCATCTCTTTCTGGGTCTGCCGAAATGTGGTTTGGCTAGTAACTAACTACCCTTTCCGAAATAACAACCTCGTCAAAAGATACTGATAGATAGTAGTTAACTCTATAGTATTTCTTATTAACTTAATGTTAGTAATAGTTATATCGCTTACTTCAACTAAGAAAAGATTAGATACAAAGCCTCGAGCGAAATTGGTAATATAAGTAGGTAATGTTAAGCTGTTTACGGCTAAGTAGCGGGCTTATTAAGCTCCTGAACACACAAGACGCGATGGCCGTAATAAAGTTAACCGAGTTAGTACGCGGCTCACCGCCCACTGCCCACTGCCCACTGCCCGGGGGAGCGGGGAGCGCGCGGCCGAACACATTACTTAGGAATAATAAGATAGGAACTATCTCATAAAACCTGCTTATCTAACACTCGTATCAAATGATCGATTAAATATATCGATCCCTGAGAGCGAGCTCGGAAATGTTATCGTAATGATGATGATGACGACAGCTTGGCGCAGTGGTTCGACCGTTGGCCGCTCGGCCAACTGTGTTGGGTGGTTGCGGGTTCGATTCCCACCAGATGCAAATTTCCGGAACAGCCTTTTCATAATTTGTACTGGTCTGGGTGTCACAGGGATCGCCCCAGTCCAGTATTTTCTTGCTGTGTACCAAATGGTACTCAGCAAAAATCATGAATGAATGCATGAATTTTCTTTAACATCAATGGAACTATCTATCTTCTGATGATACTATCAGGCAACGATCTATCCATATGACACTTTGGCCCGTATTCATAATTATGTCAAACTTTCTAAAGAGTTGTTCCCCTACTTAGACAAGTATTATTTGTGTAGGTATATGGCCGTTAGTGTGACCAGCTAGGCTATTCTGTAACGTCATACTCACTGTGCAAGCGTGAATTTTCTAGTGAAATGTCAAATTTCAATACAAAATTTGACATATCACCTGAAAATTCACGAGTGCGAAGTGAATTTGTCGTTACAGAATAGCCTAGCTGATAAGGGAACAGCGCTTATCTACGTAGCCTGACTTCAACGTAATTTCTTTTGTTAAGACGTGTGACAATCACTCTATTTAAGTGGATACAGTAGTGCCTAATAAAAAAATAAAAACCGACTTCAAAAAAACCTGGAGCACTAAAAAGCCTGAAATAATATTTCTATTACCACCACTGCCTACCCCTTCGGGAAAATCAGGCGTGATGATGTGTTATCGAGTATTTGGGGTCGGTGCCAATCTATCTTCTTACTTTTATAGTAGGTAGACTCTGCATACCAAGATTGGCACCGACTCCAAATACTCGATAACACATAATCACGCCTGATTTTCCCGAAGGGGTAGGCAGTGGTGGTAATAGAAATATTATTTCAGGCTTTTTAGTGCTCCAGGTTTTTTTGAAGTCGGTTTTTATTTTTTTATAAAAATAATTTTATTTCATGATTTTTAGTGGCGCCATACAAACTTTATCACCCCAAATTACCCCTTTGGGGGGTGACTTTTCCAAGATTCCAAAACAAAAGTTTCTTAATTTATTATATGGAGTATACATACTAAGTTTCAAGTCAATCGGACACAAATATATTTTACTACCGTACTCCTACCCCTAGTTTCCCCCTTTGGGGGTAGATTTCCGAAATGTTTTTTTTACGGGACCAAAACGACTTAGTCACCTACCAAATAAGAGTTTAAAAAGAAAAATTGGTTCATAAACGTTAGAGATAAACGGTAACTCTCCATACAAACTTCAACACCTCTTTTTACCCCTTTGGGGGGTGATTTTTCAAAAATCCTGAAACATGAGTTTCATTATTTCTTATGCAAAATATACATATTAAGTTTCAAGTCAATCGGATAAAAATTTTTTTTTCAGACGACCTTCACCCCTCAAAATTACCCCCTCAGGGGTTGATTCTAGGAAATATTTTTTTATGGGACCAACTTGGAGCTACGATCTACCGAACAGCAAAAGAATTTTTCAAATCGGTTCATAAATGCCGGAGAAATCGGTGAACATACATAAAAAAAAAAAAAAAAAAAAAAAAAAAAACATACATACAGCCGAACATAGAACCTCCTCCTTTTTGAAGTCGGTTAAAAAGACAGGCAGACTAATATCTGACTAATTTCCTCCAGTTCTTCTCAGATATTCTCTAATCTGAAGCGTGAAATAAATAAGTCGGCTTCACCAATTACAGGATTGGGAGTCAGTGGGAGTGGGCGTGCCGCCCGCCCGCCCCGCGCCCCGCGCCGCCCCGCTGCCGCCCGCCCGCGAACAATAAGAAACAGTTTAAGGAGATTACAAGGAGCTCAGCGGCGTTAAGTAGATAGACGCAACGCGCTGAAACCACCCCGTACACTGGACAAATGTAGGACATCATATTTGAGATACTATTTCTCAAATATGATGTCCTACATTTGTACTCGACCTCGACCACACTGTACTCTTAAGAAGACTTTAAATGTACCCCTAGAACACCCTTTCTTTCACGCATGTTCGAAGTCTAATAACTTTGAGATCTGCCCCTCTTCTAAACAAGTGGCTGACGTCTACAAGCGTTCCTTTAAAACGCTACGCTTCATGTATGGAAATGACATAAGTCACGTGATCTACATAGCGACTTGTAATGTAATTTCCATACATTGTGAAGTCTATGTGATTCTATTCTATTCGATTAGCGTTCATGCCACTTGT
Organism: Drymonia ruficornis; assembly: GCA_947859195.1. Classification (NCBI taxonomy): domain Eukaryota; kingdom Metazoa; phylum Arthropoda; class Insecta; order Lepidoptera; family Notodontidae; genus Drymonia; species Drymonia ruficornis. The sequence goes on from OX401927.1 coordinate 9,582,858, forward strand.
CTAGGGGACTGTTATAATATTCATGGATTATTTTAGTTGCCGCGAGAGGGCTCCGGTCAACCATCTGTAATAATATTAATATTCAACTAAGTTATTACGATCTCTTACTTAAATTTTTCGTTACTCTTCGGATCTAAGGAGAACGAAGCGATTATAAATTCAATTCATAACTATGGAATTTAAACGCAAGCCAACTATTATAGCTGATCTATTTTTAACCCCCGACGAAAAACGAGGGGTGTTATAAGTTTGACGTGTGTATCTGTGTATCTGTGTATCTGTGGATCTGTGTATCTGTGTATCTGTGTATCTGTGTGTCTGTCTGTGGCATCATAGCGTCTGAACGGATGGACCGATTTGGATTTAGTTTTTTTTGTTTGAAAGGTGAGTTAATCGAGAGTGTTCTTAGCTATGTTTCAAGAAAATCTGCTCAGCTGTTTCAAGACCATCAGCTCTTTTCTAGTTGATGAAAAGATATAAACAACTTCAACAGGTCTGATCGATACGAAATTTGAAATCCTGTCACTTGTCAATGATATTACAAAGTATGACAACCTTGACCTCATGCGCAGGCATCATCAGAAGAACTCCTCAACGGTGTACGGCATCTACCTTGTGTTTGGGCTCATACGATGCGTTTTGACAAGTACATGCTAATACAAGCTGGGCAGTTAGTACACCGGTAATATAAGTTTAAAAAAGCATGAAATAAAAATTAAATTTAAAATTTAAAAAACCCCCGACAAAAAAAATCCTTTAAAAAGATAAAAATAATACCTGAATATTTTCACCCAAGCGTCGTCGTTGCGTCGGGGGACCGCTAAGTACATTATATTTAGAGTAACCTGTAGATTATAACCATGACCGGCGTACTTAGCGGTCCCCCGACGCAACGACGACGCTTGGGTGAAAATATTCAGGTATTATTTTTATCTTTTTAAAGGATTTTTTTTGTCGGGGGTTTTTTATTACACAGGGATCTTATATGTCGTACATCCCTAGGCTTAAAGATGTATACAAGCACACGGCTATGTGGGCCTGTGAGAGGCTTAATTCGTTCCCCGCTCGACGCCCGAATTTTTACCAAATTAATCTTTCTTCAAACACTTATCTTCTTTGTGGAGCAATCGACGGAGGAGCAAATTTAATCTTGCGCGAACTGATCGCACACACTCGCGACGAGAGGGAGGCCTCCCTCTTTCAAATATGGCTTGCAATCGACAATTCTTTTTAATCTGCACTATATCGCGCTTTTTAAAGCTACCCTGTGAGTGTAGACTAGACGGGGTTCGTAAGTCCTTACGTCTTTGTTGATACCTTAACAGGGTAAAGTTCGTAGAGTAGGATTGGTTGGTACATGGACCAATTACTAAAGGGACTGTGTCTAAGCAACTCGGCCGAGTGGTCGGCCGAGTACTAACATCGACATAAAACAATGCGAGTAGTTCAGCTATTTACCGGTGGATAGATGCCACGCATCCCGGGAAAATGACCACGCGTTGTTTCATAGAGATATCTACTAAGAAAATCTCTTCTAATTTAAATCTCTATGGGTTGGTAATTGGTATTAATTATAATCATCATGTCAGCTAGAAGATGTCCACAGTCATAGGCCTCCCCCAAGGTTTTCCATAATGACCAGTCCCGTACTTGCATCCAGCGGTTTCACGCGACCTAATTATACTAAGGTGACATAAATAAAACGAAATATGATATTTTAATGTATTTTAATAACACGACTACACTGACACGGTATTGCAAACTCTCTACATCTACTCGTTCCAATAAATATTATTAAAATCGGTACATAAACTCATGTATACTACGTACTAGAACATAGACCGCTAATAAATTACACTATATACAAACAGATACATTATTTACATCCTCATTTATAAGTTCTAGAAGAGTTGCAACTCTCTATCCTATCTACCATGAGTTATACTTTCGCTCGTCAGTAGCGTCTACGCATATGTATTGCAAACAATTTGCCGTATAAATATATCATGTAGAGCGACTGTAATGATCGTGAATCTCATTGTATAGCTACAAGACATTTCAAGTAGACACAACCAGAAACGAGAGAAGAACCTCTATGCTACAACTAGTAGATCATTATAAAACTAATTTACAATTCTAAGAAAAATACTTAACTCACGATTTACAATAATGCATTCTTAAGTACTGCGATAGAGATCATAATGGAATGTTTTGTGATAATTTACAAAGTCGAACGTTAAGGCACACGTCTCAATACGTTAATCCAAAACCGTGGAATGACGCGACAAAATGTTGGCCAACATATCGTATAAGTTGTTGGACAGCTGCTAGACAACATTCACACGACAACAATAAAATTTCACAATGGATGGACAGACTCAAACATTTGAAATGTTACAGAATGTTGCTTGATATGTTGCCCAACATTTTGTGCCTTCATAACACAGCATAGATGAAATAAAATTTTGTTGCCAAAGGTTAATGGAAAACATTTATTTAAACTAAGTTGTTATGGACCTATGTGATGACATGAGCTTGCTTAAAATAACTATGTAGAATGACTTTGGCTAAAATATTGATTTTTTTTATTACAACGTACAGATTATGAAATGTGATAACCATTACCTACATTATTTTACTTTTATTAAAATAAATTCGGTGCGAAATTCACTATCATTAACCACAAAGTAGAATTTCCCATGTTCAAATACAACAAAGACACCACAATTTGGTCGAAACGTTAACCGTCACTTCGGAAACGGTTGAATAACAACACGCAAGACATCGTGTCATTTCATAGTTTTCTTCAATTCACACACAATCTGAAAACCATGTGCCCAGCCACGCTAGTTCAGGACTGTCCCGGCAAATGGCGTACACACGGCCACCCAAGTTCGACACCGGTCCACGCGTTGACTTCAGGTTACGTGTGAACTTTGTTGTTGTGCTGTAAGACCACGCGGTCTTGGAGGAGGGCGTCATGCGCTCGGAGGCGCAGTGCCTCGGCGCTGGCGAGGCGGGCGAGCGAGGGGGAGGGGCACGGCGGGGAGGGGGGCGAGGCCGGCGCCGGCGGCTCCGGCTCCGGCGGCCGGAGGGCGGGCGGGGGCAGCGCCAGCACGTACCTGAACAAGAGATTCAGCTTATGATGACGTGGTCCCAAACAAGTTTTGCAACCAGTTGCGATAACGGAATTAAAATTCTTTATCCGCAACTAGTTACGATGGAAAAGCTTCGCTGCTTTAATCCTAGTTGCGAAAATAGAAAAACAATTTCCAGCTGTTTGATGCGTGTGTTGAGTTTGATTGACAGATGTTTGATTAAACATAGCATGATGTATGATGATCTCTGTGATTTGAGGTTAATATGTATTTCTCATCAGAACAGCATGTTTACCTGTGCAGCAGCGCGCGGAAGGCGGCGGCGGGCTCTGCGTCGTGCCACAGCGGCGCGGGCACGCCGAGCGCGCCCAGCCCCGCGCCCAGCCCCAGCGCCCACCACTCGCCGCTCGCCGGATGTCCCCCACCGCCCCACTCGCCCACCACTGCAACAACATACAACATTCAACCACCTGCGCCAACTATTCCAGAAGATGCATAATTAATATCTGCAGGAGGTGACATGCTAATGATTAAAGGCCTTTTCGTTATTTGCCCATGATCAGGGTGCGACTGGGAAAGCCCGCAGCCCATTGATTGCTTAGTTTTTTTGGGACCATACAATAGGTGTGCAAGTCTGACGATATTTATTTACTTTACTGCAATATGACATATGGTAGCTTTAAAGATGCGTGTTGGTAATTATAGAAGGAGTCACGAGTCCTAAAACCCGTAATCAAATATCAATTGCGCTAATCGATTGAATATTTAATCCCCCCATCGAGTATGTTCCACACACACATCATAAAGTGACCCTTTCATAAGTATTTGTTCAGCAACACAAATATTGACGTTACAATGCAGGTGGCACCTCCCCGTACCAGCGCGCACAATCCTGGCTTTGTGAGGCAGCACCTGCCGCGTCGCGATGTGCTTACACCTTTAGCTTTTCACTGCGTACACTTCAGGGTATAAATACAAGACGTAATTCCCAAATTTCTAAATAATATTCAAGGCTATCATACTGTTTAGCGAAAGTAACGCGAGGGTTATTCCAATAGCAAAAGCAGAAGTTACTTCTAGCGCGCAGAAGATAGCTGTTGGGGCTGAATAGCGACCAAAAGCCGGAAGACAGCGCAGGAAGCCTCCCACAAGGTGGACCGAGGGCATCACACATACCGTAGCAAGTCAGTGGATGCGAGTGACGAAGGACCGTGATGTGTGGAAGTTATTAGTGGAGGTATGTCTAGCATTAGACGTCTCCGACGAAAGATGACGCCGAGTCGCTAGCCATTGAACTGCCACTGTAGCATTTTGCTATTCTTAACGACCCGAAGATCGGTCAGAAGATCGGTCAGAATAGTCAGCGACTCGGTGCCCTGGTGACTATCTATCCGATACAGTATTACGATACTATTATCTGAGACGGTACAATAATGTTTTATGATATCTTTGATCAATTGGTTGTCTTACCTAGATTATACACCAGGCATTCATAAAAATAAAGCGACAAAACTCCTTTCCACAAAGGTGGAGTCATACGATTGTATACAATAAAATATTGAATGAGGTAAGCGTATGAATACGCAATGATAAGCAATTATCGCGTTTGTCGCGTGCGACGTAACGAGCGACGCTATCAATCGCCGCGTAAACGAATCCCCGAAGGTAATAATTGTCGTTATCGCCGGATCGCGTCAACCGACGCGCGCCGTCATTATACACGAATTACTATAATATTCAACGTATAATTGGGCTGCGCTTTTCGTGAACGGTTTTATGTATGTTCTCAAAAGAGGCTCGTTTTATAACACGGGTCTTCTTCCTGGTCTATTTCTAATACATTTAAAGAAATCATTCAACTTTGAAAGAGATCATGGAAGTACACGTCTTTCCTTTTGCAACAAATCTAGGCCGTATTCACAAACAATACTGTCTAAGAGAAAAACTCTGCAAATTTTGACATTTTTAACCCCCGACGAAAAACGAGGGGTGTTATAAGTTTGACGTGTGTATCTGTGTATCTGTGGATCTGTGGATCTGTGTGTCTGTCTGTGGCATCATAGCGTCTGAACGGATGGACCGATTTGGATTTAGTTTTTTTTGTTTGAAAGGTGAGTTAATCGAGAGTGTTCTTAGCTATGTTTCAAGAAAATGTGCTCAGCCGTTTGAAGACCATCAGCTCTTTTCTAGTTAATGAAAAGATATAAACAACTTCCGCAGGTCTGATCAATACGAAATTTGAAATCCTGTCACTTGTCAATGATATTACAAATTATGACAACCTTGACCTGATGCGCAGGCATCATCAGAACAACTCCTCAACGGTGTACGGCATCTACCTTGTGTTTGGGCTCATACGATGCGTTTTGACGAGCACATGCTAATACAAGCTGGGCAGTTAGAACACCGGTAATATGTATAAGTTTAAAAAGTTTGAAGTAAAAATTAAATTAAAAATTTAAAAACCCCCGACAAAAAAACATCCTCTAAAAAGAAAAAAATAATATCTGAATATTTTCACCCAAGCGTCGTTGCGTCGGGGGACCGCTAAGTAGGTAAATTACATTTAGTAACCTATAGATTATGATCCTGACCGACGTACTTAGCTTATTTTTTTCAATGGGCGGTGCGTTCATGTGCAGTGTGAGACCTCATAGTAGGTAATTCTTGTGAATACGAGCCTATATCATCAGTTCAAAGCGACATACATGTCAAAGCGTACTCAAGATCGCTCCACAAGTTGAGATCGATTTATTTACACCAGCCTAAGTCTATTCTGTTGTATTTGATTACTGATATTGCCGCTTCCTCCTAGTCCTGATAACATCGAGTTACATGTTGTGATTCCATATAATGACTAAGCCATTAGGTCTCGGTAGCTGTCAATGGTACCAGGACATTATAAATCACGTATGTGTATGCGGCGTGCGTGGGGCTGCTAATTACACCACAATCGCTACTAATTGTCGATGATTTCGGTGTTACTGACACCCGCGCCCGCGACGCACTCGTAGGGTTGGCGTGGTTTGAAATATTTGTTTCCCAACTGAACTGGAAGTTACCAAACTATTTGAATTTCAAATAGGGTTAAGACACAAGTTTACAGTATCAGTACGTAGTAATGTGTAGATACATGACAGCATGGATTGAAGCTACGCGTGAATTACTTATTGTACCTAATGTATCTATACTAATATTATAAAGAGAGAAGATTTGTATGGATGTTTGTAATGAGTAAACTCAAAAACTACTGCACCGATTTCAAAAATTCTTTCTCCATTAGAATGCGACATTATCCCTGAGTAACATAGGCTATATTTTTGGGTTCCGGGATACGTTATCCGATTTTTTTAAATTTAAATTCTACGCGGATGAAGTGACGGGGAAAAGCTAGTTATTTATATTTCTTGTTGTACTTCAGTAAATTATTATCCCCGAAAATTCCCACACCGGCAGATCCACGGACAATTTCGTTTTGGATTCAAAAATAGTTATTTTATGCAGTAAATTTATATATTTTAGGCGTCGCACAGCCCTATTAAGTACAGTTTGCTTCAATTACACATTACGATATCAATCAGTAAACGATCGGTAAACATCGGCTAATACACGCGTTGGAATATCCGTTGATTCCTGCGGGTGGGAGACGGGTAGCCCAAATACACACAATGTGGAAGTAATTGTTTGTGACAATTCCCTATAATTACCGCTACACGAACATCATTAATATCTTTCCTATTGTCCGACTATCACACTTTCGATTGAAACAAAATAGGTGTCTACCTTTGATTCATCGTCAAATAATTCATTCAGATGTAATTTTTTTAACTAAGCAAATTTTTAGATAATTCTTTATGTAATCTGTCTATTTTCACAGCCCACACAATTCAAATTGGATCACTTTTGACTTGCAATTAATTTAGAGATTAAATACCTTATTCAAGAACTTCTAAGTCTACGGCAGCTTACACAAGGATTAAAGATGCCCTCAGGCCATTGGAAATCTGGGCTATTTGCAACCAAGCCACAGATAAGATAAAATGTATTTTAAGCTCTATGAATAACGATTTTACGTTTTCGTCTTAAAAACGCTCTGTGTAAATGAATTCGACCGTATTTTTTTAGCAGTTTCAGTCTTTAAATACTTGCATACTGATCTATGTGGCCTAGAGCTTTCAATATAACCCTCCTTCTAGGGCAGTCTGGTGAAAATATTTGAAATTAAAAATATTTTTGGAAGTCCGGTAATTGGCGTCAGAGGGCCTACTCTGTTTAAAACGAAAACGAAAATTGTTTGACGTTTAGATTCGACGACGACGAAGACGTCAAACAATTTTCGTTCGTAAGAAATGTCGGAATCAATGAGAAACGTAGTAGGAAATACGTGAATTTCGTCCGAAATTTCGTTTTCGTTTGAAACAGAGTAGGCCCTCAGTTTCTGTCAGGCGCATCTGTGCTCGTGTTATGTGATTGGCCGCGTCCACAATCCCGGAGCAGCCAGTCCCAAGCATCCAATATGACGTCATGTGATCAGAAGTCAACATTGATTGCCCAGGCGCGCCGCTCGGCGCACATAGACACTCCTATTGTGTTACTAAAGTAAATAGGTATAGTTACCGTGTTCGTGGTGCATGAACGGCGCGTGGTCGCGGCCGAGCGCCTTCTCCCGCTTCCGCCACTTGGCGCGCCGATTCTGGAACCACACCTGCGAACAACGCCGTGCCGTTACATCAAAGAATCTCAAAGATGAGATCGATCTTAAGACGCTGTTTTTAACAGGTGTTCCATACATTAAACGTCGAAACTGTATCTTGAGATTGACCTCAATTCTGGGATCTATTTATTAATACGAGCCTTAGAGACGTGAGATCAAGTGTAGCTTAAACAACGGGCAAGAGTTTCATCTCCCTTCTACCATATTTCCATATCGAATCGATATTTTTAACCGACTTCAAAAAAGGAGGAGGTTCTATGTTCGGCTGTATGTATGTTTTTTTTTTTTTTTTTTGTATGTTCACCGATTTCTCCGGCATTTATGAACCGATTTGAAAAATTATTTTGCTGTTCGGTAGATCGTAGCTCCAAGTTGGTCCCATAAAAAAATAATTCCTAGAATCAACCCCTAAGGGGGTAATTTTGGGGGGAGAAGGTCGTCTCAAAAAAAAATTTTTGTCCGATTGACTTGAAACTTAATATGTATATTTTGCATAAGAAATAATGAAACTCATGATACAGGATTTTAGAAAAATCCCCCCCCAAAGGGGTAAAACGAGGTGTTGAAGTTTGTATGGAGAGTTACCGTTTATCTGTAACGTTTATGAACCAATTTTTCTTTTTAAACTGTTATTTGGTAGGTGACTAAGTTGTTTTCGTCCCCTAAAAAAATCATTTCGGAAATCTACCCCCAAAGGGGGAAACTAGGGGTAGAAGTACGGTAGAAAAATATATTTGTGTCCGATTGACTTGAAACTTAGTATGTATACTCCATATAATAAACTAAGAAACTTTTGTTTTGGAATCTTGGAAAAGTCACCTCCCAAAGGGGTCATTTGGGGTGATAAAGTTTGTATGGCGCCACTAAAAATCATGAAATAAAATTATTTTTATAAAAAAATAAAAACCGACTTCAAAAAAACCTGGAGCTCTAAAAAGCCTGAAATAATATTTCTATTACCACCACTGCCTACCCCTTCGGGAAAATCAGGCGTGATGATGTGTTATCGAGTATTTGGAGTCGGTGCCAATCTTGGTATGCCGAGTCTACCTACTATAAAAGTAAGAAGATAGATTGGCACCGACCCCAAATACTCGATAACACATCATCACGCCTGATTTTCCCGAAGGGGTAGGCAGTGGTGGTAATAGAAATATTATTTCAGGCTTTTTAGTGCTCCAGGTTTTTTTGAAGTCGGTTTTAATTCTCCACGTTTGTGCATGTTTCAGCGAGGCATTCGCGCTCGAGACATTAGTTATGATAATTAGTCTATACATTAAGTCGTCAAAACGGACTGCTCGGGCGCGGCTCCCTACTCTTGTAGACGTATGTAACTTTACGGCTGGATTAACATGTAATATCACAGTGAATGTGAACTTTAATTCCAGTTGGTCCGATTAATCGTGATAAATCGAAGCATGAGAAGTCCCAAAAATACATGGTACCATCAATGGAACTGACCTCTTTCCATTATGAGAGAATTAAAGTTTCAGCGTGTGAAACGCCTGACAAAAATATCATAGCAATATACCTAAAACTGAACGCTATGGTAAAACTATTAGGCAATTTATTTATCGAAAAGTCAGTTAGGATTCTGCTAGTTCAAATCAATGACACGACTGCGTGGGATTTTTTTAATTTTTTTATTGAGTAATTGTTGGCAATTGGACCGCTACTCCCCCCCGCCCCTTCGCCCCTCCACTTGTCCGCACCTCTCGACTACAATGGCACCGTAATGAAAAGCAATTACGCATACGTGGTTTCCATTCCGACACTCCGATGCGCCAATAACGACCTTACTGCATCGATGTAGAGTTCCGTTTCCCGCGAATGGAGCGCAGGAGAATAGAAACAAATTGAGCTAGTCGGGCCGCGCTGCGCTAATAAAAGACATTGTAGGAGAACGAAAAAATTGGTGTAATTTCATAATTTTCAAATGAGAACGAATTTGCTGATTCGCTGCATTCGCACAATGGCAGCGCGCGCAGGCGACGCGGCGCGGCGATTAGCGAGCTAACTACATTATACAATGGATGGTCATTCTGAACCTAATCTCAATTTTATTACTGCAAGGGTATCTGTCCAATCATAGACACAGATTTTTGTAACTTGCCCTCGATCATAATCCTAGCGTTTCTACAAATCGTTACGCTTCCATGTATGGGAATGACAAAAAAAAATAACCGACTTCAAAAAAACCTGGATCACTAAAAACCCTGAAATAATATTTCTATTACCTACCACCTCTGCCTACCCCTTCGGGAAAACCGGACGTGATGGTGTGTTATCGAGTATTTGGGGTCGGTGCCAATCTATCTTCTTACTTTTATAGTAGGTAGACTTGGCATACCAATAAAAATAATGTTATTTCACGATTTTTAGTGGCGCCATACCAATGAACATTTTGGCATATTGAACCGTATGAAGTAAGCCCAACAAAAGGTAACTGCTGTAAATCTTTGAGAAATCAAAATCCCTCGACTGTCTATGGTCTCCATCATTAGACCTGTAATGGCACTTATAACCCATATGGGTGTAAAGTTCTCTCCAATACAAATTAATCAAGCCCAAACACCAGGTAATTGCTGTAAATCGTTGAGGAGTTCTCTCGGCTGTCTTTTGACTCCATCATCAGACCCTTAATGACAGTCACAACCCATCTAGGTGTAAAGTTCTCATCAATACTAATTAATCAAGCCCAAACACAAGGTAGCTTCTGTAAAATGTTGAGGAGTTCCCTTGACTGTCCCTCGTCTTCATCATCAGTCCCCTAATGACAGTCACAACCCATCTAGGTGTAAAGTTCTCATCAATACAAATTAATCAAGCCCAAACACAAGGTAGCTACTGTAAAACGTTGAGGAGTTCACTTGACTGTCCTTCGTCTTCATCATCAGACCCCTAATGACAGTCACAACCCATCTAGGTGTAAAGCTCTCATCAATACAAATTAATCAAGCCCAAACACCAGGTAATTGTTGTAAATCGTTGAGGAGTTCCCTCGACTGTCTTTCGGCTCCATCATCAGATCGACTCCAGACCTTCATAAAATAGTAGTGCTTTAAAATACTTAATGAAAAAAATTACAAACGCACTAGTCGCTCCTACGATTTTCGAAGGTTCCCCTCGATTTCTCTGGGATGCCATCATCAGATCCTGGTTTCCTTATCATGGTACCACCGCTGGGATATCTCCTTTCCAACAAAAAAAGAATTATCAAAATCGGTTCATAAACAACGAAGTTATCCGCGAACACACATAAAAAAAATATATATATACGGTCGAATTGAGAAACCTCCTCCTTTTTGAAGTCGGTTTAAAAAGTCACGTACTTATCGACATTAAATGTCGTTTCCATACATTTGAGGGCCATAACGTTTCTACATTTCGTCTCATTGATTCATTGATCTTACGGCCCTAAGCGTAACGATTTGTAGAAGCGCTTGCAGACATGCAACATACACAACTGACATGCTTATTATAATTATATTACTTGTGCAGGCCCCCTGGACAGAATACGCTTACGTGTACGCTACGCGAAATAAAAGGTTCGTGCTCGGCACTTCGTGAAAATACATCATCAAATAGTTTTAATTACCCGCGCAAAGCTCGGCCGATTAATGCGGCGAGCGCCCCGAGTGCTCTCACATTCAATAGAAAACCCCGTGTCGATTACATCGAGCAATCACTACACATTTTTATTGGACCCTCAATTGCATTCTAAAGTTCAACTTGAAACTATCCATGCACCGAGTGAAAATTAACTTAAATACCAACCTTTACGGTTCAATTTGATTGGACATAAGAGCTGTAGGGCTTTTGTCGGCAAACGCCATCTATGGAGTGGATTAAAAGCAATTTGCAGTGCATCGAGTGTGATTTAAGGACCGCGCGGGCGGCGCCCCTGCACTGTACCCGATGGGCATCCGATGGGGTGGCGGCATACCAGCTCTGTACAACACTACATTGCGTCAAGACAACCTCAAGGTGGCAATTGATCTGTGAGACGACTTTGCCAAGATATTGTCACCTAACGACTGTTAAAGATATCTCATGTCCCGTGGTAGTGTTTAAACCACGGGAGCGAGTTTAATCCCCCTTCTTCTATATCGAATAGATAGTTTGAACTCCCCATGATCGATCAACTAGCATTAATCTTACGAGCATCAGTCAACATGTCTTAATGCCCGGATCTATCGGGCGCTTCACAGACTAGACAACGATTTCAGTGAATTCTAGTATTCTTTCAAAAACTGGCATCGTCTCCAGTTGTTCAAGGGTCCCTCGCGGCAGATATTAACCCCCCCTCTACCTCTCCCCGCTGCCCCTGCACCGCGGCGCGGCTTGAGCCCGTAATTACCAAATTGCAGCGCCGCAACAGCGCGAGAGCACTTCCAGTTAAACCACGCTTAATTAAACCATTGTTGCTCGTTACATTAACCGCCTTGTTAGGTGCGCGTTCATTATGTCATTACACTAATTGTGTGCCAATTAATGACTGTGACGAGACAAAATCTCAGGCATATCTGTTCCTAGAAACCAGAAGCAAATTGGTTACTTTTACTTATCGGAATTTTAGTGGCAAGTAGATAATTGAAATCTGTTCAACTGATTGCAATACCTAAAATGAGCAATCATTGGACTAATTACAACGCACCTATAATTCTTCCCCGAAATATATAGCAAGTAATGATCGACTTGCAATGCCATTACAAATGCTTTTTATAACCACTATAAATTTGGCGGATTAACTTTTTTAATTAAGGGGATAGAGCACTACTCTGTGGTACACGCCTCTATAAGTTAACTCAGAAAAGAACAAAATAGAGACCATACAAAATAGTAAGCACTTTGCAAGCCAGGGTTTGATTTTGCGATCTCTTGTTTTAAGAACCCAAGGGAGAATGAAAGGAATTGAATTGAAGGAAGAACCCAAATAAAGCACAAATTATCATTTAGGCCAAAACAAAAGTGTATGACTTTAATCACACATCGTGTATGCAGTGAAAGGCCACTAATGACGGCGGCGGGAGACTGCAGCGAGGAGGGCGAGGGAGGGGGAGGGGAAGGGTGGTGGATCACAGACGAGAGCATGATCCTACTCGAGTAGGATCACGCTGGCTCAACGGAGACATAGTCTAGTCTGTCTCGGATCAAATCAAATCTGAATAAAAATATGGAGTTATCCACCCAGCATGGGGTTTTCAAATTGAATGATATGAACTTAATAGATTTTATTTCTATAAACATGAGACAGCATTTAATTATTGTAACTTCAATGGGTGCGTCTAAATGTGGCGAGCAGCGCGCCTGAGCAATCAGTTTTGACGTCTGCCTACGTAGACGTAAAAAAAAATAATTTTGCCCTTTTAACGTCCCACTGCTGGGCACGGGCCTCCCCTCAATGCGAGGGGGATTCAGGCCATAATCCACCACGCTGGCCCAGTGCGGGTTGGTGGATTTCACATTTATAAAGACATGCAGGTTTCCTCACGATGTTTTTCCTTCACCGTAAGCAAGTGTTAATCATATCAAAGTTATGATTCACACATCGATTTCGAAAAATCCAGAGGTGTGAGCCGGGGTTTGAACCCAGGACCATAAGCCCGCAAGACGCGTGCTTAACCAATCGGCTACCACTGCTTTTTGCACGTAGACGTAATGTCATAAAATTATTGTTTGGGCACGCCGCTCGCCTCTTCTAGACGCACCCATTTAAGTACGTGGGTAAGTTACTACATAACATATAACTGATTGCTCGGGCACGGCACTCGGTAGGTCCACAAGCCCTGAGTGCTGCGAGCCTACGCCCGGAAGTAGGCATCTTCCTGTTGCTGGATGGACTTAGAACTCGTGTAGAATGTCTTTCGGTAAGTATTGAAATAATAGGGCTGATTACAATTTCTGCGGCAATTACTCGAGACGTCGGTGCTAATGCGCGACGCGACGCGGCGACGACGCGGCAAACATTAGCGCACTCGCCGCGAGAGCATAATGACGCGCGAATTAGCGGCCATTGTGCGGCCGCTGCACACCCACCTTAATTACTCTATTTAGAGAAAAGTTTCGTACCAATCTGCGTGAAGATACTCGCGGGCTAGTTTCTACATTGTTTTGTGTTGTTGATGGTAGTCTCAGACCAACAAGGAGGGCCATTGTTGGTATAAGAGTGTGAACAGAATTTTGACTACGTTCAATTATTTTGATAAATAAAAGAAAACTTAGCATAGGTGCTTAGTTTTACCCGGCTGCCCCGGAAGGAGGGGTTTGTTTTATTGAGTGTATCTATTTAAATTTATGCGGATATTTTGACCCAACTGAATGATAATCCTAGGGTCCACAAAGTCTCTATTTCATAACTTAACGAACTCATAATATCAGTGTTTTGTTTGCCTTGTTCTGCAGAGATTCTACGCTCGCACGATATTGGAGTTTAGTAAGTTTAGTTCGTGTAATGAGTAGGTACCAGCGCAGTGTGGTCATGCATCAGGTTGGTGAGGCTAGCGGCGAAGGGCGTGCCGTGCCGCGCCGCGCGGTAGCACCGCCCGCGGCACAATTTGTGGCGATTGTCCCGCCCGCCGCCCGTACATCGTCCAGAATAGTACTAATTTTAATTACACACGTTACATAGGTAACGATGTGGTCATAGACTGGCGATAATGTCCCTGTGTTGGACGTAGGACTATGAATGAGATCGGGGTGACAGTAGAAACCATGGCTGGATCTCACAGATTGTCACAAGTGATCTTTCTTTCTTTTCATACGAGAGAATGAGATTAATTAATTTCGCATATTTATCAAACGGAATTGATACTTCAATTCCGGTGCACCAACGGTGCGGTTCCGGTACACCATGACCATTATGGTGTTACACATCTTTAGAGTTTTAAGATAAAGTCGGCTTCGGGTTTACGCATCAAAGACCTACGAAATGTCTGTTTAGCAAAGTGTAATATTTTGTACTTTATGACCACACTAAGACTTAATAGATAGGTACCAAACACACGGATGTGATTACACAAAACTCATTATAACAGTTTATTACTGAATTCATAGTTTGTTTCAATTACTTCTGGTTCTGACTGTGATATGATTTAATTTCATATCTTTCACATTAGTGCGCGACCGCAGCGCGAATCACTCACGCTCATTACTTCGTATTAATCATCGTGAATATTAATTACGCGATTTCATTATAAGCCCGCTTATTAATTACTTGAATATTCTACGATATAATTTAGATGTAACTTTTTAAAATAAATATCTTATTTGTTATAAACAATGAATAAATTTTGATGGAAAACCACAGTGAAAAACGGCAAAGATAAATTATTGACATGATGACAACTCATATAAGACACAGCAACACCAAAAAAATTATTTTTGTAAAAAAAAAACAAAAAACGACTTCAGAAAAACCTGGAGCACTAAAAAGCCTGAAATAATATTTCTATTACCACCTCTGCCTAACCCTTCGGGATAATCAGGCGTGATGGTGTGTTAGCGAGTATTTGGAGTCGGTGCCAATCTTAGTATGCCAAATCTACCTACTATAAAAGTAAGAATATAGATTGGCACCGACTCCAAATACTCGCTAACACACCATCACGCCTGATTATCCCGAAGGGTTAGGCAGAGGTGGTAATAGAAATATTATTTCAGGCTTTTTAGTGCTCCAGGTTTTTCTGAAGTCGTATTTTGTTTTTTTTTTACAAAAATAATTTTATTTCACGATTTTTAGTGGCGCCATACTTTGTCACCCCAAGCAAGTGCAAAGCTCTCATCAATAGAAATGAATTAAGTCCAAACACAAGGTAGCTACTGTAAAACGTTGAGGAGTTCCCTTGACTGTCCTTCGTTTTCATCATCAGCCCCCTAATGACAGTCACAACCCATCTAGGTGTAAAGTTCTCATCAATACAAGTTAATCAAGCCCAAACACCAGGTAATTGGTGTAAATCGTTGAGGAGTTCCCTCGACTGTCTTTCGGCTCCATCATCAGATCGACTCCAGACCTTCATTAAATAGTAGGTAGTGCTTTAAAATACTTAATGAAAAAAAATAACAAACGCACTAGTCGCCACTACGATTTTCGATGGTTCCCCTCGATTTCTCTGGAATGCCATCATCAGATCCTGGTTATCTTATCATGGTACCACCCTTGGGATATTTTCTTTCCAATAAAAAAAAAATCATCAAAATCGGTTGGCGTGATATTGAGTTATACGTCCATTTGTCGCGCACATACTTAATGCAAATTTAAGATTTATGTGGTTTTCTCATGGATGCCATTGTCAGAACTGGATCAAATTGAAACTTTCAAATAAAAAAAGAATCATCAAAATCGGTTCACCCAGTCGAAAGTTATGTGGTAACAAACATCCTACTTCCTACTAATATTATAAATGCGAAAGTAACTGTGTGTGTGTGTGTGTGTGTGTGAATGTTTGTTCCCACGTATCTCCATAACTACTGCACCGATTTTAATGAAATTTGAAACGTAGATAGTGTAAACTCTGGAAGGAGACATAGGCTAATCATACCTATAAATTTCAACCCCTAAGATGGTTAAATAGGGGATGAAAGTTTGTATGTAGGTTCGTCATTTTTGAAGTTAGAATTATGAAAATTTGAAATTAGGTGTCTTTTAAAAAATAATAATTAGTAATTTCAGCGTTTTTATAAATTCAACCCCTAAGGGGGTAAAATAGGGGATGAAAGTTTTGAATGTTATTTTGAATGGATGTTTGTCAGTTTTGAAGTTAGAATTGTGAAAATTGGTGTTTAGGTTTCTTTTTATATATGCAAAAAAATAATTTCAGGCTTTTTGAAAATTCATCCCCTAAGGGGATTATATAAGGGATGAAAGTTTGTATGCAAGTTCGTCATTTTTCAAGTTAGAATTATGAAAATTTGTAATTAGGTGTCTTTAAAAAAATTTTAAATAGTAATTTCAGCGTTTTTGAAAATTCAACCTCTATGGGGGTAAAATACGGGATGAAAGTTTTTATGTTATTTTGCATGGATGTTTGTCAGTTATGAAGTTAGAATTGTGAAAATTGGTGTTTAGGTTTCTTTTTATATATGTAAAAAGATAATTTCAGGGTTTTTGAAAATTCATCCCCTATTAAATAAGGGATGAAAGTTTGTATGCAAGTTCGTCATTTTTCAAGTTAGAAGTATGAAAATTGGTGATTATATGTCTTTTATAAAATGAAAAATGTTAAAATCAGGGTTTTTGAAAATTCAATCCCTAAGAGGTTTAAATGGGGATGAAAGTAAGTCATTTTTGATAGTTAATAGTTGTTTTGGTTTCTTTAAATAATAATAATAATAATTACAGGGTGTATGAAAATTCAACCCCTAAGGTGGTAGAATAGGGGATGAAAGTTTGTATAGGAGTTTGTCATTTTTGAAGTTAGAATTAAGTATGAAAAATGGTGTTTAGATGTCTTCTTAAAAATACAAGTCGGTTTTAGGATACGTGATATACACCGTGTTTATGTTCATTTACTTTAACTTCGACATAGTGCTTGGAACATTACCATAAATGGGATGAGGGATGCGGGATTCGGGATACGGGATCCGGCAAACGCGATCCGGGATCCGGGAAACGAGATCCCAGATACGATATCCGGGATCCGGGATCAGAGATACGGGATCCGGGAAACGAGATCCAGGAAACGGAATCCAGGAAACGAGATCCAGGATACAGGATCTGGGATATGGGATCCGGCAAACTGGATCTGGGATCCAGCAAACCTGATCCGGGACCCGGGAAACGGGATCGAATCCGTTTTTTTTTTAATTTAAATTTTGTGCCGACGAATTCGCGGGCAAAAGCTAAATAAGTGAATGTGTCTGTATGTGTGAATGTTTGTTGCCACGTCGGTATCTCCATAACTACTAAACTGATTTTAATGTGAAACGCAGATAGTGTAGACTCTGGAATAAGACAGACTAATTATAAACATCAATTTCCACGCGGGCGAAGCCGCGGGCACCGCTAGTAAAAAATAAAAATGATAAAAAAAATAACATACAGTCGAATTGAGAACCTCCTCCTTTTTTGAAGTCGTTTAAAAAATAAAATTGACATACAACACTACAATAGATTTTTAAATCGTGGCAGCTCTGAAATATGTTTCAAACATAATAGTGAGTCTCGGTGAATAGTACATAAAGTGTAAATAACGGTTTTAAAATAGTTCGTGTAAGTAGTGACGACTTTAAATACTCTACCAACTATGTTATAAAACCAATCAGTTCTTAGAAATTTCATAGATAAGCCCGTTACACTAATTGTGAAAATTAAATATTATGTGGGTAGTTTTGCAACCTCGCCGGCTCGAAGCTGCAGCTTTGATATTAGTATGTGCTAGCTGTGTGCCTCGCCCACGTGGAAATTTATGTGCTATCCACTTGTGATTCACTTTGGGGCAGGTTTTCGGTAATACAGTGTTTTCAAGTGCGTGTTATGTTTAATCCATATGTTGCGGCTCCGGGAAAGTTATCCACATGAACGGCGGTGAGTTTACGATGTAAAATTTTCTTAATTGTAGTGAGTGTGCATTATAAGACCAAACATGGGTAGTACAGTCAAAAGCAGAAATAACAGGAGCATCTCAAGTATGCAAATAATCGAACTAATTCAATATAACATCGGCAACAACTACTAAACCTTTGTATGCTTCATACGGATCTTTCCATTTTCTATAGCGTCGGTGATGTGTCAGTAACATCTAATCTGAATACATCTGAACTTTCATAACATTCAAACGTAATGATTTGTAGAAACGCTTGTAGAAAATCCACTAGAGGGATGTATACATAGTATTTGCTGTGGAGTGAACCATAATAGTAAGGCATCTTTACCTGCACCCGCGCCTCGCTGAGGTCGAGCCGCATGGCGAGCTCCTCGCGCGTGAACACGTCGGGGTACTGCGTCTTGTCGAAGGCGCGCTCCAGCTCGTGCAGCTGGTACGTGGTGAACGTGGTGCGGCTGCGGCGCACCTGCTTGCACCACCAGCACACGCGGTCAATGGACGTGACAAGCCACAAGACACCGCCAATGTGGATGTTTACATCCACTTGTGTATGTCAACATCCACCGGTGTATGTTAACATCCATTGGTGTATGTTTACATCCACTGGTGTACGTTTCCATGTACTGGTACGTGTTAACGTTTACTGGTGAATTTTAACATCTAGTGATGTGTGTTAACATCCTCTGGTGTACGTTAACATTAACTGGTACGTGTTAACATTTACTGGTGAATGTTAACATCTAGTGATGTGTGTTAACATCCACTGGTGTATGTTAACATTCACTACTGTATACATCTGGTCATCGGGGTGGACCTTAGAAATTCTACCTAACAGAACAGCTAACAGCCTACATAGATTACGTTAGGGTTATTTCTTAATTATAACCACCCGGACATATAAGAAAAATTTAACTTTCAAGTTTTGGGACCGAAATACACATGTCACTTAAATCTGAGCTTTAGTCTCAACTTAATGAGGGCAAAAAAACAGCTCTCCAAATGTCGTTTGTTGGTACTGGGCCAACGTTATCTGTCACTTCACATCTGTCAGAGTTACTACAAATTGTTGTGGAGACAGAAATACTGTCAAAACTGTCAAGTGTCACTGCTACGTGTGACTGTCAAGTGTGACGGCAAAAGAAAGGTGCATGCCTTCATTGAACAGTGTCAGCATATGGAACAAGTTACCTTGCGCGGTCGGCCAGCGTCGAGCGCCTCGAGGTGCTCGCCGTGGTCGGTGTGCTCGCCGGGGCCGTGCTCGTGCTCGCCGTGCTCGTGCTCGTGCTCGTGCTCTTGCTCGTGCTCGTGCTCGCTGTCTGAATGCGCTACACTCTCACTCTTCAGTTCTATGCGATCTGATGACAATAGATATAATTTTTACTACGTACAGATCACGCAAATATTACAAAAAAGATTCATCAAAATCGGTTCATAAACGACGAAGTTATCCGCGAACACACATAAAAAAAAAAAATATACGGTCGAATTGAGAAACCTCCTCCTTTTTTGAAGTCGGTTTAAAAAGAAATCTCAGTTTTAATATCACTCACTAGGGTTTGAAGGCGGCTTCGTCCGCATGAATTCCGATAACAATGTGTACTAGAGCAGGCCCTAAAGACCGTACTAGAGAAATCCAGGTCATATCAGCAAAACCGCATCCAAAGCCGTTCAGTACTTTGAGATGAGCTTATTCATACAAACAGACAGTCACACTTCCCTTTATAATTTCGATAGTGATCTTGTAATGTTCTAAAATTCAATTAAAGGTATGACGGCAAAGAAATCGACTCATTAGACTAGGTGACGTTATCAGTCACATCACTTTTGACAGCGTCACTCTGTAATGTCGATGGTCTCTTAATTGTGGTCGATAGTCGCTAGCGTCTTCGTAAAAAACAATGCTATGGAAAATCACTCTGAGTAGTAAGTGAAACATTTTTTTTGATCCCCACTTTCCATGTAGAGTAGGTACCCTACAATAACTTGAGTACATATATTTGTAGAATGTGCCAAATCTTTGTCATATGGAGCTAATAATCTCGTATTAAAACCCTGTGACATACAGACAGACGCTTGTTAACGCTTACTAACGCTAAAATATTGTATTGAAAATTTAGAAACGCTACATCTAGCTTAAATGAATAAAAAAAAATGACTTTTGACTTTGACTTGACGGACGTACGGACGTGTTGAAACTAGGGTTCCTTAGTTTTACTACGGAACCCTAAGAGTAATTACTATTTGGATTGCCGCGATACAGTATGACATGTGTTATTAGCAAATAACATCGTCCATTGTTATCGCAAATCGTATTTTGAATAGTTTACATCACATTAACAACAGATTACTTATAACGTTTGTTCCCACCGAATTTTACATTTGATTGACATCGATCTGCTAATCCCGGCTGCCGGTGGCGGCCGCGCGCCTCCCCTCGCGCACTTTCAACTATCATCACCCCTCTTATTACTTTGAAACTTTACTCGCAACAACTTAAAAGCTATATTCCCCTGTCGCAAGCACGCTGACCCCAGCAAAAGCGCAGAGTTTAACAAAACACACCTTTTGTGAGACACTTAACGTCACTTAATGTTAGTTCGCGCTCGTTCACTATTTATTTATACTAATTCTATTTTTATACGAGCTTTGATACATTGTTGTATGAAGAGATCAGCGGTACAATGGGATGAACAAACGTTCATAAAAGATTGAATGTTCATTATGTTGTTGACGGTACCCACTCGTTGAACTGCGATTATTGCTGCGTACATTACTACATTATTTGAAATGCAAAAGTGTGTAAGTTTGACTGAACATCGCTCAAAAACGGCTGAACAGATTTGAATGAAATTTTCTTGTGCTATCACTAGAAAATTTAATGTGATATGTAATACTCGGGACATATGGATAGGTTATTTAATTTTCTGTCAATTGCTTAATGCAATTGTTTGAGCGTTGGCCGTTCGGATTACTGCATCGGGTGGCTGCGAGTTAGATTCTCGCCGGGGCAGATTTCAGAAATGGCCTATTTGTAATTTTCCCGGTCTGGATGTCAATGGAATCGCGTCCAGTCCATTATGCGATATCCACAGCAAAAGATGTGCACTTAGTTTGGGCCCATACAGTTGGTGTGTTAGTCCGGTGACATTTTATACTCAAAGTCCTGGGTGGAGCCATTGAGTAGGTACTTAGATTCAGAGATTCAAAGCATTTAATTTGTTTAGGCCTACGGGGGCACTTACAAATTGTCATTTTATATATTTTTTTCCTTAAATTCTTCTTAATATTTATGTATTCATCATTCTATTACTACATCTACCTACCGCTTCGTAGAATACTGGCATGATGGTGGATTATCCTACTATTATATCGAGGGGTATTAGTGATACAATTTTCCATACAATTTTAGGATTACGTAGACGCTACAGACTACCGCGAGTGAAACTCATGGTAGTACTACCAGAGGATATTTTTATTGCAGAAAATATTTTTTAATTTGCCACCAGTGAGAATAGTTATTGCAACATAACAGCTGATCCTCAAACAAGCAGTGGAGTGTGATAATAACCGCGTACAAAGAGACGCCACCACCGGGGCATTGTGCTCTCGCGGCGGCCTCACGCAATATTAGTTCACAAGCCCTTTGCCGCGCCGCGGGGTGGCGGGGCACCACCACACGGAAATATTATGAGTATAAAAATATTTCCAGCAAGTCAAACTCCAATCTATTTACTAGTAAAAGTGAGGTATAATCTATTGATACTATTACAATGAGACTAGGCCCGCCGCACACTCCCGACACTGTTAATACTGTAAAACAGGATCGAACAGTTTCTAACGACGACACGCCGAGGTTTGACCCTCGACAAGCCTCGGAGACTCTTAGGACCCGCATGAATTTAAACACAATAAATAATTGCAGGAGTTTGAAAAGGATTATGTGTTAGTGTTATATGATATTGGTATTGTGAAGCTGTAACGAAACTCGCTTTGGTACATTCGACGGGCCCGTTAGCGTGGTTGGTGCGGAGGCGCCTTTCATGCTGCAGGTCGTAGGTTCGATTCCTACCCAGGACATGCATTTGTGTGCATGTACATGTCTGTATGTCCCGAGTCTGGGTGTATATGTATATTAAGTATGTATTTACAAATAAAAAAGTAGTATATGTAGTTATATCAGTTATCTGGTTTCCATAGTACAAGCTCTGCTTAGTTTGGGATCAGGTAGCCGTGTGTAAAAAAAATGTCCCAGGATATATTATTATTACATTATTTTTTAGGTTCCTTAAAACTAAAAAACCCTTATAGTTTATTTATGTCTGTCTGTCTGTGTGTATCAGGGTTTTTATTCGGAGTAGTCTTAGGTCCATTGTGGCTGAAATTTGGTACACTTATAGATATTTGTTACCGCTACGAAGATAATGCACTTGAGAAATAATAAGAGCCTCTACTAAATATAAAGTGAGGGTGATTTTTATTTAATTCCTACTAACGTAAGTGGGGTACCGTTTTAATTGGTTATTATTATGTTTCTAAGTCACTTCCACAATAAAGTACTGTTTAAGAAATTTTGAGCATTAAAGTAGCTTTCAGTTAATCTCGTTTAAAATGATTACTTAACACTACATTGTGCATGGCCTGACATGCACTTGGCCAGGTTTGTTTTTTTTAAACGAATAATTAGTTGTAGTTAATATCTAGCGTCCATTACCAACGTGTTAAGCCACATACACTCCGCCCCCGGAAGCCTACTCTATTTGCTATACAGGCTATACCCAGCGCTAGCATCGCAGCTATCACTTTCACACCATTTTACCATGCTCTAACACTCATCAACAAAATATTAGTTTATGACGAATCCGTAACTCCATTCGCCCACACAGAACCGAGATTCCTAGCTGCAACTACCAGTTACCTGGAGTCCATTGACACTTCCAGCACAATAATATGTGAATAACATGGCCGCAAGGTATGCACTATGCTGTAATTTTATGGTCTCATTTATTATTACCCGACTACGGCGGAGGGTTATGATTTTGACTGGTATGTATGTATGTATGTATGTATGTATGTATGTATGTATGTATGTGCATCTGTTCCCACCTAACTTCCAAACGACTTGTCGTAATTTGACAAATGAGGTATCGTTAGAAGCGGCTTAATGGCGCGCTGGTTATAGGCTATGTGACGTCACATAAAATTGCATATGGCGCCCTCTAGAGGACATAATGTCATGAACTAAAAAAAAACATTTTTTAATGAAACCGTGTGGGATATCAAATGAAAGAGCTTGATGAGCACATTACAAAAATATATATATTGGTACCTATAACTCCAAAATCATTAAATAAAAAATAAGTTTAAAAACTAAAACCCGACTACTGAAAAATTGCGCTCTAAAAAGTATGAAACAAGAAAATATTCTCATCTAGAGGATAGCCGTGGTCCGTGTTCATATGCCATTTGGCCCTAAAGGACCTACACGGACCACGGCTATCCTCTAGATGAGAATATTTTCTTGTTTCATACTTTTAAGAGCGCGATTTTTTTTAAATTTTATTATTATTTTGTATCCACTAGGATAACTATACTATAACTTATATGTATATAATTATGTAAGTATAAGTTGGTTCATAAATAAATAAAATAAATCAAAGACATCACTACCACATGTAAAGTGTTAATGACATTGTTCAGTATCATTGGCTGATTTAAAAAAAAAATGTGTGAAGCATTACTTGTTTTCTTTGAAAATAAAAATACTGACTTGCTAGATAACCAGAAATTTCTGAAAACTGATAAGTTATTGAACAGCGCGGAGGAGCAGCAGTTTTTATTGACCCTTAACTAGTTTGAATTGATCTGAGCTAGGTATGACGGAAATTGATTCAGCCGTTTTCAAGGTTCGATTTGGCGGAAGTTTTGCAGTTTACGACGTTATAATTTAAACAACTAAGTTTTAGGATATTTCAAATAAAAAAAGATCGGTTGTCATTTTTTTTCGAGGATCACTCAAAAAATATTTTTAAGTAGATCCGGTTCTATTGAGGTCTGCTTTATTAGATAAGAGTAGATAGTTCGGAGAAATGAGACTTAGATGATACACAATTAATAATTGTCAATTATAATTATGCTCTTGCGAAATGGTGTCCAGTTTGCCAGTTATTTGTGAAATACATACCGGGTTGTCGGTCCGTATGTCCGAGAATATTGTCTATAGTGTACGCGGCGCCGCGACGACCCGCCTCCGACATCGCGACGACACTACACTTCACACACTATTTAATTTTTTTCCCAAAAAACTAAGTAAATAATGAAAATTATTTGCGAAATTAATTTCAGCCAGCGCACTTAGAACACTGTTAATTCTTATGATTCATCCGAATCAAATTATTACGACGCGTAAATAGTTAACCCGTCGCGCGCGACCGTGACTTTATGTCACAAATCGCAAACTTTGACTGACGAGGTCTGTCAAATGTGCTTTTCCCTTCCGCGACGCCTGATTTAAGACGGAACCGTGCACGGTATTCCATCTCTTTCACGCTCGCACAGTTTTCGTTACATCTGTCCTGTTCGAAGACTCCGCCTCTTCGTTGTGATTGGCGCTTACATAGGATAAGCTCGATGAATGGATTAGGTTCATGTGAGCCACGCGCTGATTCAGTTGTGTGGTGTTTAATGTCCTCTTTCATAATAATTATAGTTTATAAAATTTTCACACAAAATACATACCTACTCAGATAGTTTACCTTACAATAGTAACCATTAAATTAAAATTCATTTTTTTTTGCGGCTATATTAAGTTCCGAATCAATAACAATAATATGCATGCGAAAGTTTGGCCGTTAATAAATCTCTACTCACTGGAAGGCACGAGCTGTTCACAAAATCCATTATTAGTTTTATTCTCAAAAGTACTTCTTAACACTAAGCTTAAAGAGCTTACAGCAGTCAGTGTAGTAATCCTCGACTAATGACTGTATCACCAGGTAGGGACGCGAGGGGTTAACTGATTACCGATGGCGCCAAATAGTTGCGTTTTGCAACATTTCAAATGTCTTTTCAATCAGGGAACTATTCCCTCCTAAGATCCTATTCTAATCTCGTCGTATTAGGATAGTCACAGCCATGGACCAATTACTAAGGGGACTGGCCCTAAGCAAGTCGGCCGAGTGGTCGGCCTAGTACTAACATCGACATAAAACGAAGCGAGTAGTTCATCTATTTACCTACCGGTAGATAGAACAATTAAAATGAAAAAACAATGACCACGTTTTTTTTTTCATACATATATCTAATAAGGGCACCTCTTTCTTTAGTCTTTACTCTATGGTCACAGCAAGTGCACTGCCCTATTATTTTTTTAAATTCTTTGGTAGTGTGTATCCTTAGCACATATGTACAGGCCCCAACGCAACGTTGCGTCAACGTTAGCATGGTCGATTTTTTAAATAATAAAGAATGTGGCAAAGTGCGTTCTTGATGATGACAGGAAAACATTTTATGCCCTACAGCGCGTGTCTCCACACACACCACTTGATCCTGCATGCATGGATAACATTCGAACCGGCTCGGGTTCAGTAGACCCTTAGACATTAGTACCCATTACTTGTGTCAAAACTGTCTGTCTGGCTCCGCCCTCAGCAAGCATCCGCTTCGCTGTCGATGCGTCGCGGGTTTATTGTCACGCAATTCTTTGTACTGTACTCAATTCTTTGTACCGAATTAAAGCAATTTTCCGAACGCCGGAAAATAAAATAATAGCCTTCCCATTAGCGAACTCGGCACCCCCCCTCCCCCCGCGCCGCGTGCCCCCGGCGCACTCCACTCTCAAAGACACCACTCGCTAATCGTCGGAAATAAATTTGACGTTCTCTCCCGACGTTACTTTGTGTCGGTCCTCGTTCCGAATCATTTAACGTCGCGTTCTGTCAGCGCGCGCTTCGTTTTAACATTGAAGACGTGACGCTTTGCATCAGGCGCAAGGCAGAAACTCGTCATTTATAGCACTGTACGACGTATGAAGTCATTTAACAATGTGCATTGTTGTGTATCCTATCCTACTAAAGCTGTTTTAATGAAATTTGAAACGTAGATAGTGTAGGCTCTGGAATAACATATAGGCTAATGAAATTTCCACACGGACGAAGCCGCGGGGCACAGCTAGTATTATAAATGCGAAAGTAAATGTGTGTGTACCCCGTATCTCCATAACTATACTATCTCCATAAGGTGGTAGAGCCAAGCTGTAGCCAATTGACTGCAGCTCATAAACGAGCTGGCTCGACCGGGGTAGTACCACCCTCTCACAGAAGATCGGCGTAAAGCAGCTATTACAGCTGCGTTTCGTACGATGAGTGGAGAGCGCCGTAAGCCCACACCCCCTCCCCCTCCCTCCATCCCACTCCCCTTCAGGTCGGCAATGTGCGAGCAATACCTTAGGTATTGTAAGCATCTATATGCCACGGTAACTGCTTAACATCAGGCGGGCCGTACGCTTTTTTACCACTGCAGTCCTATAAAAAAAAACTACTAAACAGATTTTAATGAAATTTTAAACGTAGATAGTATAGGCTCTGTAATAAGACATAGGCTAATCTTACACATCAATTTCCGCGCGGGCAAAGCCGCGGGGATCAGCAGGGCTAGTTGTAATATAAGCGCACTGTGCTATGTCCACTTTCCCATAGGTATAGGCTCGGTCCGGTTACTTGGTATGTAACAATAATGTATTATTGTTCCTAGCCAATTATTGCAAGTTCAAACCTAGTACCGTCCTACACTAGACCGTACTGTACGAATATGATAGCTGTAGATAATCTTGATATAACTACTCAACCAAGCCAACCAGGAACTTGGATGGAATGCGGCTTCCCCGCCCGCATACCACCCACACACCGCCACCGCCTTCTTGTGCGGGTGACGTCACATTTGACGGGTTCCTAGTTGGCTTGGTGGAGTAGTATGATCGCGTATCGCGGAGAGGATGACGGAATTAAACCGCTGCAACGTGGCGGCGCGGCGCGGCCCACGGCGGGGCCCTCGCGCGCCGGAAGGAAAGACCCCGTCAAATTAGTGACACAGAGTAGACCTCCCCTAGCACCCGCCGAGTCTTCATTGTTTGCCACCATTACAGAATGCTTTGATCTCCTTCAAGACAAGCCATTGTTCGAAAAAACTGACTCAAATTATTGAACTGACTGGTCGATAAGTACTTAATCGATGGTGTTTTAAGCATCAAGAACCCGCAGTACCCATAGCCCCGGGGCTTGATTGATTCTGGGGACCTTAAGGGGATGAATTTCCAAAAGCGCTGATGCAGCTGACTTTTATTTAATAACGGAATTCTGATCTATACTTCAGAAAAGTACGCATATCCATGTAAAAAAAAAAATCATCTCCTTAAAGTATGAATTTATTAAAATCCTTTCTTAATGCTCACCTACGCCATAACACCGTTTTTTCGTCGGGGGTTAATAAATCTCCTGTGCAAAATTTCATGCTTCTAAAGCCAACAGTTTAGGCCGTGCGTTGTCTGTCACTCAGTCAGTCAGTGATTATTTTTTAACCCCTGACGAAGGAGGGATGTAATAAGTTTGCAGTATATGTCTGTGTATCTGTGTGTCTGTCTGTGCAGCTACTGAACGGATGAACCGATTTTGAATAAGTTTTTTGTTGTTTGAAAAGATTTCAAAGTCACTCTATTTAAAGGTCCTCATGCTCGCATTATGTGGAGCAGTGATCGTGGTCGCCGCGTAGGTACGAAGAGCTCTAGCATTTAATATGAATATACTAGAAACCCAGGCAAAGTCGCCCGCCTAGCTAGTTAAATATGAACCCATAATTTGGCGAACGCAATCGATAAGGCGACATTAATGCAACAGTAATGGACGTTTCACATCGCTCATTGTGTTCATTGTTTAAAATCTGTGCTTAAGAGACTTGTGCCTCTTAGAATGTTTCTCACTGAGTGGTTTCGCATTATACCTCCCCGATGGCTCTCAGGGAACGAGGCGGTGACGGTGGCGGTGGCGGCGACACACGTGTCAAATCGCTTTCGACCTCGCGACGACGACGCGACGACGCGGTGTTCGTTTAATAGATTTTGTTACTGTATTTTTGTATTAACTTTAATATTTATTAGGGAAATAACTGCACGTCATCCAGCTGATGGATGAATGTATTGATAGGAATAACCGCCATCTGGACGAAATGGAATTTACCGTAAATACCATGCGAAAATAACATCTCTTCAACGCGACCAAAATTCCTAAAGAACCTATTTATTTATTTCAAAGAAGGTTATTACCTTCTTCAAAATTTTAATATCATAATCATAATAGTATTAATACGTGAAGCCGTTCGGTCCGTTCGGTACCGATTTTTCGAAGATGCGTAGACGGAAGAGTCTGAAATTTGGCATAGTAAAAGTTTACATGCCGATTGAATGCGGACACGTTATATTTTAATAAAAAGTGCATTATAAGTGCACTAAATTATTAAAATAAAACGATACACACACTATATTATACAATGTCACCCTTCGGTCAATGCAATTCGTTAATTTGACGTTTCACCTATTCACATAAACACACATATATTATACTGACGTAGACTTTTTGATATTTTGACACTGTCACTTTGTTTTTTTTTGAAGGCCAGTATTTTTGGTAATAAAAGAAGTAGGTTTATTAATAATACACGAGGCAAAAAGGTTTCTACCCTTTTTACGAAGATAAAATTTAACCATGGAAAAATTATAACGTTACTCTCATTATCGAAATTTGTCATTATAGAGGTATAGCGATGAACGAATGAGAGGGTGAATGAGGGAGAGAGACGGGACAGAGATTCGGAGGAGGAACGATTTGTGATTGATGTAGATGTAGGGAAGAGGTTTTAAATAGAAAAAAAAATGTATTTAACAATAGAGCCTTAGTAACGTTCAAACTTAAAATTTAAATGAATTATGGTCGAATTTCGACCACTCGGCGACCACTAGTATGTATTAAATACGTGAAGCAAAAACTTTAACGTTCCAAATTAACATTTAAATGAACCAGTGGTCGCCCGTGGTCAAAATTCGACATTAATTCATTCAAATTATAATTATTTAATTTAGTGCACTTATAATGAACTTTTTATAAAATTCGTCATGAAATCTTTTACTGTGTCTTTCATACTCCCCTCCACACAACTTCAAAAAACAGGGAATGAAAGGATTTGCTTCACGTATTAATATTATGATGATGATGACGATTATGGTATTATTTCGACCACGGGCGACCACTAGTAGTTATAAAACGTCATCGTACTGAATCCAAGCTTGTCAGTGAGCTGACACGGCACGCGCCGCGCCAGCTTTGTTTGGTTATGTTGAACAGTGCACGCCGCGCCGCCGGGTCGTGTCGCGTTGCTTGAAGCCGCCGTCTCGTTAATGGATCTACCATTAACCACTCGATACCTCATGTTATTCGCTGCTATGCGATTCAAGTGAACTGAATTCGGAACAAGAAATTGCTCGCAGACGTCATTTTTTAAACGACTTCAAAAAACCACGACTGCCCCAACCCACTGCAATAACCCTGCCAAAAAACGAACTAAAAAGTATAAAACAAGTGCAGTGTCATTGCAGTCGGGGGACCGTTTTGTGGAACATAATCTGAGACCGTATCGTATTTGACAGTAAAAGTCCCTTCCAAATCGGTCCAGCCGTTTCGGAGATTAGCCGGAATCGGGACCGCCATACAAACATTTACCCCCTATTTTACTCCCTTAGGGGTTAAATTTTCAAAAACTTTGAAGTTAACATTTTTTTATTAATAAAAAGCAACCTCCACACAACTTTTCATCATCCTAACTTCAAAAAATTAATTTTACAAAAAAAACAAACAACGACTTAAAAAAAAACCAGGAGCACTAAAAAGCCTGAAATAATATTTGTATTACCACCTCTGCCTAACCCTTCGAGAAAATCAGGCGTGATGGTGTGTCAGCGAGTATTTGGAGTCGGTGCACCTAGAGCACCTAGAGGCCAAGGGGAACACGCATGCCATATTATTATTATTTAATTGTTTATTATTTTAATTCAACAACAAGGCGACAAGGTTCACCACCTGTCACGTTGGGTTCTGACTATCTGGTGAAACGTGGGCTTTGAGTTGGTTAATACCTCCACAATGTGGTGGTGTATGGCCACTCAAGTCGGTCCAGTAGTTTTTGAGTTTACTCATTACAAACATCCATACAAACATACAAAAATACAAATCTTCTCTCTTTATAATATTAGTTTAGAAGTTTAGATGAAGTTCCTGCGTGACGTAGCCCCACTAAAATTATTGGATATAATATACAAAATATTATGCGAATCCGTCATAACGTATTGCATCACAGTCTGGGGAGGCGCCGCTACCACATACCTAATTGGCCTTGAAAGAGCTCAACGTGCCGTGCTAAAAACTATGATAAAAGTAAATTATCGATTTTCAACTTCTGTACTTTTTGAAAAGACCAAAGTACTTAGCGTAAGGAGGCTATATTTAATGTATATAATACTACTAGCACATAAGGAAGCCCTCAGCATGGATTGTTATGCAGAAATTGCCATGAGACGCGTCTATAAACTTCCTATCATCACGGTTAAGTCAGTATTTGCTAAAAAAAATGTTATTATATAATAACAAAATTTATTAGCAAATACTGAAATTACATTACGGTTTCATATGAAACCGTACATATATAACAAATTTAACAGAGTTTGCAGTCTTCGCAGTATATCCCTTCATGAATGTAAAACCAAAACACAGAAAGAGCTATTGAACTGAAACTACGATTTCACAGATAATTTTCTGAGGCGAATATCGTAGAGCAATTTTTCGGAAATGTACACCTAGACTATTTTTATTTTAGTTTTTAGTTTTTATTTTGCTTTATTTTTCATTGTTTTTCATTTGTCATTTATTTACTTGGAATGTACTTTCGGTACCCAGTAAACCTGGGTAATATTAAAAATTTAAAAAACCCCCGACAACAAAACATCCTCTAAAAATTATTTTTATAAAAAAAAAACCGACTTCAAAAAAACCTGGATCACTAAAAAGCCTGAAATAATATTTCTATTACCACCTCTGCCTAACCCTTCGGGAAAACCAGACGTGATGGTGTGTTATCGAGTATTTGGGGTCGGTGCCAATTTATCTTCTTACTTTTATAGTAGGTAGACTTGGCATACCAAGATTGGCACCGACTACGTCGGTCAGGATCATAATCTATAGGTTACTAAATGTAATTTACCTACTTAGCGGTCCCCCGACGCAACGACGCTTGGGTGAAAATATTCAGATATTATTTTTTTCTTTTTAGAGGATGTTTTTTTGTCGGGGGTTTTTTAAATTTTTAATTTAATTTTTATTTCAAACTTTTTAAACTTATATTACCGGTGTTCTAACTGCCCAGCTTGTATTAGCATGTGCTCGTCAAAACGCATCGTATGAGCCCAAACACAAGGTGATGCCGTACACCGTTGAGGAGTTGTTCTGATGATGCCTGCGCATCAGGTCAAGGTTGTCATAATTTGTAATATCATTAACAAGTGACAGGATTTCAAATTTCGTATTGATCAGACCTGCGGAAGTTGTTTATATCTTTTCATTAACTAGAAAAGAGCTGATGGTCTTCAAACGGCTGAGCAGATTTTCTTGAAACATAGCTAAGAACACCCTCGATTAACCCACCTTTCAAACAAAAAAAACTAAATCCAAATCGGTCCACCCGTTCAGGATACACAGATACACAGATACACACTTCAAACTTATAACACCCCTCGTTTTTTGTCGGGGGTTAAAATACAATCAATTAATAAGCCCCAGACTGCCGGAATCACGTATAAATATCGCCTGAGAGGGTTCGTGCTTTCGCACGTAAATACGGCCGTTTCGAATGCATAAAAATCATCTATTTTATTCATGAAATCTACTGATCTTTGCATTTTGAATGCTAGAGTAGAACATCCGGATATTTTTTTCTAACGTAGCCCATCATGTGGGGTATCGTTGAAAAAGTTTTTTGAAATAAAATAAGGGTTTCTAAGAATATTTTATTACAGACGTGCCGTTTGCAAGGTTTTTTTACTCCAAATGTTAAAATAATGTGTAGGTAATTAATTTCAACACCTATTACGGTTCGTGAGATACAGCCCGCTGACAGACGGACATACAGACTGACAGCGTAGACTTAGTACTATGGTCCCGTTGGCACTCTTTGGATAAAATAAAATGGCATACTTACAAACATTGCTCTGAAAATTCGTTCAGGGGCTGGTGAATTTTGCACTTTCTCCTTTTCATCCCCTATTTTACCCCCTTGGGGGTTGTAATTGCAAAACACGTGATCTGAATTGAGAATCTCCTCTTTTTTTGACGTTGGTTAAAAAATAAACATAACCTACCCGGGGCAGTCAAACTTTACCGACTGTTGTTTGAGCCGCGTGCCACCAGGGCAGGAGTGGACGACAGGAGCGGACGAGAGGGATACTAGAGAAAAGAATAATAGAGTATCAATTAAATGATACAGTGATAACCGGTTGGGTTTAAAGGTTTGGTTACACGTCTTCTGGGCTTATTAAGGATATGGGCTCTCGAAACCTGGCTTGTCGAGTTTTCGAAATCGATGTGCAAGATTATAACGATTGTCACTTGCTTTGCAGTGAAGGAAAATGTCGTAAAGAAAAAATATTTTGTCTTTGTCACATGAAATCTACTAACCCGCACTGAGCCAGCGTGGATGATGATGGCCTGAATCCCCTCGCATTGGTTAGTACCCAACAGTTTGGAACGTTAGAAGGGCCAATATTATTTTTTTATTTTACTATGTTGATCAGCTTATTTCATGATGCTTGGATGATTAGTTGATGTGAAACTATGATGAGAGGAGGACTGAGAAGGAACTGTGGAAATAAGTCATATAAATCCAGCAGCATGGAAGAACCCCTATGTCGCGGTAGCGGGGTGTGTGGGAGGGCGGAGGCGGGCTTTATATGTAAATTGCTGGTTGTGTAAAAGGATAATAAATATGAACGCAAAATGGAGTAATCGCGACGCGCGAACGCTGCGTGAGCGCGGTTTTAGTATGAGGAAAAAGGAGGAAATAAGGAGAGGAGAAGGCGCGATGCGACAATATCGCATTTTTACGAGGCTGGCGAAGTAAACAGTTTTCACAAAACTGCCGATAACGCCGTCGTCGTGGCTTTATGGAGGATAACGTATGGTGCTTGCAAAAACTAATCGAACAAATGTTAATACTACTATAAATTGTATCCATATATAATATTTATATATATAAATATAATATTATAAATAATATTTACATTATTTATAATATTATATTTATATTATTATTATTATTATAATTATTTATATTTTTTTTATTATATTTTTTTACATATTTATATGTAAATATTATTTATAATAATTTATTAATGGAAGGAACTAAGGAAAAAATGCATATAACGATGGAGGAAGTAATTGCTTATATTTAATAAAACACGAACAGGACAGTTTGTGTTTTTATATATATATTTCCCATTACACGAACAGGTTCACTGGGGTGAAATTTTGGTTCGCCAGCCCTATTTCCGCCTCTTTTCACTCGGTAGCCACCTTCTTCTCCCCTCCTACGCACGTCCACATCATGCTCTCTTTCTTCTACTTTCCTTTCCCTTCCCTTTTTCCCCACACTCTCTCGCTCCGTGCTTTGACGGAAAATATTCGAATCTCCTAGAGCGTTTGTTTATTTATATATATATATATATATATATATATATATATTGATTTCCCTGGCACGGGACACATTTTTCTCTTTAATCCCTCTACTTTCTAGTAACACGCTATAAATACACTCCCCTCCCCCCCAAATACTTTTATTTCGGAACCCGGTCAAACCCCCTCCGCCACCCACTGATGAATTCCACATCATTGGAATTCTACCATAAGCAGCCATAATGCAATATCACTTCACGAGTGTCATGCAATCAGCATCATCGACACCATGCAAGCATCACCGCGCTGCGCGATCTGCCGAAAAGAACATGGGATCAAACAACAGTCGCCAATATAATATATTTTGTGTTGCCAACAATTTTGATTAAATTGTTATACCTCCATGCATATTAAGGGTCATTATTATACTATGGCATGATAACGCAAATAATTGCGCAAATACGCCATGTGTAGTGCCAGCATTAGTTGTAATCTATAAAATTTACTGTATCATTCCCTTCGGAATGCACCCAATTTAACTTTGATATATTAAATGTATACATAACGTTCGTTGTCAGTGGTAGTGCGCCGCGCCGCGTCGCACGATGACTAATGTTATTATAAGCCAGCGGTAGCATACACCGCGTCACGCCTTGCGACAGTTCGTGTATTAACCAGCGGCAGCATGAGTCGCGCCATGACTTGCGGCGGTTGGTGTATTAGTGACAATCATTTAATAAAAAAAACACGACTGCCCTGCTTAAAAACGAACTAAAAAGTTTAATACAAGTGCAGTGTCATTGCAGTCGGGGAACCGTTCTGTGAAACACTTTTTAACCTAAGAG
This sequence comes from Drymonia ruficornis, assembly GCA_947859195.1. Classification (NCBI taxonomy): domain Eukaryota; kingdom Metazoa; phylum Arthropoda; class Insecta; order Lepidoptera; family Notodontidae; genus Drymonia; species Drymonia ruficornis. The sequence goes on from OX401927.1 coordinate 9,617,820, forward strand.
GTCCACCGAATGCAATGACACTGCACTTGTTTTAAACTTTTTTGTTCGTTTTTTGGCAGGGCAGTCGTGTTTTTGAATTTTTTTAAATTATTAATTTTTATTTTATACATTTTAGTCACAAGAGCCCCCGCCCAAAAATAAAATATTTGTTTTGCATGTACACCCTACCTATGTGAGATTATTATGCCAACAAATTATATATTTTTGAAATGTGCTCATCAAGGCCTTCAATTTCATACCCATATTGTAATAATTGAAGAAAAAAATATTTTTTTCACATTTGAAAATGTCGCCATATTGTTTCTTTTTTTCAAAAATAATATACCTAAGTGTAACCCGGCATGTTGTAAGAATTCTAAAGATACCCCATACATCTAAATATGTTCAGAGATTTAAAGGTTATGGTGGAATAATTAATCTCACATACAAACATACATACATGAACCCTAAACACATATACACTCCTTTTTTTGGGCAGTCGTGTAAAAAAACCCAACCTACAAATTGCAGTTCATTCTGTCTGGCTAAATTTCTAGATGGTCATAAAAAAATAACCCTAACCTAAATCATGTCGATTGTACTGTCTGGCTAATATTGCTAGTGGGACATTAAAAAAAAACACTAACCTAGTCATGCAGATTGTTCTGTCTGGCTAAGATTGCTAGAGGGTCATACAAAAACCCTAACCTAAATCATGCAGATTGTTCTGCCTGGCTAAGATTTCTAGACGGTCATAAAAATAAAACATAACTGTAGGGTGCGGCTACGCGGCACGCGTCACGGTAGTTCGTGTATTAACTAACGGCAACGTGCGCCGCGCCGCGCGTCGCGGTAGTTCATGTGTTAGCCAGCGGTAGAGTATGCCGCGTGGTAGTTCGTGTATTAACTAACGGCAACGTGCGCCGCGCCGCGCGTCGCGGTAGTTCGTGTGTTAGCCAGCGGTAGCGTGTGCCGCGTGGTAGTTCGTGTATTAACTAACGGCAACGTGCGCCGCGTCGCGCGTCGCGGTAGTTCGTGTGTTAGCCAGCGATACCGTGTGCCGCGCGGTAGTTCGTGTATTAACTAACGGCAACGTGCGCCGCGCCGCGCGTCGCGGTAGTTCGTGTGTTAGCCAGCGGTACCGTGTGCCACGCGGTAGTTCGTGTATTAACTAACGGCAACGTGCGCCGCGCCGCGCGTCGCGGTAGTTCGTGTATTAGCCAGCGGTAGCGTGTGCCGCGCAGTTGTTCGTGTATTAACTAACGGCAGCGTGCGTCGTACCACGCCTTCCGGCTGTTCGTGTATTAGCCAGTGACAGTAATTAAAAAAGTTCGTTCTGTCTGGATAAGATGTCAAGATGTTTATAAAAATAGTCCTAACCTAAATCTTGCAAATTATTCTGCCTGGTTAAGATTACTAGTGGGTCATAAAAAAAAACCCTAACCTAAATCTTGCTGATTATTCTATCCGACTAAGATTGCTAGTGGAGCATAAAAAAAACCCTGACCTAAATCATGTAGATTATTCTGTGTGACTAAGATTGCTAGTGGGTCTTACAAAAAATAACCCTAACCTAAATCATGCAGATTGTTCTGTATAGCTAAGATTTCTAGACGGTCATAAAAAATAAAACATAATTGTAGTTCGTATAGTAGCCAACGGTAGCATGTGCCGCGCGGTAATTCGTGTATTAGCCAGCGGTAACGAGTGCCGCGTGGTAATTCTTGTATTAACTAACGACAGCGTGCGCCGCGCCGCGCGTCGCGGACGTTCGTGTATTAGCCAGCGGTAGCATGTGCCGCGTGGTGATTCGTGTATTAACCAACAGCAGCGTGCGCCGCTCCACACGTCGCGGTAGTTCGTGTATTAGACAGCGGTAGCGTGTGCCGCGCGGTAGTTCGTGTATTAACTAACGGCAGCGAGCGCCGCGCCGGGCGTCGCGGTAGTTCGTGTATTAGCCAGCGGTAGCATGTGCCGCGTGGTCGTTCGTGTAATAGCCAGTAATAGAAATTAAAATGCCCAACCTACATATCGTTCGTTCGTTCTGTCTAAATAAGATGTCTAAATGGTTATAAAAATAGTCCTAACCTAAATCTTGGAAATTATTCTCCCTGACTAAGATTGCTAGTGGGTCATAAAACAAAACCTTAACCAAATTGTTGCAGATTATTCTGTCTGACTAAGATTGCTAGTGGGTCATACAAAAAATAACCCTAACCTAAATCATGCAGATTGTTCTGTCTGGCTAAGATTTCTAGACGGCCATACAAAATAAAACATAATTGTAGAGTGCGGCTACGCGGCACGCGTCACGGTAGTTCGTATAGTAGCCAGCGGTAGCGTGTGCCGCGCGGTCATTCGTATATTAACTAACAGCATCGTGCGCCGCGCCGGGCTTAGCCAGCCGTAGCGTGTGCTGCACGGTAGTTCGTGTATTAAATATAACGGCAGCATGCGCCGCGCCGCGCGTCGCGGAAGTTCGTGTATTAGCCGGCGGTAGCGTGTACCGCGTCGTAATTCGTGTATTAACTAACGGCAGCGTGCGCCGCGCCGCGCGTCGCGGACGGTCGTGTATTAGCCAGCGGTAGCGTGTGCCGCGTGGTAGTTCGTGTATTAACTAACGGCAGCGTGCGCCGCTCCACACGTCGCGGTAGTTCGTGTATTAGCCAACGGTAGCATGTGCCACGCGGTCGTTGGTGTATTAGCCAGTGACAGAAATTAAAATACCCAACCTACATATCGTTCGTTCATTCTGTCTAGATAAGATGTCTAGATGGTCATAAAAATAGTCCTAACCTAAATCTTCTAAATTATTCTCCCTGGCTAAGATTACTAGTGGGTCATAAAAAAAACCCTAACCTAAATCATGCAGATTGTTCTGTCTGACTAAGATTGCTAGTGGGTCATAAAACAAAACCCTAACCAAAATGTTGCAGATTATTCTGTCTGACTAAGATGGCTAGTGGGTCATACAAAAAAATAACCCTAACCTAAATCATGCAGATTTTTCTGTCTGGCTCAGGTTTCAAGACGGTCAAAAAAAATAAAACCAAAATGTAGAATGCGGCAACGCGCCGCGCGTCGCGGTGATTCGTGTATTAGCCAGCGGCAGCATGTGCCGCGTGGTAGTTCGTGTATTAACTAACGGCAGCGTGCGCCGCTCCGCGCGTTGGGGACGTTCGTGTATTAGCCAGCGGTACCGTGTGCCGCGCGGTAGTTCGTGTATTAACTAAGGGCAACGTGCGCCGCGCAGCGCGTCGCGGTAGTTCGTGTGTTAGCCAGCGGTAGCGTATGCCGCGTGGTAGTTCGTGTATTAACTAACGCAACGTGCGCCGCGCCACGCGTCGCGGTAGTTCGTGTGTTAGCCAGCGGTACCGTGTGCCGCGCGGTAGTTCGTGTATTAACTTACGGCAACGTGCGCCGCGCCGCGCGTCGCGGTAGTTCGTGTATTAGCCAGCGGTAGCGTGTGCCGCGCAGTTGTTCGTGTATTAACTAACGGCAGCGTGCGTCGTACCACGCCTTCCGGCTGTTCGTGTATTAGCCAGTGACAGTAATTAAAAAAGTTCATTCTGTCTGGATAAGATGTCAAGATGGTTATAAAATAGTCATAACCTAAATCTTGCAAATTAATCTCCCTGGCTAAGATTACTAGTGGGTCATAAAAAAAACCCTAACCTAAATCATGCAGATTGTTCTGTCTGGCTAAGATTGCTAGTGAATCATATAAAAATAACCCTCAACAAAATGTTGCAGAGTTTTCTGTGTGACTAAGATTGCTAGTGGGTCATAAAAAAAATAACCCTAACCTAAATCATGCAGATTGTTCTGTCTGGCTAAGATTTCTAGACGGTCATATAAAATAAAACACAATTGTAGAGTGCGGCTACGCGGCACGCGTAACGGTAGTTCGTGTATTATCCAGCCGTAGCGTGTGCCACGCGGTCTTTTGTGTATTAACTAACGGCAGCGTGCGCCGCGCCGCGCGTCACGGAAGTTCGTGTATTAGCCAGCGGTAGCGTCTGCCGCGTCGTAGTTCGTGTATTAACTAACGGCAGCGTGCGCCGCGCCGCGCGTCGTGGACGTTCGTGTATTAGCCAGCGGTAGCGTGTGACGCGTGGTAGTTCGTGTATTAACCAACGGCAGCGTGCGCCGCTCCACGCGTCGCGGTAGTTCGTGTATTAGCCAGCGGTAGCGTGTGCCGCGCGGTCGTTGGTGTATTAGCCAGTGACAGAAATTAAAATGCCCAACCTACATATCGTTCGTTCGTTCTGTCTAAATAAGATGTCTAGACGGTCATAAAAATAGTCCTAACCTAAATCTTCTAAATTATTCTCCCTGGCTAAGATTACTAGTGGGTCATAAAAAAACCCAAACCTAAATCATGCAGATTGTTCTATCTGACTAAGATTGCTAGTGGGTCATAAAACAAAACCCTAACCTAAATCTTGCAAATTATTCTGCCTGAATAAGATTGCTAGTGGGTCATAAAAAATAACCCTAACCTAAATCATGCAGATTGTTTTGTCTGGCTAAGATTGCTAGTGAGTCATAAAAAAATATCTCCCACCAGAATGTTACAGATTATTATGTGTGACAAAGATTGCTTAGTGGGTCATACAAAAAATAACCCTAACCTAAATCATGCAGATTGTTCTGTCTGGCTAAGATTTCTAGACGGTCATAAAAAATAAAACATAATTGTAGAGTGCGGCTACGCAGCACGCGTCACGGTAGTTCGTATAGTAGCCAACGGTAGCATGTGCCGCGCGGTAATTCGTGTATTAACTAACGGCAGCGTTCGCCGCGCCACGCGTCGCAGTAGTTCGTGTATTAGCCAGCGGTAGCGTGTGCCGCGGTTGATTCGTGTATTGGCCAGCGACAGCGTGCGACTTACTAAATCTCGCGGTATCCTCTTTGGTATGAGAGGTGTAGCATAAGTGGGAGATCGTTCGCGATCGTCGCTGAAAAACCACTACTTTCATTGTTTCATTACTTACTCGGTTGGGCGGAAGCGGTGCGCGGTCGATTATATCGGCGGGCGCACGGTGTTTCGTTCCAAGCGTGCAGAGTGGCGACGTGGCGGCAACGCTCGTCGCCGTACAACTCCCGCGTGATCCGGTTCGAGGACACTGCCAGGCGGGTAGTTTGACTGGGGCGGTACATCTGTCAAAGAATAACGCAGGTGTCCTAAGGCCAGCTCAGCGAGGACAGAAACCTCGCGTGGAGCAAAAGGGCAAAAGCTGGCTTGATCCAGATGTTCAGTACGCATAGGGACTGCGAAAGCACGGCCTATCGATCCTTTAGTATAAAGAGTTTTTAGCAAGAGGTGCCAGAAAAGTTACCACAGGGATAACTGGCTTGTGGCAGCCAAGCGTTCATAGCGACGTTGCTTTTTGATCCTTCGATGTCGGCTCTTCCTATCATTGCGAAGCAAAATTCGCCAAGCGTTGGATTGTTCACCCATCAAAAGGGAACGTGAGCTGGGTTTAGACCGTCGTGAGACAGGTTAGTTTTACCCTACTGATGGCTTGTCGTTGCGATAGTAATACTGCTCAGTACGAGAGGAACCGCAGTTTCGGACATTTGGTTCATGCACTCGGCCGAGCGGCCGGTGGTGCGAAGCTACCATCCGCGGGATTATGCCTGAACGCCTCTAAGGCCGAAGCCAGCCTAGCCGAATCCGGCAAGGATATGCTCACTGTGGAGCCCCGAGAGTCGGGAGGCTCTAAACAATGTGACTTTACTAGTCGCGCTTCACCACGTGAGGTGTGACGTCGAAGCCCATTTGGGTCGCGGAGATCGATGCTGTCCGCTTAACGCGTGCATCACGGCTCCGAAGATCCGAATTTACCTCAGTTCGATGTCGGGGCTCGGAATAGTCTGTAGACGACTTCCGTTCCTGGCGGGGTGTTGTGCTCGGTAGAGCAGCGTCGTGCTGCGATCTGTTGAGACTCAGCCCTACGCCAGGTGATTCGTCCGAGGACGATGATGATGATGATGTACATAATATATGTCTTGGAACTCGTCGTTGCTGCTGCAGCTTGCTGCGATCGCGACGTGTCTCCAATCCATATCCTCCTGTGGAGGTAATGTATATTATAATAATTTTTTTTTATATATTTTTCATTACACGAACTGGCGGCTTTGTGAAATGTTCGCTTGCGCATTTTTACAAATTATTTATTACACGAACGAGACGGAGCGGGACGCCGACGCCGACGCCTACGAAGTATCATCTTTATACATACTATATACTTATTATTATTATTATTATTATTATTATTATTATTATTATTATTATTATTATTATTATTATTATTATTATTATTACTGACTTACTTAATAACTACACGTGCAGGCTCATCATCATCTCTCCTCCAGCCCATAGTGGGTGGTGACGGACGCAGTAGCGAGCTGTTGCTCGAGCAGTTCCTATGCTTCACATTTTCACATTAAGTTATCTGGAAAATCACCAAAAAAAAACAATTTGTATTATGTCGGTTACTTTTCGCATGTATAATAATAATAATATAGATTACACTGTGTAGTGTCTAGATATTATTATCTGGAAATGAAAAGTATAATAATACTAAGAAAATATATGTCCATTCTTCTTGACATCTCAATCTAGACGTGCAATGTCATGATTCATTTTTTTTTCTAACGTTATGTCATGTCAGCCAGTGACATATTAATAATAAAAAGGAACTTCTGTATGCAAACAGTATTTATTCCACAGTTAAAAGTGTTCTCGTAAAGGCGTATTCACCCTTATAAGATCAGTGCCATAATGGGGGTAATTTTTTATGTTTGTTCTTACGTACCCGCTCATGATTTTTATTTGTTATATTTTATTGTTAATTACTGCTGATAGATGTCGCTAGTGGTGCTTAAGCTTACTAATATAAAATTAACAAGGATGGACGATGGCACGCGTGAGCGAGCGCGAAGCGAGCTCGGGAATTCGGGGCAGTCGACTTGGCTGGGTCAGGTTCGAAGGGAATGACGGGGGTTGGCGAGCGAGCGGAGCGAGCGAGGTGAAAACCCCCGTCATTCCCTTAGGTTCGTTTTAGGTCACCGATGGGTGACCTAAAAGGTGTGGCAGAAATATAATTAGGTCACGTTAGGTTAGGTTTTCTTGGGGTCGGTAGGAGTTGAGGCTAGGTGGCTAGGTTAGGTTTTTCATTTCTCATAGATGCTTTTTGAGGGGGGGGGGGGGGGGGGGCGGGTGTGTGTGTGTGTGTGTTGGTGGCCGCGCAGCCGACAAACTAGGGAGGGGGAGGGGGGCAGAGGGGGTGGGGGGGGGTGGGGGGGGGGGGGGGTGGGGGTGTAACGTAGGTGCGAACAGGGGGCCCATTCGTACCCTAACATTAGGTTAGGTTAGGTTTTTATCATTGATATTATAATATTATTATTATCGTATTGGTGTTCATTATTACACGTGCGCGTGCGCGTGCGCATCCGCGACTGTCGAACGAGGCCGGTCACTCCTCGCTGTCACACGACGCGGTTGAACGCGAGCGTGTGGCGCGGCGGCGTGCGCGCGCGCACCATTCATGTGAGTATTTTATATATTATAAAGTGTTGTCGTTATGAGTTTTGTGAAATTATACATCGAATGTGTTGTTTGAAATAATACGAACGATTTTGTTTTATATGAACTTATATAACAACGATGGTGATATATAAAATACCCTGAAAGATATGTGCGCGCGTGCGTCGCAATTATTATGATCATATAATATAGTATAATAATATATTATTATTATTATTATATTATATTACGATGATGACGACGCGGGTCGGAGTTTATTTGAAAGTAAAACTTTGATTAACTCTCCTTGAGCGGCCTACGATACGTTTTGTAAGTGACCATTGTTTCCGACGCGGTGCCGCGTCACTGGTAACTCTCGAGTCCACGATGCTGCGTCGCATGTATGCGACGTGTTTTCACTCCCGTCGGGGTGCTCTCCAACCGTCCGGGCGTAATCGTATATATGATAACGATTTAATGAATCGCTCTTATGTTCATGCATAACATATGCATGAGCGTGAAAACGATATCTCGGTACGAACGTTAGCGAATGAGGGTTCACACCCCTTTTGATTGAAATTGCTGCCGCATATTTCATCAATGATCTGTCGTCAAACGAGCTCGCCTGCGTCCGTCGTCACGGCGGACGCGGGTCGATATGATGAGTACGAAAGTACACATTACTTGTAGCTCCCTGGTTGATCCTGCCAGTAGTTATATGCTTGTCTCAAAGATTAAGCCATGCATGTCTCAGTGCAAGCCGTATTAAGGCGATACCGCGAATGGCTCAATATATCAGTTTTGGTTCCTTAGATCTTACTCAGTTACTTGGATAACTGTGGTAATTCTAGAGCTAATACATGCAATCAGAACTCTGACCAGTGATGGGATGAGTGCTTTTATTAGATCAAAACCAATCGACGGAGGGCCTCGCGTCCGAAGTCGTTAATTTTGATGAATCTGGATAACTTTTGCCGATCGCATGGTCCAGTACCGGCGACGCATCTTTCAAATGTCTGCCTTATCAACTTTCGATGGTAGTTTCTGCGACTACCATGGTTGTCACGGGTAACGGGGAATCAGGGTTCGATTCCGGAGAGGGAGCCTGAGAAACGGCTACCACATCCAAGGAAGGCAGCAGGCGCGCAAATTACCCACTCCCGGCACGGGGAGGTAGTGACGAAAAATAACGATACGGGACTCTTACGAGGCCTCGTAATCGGAATGAGTACACTTTAAATATTTTAACGAGGAACAATTGGAGGGCAAGTCTGGTGCCAGCAGCCGCGGTAATTCCAGCTCCAATAGCGTATACTAAAATTGTTGCGGTTAAAAAGCTCGTAGTTGCATTTGTGCGCCGCGCTGTCGGTGCACCGCATCCGCGGTGATACTGACACGTTTGCGGAGCATATCGTCGGTGAGCCGGCGGTAACACGCCGGTTCAATATCAAAATCCTATCGCGGTGCTCTTCAGTGAGTGTCGAGGTGGGCCGACAATTTTACTTTGAACAAATTAGAGTGCTCAAAGCGGGCTCAAAATGCTGCTTGAATATTTCGTGCATGGAATAATAGAATATGATCTCGGTTCTATTTTGTTGGTTTTCAGAACTCCGAGGTAATGATTAATAGGGATAACTGGGGGCATTCGTATTGCGACGTTAGAGGTGAAATTCTTGGATCGTCGCAAGACGAACATCAGCGAAAGCATTTGCCAAAGGTGTTTTCATCAATCAAGAACGAAAGTTAGAGGTTCGAAGGCGATTAGATACCGCCCTAGTTCTAACCGTAAATATGTCATCTAGCGATCCGCCGACGTTACTACAATGGCTCGGCGGGCAGCTTCCGGGAAACCAAAGATTTTGGACTCCGGGGGGAGTATGGTTGCAAAGCTGAAACTTAAAGGAATTGACGGAAGGGCACCACCAGGAGTGGAGCCTGCGGCTTAATTTGACTCAACACGGGAAATCTCACCAGGCCCGGACACCGGAAGGATTGACAGATTAACAGCTCTTTCTTGATTCGGTGGGTGGTGGTGCATGGCCGTTCTTAGTTGGTGGAGCGATTTGTCTGGTTAATTCCGGTAACGAACGAGACTCTAGCCTGCTAAATAGGCGTCGTCATTTAGGTGTGCGTGCCTTTCGGTGCGCAACTCACTGGCGACGTATTAAAATTCTTCTTAGAGGGACCGGCGGCTTCGAGCCGCACGAGATTGAGCAATAACAGGTCTGTGATGCCCTTAGATGTCCTGGGCCGCACGCGCGCTACACTGAAGGAATCAGCATGTTCTCCCTGGCCTAGAGGCCCGGGCAACCCGCTGAAACTCCTTCGTGCTGGGGATTGGGGTTTGCAATTATCCCCCATAAACGAGGAATTCCTAGTAAGCGCGAGTCATAAGCTCGCGTTGATTACGTCCCTGCCCTTTGTACACACCGCCCGTCGCTACTACCGATTGAATGATTTAGTGAGGTCTTCGGACCGACACGCGGTGGCTTCACGGCCGTCGGCGTTGCTGGGAAGTTGACCAAACTTGATCATTTAGAGGAAGTAAAAGTCGTAACAAGGTTTCCGTAGGGGAACCTGCGGAAGGATCATTAACGTGTGTCGTCGTCAGTGCGCGTTTCGCGTGCGCTTGATGTCGTCGTTATCGTTTTTGAGTTATACAAAACACCCACAATAGAGATTTGCGTGCCGAACCCCCCGCGACCGAGCCGTCATGGCCGGTGGTCGGGTGGGGTCGGTGGTGATCTCGCGTCGCGCGTTCGTCCACGAGACTGTGAAGGGTTAAAAATCCGCACCCCGAGTCTTAGAACGCGCGTTCGTCAATTTCTGTTGTCGCCAGTTTGCGGTGCGACACATTTTTTTTTTTTATTTAACAAATAAAAAAATTTATTATTGTATCAACAATTTACACCATGTGTAATGTATAAACCATTACCCTGGACGGTGGATCACTTGGCTCGCGGGTCGATGAAGAACGCAGTTAACTGCGCGTCATAGTGTGAACTGCAGGACACATTTGAACATCGACATTTCGAACGCACATTGCGGTCCGTGGAGACACATCCAGGACCACTCCTGTCTGAGGGCC